>JAAONU010000002.1:31026355-32226355 GCA_012932295.1 Cyclina sinensis | reverse complement strand
TCCTTACTCAAACTGTTGCAATTACTTGCACATAATTTGACATATGGCAGAAACTAGTATATTGAGGCGAATCAGTGGTACGGTAGTAACACCCTAGCTTTTAAATCCAGTAGTCACTGGTTCGATCTCCTGCTCCTCCCATTACATTTCTTATTGTCGTTCGGGTGAGACGTAAGTGTTATAAACTAAAAATAACCAAGAGTGTTTCGAGAATATGATGCTTCTGTATCTTGCACAGACCCACACACTCTAAAATAACTGCTAACCATGCAGAGGCGTCGGTTATAGGGGCAAACGATACAGACGATAAATAAGCTCAGATTAATAAAAATTATATCGTGGCAAGCAGACTTAACAATCATCTTATTTATTAATTGAAATTAATTATTTAAACAAGACGACCATGGCCCTATATCGGTCACCTGAGTACCATCAACCAAAACAGTAATGCCAGTGATAGAATCAAGGTATGTCCACCCGATGTTGAAGTTGAAATTTCCATGCAAAATTGTACATCTGGTCCAAATTTTCTAGTTTTCGCTTCAAAAACAGAACATAGGTCAGTAGTACCAGATTAATGGCAGCTAAGGTTAAAACTGAAATCTACATGCAAAATTATACGTATAGTTCGAATTTCCATACTGCAGCTGCAAAAGCAAAGAGTAGATCAGAAGGTCAATGATAGGTAAGATCAAAGTAAAATTCTGTTTCAAATTATAACTACAAGTCAAATTTCCGTACTGTAACTGCGAAAGCAAGAAAGTAGGTCAAGGTCAAATGAGGTTTAGATCAAAGTAAAAAATTTGCATGCAAAAATATAAGTATAGTTGAAATTTCCGTACTGTAGCTGCGAAAACAAGAAAAAAAGGGTCATCAGGTCAGGATAAAAGTCGAGGTCACATAAAGATCAAGGACTAAGATAAATAAGTTTATATGAAGATGCATTATAAATTGCCCAAGGAATTTTTTTCTCTATAAGTCTAAAATAGATATTTATAAATAGATACACAAATTTTGACACCAGGTATATAGTTAGGACAAATCTGGTGGAGGTCTACTAAACTATGCTATATACAAAATATCTGAGCTCTTTTGCCTACAGTTTCAGATACGGGGATTTTATTTTTTCCCTTTACAACATTATGCATTACAAGTAATCTCTGGTGCTTGGTTGATTTTGACCAAGGGACATGGTATCTGAAGTCTAGGACCTATAGTTTCTGACAAGACGATTTTCAAAGAGTTTATGTTTTATACAAATAGGACCCTGGATTTGGGTCAGTCTTGAAACCCAGGAATATATTTTCAGCAATCTTGGTAGATAGTTTTTAGATTATGTTCGATGCAAAATATCTAAGCCCTTGGCCTTGCGGTTTCAGAGAAAAAATTCAAAGTTTTCCCTATATAGGCAAATGTAAAATAAAGTGTCCCTCAGAGCAAGGCGAATTATGATTCCAGGGGCATAATTTGAACAACCTTTCCAGAGGCTAGCTAAACAATGTAACAAACCAAATATCTTAGATCTAGGACCTATGGTTGCTGACAAGAAGATGTTTGAAAGATTTTATATTTTACACAAATAAGATTCCCGGGGAGGGGTCAATTTTGACCAAAGAGGCATAATTTGAAAAATATTTCGTAGAAGACCTTTAGAATTGCTCAATGAAATGTATCTAAGCCTTGGCCTTTGTCAGACAAGAAGAGTTTTGAAGCGTTCCCTATATAAGCCTATAAAAAGTCAAGTTGCCCCCTGGGCGGGACCATTTATGACCCCAGTGGGACAATTGTGAATCTTAGTAGAAGACCTCTAGGTGAATTTGTATGCAATATATCAAAAGATTAAGGCCTATGGTTTCAAACAAGAAGACTTTCAAAGTTTTTCCTTCCTGTTGCCAAAGCAACCAGCTTTCTTGATGGAATTCAATAAACAACTTTGCTAGAGCTTTATACAAGAAACATCCCTGCAAAGTTTCATTCAATTTGGTCAGACGATTTCAGAGATGTCGTTTGAAATTAAAGTTAACGAACGCTCGCACGCACGCAGGAACGCACGACGATGGACGACAGACATCCTGCGGTCACAAACGCTTCCCTTGAGCACTCCATGCTTAGATGAGCTAACAAAACCTGTTACAGTAATATAATTATAGCACTGCATGTTTAAGATGCATACAATAAGATTTCGAGCAGTCCAATAAATTAAAGAATTATTTCTAAAGTATACCACTTTCAATACAATATATTTTTATACAATTGATAATATGTACTTCGTATTGTTTCGTTTTTATAGACTGATATGAAACGAGGTGGCCAAGATGCCTTGGTGTGTTCTTGTGAAAAATAAAACAAACATGTACCTGTTTTTAAATTGTTGACTGTCCTTATAGAAATCATGAGATCATGTGCGACCCCTAGGTCCTGCAGTTATACACGGTGCTTAAACACTGTATATGTACCTGAAAATGAAATAATAACAGTAGTAAATTAACCGGCGGGACGGTTCAGGGAAGGGAAAAATCTGTATTTTCGAAGTTTCATAACTTTTCTAAATAAAATGTACCTGAAAATGAAATAATAACAGTAGTCAATTAACCGGCAGGACGGTTCGGGGAAAAACGTCCTGATTTTGGGTTTGAAATTTTATAACTTTTCTAAATGTAAGCTAGGTTTCTTCGTCGTTATGTTTGTGTATACAATGGTATACTTAGAAATTAAACTTAGTAAGAAACGATTAGAAAAGGCGTATGCTACCGAATACCGTTAGGGCCATCGTGGTTAGACGTTATAATCAAGAGGGCGACAATGCGATAGTGCGATAATGCGATGGCGACAGTGCGATAATGCGATGGCGACAGTGCGATAACGCGATAATGCGATGACGACAATGCGATAATGCGATGGCGACAATGCGATAACGCGATAGTGCGATGGCGACAATGCGATAGTCATTTCGTACTGTCGCCATCGCATCATCGCATTGTCGCCATCGCACTATTGCATTGTCGCCATCGCACTATCGCGTTTTCGCATTATCGTACTGTCGTCATCGCATTATCGCACTGTCGCCATCGCATTATCGCACTGTCGCCATCGCACTATCGCATTGTCGACTATCGCCTTCCGGTACACATGTGCACATCGTTTTTTTTGTATGTAGTTGGACCCACTTTTAAAAGAATCGGATTTCATTATAACTGTAACTTTTTTCAAAGTATATCTTTATAAAGCCATCCATTTTATGTTTCTGCAATTGTTTTTGTTTCGTAAAAATCGCTTGTGTACAAACAAAAAAACACGATGTGCCCATGTGTACCGGAAGGCGATAGTCGACAATGCGATAGTGCGATAACGCGACAATGCGATAGTGCGATAACGCGACAATGCGATAGTGCGATGGCGACAGTGCGATAATGCAATGGCGACAATGCGATAGTGCGATGGCGACAGTGCGATAATGCGATGGCGAAAGTGCGATAATGCCATGACGACAGTGCGATAATACGAAAACGCGATAGTGCGATGGCGACAATGCGATAGTGCGACGGCGACAATGCGATGATGCGATTGCGACAGTACGATATGACTATCGCACTGTCGCCATCGCACTATCGCGTTATCGCATTGTCGCCATCGCTTTATCGCATTGTCGTCATCGCATTATCGCACTGTAGCCATCGCATTATCGCACTATCGCATTGTCGCCCTCTGGATTATAACGTCTAACCAAGATGGCCCTAACGGTATTCTGTAATAATCTTCCCCATTTGTTTGACATTACAATGAGTGTGTGTGAGCCGTAGCATATCTAACCAAAGCGTTAACTCAAAACTGTCCAGAGCGTTCAAATGAGAAAGAAAGAAAGAAAGAGAGATATATTAAGAAAAGAAAGAAGGAAGGAAAGAAAATATCCAAAATGTGATATATCTTAATTTTCTCATGTCTGAAATTTAAAAAAAAACATTTTTAGATGTTTATCAAACATACATTGAAATGTATACAGAGTTATGGAAAGATTGTCTAATTATCACAAGGGACAAAAAGAAGATATTTTCTCAGTATGAGACCTTTTCAATGAAATAATGTCAAGTACACTCAGTATTATGCAATTTTGAGATCAGGAATGCACTTCCTTTATCAAAATATTAACATCACAAGGAATACCTTTCAAACATTTGACAGCAATAGTTTGGTTTCCTTGGAGAAGGACATAGTTATTCATAACAAATACACATAGTTATTCATGACAATTAATAAGCATTATTCGATAAGGAATGCATTTTCAAAAACTGTTGAAATAGATTCAATGTTATCACCAATCCCATCTTAAGTATTTCACCACCGTCGATTTGTCTTTTTAGTCATAATTTACAAAGGTTACAGGTACCACTTTAGCGACTTATCGCGACTTTTTACAAATTTTTCCCTTCGTTTACTACTCCAATCGTTAATGTTCACTTCGGGCTGTATACAGTTATTGCTATTCACTATTATTTCGTAATAAACTTTTTGCCGATTACGAAATTGAATTTTTTTCCATGGAGGTGCAGAAATTTATCAAGCGTATACTCAAAGATTTCAACGTCAGTGTTTTAAGCTTAAAATTATTACATTAATTAGAAAAAACGTCAAAAAAAAACTTTAAAATACTGGTCGCAAATTTATTGATGTTGGCTTCGCAGCATATTCTAAAATTCTAAAACAGGCAAAATAAAAAAGTAACTTATTTAAACTAATAGGAAGTTGGCAGTAGCAGTACTTTTAGTATTTCAAATACTTTTTTGTTGTATCCTTACACTGTCTACAATGAAAAACTATTCATTAAAATTAAACAAAATCAGAAATCAGAAATCAAAATTAGTATTTTGACCGTAAATGCACGTTTATTTATAACTTATGTCTTGACTGGATTTCTATAATATTAAATGTAGCAATGAAATATTTCCAAACAAAACTTGATTTTGTTTCAAAACGTATCACATGTGCTTAAAAGGTATATTTTGCGCAAGCTTTCACATTTTCGTAAGCTTTAACATTTTCGCAGACTTTCTTTGCGGATGTCTTTTGCTTTTAAATTTACGACTGAGTTTTATATACCTATTTGTCTAGATGTAACAACATTTCGAGAAATTCAAAAAAGGAACTCTTTGAATAACCTTATCTGGTTTGACCACCATGGACATTCAATGCATAAAATCGGAGTTAAAACTAAGACCAAACACTGCACTGATCACTAACACTTTCAAGGCAACAAGTTAAGTTGAATGAATGAGATTGGGACTGTTTACCCTGGGTACCGGCTTAAGCCATATGACCGAGCATGACTTATTAAGTTATTATCATTATATTCAGGGGCCAGTAGGACTTACCATCCCCCCCCACACACACACACACACACTAGGGGCGGGGTGGGGTAGGAACATTTTTAAGGGTCTACTAAATGATATAAAAATGTATTTATGATGGTGTCACACTACCAGTGCTATCAAAGAAAGAGGTCATATTACACTAAAAAAAACACTAGAGAAGAGGTCAAGGTACATAACATTGCTGGCAAATCTTGGAGACGCTTGTGGTTAGTCAGATGACCTTGTCAAGGAATTGGAAGAATTCACCTGCACCATGTATGGTAACTTCAGGTTTACAACAGTTGTTTATTTGAGACTGTTCAAGATGAGTGAGAAGTGTGGAGATAAGCCAACAAATCCTTTGCGAAATATCGACAAGGGGTATTTGGCTTTGTAAAAGATTCTGATTCAACACATCAAAAGGGTAAATAATCAGGTAGCAATTTGAAAGAGGTCTTACTTAGCGGATCTAGATATTCCCGAAATAGCATTGATGGATACTTCAAACCAGCAGTCTGGAACCTCTTTGGATTGAAGGAGACTACTTTCCGTCACAGGTAGTAGATATTCCTGAATATGCACTTGAGACAGAAGATGAAGAGAATGAGATTGGTGACGAAGATGAGATATCTATGGCTATGAATGTAAAAGGCACATGCTATATAAACATAATGAGATTGTTAATGGATTGCACACGGTGGTCATAATGAGCACTATGGAAACAAATCTTAAACAAATAACCCATACTTTTTTACAGCAAGTTAAGTCTAATTGAAATCACTGAGGATGTTAAAACTAAAACTGTTTAGAAGATTTTGACGTCTTTAATCTCAAATTTGTTTTCTCGTCAGTTTTCATTTTTACGTCAATAACGGTGCCGGCCATCTTGGTAGCTATCCTTGAATTTTAAAAGTATATGTTCAATATTTGTTACTTGCCACATGTTTTAAGGCATACAAACCCACAAAAGCGATCTGTAACTGGTGTGAATTTATGGATTATCTAGAATTACTGAATGTATGGTAATTAACCCAACAAATTTTTAACAACTTTTGTAGCATACATGTCCCGTTTCTGTGAGAAGTTTCATATCATTATGTTTTGTCATATATTGTAATGTATATTAACAATTATTAGAAGTGATCTGAAGTCAGCCTTCAGTAGGTAATTAAAAAGAGGGCTCATTATTAATATTTTCCTAATTTTTAAGTTCTCATTAATGTTCATGGATATGCAAAGAAGCTAATAAGCATTTCTCTATACCAAATTAATGGCCAATACTTCAACTCTAGTTTTGTATTATTTGTTTATTTTTATCTCTAACAATGATCAAGATATGACAAAATTACCTCCTGTATGTTTTTTGCATTTAGTTTGTAATGGTTGCCATGGAAACAGTTAAATTACACATAGTGGTAAAAGTTTTTTTTCATGGAAACATTTTTTTATTCTCATTCAGTAGACTCTTGCAAACATTTTGGTACCAATGAAAAAAATTCTAGTGGAGGTAAGCCCTACTTTCCCCCGGCCTGATTAGTTTTATTATATAATGTCGCGTGTAAGATATTGTTATATGTTAAATTGAAAGGTTGACAACCAGGTTGAACCACTTCAATATATCTAAAAAGTGAATAAAATGCATACTCACTCTATACAATTAAATTTAAAATATGAAAATTATAACGTATGATGGCGTAAGAATTTCACTGTTTATTATTATAATATCTGTGATTGTAGCTTAGATTAGAGTGTGTCTCTTACTATATTAACCTATATTTTCTTAGCAAGACATAGACATCAAAGGTGTACCTAATAATCATTTTTTAGGAGTTAATACCAGAAAACTGTTGTTGTTGTTAATTTTTTATTTTTTTTTATTTGGGGGTGGGGGTGGGGGGAGGGGTTGAACAAATCTTATTTTTAGGCCGTACAGGCAAAACCGGCCATGGAACGTATCCCGATGTGAAAAACTTTATGCATAGGAAACGTTAACTTTGCAAAAAAATCGCTAATTCGAAACTTTGTACGATTTGTTTACGGTCTGTGAAGCTTTCGCGCTCAGAATGCAGTATTGGACAACAACTTCAGAAATATTAGCGATGGAGGAGTACGTAGGAGGCAAACATACGGTTGCAGCAATGAATTGGCGTATCTTGTACCTTTTATAGGCAATTCTAAAATCGAAATTTGCATTTGTGCGAGCTGAATAGAATGTCATTTTTGTTTTGGGGGAGTGTGTGTGTGGGGGGGGGGGGGGGGGAAAGAAATGCTGGATGTGAAAAACTGTATCAATTTTAAAGTTTCATGTAAAAAAATCATTAAATCATTTAAAAACTGTAATTATATATCCAAACAGTTTTACCTCTTGAAGTAGAGCACTAACCGCGACAATAAAAATATCAACTTTCTCAAAGATGTCTCAACGGAAAGACATTACTCTGTTACAGTGTTTAAAAGGCAGCTTATGCCTTCACTTGCAGTCACTGTGGTTGTATTTTTTGTATTTTTGCTTAAAGCAGGTTATATTTATATTATAGTGATTGAGAGTTGTAATACAGCGATAATCTATTCAGTGAATAGTTTAGACTCATTTATTTTATACTACTCAAAATTTGATAGGGATCACTTACATGAATGTGTATATTTACTACATAAGGTTGAAAGGCTACATTTTTTGTTGTGATTCTGAAAATATGTTCATATGACAACAGTTTGGTACCTAAATTGTCTGTAAACCGTTGAAGTGTGACAGGGGCTGAGCCGTGGGAGGGGCACGAATTTGGGATAACACAGACAGGAGATGAAATGGAACTTTTTGAAAAAAACAAGTCTATGGCCTGAATTTTGCTTTAATATCGCGTGTGGTGTCCGTTTGCTTGGATTACTGCTCTGCATCGCCTTCTCATGCTGCTAATGAGTCTCCGGATGCTTTGTTGTGGGAGTCGAGCCAACTTGTCCAGAAGGGCCTGCTGTAGCTCAGGGACCGTGGTTGGCTGGACTGGGCGAGCAGATATTGCAGTCTGCAGCATGTCCCAGGCGTGCTCTATTGGATTGAGGTCTGGAGACCGTACTGGCCAGTCCATTCCCTCTATGGCTGCTGCCTCTAGGTACTCGTCGGTGACCCTTGCCCTGTGAGGCCGGACGTTGTCGTCCATTAAAATGAACTCAGGGACTATAGCACCAGCGTATGGTCGAACGTAAACATCTAAGATCTCATTGACGTATCGTACAGCCGTCAATGTGCCGTTTTGAACAATGTGCAGGACCGTTCTTCCCTGCATGCTAATGCCCGCCCACACCATGACCGAGCCCATGCCATGACTGTCATGGGTAGCAACACATACGGGTGCCAAACGCTCATTGGCGGATCTCCATACCCGCACTGCCCTATCAGTGAAGTGCAAACAAAATCTAGACTCGACAGTGAACAGCAATGGGGTCAAGTCATGCAGCGTCCACCTGGTGTGATCGCGGGCCCATTGAAGACGTGCCTGGATGTGGTTTTGCGTCAATGGGACTCGGGTTGCTGGCTTTCTTGCCCTCATGCCAGCTGTGCGAAGACGGTTGATGGTTTAAGTGGAAAGTTTAAACCAGTGGCATTCTGGAAGTCATTTTGGAGGGCAGTAGCGGTAACAAAGCGCTGACGTCGCGCTTGAACGACAATACACCTGTCCTCACGCTGAGTTGTGGACCTCTGACGCCCTCCGCCATGCTATGCGTGACATGCCCGTAAGTTTGAAACCGTTGCCACATCCTGGCAACGGTGCTCTGCGACACCCCAAGAACACCTGCCACGTGCTTTTGGGAACGCTCAGCCTCAAGCATCCCTACCCCCTATTCTCCTCACCGTCAACATGCCGTCTTTGCCGTAGATTTGCCATGATCAGTGCTAGGTTCGAAATAAACGTTACCATGCACAAGCGAAGTCTGAATAAAACGGATGTGTACATGAAGGTACATGCCCGCGGTGTACCACTTTTCCAGGGGTATCGCTTTTTTCCGTGCATCTCGAGCCATGTACAGGTAAACAATCAAAATCTGCTGGACAGGTCGCCTTTACCATATGAATAAACTACATGTATGAGAAAAAAAATCAGTTATCTTGAGGATATCATTAAAAAGATATTTAAGAAATAAAAAAGTGATCCCTATCAAATTTTGAGTAGTATACATCGATTGAGATACAAGTTCTTACAACTTAGATTCATCCCGCTCGATGACTGCTTCCTGGGTTCCATACCAGTATAAGCGCAGCGTGGAGGAATGTGAGGATTGTGAGAGAATCTCGCCGCTGACGGGATTCGAACCCACGACCTTCGGATCCGGAGCCCTGCGCTCTAACCTGCACCACGGTGCCTCCTCAAAATTAGACGCATAATTAGACAGGAAATAAAACCAGTATGAAAAGAAAACTTAAATAGCTGATAAAACCAATTGTTAAATG
Organism: Cyclina sinensis; assembly: GCA_012932295.1. NCBI lineage: Eukaryota > Metazoa > Mollusca > Bivalvia > Venerida > Veneridae > Cyclina > Cyclina sinensis. The sequence goes on along the minus strand of JAAONU010000002.1, from coordinate 32,216,566 downwards.
CATGAAGAAATCTACAGTTTCGAAACAGTCATGCTGAGGAAACAATAGTAGATGGGTTAGAGCACCGGAGTCCCGATCCGGAGGTCGCTGGTTCGAATCCAAAAGACATTGAGATTCTTCAGTGACTTTCCTATTCCTGCACTTTCCGCGCAAAAACTTGTTTGTATCCTCCAGGAAGCAATAATCGAGAGGGATTAATATAAGTTACAAAAACTCTTTTTTGCTACAGTTTCAACACACTGTCACTAAAGGTAAGTACAAACATAAAAAGTTAGTCTCGACTTAACTAAACTCTAGGTGAATATTGTCTACAGGACTCACATAATGAAGAAATAATAACTAAAGAGACATAATCGTATTACTTAACATCTAATATTGAAAAGTATGTGTCATCCTTTACTGGTGTATATCTGAAATACATAATAATGTGACAGTTGTTCCTAATTCAGATTAAAGAGGCATGCCCTTACATTTAGAGTATTCCATTTTCCTCAGAACCATTTTAGAGTGAATGTTATTGAATAAATTATCTGATGTCAAGGTGTCAGTTGAATATTCTAAGTACAAACGGCAAACTGAATGCATTAGTATTTGTCTTTATATAGGGAGTTATTGTTTCATTATTTTTGAGGGGATAGCCTTTTATTACAAGTGGACATTTCATTGGTTACTGTATGCTTTTTAAAAAATTTATGCTTTAAATTATCTACTTTGTTTAATTATAAAGAGAATGTGCTAGTAGACATCATCGGTAGAATTTAAGGTATGTCCCTTTAACTTGTTGAGCATGCATATAAAAAGCATATAGAATGCAGGTAAAAGATAATAGTAGGATTGTTATTCGTGCTTAATTATCTAAAATAAGATTACGACGTGACATTTGATACAGTCAGAATTGTAAAAAATGCATTCCGTGTCTAGGTTCGTGTGAATGATCGTTTTAGTGGGGTTTGGTTATGAATATTACAGTGATTGTATTTCAGTTTTAAGGACGTACAATTTACCCATTTACTCGAGTTGTAAAGTAGGGAGTGAGGCCTTATTGAGTGGTTATCTTACCTTACGAGTGACAAGGGCAATATGACCACATGGTCGGGTAAGGGCGTTTTCCTTTAAGAACATAGACTGTCCTACTTGCAGTCTTAGATATACTTAGATATAAGCATTTATTGGTATATATAAGCCTTGTGTGCAATGCTGAGTCTATTGTGAAAGTGCATGTGATGCATACCTACTCACATCGCTCTGTATTAAAAATATGAGTCCTATAGCGGTATGGTATGAGTTACCAAGTTAATCATTTCTTAAGTGATCAATTATCATGAAAAAGAAGTAGCACTCTCCCTGCAAATAGACTTTGCTGATAAGAACCCTTAAATTACGAAATTGCTTAAAATTATGATCATGTGGAATAACGATTTTAAAATCACGAAAAAGAAAAATAGTTATTGCATGTCACAACTGAATACTTATCCAAATGAAATGACTTCTTTCAGTAGTTAGTATTATTACCCAACGCTCTATATAACTTGTAATTCATTATTTTTGCCTGTTTCCTGGCATTTATCCATCTTTCAAGTACGCCAGCAACAATTTATTCAGGTCCGGGCAACAGTTCAAATTAATACCTAACGCTCTATATAACTTGTATTTCATTATTTTTGCCTGTTTCCTGGCATTTTTCCATCTTTCAAGTACGTCAGCAACAATTTATTCAGGTCCGGGCAACAGTTCAAACTGTTGACCGGGCAATAGTTTGAACTGTTTCATAGTTGACTTTTGAAGCTTTCATTGTGCGCAATAGGATGTTATAAAGTGAAAGTTACTAAAATTGAATACATGTACGTTTTTCAAGGACCATGACGGGGCTTTATTTATTGATTTAATTCCATTTCGTATTTTTAGTTTACCTGAGTTTGATCGGATCTGTACCGGCTTTAAGCCAAACAAACCAAGCGTTTACATACGATGATCAGTCATCAGCTGACAGCTGGTGAAAAAAAATCTTGAATCTTGAAGAAAAGTGAGAAAAGATTATGGTGTAAATCTAACATAGTTTTTGAGTTAGTAAAATTGTATAGAATATAAGGTATTTATAAGGAACATTAGGTAATAAAACAGTTTTTTCATGTGTGTTTTGGGGAAACAGTCAAAACTATTGTCCCCCCGGTGTCAGGGAAGACATTTCGAACTGTTGCTCTCGGCTTAAAGACAATAGTTTTGACTGTTTTCTAAACATACATGAATTAACTGTATACTGACACAAGATTTTATGAAATTCAGCATTTTTTTAGTCAAAAGCGTGAAGAAAATGTGGATTCCAATATTTTTGGCAACTAGTAAATAAACGAACTTTGCATTTTCTTGTTAGAAGTGAACAGAAAATGTGGATTTCGAAATCATTCTTACTCTGTTCCTCTCTTTATTTTAAAATGGTTAAAACTTCACATATATTTTTGGCTTTTAGCTCAGAGGCTGGCAACATTTTTTCAAAGCAGTATGTAAGGTTTTTCTTTATCTGCTGTGATTGCATAGTTAAGTTTTGTTCTGACAGACTTCTTTGTATATTACAGAGCACTGAAATATTTCTGCTATTTTATTATCAACCATGTACTCATTCCTCCAACACACTGTCGATTTTTCATATTGTATTTTGTTTTATAAAATAATTCTATGGGTTAGATTTTCATACCACGCTTTCGTATTCAGACAATAGAATTCTTAGTCCTGTGAAATTTTATATTACAAACTTCATAGATTTTCGAATAGCAACATATGTAGTTGTGCAGCTTGGTTCTTTAATACGAATATATGCAGGAAATACAGAGTTATAACCCTTGACTCGGTTAAACATTATTCTATATGGTGTCCAATCTTTTATCTAAAAGTATTTTATTTTTAATATAAAATTATTGAAGAATACTTTCCGCATGTTAACCTATGCACCTGGAACAAAACAGTTTCAAAGTGTCTTCGGTTTGAAGCAACACAATTGCACTTTATCACTTCCTCTATAGACCGATAGTCACAGTATAGGAAAGGGAAAATACATGTGCCCTCATCTAATTATCAATAATCATAAGCTAAGTAAGGGGAAGCACAGGTGCCCTCATCTAAATATCTATTGCCATGAGCCAAGTAAGGAAGAGCTTCTGTGCCCTCATCTAATTATTCATATTCATAAGCTAAGTAAGGGAGAGAACCTGTGCCCTCATCTTATTATACATAGTGCTAAGCTAGGTAAGGAAGATCACATGTGCCCTCACTAATTATCCATTGTTATAAGCTAAGTAAGGAAAATCACATTTGCCCTCATCTAATTATTCATAGTCATAAGCTAAGTAAGGAAGATCGCATGTGCCCTCATCTAATCATCCATAGTCATAAGCTAAGTAAGGAAGATCACATGTGCCCTCATCTAATCATCCATAGTCATAAGCTAAGTAAGGAAGATCGCATGTGCCCTCATCTAATCATCCATAGTCATAAGCTAAGTAAGGAAGATCGCATGTGCCCTCATCTAATCATCCATAGTCATAAGCTAAGTAAGGAAGATCACATGTGCCCTCATCTAATCATCCATAGTCATAAGCTAAGTAAGGAAGATCACATGTGCCCTCATCTAATCATCCATAGTCATAAGCTAAGTAAGGAAGATCACATGTGCCCTCATCTAATCATCCATCGTCATAAGCTAAGTAAGGAAGATCGCATGTGCCCTCATCTAATCATCTATAGTCATAAGCTAAGTAAAGAAGATCACATGTGCCCTTATCCATTCATCCATAGTCATAAGCTAAGTAAGGAGATCACATGTGCCTTCATCTTATTATCCATCGTCAAAAGGTAAGTAAGGGAGAGCACATGTGCCCTCATCTAATTATCCATAGTCATAAACTAAGTAAGGGAGAGCACATATGCCCTCGTTAAATTATCCATAGTCATAAGCTAAGAAAGGAAGATCACATGTGCCCTCACTTATTATCCATAGCCATAAGCTATGTAGAGGAAAGGACATGTGCCTTCATCTAATCATCCATAGTCATAAGCTAAGTAAGGAAGATCACATGTGCCCTCATTTAATCATCCATAGTCATAAGCTAAGTGAGGGAGATCACATGTGCCTTCATCTTATTATACATAGTCATAAGGTAAGTAAGGGAGAGAACCTGTGCCCTCATCTAATTATCCATAGTCGTAAGCTAAGTAAGGCAGAGCACATGTGCCCTCATTTAATTATCCATAGTCATAAGGTAAGAAAGGAAGATCACTCGGCCCGCACTTATTATCCATAGCCATAAGCTAAGTAGAGGAAAGGACATGAGCCATCATCTAATTATGCATAGTCATAAGTTAAGTGCCTTCATTTAATTATCAATAGCCATAAGCTTAGTAGGTGAGAGCACATATGCCCTCATTTAATTATCCATAATCATAAGGTAATAATTGAGGGTCCATGTGTCTCATTTAATTATCCATAGTCATAAGCTTAGTAAGGCAGAGCACATGTGTCCTCATTTAATTATCCATAGTCATAAGCTAAGTAAGGGAGAGCACATGTGTTCTCATTTTATCATCCATAGTCATAAGCTTAGTAAGGGAGAGCACATGTGCCTTCATTTAATTATCCATAGTCATAAGCTACGTAAGGGAGAGTACATGTGTCCTCATTTAATAATCTATGGTCACAGGCTCAGTATTGATGAGCACATGTGCCCTTATCTAATGATCCATTTTCATAAGCATAGAAAGGGAGAGCACATGTGCCTTCATTTAATTATCCAGAGTCATAAGCTTAGTAAGGGAGAGCACATGTTTTCTCATTTAATTATCAATAGTCATAAGCTAATTATGGGAGAGCACATGTGTCCTCATTTAATTATCCATAGTCATAAGCTTAGTAATGGAGAGTCCATGTGTCTCATTTAATTATCCATAGTCATTAGGTAAGTAAGGGAGAGCATATGTGTCTTTATTTAAATATCCATAGCCATAAGCTAAGCAACGGAGAACATATGTGTCTTCATTTAATTATCCATAGTCATAAACAAAGTAAGGGAGAGCACATGTGTCCTCATTTTATTATTCATAGTAATAAGCTAAGTAAGGGAGAGCACATGTGTCCTCATTTAATTATCCATAGTCATTAGCTAAGTAACGGAGAGCACATGTGTCTTCATTTAATTATCCATAGCCATAAGCTAAGTAAGGGAGAGCACATGCGTCTATGTCTTTTGGAAAATATCTCCAATTAAGTTAACGAAATGAGTATGACTATTTAAACTATCAATCTGATTATTTTCCTTAAAAGATATTTAGTACAGTTTCCTCTAATGTACAGTAAAACCGAAGCCTTTACTAGTCCCACCGAGACAGTTTTAATAACGCATTATTCATAAGTAGTGAAAAAATAAATACTTCAAATTATTTTAATATCAACGTAAGATATTGAATGACACATCTTAAATCTGATGAATAACTTCAAGTATTTGTATTTAAGGCGTTATAACTGTTTGTCTAAGCTGGTATAATAATGTCTATACTAAATTAAAAGAATTATGAAAGGAGGGTGGTTTCTGAAAAACCGGTCCACTTTAAAACATATCTAATAGATTTACCAAGCCTTTTTTGTAAGACACTCATTCATTTTTGAAGGCCATTGCAGCACAGCAATGAATACAAAAGAAACGGAAAAGAAAAAAAATGTTATCTTTACCCTGCAAAGTACTGGCACTATCATACAAGTATAATGCTAATTATGCTTTATGTATGATCACAATAATATATCTATGGTGCAAATGCTGCATGTTTGATCAATAAAGGATATGCTTCATGTATGATCACATTGATATAATACACAGTATTAATGCTTTATTTTTATCACTTTTATACATGTATGCTTTATGTTTGATCATTTTTATACATGTACAGTGCATTTGTTTTATGTTTGATCATTTTTCACACATGTACAGTGCATTTGCTTTATGTTTGATAACCATCACTTATGTCCAGTGCATATGCTTCATGTTTGACCACTTTCACACATGTACAGTGCATATGACTTATGTTTGATAACTATCACTCATGTACAATGCATATGCTTTATGTTTGATCACTTTCACACACGTACAATACATATGCTTTACGTTTGATCATTATCATATATGTTCAGTGCATATGCTTTATGTTTGATATTTTTTATACATGTACATTGCATATGCTTTATGTTTGATAACTTTTAAACGTGTACAGTGAAAATGCTTTATGCTCGATAACTTTTAAACATGTGCAGTGCATATGCTTTATAACTTTTAAACATGTACAGTGCATCTGCTTTATACTTGATACATTTTAAACATGTACAGTGCATATGCTTTATTTTTGATCAGATAAATACATATACAGTGCATATGCTTTATGTTTGATCACTTATACACATTTACAGTGCATATGCTTTATTTTTGATAACTTTTGAACATATACAGTGCGTATGATTTATGGTTGATCCCTAATATACATGTACAGTGCATATGCTTAATGTTTGATAACTTTTAAACATATACAGTGCATATGCTTTATATTTGATTACTTATATACATGTACAGTGCATATGCTTTATTTTTTATCCCTAATATACATGTACAGTGCATATGCTTTATTCTTGATAACGTTTAAACATATACAGTGCATATGCTTTATATTTTATCACTAATATACATGTACAATGCATATTCTTTATGTTTGATAATTTTCAAACATTTGCAGTGCATATGCTTTATATTTTATCACTTATATACATGTACAGTGCATATGCTTTATGTTTGATAATTTTTAAACATTTACAGTTCATATGCTTTATATTTGATCACTTATATACATGTACAGTGAATATGCTTTATATTTGATCACTTATATACATATACAGTGCATATGCTTTATATTTGATTACTTATATACATGTACAGTGAATATGCTTTATATTTGATCACTTATATACATATACAGTGCATATGCTTTATATTTGATCTTTTCTGCACATGTACAATGCATATTCTTTACATATATGACCAGTTTTTACATACACAGTGCATAAGCTTTATATTTGATCACTAACATTTTATAATCACTGTCTGGTGAGTTTGTAAAATGAATGTATTGACGTTTAAACTTATAGTACAGATCAATTCTTTTAAATGGGTTAGATACTTTTGTTTTATGTTTCTAATCTTCTATGGGCCTATATATCTGGCTTGTACTTAGGCGCCATAAATTGCTTATTGTTTTATTCTTTTTGACTGTACATGAAATGTATAGAAAAAAAACGCGATTAAGAACAACTATAAATTCGTCAGAGTCATGTATTTACAGTGGTTTCAAAACTGTCATTCAAACAAGTGTTTCCTCGTGTGGGACTCAGAAGTCAGATGGGCAATATAGGGAAGCGATATATGAAGTTTATGTCCTGTTATAAATTGATTTTTAACGACATCTCATATCTTATTTCCATGATTTATGTCTGGTATTATTTTCTTTTGATTTAAAACTTCAGTATTCTAGTATCTTTCTTTTACAGAGATGTTTCAAGTATCAGTATCAACCCATTCAAAATGCTATTACAAATTTAAACTCAAGATGAACTTTATATGTTTGGCTATAGGAATTAGGTTTGAATCTCGAAACGTGAAAGAAAATCGGCATATAGTACAGTGTTTCAGTACGACTACAGGAATTGGATGAGCTTTTGTTTGGGACTTACTTCCTTTGCTTCTGTCATTCTAAGGCTTTATGACATGTAAATATGATTATGTACGAATTTGTCTTGCATACTGGTTTCGATTTCGAAAGAAATACATTTTACACTTATCAAAAGTAATCGTAGCAGTATAGACAGAGGACCCTATCTGACATAGTTATACCGGAAAACAACCACAGGTCATGCACTGGAAACCCTGTTTATTAACAGCTGATATTTCCTAGGCAACATGTTTTTTTACATATATAGACCAATGGCGAACATGAATTTTTGACTGGAATTTCAGTAATTTTACACACACGCTACGGGTTTTCTGTATTGCTAGTTGCAATTTACTTGCTTGTTTAGATATCTTGGGTGTAATATCAAACTGAGAATGTTTAATCCACGTTTTCATTAAAAAGAAAACTACATGTAAAGCTCTCGTACAATATAGGGCAATCTTGAATTATGTTGGGTGCTAAATATCTTAAGACTAGGAATGTGTCCACAGGACACTGGTACCAAAACATTGTGCCTTTGTCAGAAAGAACGTACACAGAGTCAGAGAAAAAAAAACCAGACAAAATGCAAATCTTATTTACTGCGTGCTGTATCAGAAGGGGCATACTCGGATGAGCTGCAAACAAAACCCAAATGCAAAACAACTCATCATGGCGAACACTCTTCGAAAGTTTTCATAATTTCAATAATTTAAAATACTTTAGGAGCTATGCACAACACAAACTTTAAAACTTTCTTTCTTTACTATGTCAAGAGCCATAATTGTTGTCATACTGAGATGAGCTGTAAACTAAACCCTAGCCTGGCTGCAGGCTTCATGGTCCTTTTCTATTTATGTTAGGGTATTGATATATTAAATGTTTGTCTCTCTTATAGCAACATTTTTTCATCTGCTATTAACCAGGAATACCAGCCATGAAAAGATATATCTGTAGTTAGAAAAGACCTTTCACTAAGAAATAGCATTAATTGTTGGATCTGAAACTAGTCTAACAAAACCCCAGATGCACAACAACTCATCATGGCAATTTCATTATTCCATTTAAAATACTTTAGCAGCTATGCGGAACACAAACTTAAAAATGCCCATGTTCTGCTATTAAATGCGCCGTAACAGTAATCATACTGGGAGAAGCCGTAAGAAAGAAAAAACAGGTGCACAACAACTCATCACGATGGAAGATTTCATTTCAAATACCTTAGAAGCTAGGCGCAACACAAACTTTAAAATGCCCATTTTTACTATTTCAAGGGCCATAACTGTAGCTATACTGCGACGAGCTGCAAACAAAACCCCAGATGCTCAACAACTTCGAATTCCGTTGAGCTACGTGAGACACAAACTTTAAAATGCCCTTTATTTACTATTTCAAGGGCCATAACTGTGGTCATTCTGAGACGAGCTGAAAACAAGTTCCAAAGTGCAAAACAACTCATCCTCGCTAACACTCCTGGAAGGTTTCGAATTCTAGGAGCTACACATGGCAAAAAGTTTAAAATACCTTTTTTCACAATTTCAAGGGCTGTAACTGAGGTCATACTGAGACAAGCTGCAAGCAAAACCCCAGTTGCACAGTAACACATCATGGTGAACATTCATGGAAGGTTTTGTGATTCCATTTGAAATATTTTAGGAGTTAGGTGCGACACAAACTTTCCGGACGAAATCACGGACGCACGGACAAAGGTAAATCTAAGTGCCCCAGGCCCCCTTCCCCTGTTCGAGGGACACAAAAAAATATATCGACTGAGTAATAAAGAAAGCAATTCCTTATTAAAGTTAAACCAAATTAATTCATTTTTATAAACAGGTCTTTATAATAGTGACTTATAGAAACATGGGACTGGGTGAATATTGTGTCTGATTTATGTTTGTTTATAATGTTTACATGTATCACAAGTCATTATAATAACCAATTGTCTGTCTGGCAAAAATAAAATTTAAAAAAAAATGGATGACACAGTAACATAATACGTTACAACAGAACCACAGACTAACGTTTGTTAAAAGACATATTACTAAATATGAAGCACTTATCTTAAACTTCATAAACTGTTTATGTAAATATACGTATTTTGTTTTATTGTCAACAAGGGATTTGTGATGAACATAATGCATTATTCTTTCCATTGAAAACAATTGAAAAACTGTTTGAAGTTCCGCGCGTCGAGATAGTCATCTGATTAAACATTTACTCTTGTACAACTGTCTTTGTGAAACAAGGAAAAATCAACATCGAAAGAATATGAATAAATATTTACAGTATTCATGAAATCAATTCGTAAGATTTTTTTTTTTCAATTTATGCACGCATAAAACACATGCACACACATGCACAGAAGAGCAATAAATTGTCTGTAGTGTTATACTAATTAAAATTCAAGAGACTCTCAAATGGTTAAGTCAATGATCTTACCGGTGCGGCACCAATATGTTAATGTTTATGTTAATATTTTAAGCATACATTTTCCCGTTTTCTTGGAATGCCGACCAAAGACAATAGTTTATGGACTCTGCTTATTTTTCTATATGCCATTCTGGCGGCAATTGAGTTAACATTTCCGAACAGAGCAGACGAAGACCTTTCGTTTACCTATGCCCACGGCTACCTATCGACCACTTCAACTCGACGGGCCCTGTGAAAACCAGTAAGCCATATAATGCGAACAAAAACACTTACCCATCAGTTCAGTGTTTAGACATACAGTACATTAAAGAGGTGATAATAAACAGCAGTTCCATGTTTTCAGTATCATGTGAATACAGTAATAAATACATCGTGAGGTAACATGTGTGTATGCATGTTCGTGAATAAAACTGATAATGGAAATGATGTGTTCGTTTCGTATTTAAGTGTTCAGCCGAAAGTACATTAAAACTGTTACACAGTATTTGAACTAAAGTGTTAAGTCCACAACTACGTTGATGTCCCTATCACATCGAGATTAGAAATTAGGAATATTAAAGAATGTCCCTGCAACGCAATTTACTCCTGGTGAACTGAACGCTACGACTTCCGGTGTGTCACGAATGGTTCGATGTCTCGATGTATAGAAGTTTTTATTCACGCTCCCTTGAACTTCGATGCATCCAAGTTTAATTGTACATTTTATAAGCTATCAGGAAAAATTTTCTAGAGAAAGAAAACACTCTATTTCAAATTATATATATATATATTTTTTTAATGAAAGTAACCTTAAGTTTTTAATATTTGATAAGAGAAAAACATGCTATAAAAGAATCTAAATGTCATGTTAGTTGGCTGAAAAAAGTGAAATATCAGATTCCACTAAGGGTGACAGTACAAAATGTTAACCCAAAAAAGTTAACATTAAATGAGGCGTCTTTATCATTGTCGTTAAACTCTAACGTCGCGGGCGTATGGATGACCCTGTCATACTGTCCTATTGTATACCCCGTAGCAGGCATGTATTTAAAGATGTTTTTCTTTAGGATTATGCTTCGTCTAGTTCAGGTATGCATTGTGATTCGGTCATTTGCTACGGAATCCCGTTCGGACCACGTAAAATATTGCCTTTTTGACAGGCAAGATTTTAAACAAAAATCTCATGCCTCACATTTTTAAGTGAACATACATACTAGCGAGAACTTAAAATCTCGCGAGTAAATACAGGCGAAAATTAAAATTAACACTTAAATTTCTAAATGTCTTTTAATCCTCGCGAAACTCAAAATAAAATGTTGCCCGAACAAGATTCCGTAATTTACATCATTCAGACGTATACGTGCAGGCTGACGAGCGTCTTTTGCACCAGGCCACAGGAGATTTCCACTGACCCTAATGTCTTTCGCATTTTGTGATTGACTTTTATATATGGGTGTAAACTCTCTTAACTCATTATAATTCAATTACCAAGACAGCTACAGCAGCAGAATTAATTATTTTTTTACTGTTTCCTTACAATTTTAGTACTGCTGTTTAAAACTGATATTTAATATCACTATTCTATAGCGTCGAGGGATTTTTCAATTGAAATGTTGTAAGTCTTGCAACGTCTTTGTAATGCATAGAAAGCATGAAACCTTGCTCAATACTTAAGCGACAAACTTGACTTGTGTTTTATAATAGTCGCACGCACTGAACTTGATACTATCGTGAAAATGTTTGAGAGAGAATTGGGGGAAACAATGATAAAATGAAAGGGTATATGAAGACCCGTCGTGGTCTTGGTGTCTGTACCACTGAACATACCAAGAATGGTGTAAGCCGCTACATTAAAAAACATGAAACATCACGTCAGACTGTATGTAGACGGGTAAATAAATTCAAATATGGCCTTTCATCAGTAAAAATACCCCTGAAGAAAACACCAGATTAACGTTTACCCTTCGTCAAATATCTGTCAGGTCGTATTATATCACATGTGCGTGGCTTTCGTATTTTGAAGTTTTCATTAAAAAAGTGACGGATTTAATCAATGTGTATCCAACCTAAAGACAAACAAATCAACAACACATAAAAGAACAAGTAAATTGTTTTCCCAAAGTTCTAATTATACAGTTCTAATGCTGTTCTAATAACACGATGTTATAAGAAACTTTTGTCATAGTACTTCTCCTTATATCAAAATTACATTTCAAATCGCCATCATAATTTTACAAAATTCACCGACAAGGGTTTTGTTCATTAACATAATAATTTACAAAAAAAAACAGAAAGAAAAAGTCTCCTACAAATAGAAAGAAAGCCCTAAAAAAAGGGCTGAGATTAGTTTTTAAGTAGTGCCAAAATGGTGGAGTTAATTTAGCAATTAGTTCTGTGTAGTTATTTAATCATATATCTATGATAATGTAACTTAAAGCAATATGTATAACGGAAATATTTATATATCAGAGGCCGAATTATTATGACCCAGGCGGAATTACGACCACAGTCAGTACATTAGCGCACCAAACTATATTTTAAATTTAAAAAAAAAAATAAAGTTCCGTTCCAAACAGTGTTACTTCTCTTACCTATGTATGTATTTTTTTCCACAGGAAAATTCTATTTATAAATCCTTGCGTTTACTATTGTTCACTTTTTTGTTTCATTAAATATGATATCTCTGTGTTTGTTCAAAAAAAAATCCAAGTGTATGTGTCCGCATATATCTCTTCCTGTGTAACTTACGGCACAGTACTAGTAATTAAATTGGGTTATAAACTTTTTTCAAATGTTCCGTCCTTCGTATTGCACTACAGTTCCGACAACAAGTTTTTTACACGTGAAGTTCTGATAAGAATTACTGAACGACAGCGTGTTTGACTGATTGTAGATGTGTAAAATTCAAATATGCCATTTATCCGTAAAAATACCCCTGAATCTTGGAACCGATTTAGAAAATATCAGATAAACGTTTACCCTTCGTCAAATATTTGTTAGGTTGTATTATATCACCTGTGCGTGGCTTTCGTATTTTGAAGTTTTCATTTAAAAAAAGTGACGGATTAAATCAATGTGTATCCACCCTAAAAACAAGCAAATCAACAACACATTAAAGAACAAATAAATTGTTTTCCCAAAGTTCTTATTATACAATTCTAATGCTGTTCTAATAACACGATGTTATAAGAAACCTTGTCATAGTACTTTTCCTTATATCAAAATTACATTTCAAATCGCCAAAGTTCAAAGTTCAGTTCCAAACAGTGTTACTTCTCTTACCTTTGTATGTATGTTATTTTTTTCCAAAGGAATATTCTCTCTATAAATCCTGGCGTTTACTATTGTTCACTTTTTTGTTTCATTAAATTTGATATCTCCACGTTTGTTAAACTTTTATTTAAGTGCATGTGTCCGCATATATCTCTTCCTGTGTAACTTACGGCACAGTACTAGTAATTGAATTGCGTTATAAACTTTTTTTCCGCACTTCGTATTGCACCACAGTTCCGACAACAAGTTTTTTACACGTGAAGATCTCATAAAAATTACTGAACGACAGTATTCAATAATTATGAGCGACCAAAAGTGTTAAAAAGGTATTTTATCTCGAGAGTTATATTTTAAAATTTGAGTAATGGCAAGATTTCTTTTCGTCCGCGTTTTAAATGTAATATTTATTTATTTAAACTTGTTTTAAAGTCTATGATTATTGTGTTTATAAAGATTAATTCTAGACTAGTTTTCTAACTTTCAGTATAGAAATTTTCTGTATATCCAGCATTAAAATAAAATTTATGTTCAATAAACACACAGTCCATAATTTATTTTTTTTTTATTTATTTTGTGCTTATCAAGCCAATAAAGAGTTTCACTATATCATATAGTTAAATGCATAAACTTGAGAAAAGCATCTTCTGTGGGATTATTCATATTAAATTGACAATTGAAAGTCAACGCCATAATCTTTTGATTAGTTATAACAAAAAAAGTTTATCTGAGGTATACAGTTTAACTGTAACTTTGTCCACCCACCCCAAAATCTGTGCCCCTACATGTAAGTTTCGTACAGTAATGATAAAAAAATATTGATCAACCACTCCTGTGTTAAATGGCTTTCCATAAGTTTGAAAAAAAAAATGTAAGGGTATCCAACATTTTTAAGAGATCCCATTCAAGTTGATTCTTTTATCTTCTGTTTGCATAATTGAGATTTAATTACAGAGATTTTTTCAAGGTTTTGTTTGACGTTAAAATCTTTGCGTGCTATCTAAACGTATAGGAATGTCCCAATTGAAATCAAATATTTTTTTCTTTGAGTTAAAACGTTTTATTGGATGGTTTAGAGAAGTTGTAGCCGTTGATGGTCTCCGTATATGTCTTAATTGAAAAAAATATAGACAAAATGAAATACTTTTATCAAAAGGTTTCACAGATTTGACGAGTACTTAAAAACTCGCCGAAATAAGTCTTTCCGGTACAGAAGCAACATTTCAAAACCACTCTCTTTCTTTGTCTGACGGAATAAAGTCTGTTATCACTCACACGTCACACTTATAAAAAGCCTTATATGCAAAATATAAAAAAGTACATTAGATAGTAAGAAGTACTGATAAGTGATTATACTGTACCAATTAACCCCTCTCCGCACTCCCCATGCCCCTCCTTCCCCTTCATAATTAGGTAAAGATTAAAAACATAGAAAAAAAAGGACTTCAAAAGAACTCAGACGAAATTTATTTTTATACTGTTCTAAGCATTTAAGCAAAATATAAAAGATGATTTAGTGTTTGAAAAACTAATCTTTTAACGTGTTGAAAAAAGCAAATATTTTGGGGCCTCAAATGGGGATCGAACCCACGGCCTTCAGTGAAACGGCCTTATATCAAGAAAAATAAATGAAATTTAGTAAACTGTCCTTAACGCATTTCATATTAGATGTTTGGATGTAACGAAACAATATATAGAGGATATTTGATTTTTTCAGTGTGTGATCGAAAATTTATTTCACGAGTGACCATCAGATTTTTATATTTTCACGAGTGGCGTAGCCACAAGTGAAAATATTTAAAATCTCATGGTCACGAGTGAAATAAATTTCGATCACACACTTAAAAAATCAAATATTCTATTTATTTCAGCCTTTTCAGTGTTATTTCGGATAAAAAGGTAAAACAGTGATAACATGAACATCTTATCCACCCGTGGTGCACCCCAATATTTATTATGTCTGCACGTGCGAGACGCTATTCAAAGTAGTTCCAAGAAATTCGATAAAAAAATAATGTAAATCTGGGCTTTCAGTGTTTATTTCTTAAGCACAAAAATAACATTTTAACAAAACTTTTTTTTAATATTTATTCAGTTTAACGAAGTATTACAGAAACTGCAAATACATCAATGAAATATATTCCTTCGCGTCAGGACATTACGCAAAATTGATACGTCCGCCATATTGTTTACAGTTTCTTTAACAGTAAAATCGCGTTCTGGTCCACTAAGTTCTTTAAACGATAAATAAAAAGTGTTTGCATAATTATCTGGATTTAATTAAGTGTTTAATTAAAACTTCAATCACTGTCATCTGATTTTATCATGCGGATACGTTTATATGCCGGTCGAACTGTGTTTCTTTGTAATTGGGGTGCAGTGAGGGGAAAAAATTAGTCCGGCACAGTGAAAATTATATTTTGTAAATTTCACTAGTGGTTTATCAGAATATAATCATCTGATATTTTACAATAAAACACTGGAAAGCATGAAATAAAGGAAGTAAAATAAAATTATTTCCCTGTACCCTACTTGGGTCAATGGAACATGACGTAGCCATAGTTTACATCCATTTTTTGATATCTGTTCAGTGTATTTAGATATCCACAGATGTCATTTCTAAGAAAACTTGCTAAAATTGTGTTGTATTCTGAAATGGGAGAAAAATGTGCATTAAAACCTAAAAAGCAGTATGATTTTGACACTACATGGTGTAAAGTTTAGGTAGAATTGTTTTGAGTTAGTATCTGAAATATCTCAGCGAAATATCTCTTAACGAAACTTACACGAATAATAAAGAAAGTATTTAACCTTTAACCTTGGTCGTTTAATTGTATGGGTCATAAGCATTGTAGGTGCTGCCATTCATCAATGTCACACACGAAATATCTCGGTGACCTTCAAGAAATATTTGTATTCATGGTTTTTGCGAACTTGGTGACCAGATTATTCTTAAATGGGTAAAAGCACAGAATATACACAATCTGAAGCCGAACTGGTTCTGTGAGCAGATTTCAGTGTCAGCCATTTTTCATTGAAACAGTTGTGTTAGAAACTGTTGTTCATATGGATACTGCTGCAATCGGTCACAGTATTTATATAATTTTATCAAAAGAATGATAATAAACAAGAGCTGTTAGCGGACAGCGCGCTCGACTATTCCTAGTGTTTGGCAGAATAAAATACTAGTAAGCCATTCGATGTGCATTTTATAAGCCGAAAACAGGGGATTATTTTATCTATGGATAAGTATGAACTTTCAACCTGTAATTGTACCTGACACTTGCAAGATACCTTGAGCCAATATTTTCTTTGTCAATTCCGGTACAATTGATTAACAGAGTTACAGGCCTTGATGGTAGATAAATGTCCACTGACCCTGACCACATATTGTAGTTTGAAACCAAATGCCTGCAATAGTATTTAATATATGAACTTGCAAGCAAATTCTTTTGAATATTCTTTAACTACAAAAAGGTATAATTCGGTAAAAATGCTTGACACAGTTATGCTTCTTAATTGTATGATCCTGAACACGTTTAAAGTTTCAACGAATAGCCTTTAGCAGTACTGAAGACACGAAGTAGTGGCAAAACTTTAAACAGCATTGCTTTGTAAAAAGGGAGATAAGATAAATCAGTAAAAATGACGGTCATAGTTATGGGTCTTAATGGTATGACACTGCCCTTTGACCCTGAAAGCGTGTAAAGCTTCAACGAATAGCCTTTAGCAGTACTGAAGACACGAAGTAGCAGGCAGAACTTTAAACAGCATTTTACCATCAATTACCACCTCAATGTAAATATTTTTCCAGGTAGATGTGCGCATAGGCTATAACTTTAAACACATGATGAAGCCATTCTATGGGCAGCTAAATGTTTATTACTAAGTAATTACTTATGGTACAAGAAAACAATATAGTTGTATAGCACATTCACATTCGAAACGATAAACATACAAACACCTCAAGCATGTATATTGGTAGAGATAAGCGATTTTATGTATACATTCAATTATGTAATGCGAGTGTTGAAATTGAGAAGAAAACAGCGTTTTTTCGGCAACCATACAGGACGCAAGATTTATCTTAAAAGATAAAGTGTTTTCTTGATACGATACAACCGATTACATACCGACTAACCCATTGTTCATAATTAATATGTATTTAGATAGCCCATCCTATTTACACCCCGAAACCGGTTTTTTTTACATCCTGAAACTGATTGGGGTTTAGGGCGTATCTGCTGGCATGTGGTTTTGCTTAAATGACGTAGAGATTATAGTTTTCGTATGTCTAGACATACCCATAAGCGTCTTGGAGAGATTAAAAAAACGAAAAAAACTTGAATAACTCTTGATTTTCAGATATAACGAGGCTTTAGGTTACAAAAACAGGCTTTTTTGTAGAAATTTATAACTGTGAGGAGATAAGGCTATATAATTACACCATTACCAATTTTGGTTTCACATGACCGCAAAATATATACTCGTACATTTAAAAAAATAATTATAGTTAAACTCCCGAGTGTTTAGACAATTATTGTACTTATGGTTGTCGAGATGAATCGTGCATTTCGCATTTCTCTCTTAGTATGAAGTCGGAAGACCTCCAATGAGCCCATGTTGCTTTTCAATTTTATAAACAAAGTCATTAGATAACATCAAACTGACCCTTTAAAAAAATCTTAAGATAAACAAATACTTGAACAATTTTAGTTTAAAAGATGATATTATCTTTATTCTCAGCCAATGTGACATGCAAGTTTTGACGCAAATTTTACTTTTATATCCGCAAATATCGTGTGCAATTTTTGGCGCGTGGAGTTTGTTTTTATTCCCTCAAATGCCATTTGTAAGTTTTGGCGCGAATCTTTTTTTTATACTCCCGCGAGTTCACGTCTTTGGCAAAGATTGCCATCTACATATCCAATCAAATAACTGGTATAGTTCACGTTTAATTTTATCGTAAAATCTACTGGTTGAATATCAAAGTCTTCAAAAAGGTCGTATATTTCTAGCCGACATATATAACTTCTTCATTTGTAGTTTTTGTGTGGCAGAAAGAATTTTGTCTGAGTTGGCATTTTTTCAAGTTTTTTTTGCAAAAGTCCCCAAAAATGACCTTTGCGAATCACGCCGACGATAAAAATGATATAGGTCAGCATCATTTCAGCGACAAAAAAAATGTTTATAGATAAAAAATGCACTTGGTCATGCTGCGTTCTGCTACTTTTGGTGGCAATAAATTAAAGAGAAATTTATGATAATAGTACTGTAACTTTATTGTGAATAAATATATACATGTATTTTCCGCAATGATCTTCAACCCATTTATGTCTAAATGGATTACGCCATCCTTTGTGAGTTGGACGTGTCCATTTTTAATTTAAAGGGGTTCTGGTATGAATGTTCAGTTTTATTCTATTTAGAAAAAAAATCTCCTTTATGCAGACTGTGAAGATGCAATATGCGGCATCTGATCAGAGTCTGAACTGTTTGCCTATTTCTACTTTTGTAGACACTAGCCATTAATGGGTTAATAATTACAAAAACTTATTACATCTACTTGTCAATTGAATATTTTATCAGTTCGATATCAAAATAAGCCAATGTATGATAAATGAAAAAAATGATGCATTTAACATACATTTACGTTTTCGATGTTTTAATAAATTGAAAGGATGGACAAAACTTTAAATTTCACTTGGTGTTCATATTTGCTCTCTTTTTTTGCACACTGCATATTTTAGTGACCGACCGACCAACAGTAAAATAAAGCAGCAGCAACAACAACAACAAATACTACGACTATATTACTAATGCTGTTGTCACTACTGTTACTACTACTACTGTATTTTACTACTACTACTGTATTTTACTACTACTGTATTTTACTACTACTACTACTGTATTTTACTACTACTGTATTTTACTACTACTACTGTATTTTACTACTACTGTATTTTACTACTACTACTGTATTTTACTACTACTGTATTTTACTACTACTACTGTATTTTACTACTACTGTATTTTACTACTACTACTGTATTTTACTACTACTGTATTTTACTACTACTACTGTATTTTACTACTACTGTATTTTACTACTACTACTGTATTTTACTGCTACTGTATTTTACTGCTACTGTATTTTACTACTACTGTATTTTACTACTACTACTGTATTTTACTACTACTGTATTTTACTACTACTACTGTATTTTACTACTACTGTATTTTACTACTACTACTGTATTTTACTACTACTGTATTTTACTGCTACTGTATTTTACTACTACTGTATTTTACTACTACTACTGTATTTTACTGCTACTGTATTTCACTACTGCTACTGTATTTTACTACTGCTACTGTATTTTACTGCTACTGTATTTTACTACTACTGTATTTTACTACTACTGTATTTTACTGCTACTGTATTTTACTGCTACTGTATTTTACTACTACTACTGTATTTTACTGCTACTGTATTTTACTACTGCTACTGTATTTTACTACTACTACTGTATTTTACTGCTACTGTATTTTACTACTACTACTGTATTTTACTACTGCTACTGTATTTTACTGCTACTGTATTTTACTACTACTGTATTTTACTACTACTGTATTTTACTGCTACTGTATTTTACTGCTACTGTATTTTACTACTACTACTGTATTTTACTGCTACTGTATTTTACTACTACTGTATTTTACTACTACTACTGTATTTTACTGCTACTGTATTTTACTACTGCTACTGTATTTTACTACTGTTACTGTATTTTAGTGCTACTGTATTTTACTACTACTGTATTTTACTACTACTGTATTTTACTGCTACTGTATTTTACTGCTACTGTATTTTACTGCTACTGTATTTTACTACTACTACTGTATTTTACTGCTACTGTATTTTACTACTGCTACTGTATTTTACTACTACTACTGTATTTTACTGCTACTGTATTTTACTACTACTACTGTATTTTACTACTGCTACTGTATTTTACTGCTACTGTATTTTACTACTACTGTATTTTACTACTACTACTGTATTTTACTACTACTGTATTTTACTACTACTACTGTATTTTACTACTACTGTATTTTACTACTACTACTGTATTTTACTACTACTGTATTTTACTACTACTACTGTATTTTACTACTACTGTATTTTACTACTACTACTGTATTTTACTACTACTGTATTTTACTACTACTACTGTATTTTACTACTACTGTATTTTACTACTACTACTGTATTTTACTACTACTGTATTGTACTACTACTACTGTATTTTACTACTACTATTTTACTACTACTACTGTATTTTACTACTACTGTATTTTACTACTACTACTGTATTTTACTACTACTGTATTTTACTACTACTGTATTTTACTACTACTACTGTATTTTACTACTACTACTGTATTTTACTACTACTGTATTTTACTACTACTGTATTTTACTACTACTACTGTATTTTACTACTACTACTGTATTTTACTACTACTGTATTTTACTACTACTACTACTACTGTATTTTACTACTACTACTACTACTGTATTTTACTATTACTACTGTATTTTACTACTACTACTACTGTATTTTACTACTACTACTACTGTATTTTACTACTACTACTGCTGTATTTTACTACTACTACTACTGTATTTTACTACTACTACTACTGTATTTTACTACTACTGTATTTTACTACTACTACTACTGTATTTTACTACTACTACTACTGTATTTTACTACTACTGTATTTACTACTACTACTACTGTATTTTACTACTACTACTACTGTATTTTACTACTACTACTACTGTATTTTACTACTACTACTACTGTATTTTACTACTACTGTATTTTACTACTACTACTACTGTATTTTACTACTACTGTATTTTACTACTAATACTGTATTTTACTACTACTACTACTGTATTTTACTACTACTGTATTTTACTACTACTACTACTGTATTTTACTACTACTACTGTATTTTACTACTACTACTGTATTTTACTACTACTACTGTATTTTACTACTACTACTGTATTTTACTACTACTACTGTATTTTACTACTACTGTATTTTACTACTACTACTGTATTTTACTACTACTACTACTGTATTTTACTACTACTACTGTATTTTACTACTACTACTACTGTATTTTACTACTACTACTGTATTTTACTACTACTACTACTGTATTTTACTACTACTACTGTATTTTACTACTACTACTACTGTATTTTACTACTAATACTGTATTTTACTACTACTGTATTTTACTACTACTGTATTTTACTACTACTACTGTAACTTCTCTGAGATATTATCATTTTTCTCAGTTTATATGTGTGTGGTAAAGTTTCTGTAGACGAATTTTAGAAACTGATATGTCAAAAAGTTAATAGTAAGAATTGAATTACTTAAAATCATTGTAAATAAATGTAAATAATACGTGGGGGAAAAATGCACCAGCCTCTAGTATTTTAAATATGGACATGTATTTCATGTATAAATAGAAGTATAAAAGAAAGAAAAAGAAAAAAGATAATACAGAAAGAAAGAAAAGCGCGAGAATTTGAATGAGTTGAAATTATCAACAAATTGTTACCTTTTTTATTTAATGAAGACCTTGAATCAGTCTAAAGTGAAAAACCGTGTTTACTTAAGTGTTTAGAAATATTTGTAAAGTTTTGAGTAAAGATTCTAAACAACAGGAATTTAAAAAAGCGAACACGTCAATGATGACAAAGAACTAGAGAATAAACTTCCTTATATAAATAGATCCTTTCTGTCTTAAATAAAGCATGCTATTTCTTCGATCGAAACTACTGCGAATAGATACACGTACTCGAAACTGCATGTTAACTTCTTGTCACGGACTATAAAATAAATATACAATATATACAAAAATACAAAGGTCAAAGTGCATTTAAAAAATACATTATTCTATGTCAAAGATATTATTCGGTCAAACTCAAACTAGCGTTTAGTAGCGGTTACTTTCCTTTAAAGTACAGGTAGACAGACCACTGCGAAGAAGAATGGGTCAAACTAAGATATTCCATTTCTGAAATAAACGGATACTTTTGTGTCAGAGTAGTCTCTTAATTTTGACATCTGGGTTATAGAGGGCGAGATAGACGGAAGAACAACTAGCATAGAAATCTGATGATTTGTCTAAATGTTCTGACTGGACACTTGATAAATGACCGGCGACATTGACCTTTTTACTAATTTTGAACGAATGATATCCCAGGATTACTGTCAGAAAATATCAGTTTCCTACATAGGACAGATACGATATTCTACCATGAAGAGGAACATGACGTGCAAAATAGATATTCCTTATAATAACGTCACATACCCAAATTTGACGTCAGGTTCTATCAAAGTTCCGGTTGGCAGTAAATTTATTTGTTAGATTTAATATATTTGAATTTTAGCTATTCTATTGTAATTTTTTTTTTTTTTTGGCCTTTTCGATGTTTCGCATCTTTTTACAAAAGGGCGATCAGTGATCACATGTGTCGCCTGATGATAGCCAATTAAACAGTAGTATTGAGAGGTGATTGGACAGTTTGTAGGCTAAAACGCATTTTTTTATTCAAGGGCCATAACTCAGCCAAAAAATCATTCAACTGAAAAACCTGTAAGACATGCACAAGTACTTGAGGTACAGAAAAATCCTGTAAAATTTCATTTAAATTGCTTTAGTAGTATAAGAGAAGAAGTCCGGACAAACTTTAAAAAAATCATTAAAGGGACATAACTCTGAAAAAAATCATTGGACTGGAAAATGCTGACTATATGCACAACTAGACTTGGTACTGATCATTCCTGTAAAGTTTGGATGAAATCGCACCAGTAGTTTCTGAGGAGTAGTCCGGACAAGTTTTGTGATGGACAGACAGACAGACGGACGGACAGACAGACAGATGATGGAGAAGTGATCTCTATATGTCGTGGCTTCTTTTTAGCATGTTGCAGGTACTGTGAAGCCTGCAACACAAAATTCATTATTTGGCCAAAACGCCTTTTTTCATTCAAGGGCCATAACTCAGCCAAAAATCATTCAACCAAAAAACGCATTAGATATACGCAAGTACTTGAGGTACTGATCAATCCTGTAAAATTTCATTCAAATTGCTTTAGTAGTATAAGAGAAGTAGTCCGGACAAACTTTAAAAATAAAAATCATAAAAGGACCATAACTCTCACAAAAATCATTGGACTGGAAAATGCCTACGATATGCACAACTAGACTTGATACTGATCATTCCTGTAAAGTTTGGATGAAATCGCACCAGTAGTTTCTGAGGAGTAGTCCGGACAAGATTTGTGACGGACGGAAAGACGGACGGACGGACAGACAGACGACGGAGAAGTGAGTACATATGTCGCGGCTACTTCGTAGCAGGCGACACAATAAATGTTATAATTCAACGTTGCATTTTATTCAGGTAATTTGATTTGCCACGGTGATGGCAATCAAGAAATATTATACAAGATACGCATTTTCAGGCTATCAACTTTTTAACTTCAATTTTGATTTTGAAGAGGACGAAATATTTGTCATTTTCTGCTGTTTTTCAATTCAGTTTATTTAAATAGTAAAGCAAATGGCCGAGTGACCTTTGGCCCATGTCGTCGGCCAAATACAAAAAAAAATGATTTCTGACAAAAAACAACAACAACAAGCAAGAACAAAAATAGTATATATAAAGAAACAAGTCATTCCACACCAGACAGAATAATAAATTAAACGCGGGAACGCTTGCAGCTATAACCAAATAATCTTTAGTTTTGTTTGCTTTGACGAGTCAGACTGTTTTCATATATATCATGTCAAAATTCATATAATATATATGGTAATAAATTATCAAAAGGTTCAAGGGTTCATAAATTCAAAGCAAACACTAAAAATCTTATTGATTTAATCAGGTGTGAAGGTATGTATGCTTAAGATTTTTTTATTTACCAAGTAGGCCCAACTTCAAGATGAGTGTACACGAACTGAAGAGCCGTATTTTCTCTTCAGTACTGTGAGATATTTCGTATTGTATATATCATCGGTTTGTACCTGTACACCGGTAACAATTAGATAAGGAATTAGTTACCTAACTGACATATCTGTAAAAATATCTCCTTCAAAAAAACGTTGTTTTCTTTTGTTTTGATGAAAGAAGATATTAGGTTATGCTTTGTACGCTGAAATGAAAGAATGACACGAACCGGAAACAATGCAATCTCACGACAGATAAATGTTGTTTGTTTTTTTGTTTTTTTAAAAAGAAAGAAACGCCATGATAATAACCACGCAATGCTGCAATTAGTGCACAGGCACTTGCATCTTTTATTAGCGACTTTTAAAATTCATTCTATTCATTGCATATATGTCTAGATAAGTTATATATATATATATATATATATATATATATATATATATATATATATATATATATATATATATATGAGCAAATAAAATATGTTTAAAGATAAGCGTTAAAGTTATCCCGTTTGCAATCTAAGATCAACATGATAACTTGACAATGTGTTTGAGTACACATTTTAATGATATAACACTTACGTGATACTCATGTCTACTGAAAAGTAACATTACATAAGGAAATCTTCGATACACATGCTTCGAAAAGTTACATTGTCCAATACTTATGAAAAGTCCTAAATGTCAAATGTTCCAAGCCCACACCACTAATATATAATGGCAACAACTCTTCTTTTTTGAAAATAAAAAGTAAAGAAATATGCCATTGTACTCAAAATCTGTTATCTCAAATAGATTTTGCATCGTGTTATTTATTATACATTGGACTTAAAAATGTCAGTCCAAAATAATTATATCGGTTAGTCATCAAATGTTTGGAGACTGAAAGTTCAGTGTCCACTTTTCGGAATGGCAGCTCGAATCGACCATTAGTCAATAATATCATAAATTAGAATGTTTGAATATCAAATTCGAAAGCATGAACTTCTTTCTAGGCATGCGATTTATCAATATGAAACGTTTATTACGATGAAACGTTTATTGCGAAATATACTGAAACGAACAGATATGTCAATGTTTCTTTACGGTTATTGCATAGATCGTTCGGTAATTACGCAGAGCAGCTAGTTGTACAATTATGTTCAGAAAGAAAATAATAAAACATTACTTGAAACATCATCAAATAAACCGTGTTTAATTGAAAAAAAACTAACGATAAACGCTGGGATTGCTTGTGATTCAGATTTATCGCAGACTTCTTATGACCAGCATTACTGTGAGGTGATTGTTAAATGCCTAGCATAACGATTACATTTCAAAACTAAACTTCCTATCTAAAAAATATGAAAATACTCATGGCAGTATCGTTGTAACGAAGCTTACCATTCTGTAACAAAAATTTCAAACCATGAAATTTGTTTCTCTTCTAAAGTTTTGAAATTTGAATAGCGTTTATGACAATACTTTAATACAACCTTCCTTTTCATATATAAATCACCGCCACAAAGGTCGTTTCTAAGAATTTTCATATTTTAGTGAATAATCATCTAATTTTAGAGTGAGACTCTATACATTTTGAAAGACAAGTAGTTGAGCAGAAAATGGGATATTTTATAAAAGTACCTGTTGCTGCTTTGATAATGCCATTTTCTATCTTTTTGTATTCAATTTTGGAACTTAAAGGTTACATGTATTTTCAAATAAACATTCTAAGACTTTTTTTTATAGGATTATTCTATATTTTACCAGGAAAGTATATCAAAATAAACTGCTATTGGTTTTACATATGTTTTACATAACAGTTATTGAAATGCTATTTTGACAGGAAGATGCTTTTTAAAAATTTCCGTGAAGTTGGCGGCCTAGCGGTCTAACTGCAGCGGCTTGGCGGCCTAGCACCCTAACCGTAGCGGTTGTCAACAAACAACAACAATTAAAGGGGTTTGGGTGTATTTTTG
Organism: Cyclina sinensis; assembly: GCA_012932295.1. Classification (NCBI taxonomy): domain Eukaryota; kingdom Metazoa; phylum Mollusca; class Bivalvia; order Venerida; family Veneridae; genus Cyclina; species Cyclina sinensis. The sequence continues at coordinate 32,190,146 of JAAONU010000002.1, read as the reverse complement.
AAAATTCAAAATAGAGAGTTTTTTTATGAAAAGAAGTATTTGCTATGTTTGAAGTACACTTTTCAAAATCCAAAAACAGGTATGATAAAATGTTAAATATATCTTAGGCCGCTAGGCCGCTGCGGTTAGGCCGCCGGGCCGCTAGTCAGCGGGCCGCCAACTTCACGAACATTCACGAACAGTTTTTAAAAACATATTGTGATGTTTTAAGTCAGATAATACCAGGATTATGTTTTTAAACATTATTTTCTTTACAAATATCACGGTGATCATTCATATTGGTACAGTCATAGGTTCACAGTACATTTTATCTTGAAAGTTTCAGAAATGTTTTCGCGGGATCCAGATTTTTGGTCAACCGGACAGAGAGACAGACAGACAGACAGACAGAGAGGAGCAAACACCGAAAGGGACTAAGAATATTAGACTTTTTGTCTTGTTGGATATTGTTCTGCTATTCTGCTATGCTGCTGGATTTGTTATGCTATGCTGCCATGGTGCTATTCTTCTGTAGTTGTTCTGCTATTCTGCTGGAGTTGTTCTGCTATTCTGTTGGAGTTGTTCCTCTAGAACATTTGTCTTTTTAAATTTTTTTCTTAGTTCATGTGTTGGCTGATAGACTTATACTTAATCCAGAATTTGACCAGAGCAAAAGAATCAAACGAAACGCATTATATTGCCATCTATTTACACACTAATTTTCATTAACCTAGTTCGTATTCTTTCTGGAGGATTTAAGGATCCATCTGTTATAGCCATATTTTTATACCTTTTGTAACCATTTCAACCAGAATTTTGATTCGAGGATAAAAACAAACTGACTTTCATAATCTCCATGCTGCCATTTATTCATATTTCAAGTTTCATCAACTTAACTTATACGGTTGTAATGTTACCGCGGGATCAAGATTTCCGGAAAACTTGACTGACACAGACAGACAGAGGGCAAACAACGGTAGAGGACTACTTAATTTAATTAGACGTTTTTGTCCTTTTGGATGTTGTTCTGCTATTCTGTCATTGTACTATTCGGCTGGAGTTGTTCTGCTATTCTGCCATTCTGCTGAAGATTTTCTGCTATTCTGCCATTCTGCTGGAGTTGTTCTGCTATTCTGCTGTTCTGCTGGAGTTGTTATGCTATTCTGCTGGAGTTGTTCTGTCATTCTGCCATTCTGCTATCTGCTGGAGTTGTTTTGCTATTCTATCATTCTGCTGGAGTTGTTCGGCTATTCTGCCATTCTGCTATTATGCTGCAGTTGTTCTGCCATTCTGCCATTCTGCTGCAGTTGTTCTGCCATTCTGCCATTCTGCTATTCTGCTGGAGTTGTTCTGTCATTCTGCCATTCTGCTATTCTGCTGGAGTTGTTCTGCTATTCTGCTGTTCTGCTGGAGTTGTTATGCTATTCTGCTGGAGTTGTTCTGTCATTCTGCCATTCTGCTATCTGCTGGAGTTGTTTTGCTATTCTATCATTCTGCTGGAGTTGTTCGGCTATTCTGCTATTTTACTGAAGTTTTTCTACTATTCTGCTGTTTTACTAATCTGCTGGTGTTGTTCTGCTCTTCTGCCGAAGTGTTTCATTCAACAGATTTAAGTGATTATGCCTCTGTGCTAGTTTTGTTCTACTATTCTGCTGTTCTCCTGAAGTTTTTCTTTTAGAACTTTTTTATTTTGTTCTTAGTTCATGTGTTTGCTAGTTTCACTAACCAGAATTCTGACCAGAGGAAAATTAAATTGCATTATCTATAAATTTGCCATTTACCCATTTTCTATTTCAATTCAATTTGTAATTTAAATTCATTTTCATTTACCAACTCGTATACATTTGAGTGATATAAAATACCCATCTTTTAATTCAAGCCAAATTTTCACTATTTCTGTTACCATTGCAAACATCGGTAAAGGACTAAAAAAACTCAATTAGACTTTCTGTCTGTTTGAAAGTTGTTCTGCCATTCTGCTATTCTGCTGGAGTTGCTCTGCTATTCTGCCATTCTTCTGGAGCTGTTCAGCTATTCTCCGTTCTGTTATTCTGCTAACTTCACACAGCCACTGATAATATCTTAATATATTATACAGGGCTAACTAGGGAGTATTTCGAGAAAAAATAATTAGGTAGTCAACCATAAAGAGGTGATGAATCCTTCAGTAAAAATAATGTTTTTATGTCCCGTGTTCTGACTCAGCGCATTCCGGCAAACTGCGACAGGAAATCGATTGCTTGGCTCAGTGGTTAGAGCGTTGGTTTTCGACGCGGGTAGATCAGAGTTCGAATCCCGTTCTGGGTGATCATTTTCAAGATGTATTGCTGCGATTCTTAATTCTTAAACGTCTTGCTAAAAAGAAAATTATAAAAATTGTAAGGTAACTCCCATTCTTATGTTTGAATTGTATAGTTACTTCCTGTTCTGTTGGTAATGTTCTGGTGGCAGTGCATCAAAATTCGTTATTTTCATATTTCCTGCTGGTATATTAAGGCAGAAGTGCTTTAATTTCATTTTTTTCTTATGACTAGCCATTGTCATGTTCGAATGTTCTGGCAGCAGGACTTTGCAATTTGCAATTTTTATTTATGTCTCGTCAATGTACTGTTGGAAAGTTCTGTCAAATGAACGTCGAAATTCACTGTTTTTTGGCCTAGCCAATATCCCATTGAAACTTGCTAGCAGAGGACTTCCAAATTCATTATGTTCTTATGTCTAGCCAATGTCTTGTAGCAGGTGTTCCGTGTGAATGTTCTGGCAGCAGGACTTAGAAAACTCACTATTTTCAAATGTCTAAACAACGCCTTGAACAATGTCGAAATAAATTATTTTCAGATGTCAGAATACCCGTTAGAATTTGTAGCAGTACTTTAAAATTCATTATTTTCATATGTCTTGCCAAGGTCCTGTAGGAATGTTCTGCCATCAGGACGTCGAAATTTGTTATTTTCATATGTCTTAGCAATCACCTGAATGCCGGCAAAACGTCTAGATTTATGAGTTTAATGTTTTGTTTAGATTTTGCATGAATGTTCGGTCACAAATTACATTTATTTAGTTTTCCCCAAGCCTGATTCGCTATAGGACAGGCAGTGAACTAGTCCGTAGTCCCTCTTTACATATGTTTACATTACTATTTACTGATAGTTACGTTTTGTTTGGACTTCAATTTTCTGATAAGCCAAACCCTTATAGTAAATAAAGACGGGATATTCTTCAAATTGATATTTATCGCGTAAGGTTCAAAGGTTCTTGCCGTTATATATCTCTCGGAAGGTACTGCTACCTAACTGATTTGATTAAAATAATGGTAAACATTCTATTTAAGTGCAATGTTAATTTTGGTATCTTGCTAAATGTAGCTGTAGTTTGTTATGCAAACAATGTTATGTTTGAGATTCATTTTTAAGAAGAACATGTTTATGACTGAAACATTTAATGTTAATTTGATGAAATCTTGTACGTCCATTCTGAGCATTCTCTTTAAGTTTAGAAACATATTAAGGTATAGGTCTTGTACTGTCCACAGTTTATTTATTGTCGATACCCTTGCCCATATGACAGACGTCATTAAATGTAGAATGGGAGTAAGAAGCTGTAATTTCACCCCGCAAACCATTGCTACGTACTTCTCTAACCAGCGTACACGTGTAATAGGTTAGAGGAGTTGTTGCACTGCTCACTGTCTATAAGGATACTATGTACGCTAGACTCATTCAGTCTATGAAGTGATCATAGGTCAGAGGAGTTGATGCACTGCATTCAGTCTATTAGGATACTATGTACGCTAGTCTCATTCAGTCTATGTAGTTATCATAGGTCAGAGGAGTTGATGCACTGCATTCAGTCTATTAGGATACTATGTACGCTAGTTTCATTAAGTCTATGTAGTTATCATAGGTCAGAGGAGTTGATGCACTGCACACCGTCTATAAGGATACTATGTATGCTAGTCTCATTCAGTCTATATAGTTAACATAGGTCAGAGGATTTGATGCACTGCATAGAGTCTATAAAGATACTATGTACGCTAGTCTCATTCAGTCTATGTAAATATCATAGGTCAGAAGAGTTGATGCACTGCATTCAGTCTATTAGGATACTATATACGCTAGTCTCATTAAGTCTATGTACTTATCATAGGACAGAGGAGTTTATGCACTACATACTGTCTATAAGGATACTTTGTACGCTAGTCTCATTCAGTCTATGTAGTAATCATAGGTCAGAGGAGTTGATGCACTGCATACTGTCTATAAGGATACTATGAACGCTAGTCTCATTCAGTCTATGTAGTAATCATAGGTCAGAGGAGTTGATGCACTGCATTCAGTCTATAAGGATACTATGTACGCGAGTCTCATTCAGTCCATGAAGTAATCATAGGTCAGAGGAGTTGATTCACTGCATTCAGTCTATAAGGATACTATGTATGCTAGTCTCATTCAGTCTATGTATATATCATAGGTCAGAGGAATTCAGGCACTGCATTCAGTCTATTACGATACTATGTACGCTAGTCTCATTCAGTCTATGTAAATATCATAGGGAAGAGGAGTTGATGCACTGTATACAGTCTATAAGGATACTATGTACGCTAGTCTCATTCAGTCTATGTTGTAATCATAGGTCAGAGGAGTTGATGCACTGCATACAATATATATGGATACTATGTACGCTAGTCTAATTCAGTCTATGTAGTTATCATATGTATTAGGAGATGTTGCATTGCATAGAGTCTTTTAGGATACTATGTACGCTAGTCTCATTCAGTCTATGTAGTTATCATAGGTCAAAGGAGTTGATTCACAGCATACAGTTTATAAAGATACTATGTACGCTAGTCTCATTCAGTCTATGTAGTTATCATAGATCAGAGGAATTGATGCTCTGCATTCTGTCTATAAGGATACTATGTACACCAGTCTCATTCAGACTATGTAGTTATCATAGGTCAGAGGAGTTGATGCACTGCATACAGTCTATAAGGATACTATGTACGCTAGTCTCATTCAGTCTATGTAGTTATCATACGTCAGAGGAGTTGATGCACTGCATACAGGCTATAAGGTTACTATCTATGCTTGTCTCATTCAGTCTATATAGTAATCATAGGTCAGAGGAGTTGATGCACTGCATACAGTCTATAAGGATACTATGTATGCTAGTCTCATTCAGTCTATGTAGTTATCATAGGTCAGAGGAGTTGATGCACTTCATACAGTCTATAAGGATAATACGAACGCTAGTCTCATTCAGTCTATGTAGTTATCATACGTCAGAGGAGTTGATGCACTGCATACAGGCTATAAGGATACTATCTATGCTTGTTTCATTCAGTCTATATAGTTATCATAGGTCAGAGGAGTTGATGCACTGTATACAGTTAATAAGGTTACTATCTATGCTTGTCTCATTCAGTCTATATAGTAATCATAGGTCAGAGGAGTTGATGCACTGCATACAGTCTTTAAGGATACTATGTATGCTATGTACGCTAGTCTCATTCTGTCTTTATACTTATCATAGATCAGATGAGTTGATGCAATGTATACATTTATAAAGATACTATGTATGATAGTCTCATTCAGTCTATAAAGTTATCATCGGTCAGTGGAGTTGATGCACTTCATACAGTCTATAAGGATACAACGTTCGCTAGTCTCATTCAGTCTATATAGTTATCCTTTCTCAGAGGAGTTGATGCACTGCATACAGTCTATAAGGATACTATGTACGCTAGTCTTATTCAGTCTATATAGATAATATAGGTCAGAGGAGTTGATGCACTGCATACAGTCTATAAGGATACTATGTACGCTAGTCTTATTCAGTCTATATAGATAATATAGGTCAAAGGAGTTGATGCACTGCATACAGTCTATAAGGATACTATGTACGCTAGTCTTATTCAGTCTATATAGATAATATAGGTCAGAGGAGTTGATGCACTGTATACAATCTATAAGGATACTATGTACGCTATAAACGCTAATTTATTCAGTCTTTGTAGTTACCATAGGTCAGAGGAGTTGATGCACTGTATACAGTTTATAAGGATTCTATGTACGCTAGTCTCGTTCAGCCTATATAGTTATCATGGGTCAGACGAGTTGATGCACTGTATACAGTCTGTAGGGATACTATGTATGCTATGTACGCTAGTTTATTCAGTCTTTGTAGTAATCATAGGTCAGAGGAGTTGATGCGCTGTATACATTCTATAAGGATAGTATGTATGCTATGTACGCTAGTCTCAGTCGGTTTTTGTATTAATCATAAGTCAGAGGAGTTGATGCACTGTATACAGTCTATAAGGATACTATGTATGCTATGTACGCTAGTCTCCTTCAATCTATATAGTAACCATAGGACAGAGGAGTTCATGCACTGCATACATTTTATAAGGATACTATTTATGCTAGTCTTATTCAGTCTATATAGTTATCATATGTCAGATGAGTTAATGCACTGCATACAGTCTATAAGGATTCTATGTACGCTAGTCTCATTCAGTCTTTGTAGTAATCATAGGTCAGAGGAATTGATGCATTGCATACAGTCTATAAGGATACTATGAATGCAAGTCTCATTCAGTCTATATAGTAATCATAGGTCAGAGGAGTTGATGCACTGCATGCAGTCTATAAGGATACTATGTATGCAAGTCTCAATCAGTCTATTTAGTTATCATAGGTCAGAGGAGTTGATGCACTGCATGCAGTCTATAAGGATACGATGTATGCAAGTCTCATTCAGTCTTTGTACTAATCATAGGTCAGAGGAGTTGATGCACTGGATGCAGTCTATAACGATACTATGTTTGCAAGTCTGATTCAGTCTGTTTAGTTATCATAGGTAAGAGGAGTTGATGCATTGCATACAGTCTATAAGGACACCATGTATGCAAGCTGTAATTGCACCTTGCAAACCATTGCTACGTACTTCTCTAACCAGTGTATACGTGAAATAGGATCAGAGGAGTTGATGCACTGCATACAATCTATAGGGATACTATGCACGCTAGTCTCATTCAGTCTATATAATTATCATAGGTCAGAGGAGTTGATGCACTGTATATAGTTTATCAGGATACTATGTATGCAAGTGTCATTCAGTCTATATAGTTATCATAGGTCAGAGGAATTGATGCACTGTATATAGTTTATAAGGATACTATGTATGCTAGTCTCATTCAGTCTATATAGTTATCATAGGTCAGAGGAGTTGATGCACTGTTTCTAGTTTATAAAGATACTATGTATGTTAGTCTCATTCAGTCTATATAGTTACCATAGGTCAGAGGAGTTGATGCACTGCATACAGTCTATAAGGATACTATGTACGCTAGTCTCATTCAGTCCATGTAGTTATCATACGTCAGAGGAGTTGATGCACTGCATACAGGCTATAAGGATACTATCTATGCTTGTCTCATTCAGTCTATATAGTAATCATAGGTCAGAGGAGTTGATGCACTGCATACAGTCTATAAGGATACTATGTATGCTAGTCTTATTCAGTCTATGTAGTTATTATAGGTCAGAGGAGTTGATGCACTGCATACATGCTATAAGGATAATATGAACGCTAGTCATATTCAGTCTATGTAGTTATCATAGGTCAGAGGAGTTGATGCACTGCATACAGTCTATAAGGATACTATGTATGCAAGTCTCATTCAGTCTATATAGTTATCATAGGTCAGAGGAGTTGATGCACTGTATACAGTTAATAAGGTTACTATCTATGCTTGTCTCATTCAGTCTATATAGTAATCATAGGTCAGAGGAGTTGATGCACTGCATACAGTCTATAAGGATACTATGTATGCTAGTCTCATTCAGTCTATATAGTTATCATAAGTCAGAGGAGTTGATGCACTGCATACAGTCTATAAGGATACTATGTACGCTAGTCTCATTCAGTCTATGTAGTTATCATAGGTCAGAGGAGTTGATGCACTGCATACAGGCTATAAGGATACTATGTTTGCTAGTCTCATTCAGTCTATGTAGTTATCATACGTCAGAGGAGTTGATGCACTGCATACAGGCTATAAGGATAATATGAACGCTTGTCTCATTCAGTCTATGTAGTTATCATAGGTCAGAGGAAATGATGCACTGCATACAGTCTATAAGGATACTATGAACGCTTGTTTCATTCAGTCTATGTAGTAATCATAGGTCAGAGGAGTTGATGCATAGACTGAATGAGACTAGCATACATAGTATCCTTATAGACTGAATGCAGTGCATCATCACCTCGCACTTATGATAACTATAAAGACTGAATGAGACTAGTGATGTTGTATCCTTATAGACTGTATACAGTGCATCAACTCCTCTGACCTATGATAACTATATAGACTGAATGAGACTAGCATACATAGTTGATGCACTTTATACAGTATTTAAGGATACTATGTAGGCTATGAACGCTAGTCTCATTTAGTCTGTGTAGTTATCATGGGTCAGAGGATTTGAAGCACTGCATACAGTCTATAAGGATACAGTGTATGCTAGTCTCATTTAGTCTATGTAGTTATCATAGGTCATTGGAGCTGATGCAGTGCATAGAGTCTATAAGGATACTATGTATGCTAGTCTCATTCAGACTATGTTGTTATCATAAGCCAGAGGAGTTGATGCACTGCATACAGTCTATAAGGATACTACGATGCTAGTCTCATTCAGTCTATAAAGTTATCATAGGTCAGTGGAGCTGATGCAGTGCTTTGATAATTTCCTCATTTTTTCAGCCGTAGCCTGTCTGATTTTAACTTGACCTTTGGTATACCATTAAGTGAAAGTAGGATTGCTAATTTTATTGGACAAAAAAAAAGGAAAGGCCTCTTGGAAACGACCACCTATGCTCTCTGACTTTGATCCTAAATGTAATCTCATAGATTCATAAGCATTTTTCAATTGCTATACATTTTGCACATTTGGTGTTCGTGAAAGAAAGGAAACTTTGGTAAATTATTTGTAAAAAATGTAGAGGTTGGATTCAACATTTGTATGCATTTCAGCTGAAACTTAATGTAGTTTTATCATCTTGATCCCAGCTTTCAGTCATGTAAGAAATGTAAAAAAGTTGTTTTTTCTTGTTGTTGTTTATTGCAAGCACACCCACACAAAATTACATTACTAAGCCAATAACTTAACTTTACTTGTCAGTGCATACTTTCCCAATTCCATGTGTCTTTGTACAATGGTTTCTTTTTAAAAGATGATTTTAAAACCATTTAATGCGGAATGAAAATGTCCGAAAAAATGCTCAAATGTTACGCGCATATCGATACCTTGGTGCAGAAGGTTTAAAGAAATATAAAATTGTGCCGTCTAACAAAATAGCCTTTCAAAAATCTGTGTTCAATAGGTGAATTCGTTAACTTGCACATATCATATAACAAAATTGTAGAAAAAACATGGTTAGCTGATGATATGAATGGGTTGTTCAGATTATCTAGTAACTTTAGTACACTTACAGCTTAATGATCATTTAAAATGCTCATTGAGTAAATATCTGCCTTTTAAATCACAGAAAATATTTTCAAGTGACCTCTTTTTAGCCCACCTGAGCTCTATCTCCTGCGTCCGTCTTTTCGTCCATCGTCAACATTTTCTTCAACAGACATCTCCTCCTACTAGGCTCTATGGATTTAAACCAAACTTAATTGGAATGGTCCATGGGTTGTCCTCAATTCCCATCATTAGATATTTATGTCAAGGGAGCAAAAAGTAGGTTTTCAAATTGAAAACCAGTGCCAGCTGAGCATTTGGAAAACCTCAGGTGATACCAAGTTGCCGGAGAAAGCAGAGTTGTTATGATTGCCTATTCAGGCCGAGAAATGTCAAAAACAAACATGCCAGCACTTTGAAATTTGGGAAGTATCATTATCTAGTTGACCTCTACCAAGATTGTTCAAATTATGTTCTTCAGATCACTACTGGCCCCGCCCGAGGGGTATATATATATATATACAGGACAATCTTACAATGTTCTAATAAGTTGCATTAAGCATTGTCTAGTAGACCTCTACGAATAGCGTTGTTCAGACTGAACCCCTGGGGTCATTTTTGGTCCACCCTTGGGGTTAAACATTTTATTCACATGGACTTACAGTAGAACCCCTCCAAACCAGGCCCCCTCTAAACTGGATCCCCTCTAAATTGGATAAATCGACCGGTCCCGGATTTTTCTCTATATAATTTACCCATTCAAACTGGATAGCCCTGCATACCAGATAATGGACAATTTTGCAAAAAAAATGTCAACTTCAACGTTAACCCATCCCTGAAAACCGGTCTTTACTTCCCCTGGCTAAAAATTGGTCATGCATTTCCTATCTTAAAACTTGCAGAAATCAAGTTCTGTGTCAAGATAAAGAAGATAAATAGTTTTTATTCCTTCTAAATTTGGAGGCAATCAAGGGTTTAAATCTAATTACTGAAAATTGTTGGTTTGCAAACATAAGCTGACAAATTCCAATTGGCCAACAATTACATTTTTGTACAATTTACTTCTTTTTATTTTGCACTGCTTTAAAATGACCATTAAATATCCAAATTGTTTTACTAATTACAAACTGATTGGAATATTATTGAAAGCAGCATAAAACACCAAACAAAATACTCTTGAATTGCATTGAACCATGACATGGTGAAGCTGTCTTCACAAAAAAAGGACAACAACCCCTGTGTAGGTTTCGGCTTCCAAATATAGAAAAACCCTCAAAACAGGATACCGCTCTAAACCGGACAAAAGGCCAAGTCCCAAGCTCATATGGTTTGGAAGGGTTCTACTGTATAGAGGAAAAAGTCTCAGAAAACTGAAGGGTCAATATTGTTCCCACCCTGGGGTTCTATTTGTGTAAAAAATAGATCATTGGAAACCTTCTTTTCAGAAACTGTGAACTTAAAACTTAGGAATTAAGTATTAAGCATCATTAAAATTAAGCTCGTGGAGTAAAAAAAAAACGAAATCACCCGGGGTTACTGAGTAATGTACAAACCTTTTTTGAAAATCTTATTTTTTGAAATGGTAAGCCCTATAACTTAGATATTTAGTGTGTAGCATTGTCAAGTGGACCTCTTACCAGATCGTTCAAATTACATCTAAGCCCAAACAATGGGGCTCATTGTTTATACAACGAAATTTATAAAACTTGCTATCTGAAACTAAATCATGAACGTATTGTCGAAAATAGCCCCAACCCAGGGGTCACTTGATTTTTCATTGACTTACAATGTACAAAAGAAACAATTATTCCGTTCAGAAACCACATAGTCTAAAGCTTAATTTTTTGGCATTATGTTGTGGTTCTCAACTGAAGTTATGGTTCATAGCCCTGGGGTCTAACATGACCCCTCTCCAGGGATTAGTTTTTTAAAGACTCATTAACTAAGTGAGGCTAAATAATTTAAGAAGGAACAATCATATCAAACTTTTACCTTGATCTCTATGTGATCTTGACCTTTACTTTGACCTTCTGACCTACTTTCTTGATTTTGCAGCTATAGCATAGAAATTTAAACTATTCAATATAATTTTTTTAAGCATATTTTAATTTTGACCTCAGCCGAGCTGACCTACTTTCTGTTTTAGCTACATCTAGGAAAGAAAGCTTAATCATGTGTACAATTTTGAATGTTTATCTAAATTTCAACATTGGCTGAAATGTTCCTCGACCTCATTTTCAGAGGATATGCATTAAGGTTTTATACTGTTTGTAAAATTTTGCTAGCAAATTTCAGATGTTAACTTGGCAAATCAAGACATAGCCTACTGACCTATATTAGTCTTGATGTTTAGGGCAGTTATGCTAAGGTGGGCGATAAAGGACCATGGTAGCCCTTTTGTAATAAACAAGAAATGTTTGTAAAACATAAATCCCCCCTGGCAGCACCTAATTGCTTGTGGTTGGGCCAAAGCGTTCTCTAGTTATTGATCAGAAACCGTTTTTAAGGATCAAGGTCCCTGTGGCCTTGACCTTTGACCTAATGACCTCAAAATCAATAGGGGGTCATCTACTGGTGATGACCAACCAGCATACCAAGTTTGGTGAACCTAGGTCAAAGCATTCTCTAGTTATTGATCAGAAACCGTTTTTAAGATGAAAGTCTCTGTGATCTTGACCTTTAACCTAATGATCTCAAAGTCAATAGGGGTCATCTACTGGTGATGACCAACCAGTATACCATGTTTGGTAAACCTAGGTCAAAGCGTTCTCTAGTTATTGATTAGAAACCGTTTTTAGGATGAAGGTCCCTGTGAGCTTGACCTTTGACCTAATGACCTCAACATCAATGGGGGTCATCTAGTGGTGATGACCAACCAGCATACCAAGTTTGGTGAACCTAGGTCAAAGCGTTCTCTAGTTATTGATCGGAAAGCATTTTTAGGATGAAGGTCCCTGTGAGCTTGACCTTTGACCTAATGACCTCAAAAACAATATGGGTCATTTACTGGTAATGACCAACCAGCACATCAAGTTTGGTGAACCTAGGTCAAAGCATCCTCTAGTTATTGATCGGAAACCGTTTTTAGGATAATGGTCCCTGTGATCTTGACCTTTGACCTAATGACCTCAAAATCAATAGGGGTCATCTACTGGTGATGACCAACCAGCATACCAAGTTTAATGAACCTAGGTCAAAGAGTTCTCTAGTTATTGGTCGGAAACTGTTTCTACCTACAAGGTCAATGTGACCTTGACCTTTGACCCCTTGACCCCAAAATCAATAGGGGTCATCCACTGGTGATGGACAATCATCCTACCAAGTTTGAAGTTCCTAGGCCTAAGCGTTCTTTAGTTATTGGTCGGAAACCGTTTCTACCTACAAGGTCAATGTGACCTTGACCTTTGACCCCTTGACCCCAAAATCAATAGGGGTCATCTACTGGTGATGGACAATCATCCTACCAAGTTTGAAGTTCCTAGGCCTAGGCATTCTTTAGTTATTGGTCGGAAACCATTTGGTCTACGGACCGACCGACAGACAGACAAATGCAAATCAATATACCCCCACTTCTGTGAAGGGGGGGCATAATTAAATTGTAACCTATTATTTAAAGAAGAATGATCCAATTTGTCAAAAAAGTTTAAATGGTTTTATCTTTTTTCATCTAGCTATTACCACAACGACAACATAATTTGTGTATTTATCACATGTTTACTTCATCATTGCATAATAAAATTGCAGAGTTTTTTTCCTTTAGAAGCTCAAAAAGATACTTAAAATATACAAACTATTCTAGGACAAAATGGTAATTAGCAGATAATTTTCCCAGCAACAGGAAGGTAAAAGCTTTTGGCTTTAACGACATAACTTTTCTTTCCTCTTCAGGTCACTTATTGGCAGCTGCTGTCCTGAAGAATTAAGAACACATAGCTGACGGAAGCTGAAAATGTTGGCCTCATACATCAGTGACCTGATATTGTAAAGCAGACCTTTTAAGGCCAAATCTTAACAAATAAACAACAAGAACTGTCACTATAAGATGAGAATGCCCCCTTAAGCGGTGCTTTGACCTTTGAGCTGAGGACCAGTCATTCAGGGGTAGGTCAGTGGGAAGGTCTTGTCCAAATGTCCAAATGCGTGTTTTGTCTAAGTAAGAAGTATATCCACTTACTGATAAGGAAGTTATGGCCAATGTTAAAGTTTTTGGACAACTATATCCTCAACGTGAAGGTCATTGAGGGGTTGAGGTCAAATAAATATAGGTCAGTGGGAAGGTCTTGTCCAAAGGGGTGTTGTGTCCAAGTAAGAAGTATATCCACTTACTGATAATGAAGTTATGGCCAAAGTTAAAGTTTTTGGACAACTGGATTTTCAACGTGAAGGTCATTTAGGGCTCGAGGTCAAATAAATAAAGGTCAGTGGGAAGGTCTTGTCCAAAGGGGTGTTGTGTCCAAGTATGAAGTGAATCCACTTACTAACACGGAAGTTATGGCCAAGATTAAAGTTTTCTGATGGACTGACATATGGACTGACGGACGGACAGTTCAAAAACTAAATGCCTCCCTTCAGGGGCATAAAAAGCAAGACCCAGGTGTTCCAGTTGGAACTATTGACACATTTCTCATCTTTTGTATAAATGTTTGTGAAAAGGTGAGGAACAAACTGACTGACTGACATGACAAACTGAGTGACTTCCAATTCCTTCTGAAGATATGTCCAGTTATCTTTTGATAATGTCAAAATTTATCTAAAAAGACGCCCACATCTGCAAAAATAATGAGGCAATGCAAACTAGACAAAACTTGAAATATCATATTATCAATCTTGCCGTGTCTTAAATTCAGTCCTTTGAATTTTGTAATTTTATAATGCTTAGACACAAAAAGCAGTACAAGTCATTATCCAATTACGTGATCATTTTACGTGCCATTTAAAGGAAACTGTCATCCGTTAAACAGTGCATTTTTGTAACTAAAATCTGATAAGATGTATGAATGGTCTATAATTATGGAGAAGGCTTAAAAAATTATTTCATTCATTAAAAAAACCGGTTTTGTTCTGCATAGCGCGACAGTTATACTCTATCTTTGATTTCAATCAGCTTTACCTACTAAAACCAGGCCGACCAAGTTGTTTGAAAATTTTACAGACCAATCTATTGAAACGTTTACAGAACATACAATTGAAACATTTACAGAATATAATTATTCTTCCTTATGAAAGCGCAAACTAATGTCTAGGGTGCTCATTATTTTAATCAGTCATAATCTAATACTAAGTTGAAAAGCTACACCTATTTTTACGCCCACTTTGTTATGTGAAGGAATGTCAACATCCGTACAGAGATAGTGCTGTAAGGGAAGTAACCAATGCATGGAGTTTGGTTTGTACCTAGGCCCCGATATATATATATACACTGTATTAGGACCCAGGTTATACCAATGCGATTCATTTATCTTCTATAATCAGCTCTCTGTGAAGTATGATGTCATGTGACAGACTTTGACCAGTTAATAGGAGCGTTAAAGTGTTAAAATGCAACAACAGTAACATCTTGACTTCATCATTCTATATTACACTGTAGTTTGCAAGAGGACTAAAGCTACTCAACACTGCTATCAATATATGGGAGCTCATATTAGTTACAATCTGTTGTGTCAAATTTAAAAACCGTAATTCTTTATGTTAAGTTTTTAGAGGAAACAAAATAAACAAGAGGGTCATGACGGTCCTAAATCCCTCACCCGAGTCCTGCTGCTCAGGGACCATAACTCTAGAACCCATGATGGGATCAGGGTGGTTCAGGAAAAGAAAGATCTACTGTTTATACATGTTTTAAAAAGTTTGGTTGAAATCAAATCGAATGAGAGCATAACACTATGAAGTAAGATAGAAAAATATTTTTTTGTCCTCTGTGACCTTGACCGAAGTGACATTAAACCCTAACAAATGGTAGAGGTCCATGCAAGGAACCTACATACCAAAAATCTAAGGTATTATCCTATAAGTGAAGTAAAATGAAGTAAAGCAGAAAAATCTGTTTCTAGCGTTGGTGACCTTGACAACAGTTAATGGTTAAGGTTCATGCAAGGTTTCTTTAGACCAAATATTTAAAATATCAGTCAAATAAATAAAATCTTTATGATGGACAGTAGAAAAATCTAATTTAGCCTTGGTGACCTTGACCCCAGTGACCTCAAACACAACCCAAGGGCAGAGGTCCTTGCAAACATACCAAATATCTACAATATTGGTCAACCAAGGCAATGTAGTACCTGACAGTAAGATTTTTTTTCTATAAATGTTAATAAAAAACAAGAAAGCCATGATGGCCCTGGATTGCTCACCTGAACACTTTAGCTTTGGGTCTGCTGTGGAGCAAATATCTCAAGCTTTTTTAAGGTTTTCCCTGTATAAGTCTATGTGAATTGACTGTACGGGAACAATTAAACCAAACTTGGTAGAGGATCTCCAACTGATGCTCTATGCAAAATATCTAAGTTCTAGGCCATGTGGTTTCAGACATAAAGATTTTATTTAAGGTTTTCCCTGTATAAGCCTATTTGAAATAAACTGACCATCGGGAAAGGGCCAATTTTGACCCAGGGACATATTTCAAACAAATCTAGCAGAGGACCTTACCTTATGCTAATGTAAAAGGTAAATAGGGCCCCCAGGTTGGGGCCAATTTTGATCCAAGGGACATAATTTGAACAAATTTCATAGAGGACATCTAGCTGATGCTCTAGGCAAAATATCTTAGTTCAAGGCCTTGTGGTTTCAGACATAAAGTCCCTTTATAAGCCTATGTAAAATGAAGTGACCCCAGGGCTGGGTAATTTCAGATCCTCAGGGCTGAATTTGAACAATCTTGGTAGAGGACCTTAGCTGATGCTCCATGCAAAAAATCTTAGCCTTTGGCTTTGTTGTTTCAGATAAGATTTTTTAAGGCTTTTTTAAATCTACGAAAATCATGTGATTCCTAGGGAAGGGTCAACTTTGACCTAAATGGCATAATTTGAACAAACTTGGTAGAGGATCACTAGCTAATGCTCCACACAAAATATGTAAGTTCTAGGCCTTATGGTTTCAGGCAAGAACATATTTTGAAGTGTTTTAAGGCATTCCCTATAATGGCCTATGTAAGATCAATTGACTATCAGGGCAGGACCAATTTCAAACATCAGAAGCTTTTCTAAGGTTCTTCCTATACAAGTCTATATGAATTCTAGTTACCCTCGGGGTAAAGCCAATTTTCAAAACTTGGTAGCTGACCTTTAGTTGATGCTCTATGCTAAATACCCAATTTCTAGGCCTTGTCGTTTCAGACAAGAAGTTTTTTTTTAAGTCTTCCCTTTATAAGCTGGGGCATTAATGACCATAGGGGCTTAATTTGAATGCTCCTGGTAGGGGACTTCTAGCTGATGCCCCTTGCAAAACATCTTAGCCCTTTGCTTTGTAGTTTCAGACAAGAATGTTTTTGAGGTTTACTCTATACAAGTCTTTGTTAAATCAAGTCACCACCACCCCCTTCCCCACCCCTGTCCCCAGGTATAGCTAATTTTGACCCAAGGGGCATAATTTCAACAGACTTTGTAGTGGGCCTCTAGCTTCTGTTCCAAACAAAAGATCTGAGTTCTAGGCCTTGTGGTTTCAGACAAGAAGATTTTTTAAAGATTTTCTCTATATATGTAAATCAACTGGCCACTGGGATAGGGCCAATTTTGACCCAGGGGCATATTTTGAACAAACCTGGAAGAGGAGCTCTAGCTTAGGTCAATGCAAAATATCTAGGCTCTCGGCTCAGTGGTTTCAGACAAGAAGATTTTTTTAGTCTTCCCTAGAATTATAAGCTTATGTAAAATCAAGTGACCCCTCGGGGCAGTGTTTTTTACAACCAGGGGTTAGGCCAATTTTGACCCCAGGGGTATAATTTGAACAAGCTTGGCAGAGGTACCAAATACTAAGGCTCAGGGCCTTTTGGTTTCAGACAAGATTTTCGAAGTTTTTCCTTTGTGCTGCCATAGCAACCAGAATTCGTTGGAATTAAATTCTTTGAACAACTTTGGTTGAGCTTCATGCAAGGAATATCCAAGGCATGTTTTGTCTTAGCCGATTGAGTGGTATAGGAGGAGAGGTCGTTCAAGTCAAATTGTTGACAATACAGGATGCATACTGCAAGATGTACACCCATGCACACAGGACAATCAATGATCACAAAATCTCACCTTTGAGCACTTCATGCTCTGGTGAGCTAAAAATTAACACCTAATCAGAAGTTCAGCACTGGTATATATTTTTAACCATTTATTCTGAACACATGTTAAAAAAATTAAGTGAAACTACAATGTGTCCATAGGACACAGATGCCCCCACTCAACCTAGCTACTCATATAGCTAGCAATATGGCCACGAGATAGTCATACATGCTGAATCATTAATAAGATTGGTTTAACAAAATGACAACTATAAGAAACCTGTTGCGGTGTGAAGATTCAAAATACTGTCCCCAACACTTGTGACCAATAGATGAATATTATCCTTTACAATTCTGTATGCATAGTTGGACATTCTTGGAGTTTGCAGATGGTAAACAGGTGTTTTCATTTCTAATTTGTACTAAGTTCCTAAGTTATATGTTCTGTATGTCAGGCTGTTTATACAATGTCCATTGTCATCTAAATAGCAAACAATTTTAAGCAATTGTTGGAACAAAATTTCACCATTTCTATACTTGAATGTTGAATTCTGTTTAAGCTGGTGCTAACGGGTGTGGACGGTAACTTGCATTTTCCATTTCTGTCCATGAACATGCTCAATCAAACTGAGTCTGCAATTTGACCATTGGAACAGCGTTAAACTCACTAAGAAGAAGGAAAAATTTTTAGGTATCAAACTGTAGGGCAACAATGCTGTGGTCTGAGAAGTAGGTTGACAGGCAGGATAATCTGGGTTGTAGAATATTATTCTGTTTGTAGACAAGGTCAAGTGTAGAACCACCTCTGTGAGTTGGGAGCTGCACACACTGGGAATAGTTATTCAATTTCTGTGACAGTCTTGTATAATTTGAAGAATTAAAAGCTAAGTTGAAATCTCCAAGCAGTACATCTGGAGAAGTTTGGTCTGCAACATGTGTTAGATCATTAGTAAGTCTGTTATGTTCGAGGATGGAGATCTACAGAGAAGCAGAATGACCTTGGACAGAGCTGTGATGAGATGGTAACTGACACTTGTTCCATATGAGGTTGATGTGAAACACTGGAAATTGTCACTGGCAACTTATCTCATTTGTAGAACAACAAACCATGGCAGTTGTCTTCCCGTGACATAGGCAAACATGTCAAGCTCCACCCAACACGCTAATGGTACTGTACTTGATTCTCATAGACATTTGCTTCAGTCAGACACAGTATGTCAACCCTGCTCAGAACTGGGTGACTCTAGCTCCAGCGCTTCTGCAGTTTCAGGCGACACAAGTTGAAAATTGCAAATTTTTAGTATGTAAGGGGCCATAACTCTAATAATTCCGAATAAATCTATACAGGAAACCCCAGGTGCACGACTTTACATGCTGATAAACATTCCTGTAAAGTTTCTTGACTGTAGGTGCAGCGCTTTTGCAGGTACAGGCGACACAAGTTGAAAATTGCAAATTTTGAGTATGTAAGGGGCCATAACTCTAACAGTTCCAAATAAATCTATACAGGAAACCCCAGGTGCACAACTTTACATGCTGATCAACATTCCTGTAAAGTTTCTTGACTGTAGGTGCAGCGCTTTTGCAGGTACAGGCGACACAAGTTGAAAACAAGAAAAGTTTGTAAAACATACATGCCCCCAAGCAGCACCTAATTGCTTGTGGTTGTTTGTTTTGGGGTTTAACGCCGATTTCAACATTTGTTATATCTCGGCGGTCAGTCCACGTAACCGGTTTTCCTGGATAACTAACCAGTAATTGCCAATTTCTCCACAAGTGACTGACTACTGTTCCCACATGATCTACCCTGAATCAGCGGTGAGAGACAAATGAACATAAGACACAATGTCTGAGAACAATTGTCACAGAGAAATTTTGCCCTGACCAGAGGTCGAACCAATGACCTATGGATTACTAATCCAGTGCTCTACCTTTTGAGCTAAGTGGGCGGGCCTTGTGGTTGGGCCAAAGCGTTCTCTAGTTATTGATCAGAAACCGTTTTTAGGATCAAGGTCCCTGTGGCCTTGACCTTTGACCTAATGACCTCAAAATCAATATGGGTCATCTACTGGTGTTGACCAACCAGCACACCAAGTTTGGTGAAACTAGGTCAAAGCATTCTCTAGTTATTGATTGGAAACCGTTTTTAGGATGAAAGTCTCTGTGAGCTTGACCTTTCACCAAATGACCTCAAAATCAATATGGGTCATCTACTGGTGATGACCAACCAGCATACCAAGTTTGGTGAAACTAGGTCAAAGCATTCTCTAGTTATAGATTGGAAACCGTTTTAAGGATGAAAGTCTCTGTGATCTTGACCTTTGACCTAATGACCTCAAAATCAATAGGGGTCACCTACTGGTGATGACCAACCAGCATACCAAGTTTGGTGGACCTAGGTCAAGGCGTTCTCTAGTTATTGATTGGAAACCGTTTTTAGGATGAAGGTCTATGTCAGCTTGACCTTTGACCTAATGACCTCAAAATAAATAGGGGTCATCTGCTGGTGATGACCAACCATCATACCAAGTTTGGTGAACCTAGGTCAAAGCGTTCTCTAGTTATTGATCGGAAATGAAGTGTCTACCGACGGACCGACCAACATTTGCAAAACTATTTGCCCCCTCATCTTCGATGGGGGGCATAATAACTATTTTTGACTAATTAAGGGCCATAACTGTAACAGTTCCAAATAAATCTATACGGGAAACCCCAGGTGCACAACTTCACATGCTGATCAACATTCCTGTTAAGTTTCTTGACTCTAGCTCCTGTGCTTTTGGAGCTACAGGCAACACAACTTTTTGGAATGAACACATCCGGCCGAAACGGGATAGAGGGCCTTTTCTTTTGTTATTTTCATTTGTTTGACAGAGGGCCATTGGCCCCTTAGTCTATTGTTACGGAATGAACTCTATTGTTCTCTTTTGTTATGTTTACAGTTAGATGGCCCCCTATTTTCTTTTTCGGCAGTGCCGACGGACGTACCGACAAGGGCAAATCTAGAATGGGAGCATAAAAAATGATATAACCCGGCTAAATGCATTTGTCTAACTATTTCAGCAAGTGTTTTCAAAAGAAATGTTACATTTTTGTTACAAATGCAGACAGTACAATCAATACTGGATCCTTTGAGGGAAAAATCCTGGGTTTAACTCTATCACTTTTCGAATATCTAGTGCTAATTGCTATGACTGTATTTAATCCTTTCTAAATAATGCTGACTGTCCATTTCTAGAACTGCCACAGAAATTACCATCTATCCCATTACTACATTGTAAATGGCATTTCCTAACAAGAATTGTTCTGAAGTAAACTCATTCTGTAGGTTTCAATCCGCGTATTGTCAAATCATAGACAACCTCCTCCACTTTCTTAAGATCGTATTTCAAGCCATCAAATCTTTTCCTAAGGGAGTCATTCTTTAGGTTAAGAAGTCTGAATCCAGAGTCCAGTTCACCAAGGAATTTTGAAATTCTCATTGGTCTGCCATAATCTCCAGCTGTCACTGAGTTTACTGCAAGTCGTGACTGTAAGATAGATGTTTAGTACAGAATGTAGTCAAGATAACATCACAAGTGCATGTCATTAAATATTATAAATGAAACAAGAGGGCCATGATGACCCTGAATCACCCAATTACTTTGTCTGTGGGTTTGCTGTTATGCAAATGTCAAAAGCAGTATTACATTTTCTAACTAAAAATTAGGTGCCTACAAACCAAATATCTAAAATATCAGTCATAAAAGGAAAGGCCCTATGACAATAAGTAGAAAAATCTATTATAAACTGTAGTGACCTTGACCTAGACACTCACTATAAACCCCACCTAAGGGTAGAGGTCCATACAAGGAACCTACATACCAAATATCGAAGATATTGGTCTATGAACGAAGGCTCAATGAGGTAGTACAGTAGTTAACCCCAACCTTTACCAATTTAATGGAAGAGGTTCATGCAAGGAGACTATATACCAAATATTTAAAGTATAAATCAATAAATAATGGCTATTAACAAAACTTAGAAAACTATTTTTTGCCTTTTTGACCTTGACCTTGACCCAGTGACCTCAAACTCGATCTAAAGATAGAGGTCTTTCTAAGTTACCTACATACCAAATATCTCAGATATTGATCAATGAATGAAGATTCTAGAGAGAAAAGTACAAATATCTACTTTTAACCACGGTGACATTGACCCAAGTGAATGGCAAGAGGTTCATGCAAGGCACCTATACTCCAAATATCTAAGATATCTATAAATTAACTAAGGCTCTATGACAAAAATTGAAAAGTCTATGTTTAGCCATGGTCAGTGTCAATTTTGACCCCAGGGCTAGGATTTGAACAAACTTGGTAGAGGTCTACTAAGCCAGGTGACACATCAAATATCTTAACACTAAGCCTTATGGTTACTGACAAGACTATTTTAATTTTTTTTATGCAAGTCTTTACAAAATTCAAGTGACCCCCAGTTTTACCACATCATCATCATTTGAACAATATTGGAAGAGGACTTCTAGATGATGCCCTATGCAAAATATTTAAGCACTAGGCCTCGTGGTTTCATACAAAAAGATTTTTGAAGTTTTCCCTATAATGGCCTTTATTAAATCAAGTGACCACCCGGGGCGGAGCCACTTAAAACCCCAGAGGCACAATTTAAACAACCTTTGAAGAGGAGCCAAATATCAAATCCAAATGCACTGTAGTTTCAGACAAGAAGATTTTTTAAGTTTTTCCAATATATATGCCTCTAGATAAACAAGTGATCTCCAAGACTAATGTCCGTACCAGTTCATATTGAACAATGTCGAAACAGTGAAGTTTGCAATTATATTATTACGTACCAGTTCACTAGCTAACTGTAACAACCCCATCAAATAATCATCCAAATCTAAGTGGAAGCCTTCTTTTCTGTCCACCTTCACTGAAAGTAAACAACACCACAAAATCATGAAAGTTTATTCCAAATCTAAATAACACTCATTAATATGTGTGTTAAGTACATCAAAAAAAAAATTGTCTTGATATACTTGTACATGTAAAACCAAGTCACTGGTAAAGGACCTAAAGTTCTACAAGTACAAAGCTGGCAACTTGTTTAAAAAGATGCATCTTAAATTTAATAAATGATGATTGCTGAAATTGTTCATATTGTTCAATATTATAATCATGCATGCATTATTTTATGATTACAAAATGTCAATTACTCACTGGGATTTCGTTTTCTCAGTGTAAATTTTCATTTCTGATATATAAACAGTCTTTCTGTGGCTTGATATGCCAAACACAGTTCGTATTTCACAGCTAATTTCTACAGAAACTTTTTCTTGTTTTTGAGTATGATAGTGATATAAAGTTACATGGAATCCAATTCATTTAGTTTCTTAAATAATTGTTCATATCTGTGCTAATTTATGCCATTAAAACTTTTAGATTGTAAGAAAAAATGAAGCTTTGACAACAAACCAATTGTTGCTTAGTGCTGTACTGTATTTGAGTACTTAAGCTCAGCTGAGCTAAACACACTGTCCACAGCCATGTTATACTCGAGTATTTAACTGTTATAGTAAACTGAAACCTTTTAGCATGTGTTGAAGTTTTTCTGATGACATATAATAATTAAGAATACTACCTCCAATAATCTGTGTCACTGTTTCCCTAGTTACCAAGGTCTCTGACTGTAGGTAAGTGAGGTATGCAGATAGAAAGGCTAACCTTTGCATAACAAACCTCCATTGGTCATTATACCTACAATATAATCATACACAGCATGATACATTCTGGATTCCTATTCCTCATTAAGTGAAGGCAATTAACTGTTAATTTCTACAGATTATATAGTACAAGACTAATCTTATCATGCTAAAGAAAACAGTTTCTCAAACATCAATCAGTTAGTTAAGGGGCAATTTAATTAACTGTTTTTTTGAGCCCATTACAAATACTACTAAAATAGAAAATAAAGAAATCAAATGTAAAATATACTTGTAGTACTGGTTCACAGGCACCTTAGCTGACAAGCTGCTCATATTTTGTCGCACAGTTTCAAACATTGGCACACATTTTTCACAGATAGCGCTCACTGAAATAAACACTTATTCTTAAAGAACCTTTCTCCTATAAACGACATAGAACATTAGAACATGATTTTAAAATGACAATCTTCAAGATGTTCACAGCTAAAATGTAAAGAACAATAATGAAATCTTAAAGGGATATACAGGCAAAAGTTTTATGCTTTCTTTCACGTTTCTTCAATCAGTATACTATGAATGTGCTCAAAATAAATACAATGATCAGTCCCAGTAACAAAGATTTCCTCTATCTAAATGAAAAACTGGGTGGTTTCCTAACCTGACCTACGTGGGCCAAGATAGAAAATTTAGATTTCGCGCTAAATTTTGCAGCGAATGATTGGACGGTTTAAGTACCTGTCACTATTCTACAGCAAAAAGCAACCTAAGAGAAACAATGATTGGCTGTTTTTGTCACGTGACCTATTTAAAATAACCGTTCGGGTTTTACTTTCAGTTAAAGAACGTTCAAATATTTATGTTCAAGCCCGCATTTCACTTTATTTATATGGACAAACATACTGGGAATTTAAAGTTCTTCATATTGAACGTGGTTTGAGCAAATAATATCAGTTTTATTTTTTTGCATTCATTTGCCTGTGTATCCCTTTAAACAGATATCAGATGTCTTAAAAGGCACAGTAAAGACTTGTGCTCATTTATTTTGCAAGTACAAGGCTGCCTCTGTGGAACAACAAATGCTTTTAGGAAATCTATAATTCAGGAAACAGCAATATTAAGGACTGAAATCACTTTTCTTTGTTGAGAGGTATCTGCTGTAGATAAATGTCTATAGTAAAATTTCTAGAAGTCAGCCTGTCACGGTTTACTGCTATGGGATAATCATCGCAACTTTCAAATATTTACAATGAAGGTCTTGTTTTCACTGTTCATTTATGTTCCCATGTTATAAGTACATATGTACTTGAGTTATAACTGCAAAATTGGTCAGACAATTTAGATGTCCTTTAAACGCTTTAATATAACATTAAAATTGTCACTACATCAATCAAGGGCCACAATGGCCTTAAAGCACTCATCTGAGTATAACCGATAAAAACGACAAGTGCAATGTATGGATATATATCATCAAAAAGAAAGAACTAGAAATGCTGCATGATAGGCTATCTGGTTTATGGATCACCTTACAAACAAGAAAGTCCTCAACAGAAAGATGCAATGCATTTTGAAAATGATCATCCAGAGTGTATCTGAACTCTGGTCCTTCCACATCAAAGACGAACACCTAACTACTGAGCTAACAATCTGAATCACTGACACAAATGTCAGAGGTTGTATTTATATAATTATATACCAGTCAGCACTGGACTGTAACACACCCTTCTTGAGAAACTAATCATTTCTGATGATGAATGGTGAGGTAAATTTTTTATATCAGAAATCTTGAAAGATATTTTAGTTTTATTACTTAAGCCAGGAAGGGTTATCCTAGACCACTGCAGATCTTACAATCATGTAAGTCCAGAACAGACAGATGCAATGTATCCTTTTTTTTTCCTTTTTGAGGTCCTGAAAGGGTAATCCCATATATTGCCCCCTTAACTGGTTAAATAGAGATCAGGGATCCATCCTCTACCAACCTTACAAAAATTGTACAATTGATATATTTAAAACATGATACATTATAAACATTTCACAAATATACTGCACATTACAAACAAATACGCTGCAATATTTCATTTATTGAACTTTTTATTAATTTATTAAAAAGAGAGGTAAAAAAACAATGGAGAAACACTTTTAATATATATTTATAGAGAAAAAAAGGAATTATTGAAGAAAGTTTTCACCATTTTAGATATATCCAATAAAATCAAATGAAATTAAAGGAAACGTTTGATTTCACATTGTTTTGTCAGCACAATACCAACTGCAAAAGGGCTGTTTTAAATCAATGTCAAAAAAAATTAATAAGATCAAATCTGTCTTCCAATTGTGCAACTATAAATGCAATGCATCTTGAAAATGACAATCCTGAGAGGAATTTGAACTCCAGTCCTCCCTCACTGAAGACAACACTCTAACCACCAAGCCAAGAATCAATTCCCCGCCTCAGTTGTCAGAGGTTTATACAAGTTTAGGTCAGTGTGCACTTGACCTTCACAATCAAAAGCCTATCATGGTCTTAAATCGCTCACCTTAGAATAACTGCTAAGGCTGGTAAGTGCCACATAATGGATTTATCATCAAAATAAAAGAATAAATAAATAAACAAGGGGCATAATCTGAATAACTGGTAAAAATCCACTGCGCAGTGCTTCAAACCATACTGCAGAAGTCTCAGTCTTACAGCTTCTGACAAGAAAATGTTTTAAAGAGTTTGTCTGTATAACTCTATTTAAAACACCTTACTCATATGGTCTGAGACAAAAATAACAATAGGGGCATTAAAGTTTGAACAATTTTGGTGGAGGTCTACTAGGCAATGCTTCATGCAAAGTCTCTAAACTCTTGGCCTTTTAAGTGTTTTTAAAAACATTTCTATTTATTTTTAATTAAAACATGTCATCACAGAGGTAGAGTCAATGATTACAAGAACATAATTTGAACAATATTGGTAGAGTACTGGTCACAGTATAATGCTAAACAACAGATTTCAAAAGTCTAAGCTTTGCAGTTTCTTGCAAATAGATTTTAGAGTGTTTATGTACATGTATAAGTCTTTAAAAAAAAATTTGGATGTCCGAACCAACCCATGAAAAGGAACCAAAAGTGACCCCAAGGGGCAAAGTTTGAAAAATCTAGGTAGAGGTCCACTAAAGAATTCTTCCTGTAAAATTTTAGAACCATTGGTTTAAAATATATTAGGGAATTTTGAATATTTTCCTACCTGTTCTTACTTAACAGACTTGCCCCAAGGCCAATAATGAAACCTGAGACAAATTCTGAATTAAATTGATAAACTACCATCAGATGATGCTACAAACTGAAGTTCAATAGTCTCATACTTGCTACATCTTATAAAAAGATTTTTTAAAGTTTGCATGAAAAACATCTGACCTACCAGGCAGAGACAAACAAAATCCCAGAGGCAAAGTCTGAACAACCTCTGTAGTGGTCTACTGGACACTTTGCTTAGAGCAACAATTTCTTTAACTCTTCTTCTTGTGGTTTGAAACAAGAAATATTTTAAAGACTTTCCTATATATTCCTATGTAAAACAGGACATTGTGATGCCTCGGGGATGGCAAACAGTGTCTCAAGGAACATAAATTCAACAAACTTGGTACAGATCCACTAGACATTGCTACATACCAAATTTCAAAGCCCTAGGCCTGGTGCTTTTAGACAGATGAGTTTTTTTAACTTTCATTCTTATTGCCATAGCAACCAGAGTTCTTGAGAGAATCAACGTCGTTAAATAATTTTGATTGAGCTTCATGCAAGGAACATCTCTGCTAAGTTTCATCTACTTTGACCAAGCTTTTATGGAGGAGATGTTGTCTAAAGTTATAAGTTGAATGACGAAGCACGAAAGACACTGGGTGAACATGAAAGCTCACCCAAGCAGGTTGTGCTCGGGTGAGCTAACAACACTTTGAAACTGAAAACTGCTAAGATGTGCTACAATTCACCATGAGTCTTCTGGAGAAAATGACGTGAGTAAAGTTTAAGGATATCTGTCCTGGGAAATGATTTAATTTCCAGAAATATTTTTGTTTCTACGTCAATCTTTTAAAAAAGTGGCATGTATAAAAAAGCTTACCTGATTTGACTCCATCTGGTTGATGTACACTGTGCAACTCTGTTTGTATTTCTCTAGCTGTCTGTTCAATGTCTCGAACAACTGACCTTATGTCCTGTGAATAGGATTTTGAATAAATGTACTTTTATATCTATCTTATCTATTTTATTTGAGATAATATAATTATTGTCAGTACCAGCTGTCCATAAGACTGTCACCCTCTGTGGAGTTTAGATAGTTAAGGTTATGAGGAACAGTGCAAGATACAGAAACTGTTAAGCATCCAATTCCAGAGACATTGCTGGTTCTTTTCTATGTGCAGTGTACAGCACTGACATGGGCTAATGGGACCCTTGTTTAACATCTCATTCCAAACTTCAATTTGTCATGTTAGCCAAGGAGAGGAGAATCAAACTTGCAATCCCTGGATTACCAGTCCAACAAGCATTACAATGTACCACTGGACCACTGACCTGCTCCATAGGTATTAAGATGAAGTACTGAGCAGTACACATTCGATGAACTTACTTAATTTGGAAAATTTGGGAACTTGTGTCTGACAATGTCAACAAGGAAGATTCATACCTGACACAAGAAGTGCCAATTTGAGAATATCTGACATAAGTTACAAATATGTATTGCAATTCATTATTATTATCTATTGCAAAACTGAAACAATGTTTACCTTTCAAATTTCAACAGGTTACTTTTAAGCTGGCAAACCCTTAACATGTGACCATTGCCTTTTTCACCAGTACTGAGGGTCAATAGTTCTTAGAAATAGACTTTAATTAATTGTCAAACTTTACTGTTACCTTTATCAAATCATATAGTATAATTCTAGTGCTTAATTAAGCAAAAAATAAATGTATACGACAGTGTACATCATTACATTAACTTTAAATATTATTTTCACATTAGCTTGAACCTTCAGCTGTGACATGAAGTGCACTGATGGGCTAATGCAGCGATCCAAAAACCCTAAAATCATGCAATTCATTCAGAACCCCAACAATGAGCGGGTGTATTTAATAGCTTAAAACTTTAATTGAAAATCCTGTCAAAGTATGCAAATATTATTTTGCCAAAGCAGATTTTGCTCTTCAAATAAAGTCAGATTTAAGTTAAAACACCTTGAAATATGTACGGTACCAAGTGTTCTCATGTGGAAACGAGAGGTTATGTACCACGGCGTTTACATATCACTACAGAAATGTACCATTATTGGAGATTATGTGCCATTTACATAAATAAGAGGTTATGTACCATACAGGTAAGGTGTTGCCTTAAATCAGGTATAGATGTTTGTTGCACAATTACATCATTGTTAAATCGAATTAACAAACTCAATTATAATAATTATAAAGAGTGTATTCACTCATATGTCATTAGTTTGTGATCTGCTTGACATCTCATTATCCAATTCATGTGTGATAATTACAGGTAAGTAAAGGTTAATTATACATAGATAAAGGTAAAAACCTTGCCATTTGTATATTGCTTTTCTATAGTTTACCTTTTTTAGTATATTAAAAATAGCCGTTAAAATTTTTTAATTCACTTTTTTTTATGTCTGATTTCAATATTATATAAAGTTAACATACTAGATCCTCATTTAAGTTAATAAAAAAATTACATCAGAAATGTATCAGCCGTACATAACCTCCAAAATAAATATGCGGAACGTAACCTCCAAAAATGGTATGTAACCTCCTTGTGCATTATTGCAGTGGTACTTAACCTCCATAAACATCTCCTGTTAGTGATCTGGAACTTCTTAACTGACATGTTTCAATTACCGACTGAGATGAGGGCGACCCCAACTGTGCCAGCTTCTATCAGTGGACTAAACAAGTTTTATAGATTTTAAGCATTCAAAATAAATGATTAAGTCAGATCTTTAGTAAAATCTTGTTTTCTTTATTATCATCTTTTATAAATTTTAATGTTCCTGACACACGCCTGCCTAGTATAGTCAGTATTGACTTTTGGCTGTAATAAGTTGAGGTTGAAGCTGACATGTTTCAGATCTCTAGTGGACACCGGGTATGGTAAATAAGGCACTTCCAATAGCCTCACTCACGGTGGGGTTAACTCTTTAGTGACATGGTTGGATTGTCTGAGAATGTTTGCAAGTTTAAGCAACATTATCCATGGTTAGTACTTCGATAGGTGTCCCAAATTGAGCTCATAGGCCAGGTTACTACATTGGTGGCAGTGGTATTCCACGAACCTCAGCCAGGTATTTACCTAAGTGCCTGTGTGCACTAGGAGTGCAGGGTTGAGTTGAGTCCCTTGCATAGTTGGAGTGGAATGAAGGAGTGTAGTGGGGAGGAGTGTAGTGGACACCTGGTATGGTATATTTGCACTTCCAACAGCCTCACTGTTGGACTAGCTCTTTAGAGACATGGTTAGAGTGTCCGGAACGTTTGCCAAGTTAAGCAACGTTATCCATGTTTAGAACTGGGATGGGTGTCCCAAATTGAGCTCAAAGGCCAGGTTATTGCAGAATGTCAAATTGAATATTCACTGATTAAATAACCTTATTCAGAATGTTCAGCTTATATTCACGTTCAAGGACCTAGCACGACTTAAACACCTATTAGCGATTTGGTTAAATACATTGAAATAATCAATGATAGGTGCAGCTCTCTATCCCAAATAGTTGCATCCGGACACTGGATCACTTTAAATGTTGATCTCAATTTTTTCGAGTAAAACGGTTATGTCATGGGTTTTAATTAATTGAATATCGTTCAAATACCTCTCTAAGCTGTTGTTCTACCTCTAAACACTGCTGAAAGTCAGAAAATATTTTTGTAACGTTGTTTGATTGAGTCATATTGTCACTGCAGCTGGAAGCACGTTATCAACATAAAAATTAACCAATCAAATGGCTTTGACACTTTTGAGTGCGAACCTGTAAAAAGCGTCATCGGCAACCAATAAGAAATATATTTTTACATTTCCTTCTTAAACCTTGCAGTTATTGATTCGACAATGACTTCAAAAAGAGTAGACGAAGATAGGGTATGCATAAACTATGATTCAATGCAAACACCTCCCGTTCAGTTTTGAAAGTTTTTGCTCTGTCTTCAAAAGCAATACGTTTTCGCGAGTATTTTATGACAGACTGATCATTTGTTGGTTTGATTTAATCAAATATTGTCTAGGCTTAACAGACCAGCCTTGGTAAGGCTGTAAGGCTGTTTAAGTTTTAACTCAAATGTTCTTTTTTTCATATGACGTATGACCCGAATTGATTTCTGTCAACATAATATATACTCATAATACTGGCTACTATATATCTAGTAGATCAATTCGCTGGGTCAAACTTTTGTTGAATACCAAGGGAGAAAAGTACACCGAACATGGGACTCAGACAAACGAGGCCCAGGACATTAGTTAAAGGGCTACCAACTGAGCTTGGTGGTCGCTTGCTGTTGTTCTACCCACAATTACCACACTCCTCTCCCTTTTACCACGAAAGGCTGAGACAAAGGTGCACCTGCTTTATACTTCTGACACCATTAAACTAAGGGTTGGTATTAACAGCAAAATGAAGATTTCATAAAAAAATAACGATATTACCCATTTTAATGCAATTACTGTATTAAAATATGAACAAAGGTAATTTGTTGTAAATATTTTTTTATGTTTTCAAATTAGATATCAGTAAAAAATATGTATAATACAAAAAATGATTTCAGATGGGAATTCAACATTTTATTAATAACGTTATTGTACTTTTCTCCATTTTGCTCTTGATTTTCTTCATTCCCCCATAACATTAGCTTGAAAACAGTGGACTAAGTGACATTTTTCGTATATATTTTTCATTGATATCGGGTCTGAAAAGTTCAAAACATAAAAATGTATTTGCAATACATTGTCTTTGTTCTTTTGCTAAAAAAAATATTATGTTTTTAAAAATAGTTTGTATCAGTATTTTGATTTTTGAATATCCATAATTGCCCATTTCGCCATGATATCTTCATTTCGCTGTTTATACCAACTGTTTAAGTAAACCAAGGAAGAAAAGTGCATTAGACATTGGACTCAAACCCATGACCCTTGGACACTAACTAGTTTGTAGTTCTACCAAATGAGCTAGCCGGGCCCTTGCTGTGGTTCTAACAAATGTCCCCACCAAAATCCACCCTTTTACTTCAGACACCATTTAATTTAACCAAGGGATAAAATTTACCTGACTCATGACCTAGGGACACTAGTCTGTAATACTGCCATCTGATCAAGGCAGCTCTTCCCTTGGTTCTACCTAACATCGCCACTACCCTCCTACTCCTGTTACCTCGAAAGGCCAACTGAGGAGCACCTGTCTTTTACTTTTACACTATTAAAGTAAACCAAAAAAGGGAGAAATGTGACTTGAAATGGGACACAAACACTTGTCCATAGCTGTACAAACTGAGCTAGCAGGGCACTTGCTGTGGTTTGTGACCCAATGTTACCTCTGCACTTTTATAAGTGTGACAAAAGTGCAATAAATATGGGAAAAGACTCAACCTTTTAAGGATTTATTGACTGATCAATTAAAAACTGAAGGTTTAGAAGATGGTTTACCAATTAAATTGGGTAGTAAATAGGTCCTAACATGATGGATTAGACTAGTTTTCCAGTAATTAGCTTGTCAAACATATTTCAGGTAATCTTAGAAAATACTGAGCTTATTTTGTTTTCAAATATTTTAAGACCAAAATAAAGGAGGAGTGTTCCAACGGGAATCTTGTGGCAACCTTACAAGGGAATTATTTCACAACGAATGAATTAAATACGATAAAATTTACATGGAATGAACAAGAAATCATTTCTTTCAAAATATTTTATTCATTTTCTGATGATTCAAACCTGACAAGGTAGTAGAAATTCATAAGTTAGCTTTTCTCATTATGTGTATTCTTTTCCCAATATGCAAATTGCATTTCCTATCATGCGTGCTCCCTGTGTTTAAGTTTCAGCATGTGTAAAATGTATCAGTTAAATACTGGTCATTGTACAATGCTGACCATTTTGTAAGTATTGTTTTAATTTGAATAACCAAATCCACAATTATGTTTTTTAGTATGTGATGTCCTTAAAATTTGGTATTGAGAATCATATGCTTTTTTGCAGAAAGGGAACACTGCTTTGACTGCTGTAGCACTGCAAGATCATCTTGTTAAGTCACTAGGTCTGAATGACCTGATTGGTCCACGTCATGTTGGCATTGGTCCAGCAACTCGGGCAAAACAGAAGAAAACTATCAGATCAACAATTGACACAGGAAGATTTGGAAGAAGTATGTCACAGTCACTGTCAATTGACTTTTATATGTTTTGAAGAATCTAAGAAATGATGTTTCTAGAATATTAATTTTGCTAATAGCTGCAATGTTTTATTAAAGATGACATCAGTGACAGTGCATTACTTGTAATAAGTTCAAAAGAATGTCAAGGTATTAAAGCAAATGTTAAACAAATGATGAATTCTTCATGGGATAGCCTTAACCAGAAACAGCCTAAATAAATTTTAAAAATAAAAAAAAAATCTTAAATATTCTATTTATAAAGGTTTCTTTGCTACAGTCTTCATTGTTTTGTTAACTCTGTCTCAGAGAAGCTAGTTCTCAACAGGAGTTTTACTTATAATCTTACAGATAAACCTCAAGCCAAAAAAAAGGAGGACAAAGAGAAAGAGTATGTCTTGGATCCAAAACCACCACCTTTAACACTGGGTAAGTTTCAGAGCAATTATAACTTATATTGTTATACATCTGAATATATTATTTCCGCAATTCAAAAGATATTTTTGGTAGAAATTTTTAAGACACTTATTACAACATTTTTTGTTGAAATACATGTATACTGTTTTCTAGACATAGACAGCCTGAACCATTATGAATGTGACATAGTCTGGAAAAGTAGCTCATGATTAATATCAATACCGTTTTGTACTGGGAAGAAGGCAACAGCTTACAACAATGTCACTATAAAAATAATCTCAAAGATGGTAACAAGAGATTCCAGTGGAATGCCATTAAAATGTTTTCTGAAAAAAGCTAAACATTGAATTATCAATACAACCTATAAATGATTAATGGTAGTTTTGCTAGAATTCATTTAATGAGTAAAACTTAAAAAAATCTTAATTCAGGTTCAGTTTTCCTACAAATTTGATATAAACCATTTTGCTTTGAACAGTTTGTTTGATACATTCTTTTGCTCTTGACATAATGGCTGTGTGATTTGACAGCACAGAAGTTTGGCCTGGTTGATGCCCCAGAGCAGCCATTGTCAGAGACTGACTGGCAGAAGGCCAAGGAAAGGTCAAATAAGAGGGAAGATTCTAAATTACCTTGCGTCATATGCAAGGAAGATTTTGGCACACAAGAACAGGTAGTACACTCCCTTAATAAAAGTCATCATATTCCACTTAGTTGGTGTTGTCTGAATATGTCCAACGTTTTGCTGTATTCAAGTTGATATAGAAAGAAAAAGCTTTTGAGCCATTTACATCAAACTTTAAATGTTGTTTACAATAAACAAGATACAGCAAATAACTCTTATATATTTGTTTTTGCTGTCATTGGATAAGGGCCATTTCAGTAAACCATATATCCCACCACACATTCAAGTGGAACAACCCTTTTCGAAGTGTATTTGACAAGCAAAGACCCCCCTCCC
Source organism: Cyclina sinensis (assembly GCA_012932295.1). Classification (NCBI taxonomy): domain Eukaryota; kingdom Metazoa; phylum Mollusca; class Bivalvia; order Venerida; family Veneridae; genus Cyclina; species Cyclina sinensis. The sequence continues at coordinate 32,156,029 of JAAONU010000002.1, read as the reverse complement.
TCCCAGATTGACTACCTGTATTAAAAGATCCTCCCTCACACACATATCCTCCACCCCCCACCCCCCACCCCCCACCCAACCCAGACAGTATTTATTTTGTCTTCTTTGGGTGGGATATATGGTTTACTGGATTGGCTTTTACATAATTGCCATTTTCTGATCTTTTTCAGGTGCTTTTGTCATGTACCCATGTTTTCCATAGGGTAAGTATTATGCCTTTTCCCCTTAAATAAAAAGTATCTTAATGAATATTCTAACTAACAAATAAAAACAACGCTCATTTTTTTTATTTTTTTGTCTTTAAACATGTTGGGTTTTTTTTTTGTTTATGTCATTTTCATTGCTTGTGTTTTAATTTTAGATAGAAAACTGAATGAAAAGTTTTGAATAATCTGTCTGCCCTAAGTCAGCAGAATTTTTACAAATTGTTGGTCTTCAAATGATTCTAATAGCATATTATTCTAATATGTTTTCTTTTCTGGATAAATCTTGATTCTTACCAGAATTAATAACTCAGAGAAAAAGTTGAATCTCCTGGAAAAGTCAATCTGCTTTTTTTTTTGTTTTAGTATTTTTATTCATATAAAATTATATTTTATCTGTTGTATGAATTTAATTATTATAACCTGCCTTAATCAAAGTTTTGCCTGCATTCTTTGTAATTCAATGAAGTGAGCAAAATGTTTTTATTAAAATGATAAGATATGATTGATTAATTAAGAAGCCAAAATGTAAGATATAATTTGATAAAAGAAGTGTTTTTAGAACTACAAATGATGAAAAATTTCAAGAATGTGTACTAATATTTCTAGGCATGCTTGCAAGCATTTGAAAGATTCACAGGAAAGAAAACCTGCCCCATGTGCCGTAGGGAGCAATATCAAACAAGGGTCATACATGAAGGGTCGAGATATCATAGACACAAATGTGCAACCATGTAAGTGTTCTTAATTTTGGCTAACCAATCAAAATGTGATGCTAATTACAAATTAACCAAAGAATAAAAAAAAAGATGTTCAAGATCCTATACCATCAGTGGTGATAGGAATCTTGAAGTTCTACACAAGGCTGTGACATAACATTTACTTTCATCATTAACTCAGCAAAGTAAAATTGGAAATGATGTTTATTTTCTGTAAGGATGTACATTTAAATCAAAGAAATTGCAAAATTTCAATATACACCCTTATCATGGCTGTGACATAAAATTTACTGTCATCATTAACTCAGCAAAGTAAAATTGGAAATGATGTTTTTTTTGTGTTTGTAAGGACATACATGTGCAATTGAAATGTTATCAAAAAAATTGCAAAATATCAAAACTTTGGTGTACTACTACATTCTTACATCCCCTCTGTACTTTTTGCAATGACAAGAAGATGGTTTTCAATGAAAAATGCAATACCACAAGAAAAAAAGATGTCAGTCAACATTTCCAAGCATTTGGTTGTGGCCGTATTTGCAAGAGTTAAAATAGTAATGTCTCATGTCTTATTTGCAAGTTGAACACTTACGTTTTCATACCTTTCTTTTGAAAGAAATTCGGTGAAAACTAACAGCCTTCTAACCCTCTGTGTCATAACAAATGATTGAGACTGCTGACTTGTAAGATACTGTAACTTCAAACTTAATGTGGTAAGTCACTAACATAGTCTCACAGTGAATGTGAATTTTGGCTGTGTACACTGACTATCTGGCTCGTTATGCATCAAGTTTTTTAGTGGTTTTTTTTTTGAGAGAATGTTGAAGAAACATATTTATAAATATACCCATCTTCTTTAAGACAGTGGTCTTCTCAACCATTGATACAGAAGTTGTTTCTTGGTTGTCTCTTTAAACATACATTAAGAAATTGTGTTGCTATGGTAACAGGATTCAGGCCTGCTGGAGGGGCTATGTTGTACGATGTATGTATCTAAAGCTGAGAGAGTCTAACCCGCCAAAAGATCCCAAACTGAGGCAGAAATTTTACGAAGAAAAGGTAATTCTGCATCTTTATGAAAGCAAGAAAACGTGCTTGTTACGCTCAGTTTTTTTATTCAATATTTGATCCTTTGAAATAAAGGTCACACTGCTGTTAGGTTCATGTGATAGTTACAGGTGCTGACTGGCTGTATCTTTGAGCTATATGGAAGTTTATTTATTGTTTAATAAACTAATGATTTTTCAACGAAAGCAGTGATCTTCATAATCATTTACAGAATATTTTTAGTTCCTAACTTCTTAATATCAAAGCTATCTCATCAGTTATTTAAATTGTATCTATATTACTGTTTGGTGTGGTTGGTCACTTAAATTCATGATAGGAGGAACAGTGGTTGAGGGGTTAGATTGCTAGACTCCCAATTCAGAGGTTGCTGGTTCGAATCTCACCAGAGGTGAGAGTGTGCAGTGACATTCCACATTCCTCACTTTCGGCACGAGTACTGGTATGAACCCAGGAAGCAGTCATCATGTAAGTTACAAGAACTTGCCTGCCTAGTATAGTCAGTATTGACTCAGTTGGAAGTAATTACTTGAACTGGATATTTACAGCTTCACAAGATTACTGATAGAATTGTGAGATCATGTGACTTTGATGTTCACAACTTCCTGCGGGAAATGGACCGAAGCCTGGAAGCAAGTCGTAGTGTTTTCCGAGACTTTGATGCAAGGTTCCAGCAGTTATCTGAGGATGACTGGGAAGCTATTCAGCTAAAGGTACACTGAAGTTTCACAAGTTTAGAATTAATAGCCTATGACAATGTCTTTTTTGTTACAGCCAAAAAGTATCATTAAATTAAAGGCTACCTAATTGGTTGGACAGGCTTATATATGCAAGGGGTAGGACCTAAATCATGTAGTTCTGTGCTTTAAGCAAGAAAAACGTGTAGTCTATGACTAATGTCATCAGTTTTTGCGTAAATAGTCAGGAATTTGGATAAATTATCAACAGGTATGGGGATTTTCTAGGAATATTTGTATAATGTATACAACTAATACCTAGCCATAATATGCATGCTAACTGTAGCTGCTATTTAACAGAAGAAGAAATGTGTTAAAGTTAGCATACATATATGGCTAGCCTAGCCTAGGTACTAGTCGTATACATTATACAAATATTCCAAGACAATCCCCATAGCTGTTATCCAAAGTCCTGAATATTTATGCAAAAACTGACGACATTAGTCATTTAATACTTCACTAATGTGTTTAGGGGCATAAAACAAACAATTAAGATTAGTCTTGACCAAATTTTTGGCAAATAATGTCCCTTGGTAATCTTGGTTAAAGTTTTGCATGAAAGTAACTGTCATGCATACATCTTGTTATCTATATTTCACAGGCAGCTTAAAGCTGCTAATTTTCAAGCGTGCTGTCTTATGAAAAGCTCTTGTTTTCTTTGTAAGAATCATTTAATCAGATCAGCTTCATGCTACAGATATGGGGAAAAAAGTTCAGTTCAATCCAGTCTGTAAATCTTCATTATTTCATTTATATGGGATAATAATCAGTGGCTCAAACCAAATGAACTTAGCAGGGAAATAATAACAAAGCAATTTGCTAAAGTAATGTAAATTGTTATTAAAGCTGAAAATAAAAAGACTGGTTTCGCAAGACGTTAAGGTGAGTGTTGGATGTGTTTAAGTTTATGACTATAATTTTATTATTTTTTCTCCAGTCCAGATTAGTCATTGTAACACAAAAAAATGAATTAGACGCATGAAATCACATTTGCTTATACATTTTTATGCCCCAAGAGGAAGGGCATATTGTTTTAGGTCTGTCTGTTTGTTTGTCACAAAACTTTAACCTTGACCACTACACGTAAGTCCTTCCACCTAAAGCCTTCAAACTTCACAGGTGTATGCACCTTGATGCGCTGTACCCACAAGACCCACTTAGAGGTCATGGGGTCAAATGCCAAGGTCACCATGACCATAAATAGCAAATATCTACTTTGGCCATGAAATATACATGCTTCCATCCATAGCATTATGTGTATGCATCTTGTTGCACTCTATCCACCAGACCAAGTTAGGGGTCCCAGAGTCAAAGGTCAAGGTCACAGTATAGCAAATATTTACCTTGGCTTTCTAACTTCACATGTATATTCACCTTGATGAGCTCTATCAGCAGGATCCACTAAGAGGTCCAAGGGTCAAAGGTCAAGGTCACTATGTAACAAAAACTATCCTTGGCCATAAAATGAAAGTGCTTCCATCCAAAGTTTTCTAACTTCACATGTTTATTGACCTTGATGCACTCTACCCGCAAGACCCACTTAGAGGTCAGGGGGGCAAAGGCCAAGGTCACCATGACCCCAAATAGCTAATATTTACTTTGGCCATAAAATAAACATGCTTCCATCCAAAGCATTATAATTTCATGTGTATTATGCACTTTGATGCGCTCTATCCACCAGACCCATAAGAGGTCAAAGGTGAAAGTCACCATATATAGCAAATATTAACTTTGTCCATAATATGAAATTGCTTCTGTCCAAGGCTTACTAACTTCACTTGTGTATTCACCTTTAAGAGCTCTATCCAACAGACCCATTTAGAGGTCAAAGATCAAGGTAACCCTGACCAAAAATAGCAAATATTAACCTTGGCCACAATATGAACATGCATCCATCCATACCCCCAGAAGGAGTGCATATTGTTTTCATGCCCCTGGAGGGAGGGCATATTGGTTTTGGTCTGTCTGTTTGTTTGTCACAAAACTTTAACCTTGACCATAACAAGGAAGTTCTTCCACCTACAGCCTACAAACTTCACAGGTGCATGCATCTTGATGAGCTCTACCCACCAGATCCATAGAGGTCATGGGGTCAAAGATCAATGCCCCCAGGGGGCATACCATTTGAATGTAGCTCTTTTTTTTGTTAGAATGCTGCATATATATTTTTTATTTCACTATTTTGATTAACTCATGGTGCTTTTTTAAAAGCAGGTAGTAGTTTCACCCCACTGCCTGCTTGAATTTTTAGAACAGACAGAAGAAAATAATTTAAAAGTTAATTTTACCCAAAGTAGCCTTGATGTTATTCCCCAAAATGAGGGCATTTAGTTTTTGAACTGTCAGTCAGTCGAGTCAAGACAAGTTATGTTAAACCAATTTAAATCAAGTCAAGTCAGACATTGTCCATAATTGCCTTAGTAGTAAATTGATTTATCTTATACTTAAACACAACACTCCTGTGGACAAGACCTTCCCACTGACATATATTTGTATTACCTTGACTGCTGAATGAACTTGACGTCAAAGGACAAATTGTCAAAAATACTTACTATTGGCCAACTCCCAAATTACTAAAAAGATAAATTTTAGTTCATGTTCACACACAACAACCCTTTGGGAGAGATCTTCCAAATGATATTTTTTTTAACTTGACCTTGACCTTGAAGTCCAATTGTCAAACAAAAAAAACACTTATTTTGAAAGATCTACAATTTATCTTCATCGGGTCCTCAGCTCAAAAGTCAAAGCACCACTTCAGGGGCATTGTCATCTTTCAGTGACAGTTCTTGTTATTGATTCATATCACCCAATCATTTATTCCTTTCATGGTTGTGTAAATTGCTTATTAGGACTCCACATAAGTTTTTCTTCGGCTGCATGCAGACTGCCCTTCAGTTTTTATTGTGACGAAAGGCACAGAGCTGCAAAAAAAATTATGAATGTTTTCTCTTGTAATTATTTTCAATGAAGAGTGTTGGTAAAATGAACATATTTGTCAACATGCATGTTCAACTTGGTATGATTCTTATGTTTTTTTTGCATGCTTATTTGTATATGCCACAGAGGCATAAAATTTCTAGCTATCAAACTTTCTGAATGCTTTCTGAAGTATCAGAGCCTGTGAAAAAATGATGGAAGAGTTACAAATTCATGTTCCCTATGTAATTTTTTGAAGCAGGTACTTAGCTAGAAATCATGTTTTTACTTTTGCGAAAAAATGCTACATGTATGTAATAATTTTGAACTATTAATATTATTTGCTATATGAAAATATAAATTGTAATGGATATATATAATTATGTTTTCCTCAACAGGCTGTGGAACGTGGAGATGTTGACTGTCCAATTTGTCTGACTTCACTTGTAAAAAGAAGTTACATCGAAAAAAAGGATCAGTCTTTAGATTGTAAATCAGACTTCAAGTCTAAATCTTCAGCCAGCTCGACAAACAACAGTGCAAAACCTAAGACATTCCATGAAAGCCATTCAAGAACCAGTCTATCAAGGAAAGGTACTGAAACAAGAGAGAACCAGTCAAAAAAAGAACCCAAAGACAAACAACCAAGAGCATGTAGAAAGACTGTGTTACTGTCATGCTCACATGTATTTCATGAGACTTGTCTAGAAATGTTTGAAGAACTGAGTATCGAACCAACCAGCTCATGTCCAGTCTGTAGATCCAAATATCAGAAAAAAGTTCTGAATACCTAGGAGGGAAAGTATTTGAAAATTAATGAAAATAAAGAATTTTTTTCTAAAGAATTTTGATTGTGTTTGTGTCTCAATGTATTTACTGAGTTAAAGAGTATTCCAGGATAATTTTTTATTGATCACATTTTGTTCTTTTTTATCAGTTTAACATACCTTGGTCATTGTGTGTAACAAAGTATCATGAATGTTCTAGAGTATTCATAATAGTCATTGTTACAGTCAATAAGTATTCTCCTTTATAACTCACTGATCTTTTGAAAATAATATTTTATAGGTGAATTGTGACTGATTCTAAGAAATTTGACTCTTGATAAAGATTTCATGTTTGGATAATGTGATTGAAAACTCAGAAAGACATGATTGGAAACATAAATCTGTGGTCTAATGTAAAGTCTGCTGTTACGGCTCAAACAATTCCTTTATTACAATCCATTTTTGATAGCATCTTCTTACAATAGAATAATGACTGTACCAATGTTAACCACAGAGGTTATAAAATCCATGTGAATTTAGTTAATTCATATTTAGGATTTATTCTTGTTAACGTTATTAATTGATTTCATTGTGTGTTCTTTTGAAAGGGGTTTGTTTCTAGATTTTTTGTTCTTGTTTCAAGTATTTCTACAAAAGAGTACATGTGCTTGGGAGATTTGTTTTACATTTTAGGGAAAGCTTGTTTATTTATAGCGTTCATATTATATTTATGATCTATGTATACTAAATGATACAAACTGTTTATGTAGAATTGGTTGTAATATCTTTTGCTTATACTGTAAAGGTAAAATAATAATTATATGAATAACTCACTTCTGCTGTTGTGTTATACGTACAAGACAGCTTTTAGCCTGTATTATGTAAACAATGCTTTGAATCTCTTTAACTTGATTCAAGTGGGGTTTTACTCAGTGGATTTTAACCATTCATGTACACTGTTGCAGCAAAGAATGTCTAACGTAATAGTAACTTCTCAAACTGCTGCCTTCTTATACATGGAATGATTTGGTGACAACTTTGCAACTTTACTGACCAAATACTATATTCTTATACATGGAATGATTTGGTGACAACTTTGCAACTTTACTAACCAAATACTCTATTCTTATACATGAAATGATTTGGTGACAACTTTGCAACTTTACTAACCAAATACTATATTCTTATACATGGAATGATTTGGTGACAACTTTGCAACTTTACTAACCAAATACTCTATTCTTATACATGAAATGATTTGGTGACAACTTTGCAACTTTACTAACCAAATACTCTATTCTTATACATGAAATGATTTGGTGACAACTTTGCAACTTTACTAACCAAATACTCAATTCTTATACATGAAATGATTTGGTGACAACTTTGCAACTTTACTAACCAAATACTCTATTCTTATACATGGAATGATTTGGTGACAACTTTGCAACTTTACTTACCAAATACTCTATTCTTATACATGGAATGATTTGGTGACAACTTTGCAACTTTACTAACAAACCACTCTGGTACCTTGTTTCTGGAATCGTTACCAACACTTGCACTAAATGTGAAAATAAACAAGAGAGCTAGCTTGTTAAGTCTACCCCCAAGTAGTTAGAGATAGACATTTTGATTTTGTGCTGGCAGTCTGGATGGATTTATGTCACAAAGTTTGTCAGTGCAACTTCTCCTACATTCATCATCGGATTTAAATGAAACCTTACAGAAGTGTTTAGTGCCTAGTGTATGTGTGCATATTGTCATGATTTTCCACTGATTTTACAGGAGTTGTAGAACATTTGATTTTTAGCTGGAATATTTTTCAAATTCTTTTAGTAAATGTAATTGCTTGTTCGTTATTAAAGGGTTTCAATTGAAACTTAAGATACTCACATATAGTGATAAGGCCATGCTATGGGACAAGGGGTATAACTGTGCTGTGGAATGTATACAGAAATATGCCCCACTTTTAACTTAGAAATGTTGGTTAAATTCTTTAAGTAAGTGTAATAGCTTGTTCATTATAAAAGGGTTTGAACTGAAACATAAAATACTTGCATATAGTGACAAGGCGCTGCTGTTGGATAAGGGGCATAACTGTGATATGAATTTTTACAGAATTATGCCCCGTTTAACTTAGAAATTATGGTTAAGATTTTTTATTAAGTGTAATAGCTTGTTCATTATCAAGGCGATTCAGTTGAAACTTAAAAAACTATGACATAACTCTGATAGGAATATTTACAAAATTATGCCCATTTTTACTTAAATTTTTGCTCACTGTGGGACAAAGGGCGTGACTGTTTTAGCAGTTTTTCAGGATTTTTCCTCTTTTGTTACTCAGAAGTTTGGTTAAGAATTATGATTAAGTTTTGTATTATTAATTCAGAATTATGTCCCTGTCATTTTGAATTTGAGTTTCGTTTATGATAAAGTGTAACTAACATGTTGTTTATTATGTAAGATTCATTTGAAATAATAATACTTGCATATGTTAATAAGGCTTTAATCTTGGACAAGGTGCTTGTGTCAATATTTTGTAGAATTATGCCCCTTTTAACTTATTTATTTATTTTTAGTTTATGAAAAAAAGTTTATTTCAAGTAAAACCTATAATTACTTGCTTATAGAGTGTGTTTAAAAAATAAGGTACATTACTCTGTAATGAGATTAGACCATATGAATTCCTTTTGCAACATAGAATAATGGTTAAGAATTCAGGCTTTTTTAAAGACATGCTTAGACTTCACTATCATGGCTCTGAGAATAGTCAAGCATTTGTTTTTACATGATATTGCTTCTGTGTGCAATTCCTACAATTTTATAATTGATCTATATTTCCATCTATGGTGTTCAACTGAAGCATAGAAGTCCAAAAGTTAAAAGGTAAGAAACTGTTTTGAAGCACTTTTTGTCGCCCTTTCAAGGAAACGATGATACATAGGGATCGCTTTGTCCATCCATCCATCACGAAAACTTTACAATGGCTATACCTTTGCCGTTTCTTAGTAGGTCAGGGACCCAGCCACCTTGAAACATGATTGCATAAATTTATTAACGCTCTTCAAATTTAATGAGCAGGTTGGTCATGGACATTTGATGACCAGTATACTTTCTGAGGTCACTAGCTAGAAAAACTAGGTCACAATGACCTTAATTTCTGATCAGTAACTGCAGGACAATTTGTCCCTGTTTTCTCGGGCTTCATAGACAGATTGATCAGTGCCAGTACATGACCTCTATTTCGTTTGGGGTCACTAGTTCAAAGGTCAAGGTCAAAGTGCTAACTTCCTTTTAGTAGGTCAGTATTTTTTTCTACCAGAAGTCATGTACTAATTCTGAAACATACAGTCTCTGCAGAATGGCCACTAGCTTGCTTCAGCAAAAATGTGCAAGGGGGCAAAGTAGTTATGCATATTTTCATTTTTCTGGTTCTTTGGCGCAAGTTGGGGGCAAGTGATGGGGTTGTAGACATAGAACTTCTTGTGATATTGGAAAGGAGAGTCTACCTAAAATATTCCGAACAAGCATGATAAACCTTTCTGCATAACATTTCAAGAGATAAAGGTTTCAGCACAGTTTCATGAAAGACAAAACTAAGGTAAATGTGTCTGGCAACACATAACAAAGACCAAACTAAATGTTGCATCATAAATGTGTCTGCCAAACATAAAGAAGTGGAAAAAATAGCATGATAAAAGTACCTTAAACTAAAAAAGAACGATGTAACATATCTGCTAAACATGACAATAGACCAAACAAGCAAGATATATGTATCTGATAAACATGACAATAGACCAAATAAGCAAGATATATGTATCTGTTAAACATGACAATATATATAGACCAAATAAGCAAAATATATGTATCTGATGAACATGACAATAGACCAAATAAGCAAGATATATGTATCTGTTAAACATGACAATATATATAGACCAAACAAGCAAGATATATGTATCTGATAAACATGACAATAGACCAAATAAGCAAGATATATGTATCTGTTAAACATGACAATATATATAGACCAAACAAGCAAGATATATGTATCTGATAAACATGACAATAGACCAAATAAGCAAGATATATGTATCTGTTAAACATGACAATATATATAGACCAAATAAGCAAAATATATGTATCTGATAAACATGACAATAGATCAAATAAGCAAGATATATGTATCTGTTAAACATGACAAACCAGATTGGAAAGATAAATGTTTCTGCTTGACATGAAAGACCAAACTGGCTAAAAACGTTTCTGTTGAAAATGAGAGACAAAGCTGACAATATAATTGTTTAAATTAAAAAAGAGAGACCAAACTGCCCTAACAAACCTTCCTGCTTAATGTTAGAGTAAGGGTGGCATGATAAATGTTTCTGCTAAACATGATATGCCACACTGGTATAATAAACTTTTCTTTTAAATATGAGATGTCACATTGGTATAATAAACATTTCTGTTAAACATGAGATGTCACACTCGTATAATAAACATTTCTGTTAAACATGAGATGTCACACTGGTATAATAAACATTTCTGCTAAACATGAGATGTCACACTCGTATAATAAACATTTCTGTTAAACATGAGATGTCACACTCGTATAATAAACATTTCTGTTAAACATGAGATGTCACACTCGTATAATAAACATTTCTGTTAAACATGAGATGTCACACTGGTATAATAAACATTTCTGCTAAACATGAGATGTCACACTCGTATAATAAACATTTCTGTTAAACATGAGATGTCACACTCGTATAATAAACATTTCTGTTAAACATGAGATGTCACACTCGTATAATAAACATTTCTGTTAAAAATGAGATGTCACACTGGTATAATAAACATTTCTGCTAAACATGAAATGCCACATTGGTATTTTAAACATTTCTAATGCCACATTGGTATAATAAACATTTCTGATGATGCATTGGTATAATTAACGTTTCTGATTCCACATTGGTATAACAAATGTTTCTGATGCCATATTGTTATAATAAACATTTCTGTTAAACATGAGATGCCACATTGTTCTAATAAACGTTTCTGCTAAACATGAGATGCCACATTGGTATTTTAAACATTTCTAATGCCACATTGGTAAAATAAACATTTCTGATGCTCCATTGGTATAATAAATGTTTCTGTTCAACATGAGATGCCACATTGGTATTTTAAACATTTCTAATGCCACATTGGTATAATAAACATCTCTGTTAAACATGAGATGCCACATTGGTATAATAAACGTGTCTGATGTCACATTGGTATAATAAATGTTTCTGTTAAACATGAGATGCCACATTGGTATTATAAACGTGTCTGATGCCACATTGGTATAATAAACGTTTTTGTTAAACGTGAGATGCCACATTGGTATAACAAACGTTTCTGGTGCCACATTGGTATTAAAAAAACGTTTCTGTTAAACATAAGTTGGTTTGATTAACTTTAAGCTTAGCATATGCGATTATCTAACTTTATAAAACTGCTTTTTAATGACCGTTGAAACTCGAGCAACTCAGTAATCACGTTTGAAAGGAAAATAATAAACCCCCTGTAATTTGATCGGTACAAGTTGATTAAAGACATTTAAAAACAATAGAAAAGCTATAAATAGTATAACAAACACTTTTTGTTCAGTTTAATTTAACAGTTTAATATTAAGTTTTATCCTTGTTTTTTAGCCAGTGAAAACTTTAATCTCGCACATTTCTGAGCAAAAAAAAATCTGATCAACTAAGGTATGTTTTCATTTACCTTTTTTACATCAACTAAGGTACGTCTTTGTTCATTTACATGTTTACCTTTACGAAATTTTATCACAGTTTCTACATAATTTTGTTTTGCCTAAAGCATAGTTAACATTTAAAAATCTTAGCTCTGCTCAACGTCATTTATGTTTTTTTTTCTACTGTATATAAACGCTGTATTATATCATTGCAAAAAAAAAACGATGAATGATGGCTTAATGTCAAACAGCAATAGTTTTATGAATACAGAGCGTGTTTGAGGACGAGACCACAACAATGTTTTACGCCCACAATCGAGAGCCAAAGAAACCAAAGAAGCTTCCCTGGTACGGAAGATGGTCAAATCGTCTTGTCATCTTTCTGTCTGTATTCTTCCTGGTTTGTATTTATTTTTACTTTTGTTAAGATCGTTTGAATTAAGTCAGTACACGCTCGCATTATATATGTGTTACCACAGGAAACTGATATTAAAAAAAAAGTTTCATGAAGAAAAAATTCGTATCATGAAGAAAAAATTCACATGAATTTTTTCTTCATGAAACTTTTTTTTAATATCAGTTTCCTGTAGTGTTACCTTCTTAATATTCCATTCAAAAAGAAAACAAAAATGGCAGGAGTGAGGGATCAAACCCGCGACATTTAGTGAAAAGGATTCTTGGGAACTAAGTGCTGTTCAGAAAGTACTGCATAAAACCTCCACTGCTTTAAATTCATGGCGGCACCACAAATATGATCACATGTGACTTCTTCTCAAACGTGTTCGAACAGAAAATATAAGCAAAAACTACCCTCATGTGACAATAATGAACGGTTCTTCTGTATCCGAATCGTTTCACTCAGTTTATGTCTTTTTTTACGACCGTAGCTCCTAGGTCTAGGTCTAGTGGCAGTTGGAACTGTAATGAAGATACTGATGCAATACAAGTATCTCTCGCGGGATGAGGTCAAGGCCATTTTCAATGAGATGGAATACAACGGCTCTCTTCGCATTGGTGACGTCCTTAATAGTCTTCCGGTATTGTCTATATGTGTAGGCGGGATAGTCGTCTGTCTTGGGGTGTTTCTTTGTATTGGAAGACGACGGAAAAGTCGAGTTTGCCTTACTCTGGTGAGATCTGTGTAATATTAACAAAGAATGCAATTAAAGACTTCCGAACAGAACAGGTCAAGTCTTGATCACCTCCGGACATAATATTCACATAAGATTAATGAGAAACACCGACTAAATTGTTTTTGACGAGAAACCGACATTTTTATTTAAATCATTACATAGCTCGGTCAAATAAGGCAATATAATGTAGATTATTAACGTTTCACTTACAATATAAATGTAATAGCAGGAGACTGAAATTGCATTTTTAGTCATTCAAGAGTCGAACTTTATACCTAGCTTTTATATGTATATAAATATATAGAAAAAGAAGAATACAATTTCAAGCATCTGTAATGTATTAATATAATGTAATTTATTTAATATAAATTCTATAAATATATGTAGTCGTTTTAAAGCAACTAAATCACAGAAATTGAATCCCTTCAGAATATTTTGAATACTTTTTACAACGAACGAATGATCTGTAAAAAAATTTCCAGTGCAAAAATTTTGTGTCGCTGAAATAATACTCTGCCTAGTCTGTAGTAACTAACGGTATAGAAGTTGACAATATAGGCTTAGAGTGTTGCGGTGCCATTCAACCAAAGTTCAGATATATTTTTGTCAGATTTTTTTTTCAAAATTCTTATTAAAGTATCAGTTGTTTTGTTGTTTATGGTTTTGACTATACATCTGTGATAGAAAAAAATGCATTTAAGAAGGAATTCATTTTTCCCACCAAAAGTGTGAATAAGCTGCTTTAAACGTCCCTACGTAATCACGTTACTTCGTTGTAGGCCTAATATGATAGTTATATACAATTTGTTTCAGAATGCCATTCTGATTTTCTGGTTTTTGATCGTTCAAGTTGTCACCTGTGCCATGTGGGTTGTGTTGCGAGATAAGGTTGTGTTCCAGTTTTAACAGAGCTAAATGTTTAAATAAAGTAAAACAGTAAATTTATCCTATTTATATTTTATTTATTGCATAACGCCTTGATTGCTGGAAAATATGAAAACTCGATCTTTATAGTTAACATATAATGAGTATCGAAGCTTATTCACAGATTAGCTTTTTCTGATGCACAACTGAAAGTCATTGAAAGTTGACCTTGAAACTGTATTTACCACTTCCTTTGTCTATAAACAATTATAACTTCCCAGCACTTTTGCACTATCTAATCGTTGTACATTTTCATTTTTAAGTTTGAAAATACAGTAAAAAGTGATCTAGAAACATCCTTTCCTCTGTACGAGGGAGTCAATTCAAACAACAGTATCTCCGTCGGCTGGGATTTGCTGCATATTGGTGTACGTAAAGTTTTTCTTTAGCTTCGTTCAAGTACATCAAGTTGTTACAAGAAAAAACAAACCCTTAACTGTTGCAACCATGCACCTTGTGATTTTAGCCACTTATGCCATAGATAAAATTATAAATGGGTTTATATCAGAATAGACGTATTTTCTAAGGCGGTCAATAAAAATAATTCGATGTAGCAAACGTTTTCCATTTTTTGTATGCACATTTACTATTTTGCCTGAAACTGTATACGATAACATTATTCGTTTGTATACTATAAATTTACACTGTTTCGCGCTGTATGAAAAAAGGTTTAGAAATAATGGAAGGATGAAACACCAGACACGTGTGTCAGCGATTTCTTGTTGTTATAAAATGTCTGAATGTGTTGTCTTCTGCAACATGTTTTAGTGTTTAACCGATAGTTGTTGGTACGTGAAGAAAATTTGATTGTGTGATATTTTCAGTTTCAGTGTTGTAGTTTGAATGTTATCACACTGTCTTCCTCGAGCGAATACACCTTTAACGTGACGGTATGGTGGGATTTATATGTAAATGACACTGGCTTTGACCGTGTACCAACAAGCTGTTGTATGTGGGTCACGGAGAGCAACTATAAGACGTACTCGGATTCGGACTGTGAAAGTATCCTTATTGCCCATAACAAGAAGGTTAGTCAGCTCAGATAAGTCCATGTTAGTCCAGTTCAGTGCTGTCAGACACAGTTTACCTGAGTTAAAGTTGAGTCTATTTTAATGAATCATTATTTACTGACTGTAGAAATATGATCTTTCAACATTATCAATTAGACAGATTTTCTAGAATGCGCAACATAGGTTATAATATGACAGTACATGGTGACGAAGGACATTGACAACTGGTCAGTAAAGAAGCTCATTGTTGCATTTGCTTTTTGTTTTTACCAAAAATTATGTATAATTTTACTTATGTTATGCCTCTTACCTGCTGTAATTATCTTAAACGTGTTTACTTTGAAATGTGTGTCCGTGAGTATAAAACAGTTGTTCATGTTTTACCAGGGTTGCTATGAAGAGATCATATCATGGCTGAAACTGTTCTGGAAACCAGCCATCAGCATCACAGCTACATTGATCGCTATAGAGGTTTGTGTAAAAGAAGTAATTAATGCGTTTAAACTTATGGAACATTTTTTCCTAAACCCAAACGAATTCCTAAAATAATAAAATGAATAGGGAATCTCAGTTTTGTTCAAAATTGCTTAGAAGGTAGCGTATTGATAAATTTCGTCTGGTTTAATATAAATGTACAAAAATGTACATACATTTTTACAGGAGAACACTTTTAAATAATTTTACCAAATACTTTCAAGTAATTCCTACGTTGGAAACCATTTCAAGAACATCGGTAATTGATTCTTACAAGCTTTTCTGAAATTTTAAGAAAATAAAAAAAAAACATTTGGCTCTCCTGTAAGTAAATTTACTGAGTATGTCTTTAAAAAACTTTTTTTATCAGATATCGTTTTTTTTTTATTTATTTCTAAATAATAATATTTTAAGGTCCTCCGGAGTAGGTCTTGTATACAACTTTTGTTTTATTCTTTTATCTATTTTTATCTCTTTTTTTATTTCTGAAAGGTACTCCTGATTTTCTTGAACTGTGTTCTGTGCTGTGGGATACGACAGTCGAGGGAAATCAAGTATTAGACAAGAAAAAAAAACAGGAAACGAAGCAGACGATTAAAACGTTTCATTCATGTAGAATTGAACGTTCTTTACAAAATATAAATGATGTGAACATTCAAACCAACCAATTCACATAACGGTTTCTGTCTCAAAAATAAGAAATATGTTGTGGCTATATTTTACATATCTGGTTTATAGGTGGGGTCAATGTCAATTTTACCAAGGCTAAAGATGGATTTTTTTTCTTTTCATTATGGAGCCTTCATTGATTTACAGATATCTTATATATTTGGTATGTAGGTACCTTGCACATAGGCTTACAACTGGATGGGGGTTGAAGTCACTGGGTTCAAGGTCAAGGCTAAAAACATTCTTTGGAGCCTCCATTGATATGCTGGTACCTTTCATAGTCTTCTATCACAGGGTTGGGTTTGAGGTCACTGGTATCAAGATACAGGTCACTGATGTTAATTATAGATTTTCTACCTTATGTCATTGCTCTCATTTTAATTTCAACCAAACTTTCACAAAACATTTATAAACAACAGATCTCCTTTCTTTTCCTGAACCAACCTGATCCCATCATGGATTCCAGAGTTATGGCTCCTGAGCAATGGGACTCAGGCGAGCGATTAATGGCTATCATGGCCTTCTTGTTTGTATATTTGCAGTCATATGAAAATATTTTATGTTAATATAGAAATAAGCTACGTTCTTGTTTAAATTACTTCAGTCTGACATGGAAAGTGACAGCATTGGTCGCTGACGATCAAAAAGCAAACTGTTTCAAAATCTTCAGCAGCATATAAAATCATGGGGTTTCATAATGTGGATGCACCCTGACGATGCAGGGGTATGGCCCTTAATCAACATTTTTGTCGTGTTTCTCCAGAAGTATGTGGCCTAGACTTGTAAATTTTAGTTGTGCAAGAAAAGGGTTTTGTGCTTATGTTGAACCAGTAACGACACAGTTAAGGGCCTTAAATAAGATAAAAAAAATCATTGTTTGTGAGTGTTTCTAAAAAAATTTAGCATGAATTTGTGATTTTCTGGGAATTTCCGTTAGTGTGTCACGTGTACAGATCCTTAAAATTTGGAACTGGAATGAAATTCAGGTAGATAAGTTGTCCTGAAGTATTTAATGATGCAGGTTTTTCTTCATTTAAAAAAATCTAATTTTTGTCAACTGTAAACTTTTTGGTCGGTAGGAAAATAAGAAAACATGTTTTGCACATATATCAGATTTTAAACATACCAAAGTCGTGCAGATATTCTTCTTGGTAGCGTATTTTTAAACACTGATTCATTCAGTCGTTTTTAAATCTTACCAACTGATTAACAACCCATATACGCCCGTGTGAGGCTGATAGAAGAACAAAAGAAGGAAATATGGTATCGAATTGCCAATATTACCTGGTGTCACGTGTACTTCTATTTGTGGACAAATTGGATCAATGATTAGGACAGCGCCATTTTGAAATAGTTTTGCCCGATATTTACCTGGATGCGGTATATAAACATCATTCATTATTTACGGACATAAATAGATGATAGTTCAGAAGCGTACAACTAACAATATATTGGTAAATAATAAAAGGATTTTTGCGTGCTTTAGTGAAATTGTTGGAATATTGTCTCGTAGACCTATTAATTAACGGTAAGATGTTCAATCAATTAATAAGTGTACTTTTTTCATGAAGTTATTTTCCCTCAGGTCAAGGTACGTAAATCTTTACAAACGGTGTTTATTTATTTTCTGTAAGTATTATGCGGGTTTTTTTATTCAGTCAGTGTCAGCTCATGGTTGTGAGCGACAAATAAATGATCATATTAAATGTCTTTTCTTCATCATTTCTTAGATATAATTCAGTATATCCCTTTCATTTTCTCCTATCATGCGTGAGTTAAAACTGTGCGCAGTTAAATACTCATAGCCAAAAAAATCATAATTCAGCGGGCTAAGGTTGTGAAATGTTTAAGGTTATGTGGACTTTATATTTCTATCTTGAACGAAATGAAAATGTAATGCTTCCGATTTTTGAAAAAAAAATCTAAAGTGGCTCCATCCTAAATGTTAACGTCGCTAAAAAAAGACACAGAAAGCCCTTGTCATAGTTTATTGACGATTTTCAAGTTATCTCTTTAACGGTTTGTTTTCCCGAAATAAAATCTCATTTGTAAAGCGTAAAAAACTTCACAGGTCACACAGATAAAGAATACAAAAGGTGTTTTCGATAAAACTCTTTTCTAAACTATGAAAAATGTGGGCTGGGTTCAAATGAGCTGGTCATAAATATATAATCGACTCATGGTCATGTGGGGATTTCAAAATATGGTAATCAATCCGTTATTCGTAAACAAGAATATCGATTTAGTTTGTTACCATTTAAACCCGAGGAAGGTATGTTAATGGTTTGTTGTATGTATTCTGTTACTGTTTTTGGTCAAACAAGATTTCGATAAATATCAGTTTTACAGAACCTGTTTTTTACATCAGATGTCAACAAAATGTATTGAAAACCTTGTATTTTCACCGGTGATTGATTCATCGCCTGTCAGAGAACTGTAAAAGACTTGAAAATAATATCCTTTGGTGACTTGTCACGTTTTGTCAAGCACTGTAAACACGTATGTTTTATCAGTTTTGCGCGACATTCACTAACATTTAACAGTTTGCTTTGCATTCATTGATTTCTGTTTGTTTTTTATTTTCATTTTCATAGTTTATAATGATACTTTTTATTGTATGAAAGTGTTTATACCAGTATGTCGTTCTTGCTGTCGAAAAATGAATACTTGGTATAGTCCGTGTAAAATAAACATAAAGAACTAAATAGTATCGTAAAGAGAAAATAATTTGCAGATAAGGGTAGTTAATTTGTATTCAATTTATATAGTTGTGAGTGTCAATATAAATCGTACTTGGACTTAAACTTTCAAAAGTCGACGACACGTTTTAATCAGTTGGCATATGCGAAATTATGCACGTGCATGGACACGACAGTTTATATCCTTTTCAACGGAGAGGCAGAAAGTCAAATGTTACTTGATACAGGCTTCTAAGAAACAGCTGTGCGTGTATGACTTTTGACTGTATTTTCGCATGGCTTTACAGTTTAATTCAGAAGCCACAGAAATACAGAAAATGGGAAAAGAGAAAAAATACGATATTGCTACAAACTGCTGTCTTCTTTAAAGTTGTTTTTCGCAGTTTATATTATAATGTTATTAATTAGTCGAATTCATATTGGCTTTGTTATTGGGCTGAAGACAGTCATATTGGCCTGAGGCCGAAGGCCGAAGGCCAATATGACTTCTGAAGCCCAATAACAAAGCCAATATGAATTCGACTAATTAATGACAATTTTATTAATTAACTTTATAATATTATGTTCAATTATCAAACTAAGTAATCCAAAACTCGTAATTTATAACAGGGTAAAACTTGTGATCGTCTGCTTTTCACTTCCGCGCAACATAATATTTGGTAAATATGAAAATCACTAAATGAAAAGTTGAACACTGCTAAATTTACTGTGATCCGATAGCGCAGTGTCTCCGCGAACTTTTTTTGCTACTTTTTGAACTTTTTAAGAGATAAAAACTTTTATGTAAAAACTAGGCTAAGCATATTCAAAATGGCGTCCAACATGGTGAAAATCCTAGGCTCATATAAGGTCGAGTTTTTCCTGAATCCTGATTGGCTAAATCTCGTATTGGCCGACTTTTTACTTATTGGCTGTGTTTTTTTCGTATTGGCCTAGTTTCGAGCTATATTGGCGAGGCTTTGGTTGTATCAAGCCAACAACATGGTCAGAATCTAGTTCAATATTATAAAGTTAATTAATAATACATATTATTTGTTTACAAAACAGAAAAAAATATATGGACCATTGTCAGCGTTTACTTTAGTGGATCAAGTTTAAGATCAAAATCAATAAATCAATTTATTGTTTCACTCCCTTTATTTTTCAGACGTCGAAACAGGAAGCTTACAGAATACGACGAAGAAGGATATAAATAAAGTCTAGCTAATCGTCTAAGGATAAACTACTGATCAAGATGAGTCTTGGACTTGGTGGAAAATGTGGGAAGTTCTTCCTGATAACCCTCAACGTTTTGTTTCTGGTAAGAACATGTGTACTATTCTTTTAACAACTGCCATGCTCCGGTGACAAGACTGGCTTACTAACAGGTGTTTCTTATTTTCTTAATGTCACCTGAACACACAAGTTTGCTGACAATTTTCGCTTATTTGAGTTTGTATTATTAAAACCCTACATATATAATGTAATGTAACTTATTTATTATGAACTTTTTAAAGTTCTGTTACCTAATCAGCGTAGAAAGAGTTAACCAAAAGAAAAAGCCTAAATTACAAGTAGAAAGCTGTCATAGCTATACAGCTCTCAGGTTTTGGTTTTTCAAAGTCAGATTATGGTAAACAAAATATACCAAATGCCCTTTTTATAGCTCAGTCCCTGATATTTAATTGTATGTTAGTATAAATTGTTTATAATGTCTGTCTACATCATTAAACCGTACGATAAAAGGAGAATTTATAGATTTATAGCCCCAAATGACTCTTATTTAATGAAATCAATATCCGGATATATTTTTATCTAGCACACGTTTTATCAGTTGAAAAAGGCGTTGTTACGATTTATTCATCCTCTTTAACTCATGACACAGCCAGTGTGTGAATATAAGATACTAATCTGATAGTTTTTCCGCCCTTAGAAACAACAAATGTTACATATAAAGGTTTCCTGGCGATAACGGATTTGATCTACTGCTTAGACAGAAGAGGATTTCGGTTTTGTTTTAAATATAATTTAAATTGAACTTAAATTGTATTTTCATCACTTAATATTCTTATACTTCATTTATCTTTTTTTGTTAGCTCCCCATTCAGAAATACCCTTTTTTTCATTTTATGTAGAACGTATTTGTTATACAAGTATAGGTTAGTTTATGTTAGGTTAAACATAACGTCCAAATAAACCTTTTAAACTCACAGATTATCGAGTCAGCTATATACACATTTAAGGTCTCATTACGTCAAAGATTAAGGTTCAGTTTTGGTTATTTCGATTGAAACATTAGTAACATCCCAAATTGTGTTTATCATTAACCTCATCTTAAATGAAACTGGTTTTCGGGTACACCATGATTAAGTAACATCTCCCTGTGGGCCTTACCCACATGCAAGATCTTTTGATTATTTCATTAGGTTTATTTTTAAGCGATATCGACGAAAAATAAAAATGAAAAGCGGTTACGTTATTTGAACATCTCAAACATACCAGAGGCATTAAAAAATATAACATTTAGGCATGCGGAATATAAAATCGGGATAACAAAAATATAAAAAAATCTTAATGGTCCAAATATTTCCTTAAATTTTGTAGTACCAGTAATGTATTTGTAAACTTGCCATGAATTTGATAAAAGCAAGAAAGTTAATTTTGTTCTGTTGTCCTTTTCCCGTAATCATAAAAATAAAACATTTTATCGTTTGAATAAGCTGCCATACTTTGGCTTGGAGGCAGTAGTTGAAATCATTCTACAGCTTAGCAAACATTTGTTACTTAAGTATACTTAAATTCCATTTATCATGATAAGTACACATAAAACTTCAGATAAGCCCAAAATGTCTGTAAGGACTTTGTCAATATTCAACATGAATGCCAAATATTTTCAAATACCTTTTAAGATACAGAAAGCGTATCTGTAATAAATGTGTTTTTGAACATCGTATGAAAAGTTTCCTACGGCCTCAATTCATCTAAAGGTGATACTGATAGTGAATTGATTTAAAGTGAATGTTCGCTAGTTACCTTGGTAATAAAGCTTTGTTAGCTGATAAGTTATTCTCCTTCGGTAGAATCGATACTGTAAACACGAACATACCATCTGTAGAAACATCGTTATGTGTTTGTCGGTTTTATTCTAAGCTCGATACCTATGTCTTTTTACACATTTATAAATCACCAATAAATGACATGTATGTACCCCTTCCCCCTTTTAGCATTCATTCGTTGGCCTTTGTTACATCTTTTTTCAAAATATTATATTGTTTTGAATTTATCTATTTCAGTTACTAGGACTTGGACTCCTGATTGTCGGGATTCTAATGAAAGTTGACAGCGATGTCATAAACAAAGCTGAAGTGACGAAAGCACTGAACGAAGTCTCTTTTAACGGCAACCTCAAACTTGGCAACCTTGCAAGCAGCCTTTCGATATTGATCATATGCATAGGCGCATTTGTTCTCGTTGTGGCTGCTCTTGGTTGCTTCGGCGCTTGTTGCAAGAACAAATGCCTTTTGGTGACCGTGAGTACAAATACAATTTAAGTTTTCGGCAGTTATTTCAGCTCAGCTGAATAAAAGTCTTTTTACTCAGATACATATCTCGAGAACCACCATAAAGAATTAGAGGACTTCTTATGTTATGTAGTAACTTTCCCTATGAGATCAATTTGGGACACCCATCCAAGTATTAACCATGGATAATGTTGCTTTACTTGCTAACGTCCTCAGACACTCGACCTCAGACACTCCAACCATGTCGCTAAAGAGCTAGCCCAACAGCGAAACTGTTGGAAGTGCCTTATCTACGCGGTGTCCACTACACTCGTCCAGAAGCTGGGCATCTAGCATAGCTTAATGTAGTAACCTGGCCTATGAGCTCAATAATTATGGGACACCCACCCAAGTACTAACCATACAAACGTTCCAAACACGGTAACCATGTCGCTAAAGAGCTAGCCCAAAGCGATACTGTTGGAAATACGTCCGCGACACTGTTATTTGTTCACTGTCTATAACACAAAGTCTGCACGTAGAAAAACATCTATGCATTCAGACAAAAAAGTTGTGTAAATGATTATTTCAGAAACCAAAATATCTATAATCATACGGCATAAAGTCTTTGCTCCTTACATGAAAACAGAGCGGTATATGTTACATCATATTTTGAAAGGTTTACGATGTAAGATGCATTGGGAATGTAACATTCAACACTGGACGGTAATACGACTTTACACTGAAATCTGAACACATTTTTTTTCAAATTTCTCAAGGATAAATGATATACCAAAATGGATCTAAATAATCCAAAAGATATATAACACTCATTGAAACATGAGAGATAAAGCAGAGAAGAATGTAGGGGAAATTAACCTGAAAATATCACAGGTGACAATATCACTGAGCATACCCTTTATTTTTTTTTTAAATCACTCTTTACATATTTATCCACAAGGTGGGTATATAGGTAAAAGTGAAAACTTTTTTGTCATTTTAAGGGTTTGTATGCTCAGTGATACTGTCACCTGTGGAACATTTTACTTAAACCACGCCTCTCAAACTATACGTTTACAATAGCTTACGTTTTATATGTAATGTCGTGTACTTGTTAATATGCAATGTGTATCTTAACTATTGACGACATTGTATTGAGATCGATGCATCTTGTTATTCAGATCTTGAATAGAGCATAAAATGTTGGTTTTAAGTGGTTAAACAGCGAGCTGGTTTTATGTTCTTCATAGAAGTGGTAAATCTGTTTTAAAAGGCGTAAGAGTTTTGGATAGATAAATTTGCCTAAAGATTGACAGCAACTGTGCTGCTTGCATATGGGATGTGATAGACTTTTATTAATATATTTTTATGCCCGCCCTCACACCCCGCGGAGGGAGCATATCGTGTTTTCAGCCTTCAAACTTCAGAGGTGCATGCACCTTGATCAGCTCTAACCACCACACCCACCTAGAGGTCATGGTGTCAAAGGACAAGCCCCCCCCCCCCCCCCCCCGCACCCACCCACCCACCCACGAGTGTAGCGCATGTTTCTATTTTGCTAAATGTATACATGTATATTAACTTAGTTTTTTTTAATGATACAGTTTCCTTAAAAATATCTGCACATTTGCTTCATACGTATCGGATACGTTAGACTCGGGGCCGAATCCATACAGGGTGGGGACATTGGGGACACGTGCCCCCACCCCGATTGGCTTAGTAGCATTGCTCTTTAAATCCCCTTCTCTACCAAAGGTTTTTAATTAAGGTCTGGGGCTACTTAAGATCAAGAAACTCCTGGACTTTGTCCTAGTCACGTGTCATTCGCAAATCGGAACATGACCAGGGGAAGACACTTGCAGTGACGGGAATCAGCTCGGCAAAATCGAATATATTTCTGTCCTTCTGTCCGTCTTAGTGATAACATAATTTTGCATAATTTTTGAATACATATTTTGCTTTTTTTTTAATTTCAGTACGCAATCATTGTGCTGTTGATCTTCATCGCCCAGATAGCTGCTGTTGCTCTCTGGTTTATAATGCAAAATAAAGTAAGTACATACTTTTGCAGTTCTTACTTTGCCCAACAGAAAGAGCTTCCAAGGCGTGTCTGATTACCGTAGATCCCCGACTCCTCCACATCGCTGGCTGGCTGTAAGCTAGAATGTCCCGAACCACTTTTTAATGCAGAATGCAGTCTCTCGTTTGTCGGTTTACGTCCGTGCGTGATGAATGACAGTCTCTCCTGAATATGTTTGTTGATATTTTTTTACAAATTTTACCTGTCAAACTTACAGAACACTACTGACCAAGTTTACTTCAAAAGCAACAAAATGGTAGATAAAACGTTTGGTGACGAGACAAGATTATAGAAAGATATGTTTTCTATTTTAGGTAGAGGACACTGTTAAGAATGGTCTGTCAGACTCTATGAAGAAATACGAAGGAGTGACTTCAACAAACGAAATATCCATTGGCTGGGATCTCATTTTCATCGGGGTGAGTCTTAAAGGTTCTCTTTTAACAGGTTCAGATATGTTTTAATAAAGTTTCAATGAAAACAGAAGTGAAAAAAGCGTGCTACACGTGTTTCTGTTCAGACCGAAATACGAGTCAGTTTCTGAAATATAAGAACGTCAAATTTGCGTCTGGATATGAATGTTATCATAAATACTGTTTGAGACTAACAATGTAAAATAAGTTGCTCAGGCAAGGAATGTTGTACCAATGAAGTTTTGACATAGCATAAGTTTTTGTCCATGAGACGACATACACAGGTGACATTAAATCCTGAGAAAAAAGAACAGTGTTATTTTTGTAAATAGTTAAATGCTGTTCTGAGAATGACACTTAAGAATATCTCAGTTTTTTAAATAGTATAGGCATTTCAGACGCTTGCATTTTTTATTTCATTGATCACAAATTTACCAAAAAACAATGGGATCTTAGTTTTATTTATCATCTTCCAGCAATGCCAATCAAGATGATGGAAATACAGGGATATATCAATTTTTAACTTAAAGCTAGAAAGAAGAAGCATTTTGCAGAAAAAAATCTACGTATTCAAGTTTCAAACTTCGAAATGTTTGTTCCCACTTAAGGATAAATCAGTGATAATAGGCATTATGAAACTCTTTTTAGACACTAGAAATGGTAAATAAGTTTATGATTAAAAGTTTGCAACTGACCCTCTCATAAAGTTATCATAAAACAGCCAACTTTGAGAATCAGTACAATTAAATGTTAAGAATATGTTGCCATTTTTTAGAATTAATTTTGTTTTGGTAATGATCTTTTTTTTAAGTTTGCCATTTCATTTCACATTCTAAGAATATTGTTTGTACCTCATACGCAAACACGAGATCCGATTTGTACATACATTATTAGCCCATGATTATATAACTCAGAACTGATTCAAAAACTTCACTGCAGTCATGAATATTTTAAATGACATGGAGTATAACCTAGCGAAATACATTCATCTCGGAACAGTTAAAGTATTTAAACCTGTAAGTTGCTCTTTTAAATATTAAACGTTGGTAAGTTCACGTTCTCCGTCGATGTTTATAGATGATTTGAAAATTAGCATTAACATTTCAGTTTGATTGTTGTGGAATTGATGCTGCGTCTACCTCCAACCCTACTGAATTCAGCGAGACAAAATGGTGGCCGTCTAGAAACTCGGATAATGTACCGTACAGCTGCTGTAAGTCTGCAACACAGGATAACTACAAGACCGGAAGTGAGGCAGCATGTACACAGAGCTGGACAGGTGTACAGGAAAAGGTCGGTTTTTATGGATGAGAATTATGTTTATGTGTAAATAGCATACATGTACACCCAGTTCATACAACATGTAAAATATATCAAAATTATAGATTGGCAATGTTTTTTAAGCAGGGATAAAAAATACAGGAATATAAGATATGTAATATATAAGTCCTACATTGTTGATCGCTGTTACCGGTAATATTTAAGTTAGGTAACAAAACCGCAAAGAAAACGTGTTAAAGAACTAGATAAAATATAATCAAATAACATCATTAATATTAACAACTATTCTTCAGAAGAATGTCTTACTTTATAACTGTATTTGGACGTCATAAATATAGATCTGCCGAGGGAACTACCCACGTGACCAAAGCTTATCTACATTTAGTTGATGTATCATCAAGTTAGGGAAACCGTTGTTTCCTGCAGAGTTGTAGATTTGTATATAGCTGTTTGAAGAACTGGAATGTCAAGTATTAGTGCTCATCATGGAAAAGTTTAATTATAAGGAAATCATATGGGAGTGAGCAGTATACACATTATTTTGTACATGTGCACAATTCAGTTCCAAACAAAAAAACTTGGTATCTGTACAATTAGAAAATACGGTTCAAATTTAGTCGAGTTGGGTTTCTTTAGATGACTTAAACGACTAAAGGAACAATCAAAAGCTCTAAGTCGAATGAATTTCGCGTGAGGTTTGTCCATGCAAACTTAGGATTTGTCACACTTAATGAAACACTTTCTAAGTATATCCTGGCATTGCCAATATCTTGTTCCAGAATATTCACCCGGTCATGAATAACTTAGTAAAATATTCGAATTAAGGTTTGTTGTTTTACACATCATACTTGTTAGCCATACCTCTTTTAAATGTTAAGGTTATCTACTTAATCATACAAAAAAAACAGTATATCTAATACTCATAGAGAGCCATTCTCGCAAGCAAGAAGATGGTAAGAATTAACTAACAAGTCCACCGCTCCCAGAACATCTGTACTATGTCCACGAAAGCCGTCGCTCTTTTTTAAAGACAATTCTTGTTCTTACAGGGTTGCTACGAGGCTTTCAAAGACTTTTTGAAGAAATATGAAACTGCTGCCATCGCCATCGGTGTTATCCTGCTCATTATAGAGGTGAGTTTATTGTTTAACATCTGTACAGTCTGCACAGGGGTCTTCAGAATACTTTTACGAACTCCTACTAAAATTATTGCAATTAAGACAGACAGACAATGTTTAATATCTGTACAGTCTGCACAGGGGTCTTCAGAATACTGTTACAAACTCCTACTAAAATTATTGCAAATAAGACAGACAGACAATGTTTGATATCTGTACAGTCTGCACAGGGGTCTTCAGAATACTGTTACGAACTCCTACTAAAATTATTGCAAATAAGACAGACAGACAATGTTTAATATCTGTACAGTCTGCACAGGGGTCTTAAGAATACTGTTACGACCCCCTACTAAAATTATTGCAAATAAGACAGACAGACAATGTTTAATATCTGTACAGTCTGCACAGGGGTCTTAAGAATACTGTTACGAACTCCTACTAAAATTATTGCAAATAAGACAGACAGACAATGTTTAATATCTGTACAGTCTGCACAGGGGTCTTCAGAATACTTTTACAAACTCCTACTAAAATTATTGCAAATAAGACAGACAGACAAGTTGATACATGTTTCACTAATTTGAAGCTTGCCTGGTTTATCTTTTCATGTAAGGTAAGATATAAATAGTGCCTGATTGTGTTGTCATGGAAATAACAAACAACCTTATTGTGTTGTTAGTGATGATAAGACCACAAATATACCAAGTTGGAAGACATACAATTATTAATATGCATTAATATGATATTACATCGTTAAGTTCATATCTGTGATTATTTTATTTCAGCTGATTGCCATCATTTTTGCCTTCGTGCTGTGTAGAGCCATCGCAAAAGATGACATGGTTGTGTAGAAAACAGACGAAAAGTTTAATGTTGTGTAAAAGACAGTTATAGCGACATAATAAGGCTCCTTCATGTAATGATATATTTAATATAAAAGCTTTGCAGGCAAGGAGATGGTATAGTTTGCATAGCTGGAAATCGTTTTATTTATTCCATATGAACTATAAGTTTGAAAAATGATATAATAGAAGGATAAACCACAAAATGCTTCTGTACTAATCAAAATATTACCAAATGGAGATCCAGGAAGGAAATCCGAATTAATTAAAGGTTGTATCTCAAACATCTTGGATTAAAACTTGCATTCGTCAAACTAGGACTGTCGTATAATCAGATGAAAGGAAAAAGGTTCTGTGTGATTTTGAGGCTAGAAGCAGTTAGAAATTTTTCTCTTACTTTCCTCGATAAAACATTAAAATGTTTAAAGATTCTGAACTTGAACCGTTAGATCACAGAACCATTAGCATTGTGTGTCAATGAAGTATCCTTCCTTTAACACTCGTATGCTCACAGACTATATCAAGACCAATCATATGTGTTTCCTGTAAACATTATAAAATATCTATGTGAAGTGTTAGCTTATTCTGATAGCAAATATTCTGCAGGGTGTGAATTTATATATGTGAATTAGTTTGAAAATCTGCTTGTATACTTTGATGTGTCAATTAATTTGACAATTTGTTTTGCCATATTGTAAGCTACGCAGCAAGGCTAGTACGTAGACTGTTATTTAATCTTAGTTCTAAAACTTTGTTTGCGTGTATTAGAACAAAATGAATACATAATACATAGTAACTTAGTGTCTAGGTTTTATACAGTTACTCATCTCCAATTATTTTTCTACTTTAAGTAGATCTCTTCTCCACTGAATTGTATATTTTGCCTGTTAATTTTCTGATACTTAATTGCTTTTTATTGTATTTTTAACCAAAATTAGTTTTATATCTTTTTTTAGATTTTTTAAAAAATGTTCTCAAATAAACTCAGTTTTTTTTCTCGAAATTGTGTACCATGGTAATTTAGGTCTTTGGTGTAACTCGAAAGTGAAGTCATGTTAAGTCGATATTGTTTTTCTACTGTAATATATAATGAAATGTCACCATCACAGAATTAGATATATTTTCGAACATTTTTATCAGTAATTCTTCTTAGCCACTATCTGTAATATTAAAACTAACCAAAAGGTAGATTGTAAATAATGTTCGTCTCCTCTTCATGTTTTACGAATATATATGCCGTTAAAGCATATATAAATTATGACGCGAGTAAGCAGCAAGTGACTTTTTCTACTACGCAAAAAACATAAAGAAGTTGCCTATATGGTGTTGTTCACACACAAAAGAATTGACCTGTTACCGGTATTATATATTTGAAATTTTTTTATTTACTTTTTTTACATTTTTACATCATATTTTATAAACAGCCTGTTTATCTAGCACTTGATCACATTTTATAAGAAAACTTTTTTGGATTGTGTGCATTTATTACCGATACAGTTGTCATATGTCCTGTAAAGAACTGTGGAAAAAAAATATCATGTATGGAAAGGTGTATCAAGTTAATGACGCGTGTCTGATATTTTTAGCTGTATTAAAAAGAAACGAAAAATTAAATTTTGTTTTCAAGTTTCTGAAATGGCCTACTTCATACAAGATTTCAGCTTTTTGTTTTATGGTGCATATATTATGGAAATTTATCACCAGCTTAAATTTTAATGCTTTTGACACGCATTTTTCTTTTTCCATAGGCATTTCAAGAACTTTAATTTCCGCTAGTTAAACTTTCCAAACCGTAATAATGTTAAACTAACAAAAGCAACTATTTTGATATAAGAATGAAGTATTTTTTCATATCTGTTTTTAATTTTACCAGATCTTTAATTCTATGAAAATTGTTTTTATATCTTGTAATTGAATAAAAGTTTATTGTTTATGCTTGTTTATGATTGAATTGCTTTGACAAGTAACATTAGGAAATATATTTGTATGGTCATGGCAGTAAGTAATGGTTTGAATCCAGGACGCAGCCATCGAGCCGGATTAATATACAAGAACATGTTTACCAAAAGTTGTTGCGGATCAGTGGCCCAGTGGTTACGCGCTGGACTGATAATCCAGGAATCGCGAGTTCGATCCACCGCTCTTCATTTAACATTATTGTCTTTCAGATGAGACGTTGAACCGCTATACACTGAGCAAGAAATAAAAACAGGAGTGTCTCTGGCAAGAGATGTTTTCTGTATCTTGCAAAAAAACCTAACCTCTGCAGGGGGCGTCAGCCATACTGACAACCGGTACTAAGATAAATAAACTCAAAGTGATAGTTACTAATAGATGCCAAAAATAGGTGAACATTTAAGAATTAAAATGGGATGTATAGAATATCGAATCGATATATGTCAAAATCAACAAATTGAAACTGTGAAAGTGTATAGACAGTCATTGTTTTGTCATGAGTTGTTGCGGACACCTTGCAAAATAATAGTATTCTTAACAGTATTTGAGTCACGTTCTTGCGTGAGTTACGGAATGTAGTTATGGCTATGTAAATAGGAATTTTAGACCTGTATAAGTGTTCCTCTTGAATAGAGAGGGGGGAAAGGCAAACAAACTTTTATCAGTTTCTATCATCAAGGCCTATTATTCCAAATTCACCTGAAATAATTGTTCAGGAAGTTAAAATCTTGCATTTCTTGGTGCTCTGTAATTATTACAATGTTTTATAGAAACGTATGTACACAACAAAACATATGTCTGAACCTACCCCAAATACTTCAACAATGTTTCTTGACAAGAAACGTGCAAGGGGCGATTAAAATAGCATCAGAAAAGAATATTTCTTGCGAAAATATTTGAATCTAAAAGAAATTTACCATGCAGAAATTACAGTGAATACATTTGAAAATATATAAATGCGAAGCGTGAACTACCACCTACGGTGTCCTGTTTTCCGGTCCAGTGTCTGCTGGAATTTTGTGTTGATGTCATCGACAAAATCGACGTTGCTTACAAGTTATTACTGTCAAAAGCAAAGCTACTATTTCCAGGTTGCAGCCGACCCAATCAGACTATCAGACAATATCCCAGAGGATCTCATATCGATTGCAAGTAGTTTGTCCCTAAATGTCGGCTAAGAGTTTTAATGTATCTATATACCACAATCAAAGATAAAAGGATAAGAAACTTCATATTATTTAATTTATCTTCCAGGAAAATTCCAGTAACTTGACTGGTCAACAGTCCGCTTAACTGATACACGAGCTCAGCAGGTAATTTATGTAGGCTGTGAATTTCTCTTTCTACAACCCTTCTGCTAAATATGGACGAATCGGGGGAATAAAACCATATCCACGTATATCCGCTCAAAAACTAACTAATTTATGATGTTAATGATACCACCATGCAGAAAGGTGATACACCAAACTAAAAAAAAATAGTTTGCCTCATATGTTTTTGCAAGAGAGCTCCGGAGGTTAAAAAAAATCTGAAATTTTACATATATTTAACATCTGTTTAAAGTCAGTTTGAAGTCTTAAACTTTTTTGTTCCGCATTGAAGTTCTGTACGCCCAATGATATATTATTGCAAATATTCACACTTCCTCGTTGAAATATGGGATCTAAAGTTCAACTGAAAAACAAATACCCTATATATTGTTATCTTATCGTCCCTAAAGTATTTCCTCGTTTCTTATTAAATCTGTCTTCACTTTGATCAAATCATATCTCCAACTTGAAATCGAAAATCGAAGACAACCTAAAACATGGCCAACAAACTGACGCCATAGTTTAGTAGTAAAGCATTTGAATAATTGGACCACTACAAGCAGGTACACAAGTTAAAGCAGGTAGTGATTAACAACAAGGTCATAACTTTGATTCCAAATTTTCTAAAGCAATCTCTGAACAAGCCTTATTTGAAAACAAGAAATCTTACTCACTACCTGTTCTCTCTGGCGTCACGACAGGTTCGATTCTCGGTCCCTGTTTGTTTTGGGCTTACATTATTGACTCAGACTGAGTCAAAACCCGTGTCAGCCTTTTAGAGACGACACCATACTAGTAGTAAGCCCGAATATAATGTCACATTCCTCAGCACTAAGTCTATAGGATGACCTATACAAACTTGAGGTACAAGAAAAAGAACGGGCTTTAGAATTTAACCCTGGTGATGAGAAATTACGAGAATCAACAGAAAGAAACGTCCCGTCATATTTCAATATAAAGTACATGACACAGGGGTCAACTATTAGTGTTTTATACCTTGGAGTCACAATTAGCAAATATCTGAACTAGTCAGAACACACAAACAACAAAGCTCAGCAGGTAAACAATACTCTACGATTTATCAAAACACATGTCAAGGCCAAGATCGAGAAACTGTCAGAACTACAAAATTCATCTACGCCCCAACCAGCGCATTGCAAAATTTCTCAGAAACAGACTAGAAATGTTAAAAATTGCTGCAGCAATACTTCTACTATTTCTGCAGTGTCTCAAACATCGACAACCTTAACTGGCAAACACTAGATCTACATACGAGAAAAAAATCAGGCATCCTTATAGATGGTCTCGGTTGGTTACAACCACCTGTGTCACACCAGAAGTTTTAAGTACTCAATCCCCAACTCCAAAACACTGCATAATAATGAACTCATGATCAATCTTTGATTTCCTAGGAAAATTCGACTATCGAACAGTCTTCCCCTAGGTATACAGTTTAAATCATCTTTACAGAATTACAACACCGGTCCTAAGAACGTTTACAAATACATTTGTAAATACTCTTACAACCCTGACATGGTTGTCCTTGCTCATTGCTCGTTTAGACTGGACAGACAGCTTAAGCAACTTCTTCTAAACACTCTTATGATCAAATCTGAACTAAAGTTTTGTTGCATTCTATTGCTTAGTTCATTAGTGATTATTAAGACAAATAATTCGCATGAGGTTACGGAAGCCCTCGCCCCCCACAGTACATAGGGGAAGGCAGTCGGTGACGAACACGTCTGTAATGGCCTGGATGATTGCCTCAGTCCCGGCTTTGGTGAGATATACCTAGGCGAGCTGCCAAAGCACGCGATCGATGCTTGCTTCTGCGAGCCCGCCTTATGTCCCTTTGCGCTGGGATGACCGTCTACGAAGGTGATCGTATCAAAAGTATCCGTGTCAAAGAGACCTCTAACTGGACACTCTCTTTGACAAGGGTATATCAGTATTATCTAGTCTTACCATTGTGTTTAATACTTGCTTAAAGCACAGACCACCAACATGAGATGACGCGTGTTTACAGTTTATTCACCTATTTGACAAACGACTCGGGAAAGGGGCACTCGGACTTTTTTTTTTTTACAATTGAAATATTTCTCGTCCTCTTTAAACAAGGAAAATTCAAATGGACATGAGCCCATTTGAGTGTACGGTTTGTTACTGTATTTTTAAGGAACCTTAAGCTACAACACTCTATTTTGTTTGCAGATGCCAGTAAAAAGAAATTTAATATATATCTATATATATCTTTAAATTGAAGACCTGTCTGTTCAGACAAATTATAAGTAAGGTAATGCAAATTTTTTGAACAACAACAACACATTTGTTCAACCTTTTATTTCCATATATCTCTTGATGTTAATGGTGATAATTATGATACTGAAACATTGTTTGTTTTGTTAAGTAACAAAATAACTTGAATTTCATGAAATAACAAACAAACATGCTTGAGCAGAATAACAAATATACTTGTTATATCAATTATGATAATAAACTATGACCATGCTTTGATAAATTTGATACAATTCAACATATTAAAGACCAGGTGAGATCTCAACTTAACTCGACTTTATTACACCCAGGTATATACATATACAGCATGGGGACTTGAGTTTTAGCAAGGTCATGTGACACGAATTTTTGACCTCGAAATTTTAGTATGAGCGAAAACTATATATCTAACTTTGACAGTTTTAAAAAATTCCGCAGGTAATTTTCATCTTAAAGATGTTTTTATAGCAAATTAAAATCCATATTTTACGCACTTGGTCGCGCGCACCTGTCACGAGCGAAACCGGAAGTGACGCACATTTATCTCTTGCCACTTGACACAGCTGCCTGGATTGTTAACAAAATCTTAAAAATTATGATGGAAAGTGAAAATGTAGACTGAATATAGTAAAAAAAAAATTGAACAAGTCAAGCTAACATCATGAATACACATTGAAGATTTTTTTAAATAAATAATTTGAAATTTTGATGGAATTACGAAGCCAATGAGCAATATTATACAGAGGCTAGTTTAATTAGGGTTATAGAATTAAAAGATACATCAGTGAAAATATCTAGAGATATTTTTCAAGTAACTGATCGAAAAAGATTTTGAACATGCTTATTTTTATCCGATGCAGTTTTTTGGATGACTTGATTAACTAACTCCAATCGAGAAATTTTCTTCTATAAAAAAAACAATCTCTTTACAGTGGTGTGTTGCTTAATTGTCTGTGGTATATTTTGCCTGAGTTACGTGTAAGTAATCTTTGACTAGATCTATGACTTTTTTTCATTTTAACTGCCTACCTTTTTTTGGCCTATTCATGCAACATTAAAAAAAAAAACAATAATGATCATAGAACAAATAATATGAAGCAGCCATAAAAACTATGTCAAAATCATAACACAAACACATTGTTTTTGTTTTAATTTGTTCACATTTAGAGTCGAATGATTTTCATTTTGATCATAAATAGATCTATTACATTTAATTATCTAATTAAAATATGTATCTGCATGGAAGCTTCTTTACTAAAAATCATTCAGACATGTTAATCGGAACAAGCTTGTTTTCACAAGTTTGACTGATCAAAAGTAATTCAATCAATTTGTAAGATCACTTGCCATAAAATTTTGCTATTTGTCTCAACTTTATCATTGATTGGGTCATAAAAAGTTAATTGCTTTGTTTTGATAGCTATGTAGGATATACAAGGGTCCAATTTGGGCAGGTTAATTTGCATAAATCCCACAGTAAAAGGCGTGATTTCTGGAATTTGACATTTCATTGGATATTAATTTATAAGCAGACACAAATTTCTGCTTGATGGACATGCCATATTATTATTTTTCAAAAAATATCCCAACGTGAAAATATACTGTAGTGTGAATTTCCATTCCAGTGACACAAATGTTAACACATCAGATCACCTAAATTCACTTCAATTTCACTACACTTAAATGAAAAAGAATTTGTTTATGACGTAAACATCAAGTGAGGAATGGTTACGCAGCATGTTAAAACGTGAAGGAGATAGTTTTATATAGAACCACAACATGGAAGAAATTGGAATATTTATTAATATTTATAAAGGTAAAATTACAAACCGTTCTCCCGGCACAAAGTTTGAATTTACTTATAAAACTCGAGAAGTGATCACATTGTTTTATTTAATTTACAATTTATAGCATGTTATTTTTATAAGTGTGCCTTTATTTTGTTTCTTGCACTTGTGGTTTAGTGTTGTTTTTTCAATTAAAAACCGATGTGTTATGAGCAGTGTAATTCTGCACTACTGCCTGGGACAGTAGGGATAAATCTACGTCACAGCCAAAAATTGCAGCGGAAACTACCGATGTCGAAACGGAAATAGCCGATCATCAAAAACACGTTTTTTCTTATCAAAAGCAATATTTTCATAATTTCGCAATTAAACCGTTTTAATCAGTACATTATGATTATGTTGAATAGACAAAGTTGCTATAGTCGTGTCACATGACCTTATATCTGTATAACTGTAAACAGTATAGTTGTCAAGATTTTACAAAGAAAAACAACAGATAATACAATATTTTACAAAATAAGCAAACATTGTTCAATACTGTCTATCATTGATCTGTATAAATAGTGATGCATTGATCCTTATTTATATTCATTAACGACGGAACTTCTTGAATAGAATTTTAATGAACTTGCATAAACTAAAGAGGTGATCCGGAGATATGGATGGCAACAGAGCTTTGAAGTTGTATTCGCTGGATTCATTTGGTTTCATTGAATTAGAAAGAATGGACATTCTTTCATTATTAAAAATACAAATTAAAGATACAGTCACTGTCGTAGCAAAGTACGACCGAGAACCACACAGCATTTTTAACTTTAAATAACTTTTTTCTTTGTGAGCCGAATTTTATTATTTGAAAACAATAAACATAAACATGGTATTATTTTACATCATTTGAAAGCTCTTTAAAATTCATATTTTGAAAATATAAGCAGATTTTGAATTTTTGCTTTTAAAAAAGAAATATTAACTAATTTATACCTGTCGTTTCAGCATTTTTCAGGACTTTTCTAGCAGCTTAGATGCACTAGGCCTAAGTTTACATATATGGCACAAAAACACAATTCTTTTTCACACAGCCTCACAAGGGATACAAGGGATACAAGGGATACACAAGGTTACAGTGGAATACAACTGCTTTCCATTATGTTATAGATTTTCAAAACTGCAACTTACAAGTTCTTTATAATTTAAGTTCATATTAAGGAGAAAATATAGGAATAGATAACACCTGGATTGCATTTTAAGAGTTAGACAGCATCAGATTAAGTTTTATTTTGGAGAAACAGAACATGAGATAAATAAAATTCATTTAAAGAAAATACTACTTCATACTGAATCTTCAAAAATGTTTTTTTTTCCTGTATGAAAAAGAAATGTGTTTTTGTGTCATATATCTATTTATCAGAAATTAAAAACAAGTTTCTACTGATTATAAATTAACAGTATATAACAGCAGATCAATAACAGTATATCACCACATTAAAGGGGCTTGTTAACTTGAGAAGTGGCCAAGGCTAAAACTTGTATATTGAGAAAAACTTTAAAGGTCTATTGGGGTCATAAATCACAATCGCATAAAACACTTGGGAGCAGTAGTACAAGGTATAAGACAATTTATTTTTTGTTCATTATTTATTTCTGAATAAAACATTATTTCTATTTCAGGTTATTGCTTATGTGTTTAAATATTTAATGTGCATAAAGGACTGTATTGGTAAAAAAATGTTTTTAAAACAAGCAGTTTTGATGCAGTTCCTAAAATGTCAGCATCAGTCCAATTTTCACTATGGAGAAAGAGCTGACAAATAAATTTGATTACATGAACATAGTACTTCATATTGAAGCTACACAAACTTTCAACCATTTCTCATGAAAATTTTCACCCATGAATATAATTTTTATTTATCAGAAATAAAAATTTAGCTTTTACTGATAATAAACAGTATATCACCACATTAAAGGGGCTCGTTAACTTGAGAAGTGGCCAAGGCTAAAAATTGTATATTGAGAAAAACTTTGAAGGTCTATTGGGGTCATAAATCACAATCCCATAAAACACTTGGGAGCAATAGTGCAATGGATAAGACAATTTATTTTTGTTCATTATTTATTTCTGAATAAGGAAGTTCTGAAAACAATGCTCTTATTTCAGATTATTGCTTATGTGTTTAAATATTCATTGCACATTAAGGACTGTATGGTTACGATATATTTCTAAAAAGCAGTTTTGATGAACTTAATGAAAATCGTCGTTTTTGTGACTTATGAAGTGGACAATTAGGATCTGGACCAGAGTACTTCATTCTGTTAAAGGTAAGTACTTATATATTTCAATCAACTTTTAGAGAAATGTTAAATAGAACTGTGTGTTTTGTTTGCAGCAATACATTTATCTAGTTAGTATGATTTATCTCATAAAAATGATCATACTAAAATTATTTGC
The DNA here is from genome assembly GCA_012932295.1 of Cyclina sinensis. Taxonomy (NCBI): domain Eukaryota; kingdom Metazoa; phylum Mollusca; class Bivalvia; order Venerida; family Veneridae; genus Cyclina; species Cyclina sinensis. The sequence continues at coordinate 32,117,975 of JAAONU010000002.1, read as the reverse complement.
TTCTCATACAGATAAGTTCATGTAATGATTATAAATAATACTATTCAGTCTGTAGATCTGTCCATGAGTTACATGTGATTTGTTGCTGTTGTTTTTTAATCTGTATAATCTGAAAATGTCTTACAAGTTTATCTAAACAGATTATTCAGCTTTCGTTTCAGTCACCAACATGTAATACTCATTAGCCATGCTTAAGTAATGCATTCCTTAAGTTATGATCACTTTTCCACTTAATACTGTAGTAGCAGAAAAATGGGCAGAGAGCACTATCTTCTTTTAAATGTAACTTTCTTGAAAGCAACATGAAAGCAGAATGCTTGACCATATTTGCAAGTATGACAGTAATGTGACTTATCAATTCAGTATCTGAAGGAAATTTACTAAAAATAAAAATCAAGCTTGCCTTCAAGTTATCATTTTTTTTTTTTAAATTTTCAAATGTTACGGAAAATATTTCTATTTACATCATATGTCTGTAAGAGAGCATGCTGCACTTGTTGTATGAAGAATTAAATTATAAGTTCTGTTCTGTTCTGTTTGCTGCTGCACCAATTAAGTAAATACACCAACCCTTTAAATCAATAATTAAGTTACATACATTTCACTGTTTGCCTTCTCTACAATAGAACTATTAAAGTAAAAGGATATGGAAAAGGAATCTTAATAGACCATCAAATAGTTTACTTAATTTTATTTTACTATATTACCGACATATTTTAAATCAAAATTTGACTAGCACCTTCAGTGTAACAGGGACTACTAACTTGCACACAGAAGGTCATTTTTGAATGTTAAAAAAATCTGCTTAATATTACAAGCATTATGTTACAGGCAAATTATTAAAAGCATAATTCTAAGTTCCTTCAAAAGCATTATGTTTGTTTAGGTTCTGTTTTTACATAGTTCATTCACATTAAATAAATCATTTAAAACTTTATTTTTACTTTATCTTAAATCTATTTATTGTAAATGTTATGACCCTTGTAAAATTAAATGCATCAGAAAAAAACTTTGCACTTCTTTTTACTATTTTGACTGATTATGAAATAAAAGGACAGCAGTGCAGCTACATCACCATCAAAGGGGCTCGTTAACTTGAGACTAACACTTGTTTATTGAGAACAAACTTCAAAGGTCTCTGATGGTCATAAATCACAATCCCATAAAGCACTAGAAAGCTGGAGGTGGTCCTAAGGATATTATGAACCAATCAGAAAGACATAAGATTATAAATAATCAATTAAAAAAAATATTTAAAGGGTTTTAATCTTGGCTGATGGAACCAGTCAAGAAAACATGTTTTTAGTTCAAATTACTGCTTCTGTGTTTTAATATTTAATGTGCATCTTCATGAAAATCGTTGTTTTTGTGACCGATACAGTGGACAAAAATTGAAAACATACTTGGATCTTTGACCTGGGCACTTCATTCTGTAAAAGGTAAGTACATATATAGCAAATAACTTTTAGAGAAATATTATACAGAATACATACATCATGAAGATGTATTCTGTTGGCAGATGGAACCAGCTATTGTTTATGTTCTTGTGAGTGTTTTCAAGGTGATCAGAACATTACTAAGATTAAATAGCTCTCTGCTGACTTAATTGAAAATAAAGTTAATTATTTAAACATTACACATCAAAGCCTGTGGGAATGTTTTTCTTCACAAATTTTAGAGTTTGGAGTTTTAATTACTTTTTCACTAACATATGCATTTAAAAACCATCTATTTAAAAAATCCAAATGTGCTAAAAAATTTCAATTTTATTATATGTACCGCGTACTTAAAATTTTACTCAGACTTTTTTTAACTTTTTAAGGCCATCTTTTTTTTATATTTTGGTTTACTGAATTTTTTCAAAAAAAGGTAGGGTAGGAGGAGGAAAAAAAAAAAATCTTGAAAAAAAAACAAAAAAACATCAGAAAGTCTTCTTATTTCTATTTATTCCTGAATACTGTATATATGAATATTTTAATAATGTATTCAGGCCTTACTGTGAAGAAACCAAGGAAAATGAGCCGTTCATACGGTACATTTTCCGTAAAATCGGCATTCAGAATTTTTTTTTCCTGAGAAAAAAATTTTTTTTTTTTTTTCATTTTCCAAAATACAGGGTCGGCGGGTCAGTAAACCGAAAAATATAAAAATAATGGCCTAAGTGTCACAGAATGATGTTGCTTAAGACTGTTTTCAGAGACTGCATGTGTTAATGATTTAAAATATGAGAAACAACATCATTCTAATGAATGTATACATTGTCGGATTGTGACTTGTATGTTCCTTGATATAGATGTGGTTGAATATGTCAAATAAATTTATTCCTACTAGTTAAGAGTGAAGCAATATTTATAATAATTAGAATTATATATGATACCAGTGAAAACTCCAAAAACAAGTTTCACTATGGATCTGGGAGATAAACATGATTTCAAACAATAAAAAACTTTAGGTTTTCCTTTATAATTCTGAATTCATTGTTGACTACTGAGATTTTTGGGACTGTAAATAAGCTTTTTTGACTTGAATAAATTAAACAAGAATGTGATTTATTATCCCTAGCAATAGCCTCAGATGTGGATGAAAAAGCACAAATAAACAGTTGACACATAGTATTTTATATAAGAAACAGTATAATATAACTAAAGGGTTGTTTTTTTAGACCAAAAACATATGTCCCCACATCCTCCATGCCTTCTTGTTTTACCACTGCATGTTATTTGGACTTGGACAGAATAGAACAAAAGAACAAATAACTGTATATAAGGGGTAATAAAGAGAAGACACTATTAGGTGAATAAGAACTGGGGAGGGAAAAGTAAGATATGTACTATCAATGGTATTTCAATGACATGTGAAATTAAATACTTTTAAAGTTACAGTAAGGATATTCATGATGAAAATGTATTTGAGGATTTATAGTATAAAAAACCACACGTGTAAGGACAGTTTATTCATTGTAAAATTATACCTACTACTTGTTTAATCTGTGCAGGGCCTTAATTAAGAAGCATTGTTAAACCTTTTAATTATCATTAAAAAAAATAAAAATTCATTAAAAAATTTAGTAAGACAGACATATCATTATGGTGATTAAACAGTGCACTTTCACTCACTAGTATCTTTGACTGTGTGAAGTTTTAATCAAATGAGGGACATTCCTGATAACAAATTATCTCCCTTACTCAGATAACATCAAAGGTAGACCAAATAGCATGTTGTTCCTTTCAGTTGGAATCCTCTGACTTTATCCTTGTTTCTAACTGTGATGGTCTTGACTTTAAGTTATGAAAATTGTCACTTATATATTAAATAAAAAGTTAGGATTATCAAAGAACAAAGATAATGGTGTTATCAAAACATTGATGAAAATTGTCACTAAAGTTAGGTTATCAAAAAACTAACATAATGGTTTCAGCAAAACATATAGCTAAATTTATTGTGTAATCTGACTGCCACTTGCAAATAATTAGGTTTAATTCTCACCATATCAAAAGAGAAAATTGCGATAAAAGCTGAGGAATCCAAATGGAAAGACCAAAGTAATATCAGAGAGTATTCAGGGTAGATAATCAACTAATGTCTCCCATTCCTTCATTACTGTTCAAATTAATATCCCGACTAGCATTATTAAGTATTATAAACGGAGATATTTCAAAAACTAAGTTAATTAGAGTCATAGTTCTTTGAGACTGCATTTCCTGTGACTGGTCTCTATAACTGTGTGAAGTTTTAATGAGATATTATGAACTCAAGGGAGATAATTAAATAAAAGAAGTATTTTCATTTCATCTGATATTCCTTGCAAAAGAATAGGCAAATCAGAGACAGTTTGTAGAGCTCTGACACCATTCCAGCATTGCCAATAATCCATTTAAATACAGTATGTATTTTATAATTTAAAGCAAGAACTATTTGGACAGCATATTAAACACCGAGTACATACTTTTTTGTCTTCTGACTGTGGGATTAAATCTTCCTTTTTCAAAAGTTCAAAGCATCTCATATATACTGTGTTGAAATGCATATATTATATTGCAAACCATTCACAAACAGTGTTCAGTTAATTTTAAGTTTCCATTTTTATCTTTGAGATGTTTAATACGACATTTGATGCTTCAGTGTACATAGATCATAATTTCAGTTTTTCGCCTATTAAATTCAACAATACTAAAACAGTAAGGTAAATAATCAAAAAGCCTTGAAAATATTTCATGACAAAATCTAATGCAGTATCCCCTGTTTAATATAAGTTTTAGCAATTAGCAATCACTGGTTTAAGCATGATGACTGCGTTTTATACATTATCTACCATTAAATGATCTCTTTGAAACAAATGCGCATGTGCGCGACCTGGCGACATTAATAACCACATAAAATCTAGTTGCAGATACCACATACCTGCTTTTACATAAAGAAGAGCTGTCAATGGAGTCAGCACGCTCCACTAGTTAAGTACTGGATAGTTAAGAAAGGGATAATTATTAAAACTTCAATTTAATTCAAGAATAGTAGGTATATAGACAAGAATGTTCTCCATGGTAGATGAAATATCATTTAACATTTATTATTTAACATTGCTATCATTAAAAAAATTGCAGTACAATTAATAAGATAAAAGTAAAATATTACAAATTGTTTTGAGGAAAATTCTAGGTTTAAAGAGGAGTTAATTCTGGAAATATTGAAGCTAGAGTTATGAACCTAACCACATAATGATGTGGTTGATGATGAGGAACACATATTTGAAGTTTGAAGTAAACCCCTCAAGAAATAAAGAAGAAACAGTAAACATTACAATTTTTTAAGAAAAATTCTAAGTTTAAAGAGCAAATAATTCTATAAATATGGATGCTAGAGTTATGAACATTACCAAATATGATGAGGGTGATGATAATGAACATATATTTTAAGTCTGATGTAAATCCCTCAAGAAATAAAAAAGTTATAGTAAAATACTGCTATTTTTAAGGAAAATTCTAAGTTTAAAGGGGGGATTATTCTAGAAATATGGGTGCTAGAGTTATGAACCTTACTATATGTGATGTTGGGGATAATATGGAACAAATATTTGAATTTTGAAGTAAATCCCTGAAGAAATATAGAGGATATAGTAAAATATAATTATTTTTAAGGAAAATTCTAAGTTTAAAGGGGGGATTATTCTAGAAATATGGGTGCTAGAGTTATGAACCTTTTTATATGTGGGTGATAAAAGAAACATATGTTTGAAGTTTGAAGCAAATTCCTTAGGAAATAAAGTAGTTATAGTAAAAAATATTATACTGCACAAAAACTTTAATCAGAAATCTGCAGACACGGACATGGAGGCAGATTTAGCTAGGATGAGTAGGACAGCTTTCCTTATACTCTCTATAGCTGAACAATAAAATGAAAGAATCAAAATTCTGAGTTATTGTAAAAGATTAATAAAAAAGATACTATTGAGTCATTCTTATTACATTTCAGTGTATATCAATTTATTCATCAGTTATATTGATTAAGATATTCTGCCTATGCCTGTTGTGCCCCGTTTCCAAATATCACTTGAGTATTATCAATATATACTCTTTGAACATCCAAATACCTAACATAGAGCCTTCCCTTTTCCTTACATATTTTTTTATTTTGAAGTTCCACTGTAAAATTCAAATACAACATGCAAATTTTATTCCTATTATATAAGTTAAAGTCTCATCCGGCTGTTGCTTATATAACATAATTGTTAAGCTTACACTGATTCTGTCAACTTCAAAATATCTACAATATATTGTTATCAAATAACAAATCTCATGATTCTTTGAATATCTATAGTTAATTAATACTATTAAAATGCTTGCAATTCAGGATTTAACAATTAACAGTGGTTTTCTCTGCACAATTTTTGTTACAAACATTCTTACAAATGTTCTGTCAATTCAGGGGCAATAACTCCAAGAATTCTAAGCACATTTGGAAAGAATTGCACATGCATTTCTGCAGCATCTTCATACATATTTTTTTAGGTTTTATTTACATCAATTCAGTTGTTTATGAGGAATGTCTCAAAGATGAATGTTTTTCTATATGCTCTCTCCATTCAGAGTATATACTCCTGAAATACACACAGATCAGAAAAAAAAATTGCATGATAGTTTAACCCTTTGATATATACAACTACACAAAGTAAAATTAGCTGATATAAAGCACTTCAGGGTAATGACTGCAGATGGACATACTGCTTTGTAAAACATCAAAGGGACAAAACTCCAATATTACAACTTTAATTCTGCGGCATTTTTCTATATTTTACAATCCCAATAAATTACAATATAGCTCCTGATACATACTGCCTGCATTTTTAAGAAACCAAATACATGATTTTTACACTAAGACAAAATTTAATGAAACCATTCAAGTTTTCTATGAAATTTTGCATCACAGATATTAAGTATGGCATTTATAATTTGCAGATAATTTCCTCTAGGGATATATGTTTTATGATGTAAACAGCTGGTATCAATTTCAATTATTCTGTAATACTCGCAGTTTCTTATCCATATTTCATTGAAAATTTATCACACCATCCCTAAAAAATGTTGCCTCATGTCCTTTCAAAATACTGTTTCATTAATCAAGTAACAAATACAATACAATTGATATTTCAGTGATGCAATTCCACACCCCAAAGAAATGCAGAAGACCAAAATATTTTGGACACAGTCCAGTTGGGTCACCAAAACCGAAGTCATTTGATTCAATCCGGACTGAGATAGAAGAGACTGCCTTTGACTTAGTAAGTGTTAGTGACAGAATTCTTAAGTTAGTGGTGAAATATGGGCTTAACCAAGTTGTTAAGATGAAAGGTGTGATGGGAAGTATTCCCAGGAATTTTCCACATCGATTGGAATTTGCTGTTGATATATGTATGACTTCATCCGATTTTAAATGTTACCAACAGCAGGACATTAGGCAAGCACTCTGTCTGATAGATGATCTGCCAATACTTCCGACACCAGTGGACAGTCTGCTGCTAACAGCTTCTATGAAACTGAAGAAACCATTGTGTTTTTTCCTTGTGCCCAAAGTGGAGGAATGTTTATGTGAAGGATGTACTGGTAAACTGTATGGAAGAAAGGAAGAAATAACAGAATGTACTCTCTACAGTTTAAATGGACCAATGGCTGGACTGAAGGCTGTATTATTTTGCAGCAAATGTGGAAGCAGGTAAACCAATAACTACATTATGTAATCAATTTAAGCCACTAGCAGCTTCATGAAATGTATATTGGAAGGGAGTTTCCATTAAATCAAAGGATAAGTTTTTAATCAAGGAATAATTAAGTTTATCTAAAGGTAAAGGTCCTGCATATAACTGTTATAAAATTTTCCATACACAAATATTTAAATTCCTTATTAATTCAGAGGAAAAACGTTTATGTTCATGAGGTACAGTATTCCAAATAGGACTTGCAAGATTTATTACTATTCACTGTCACACATCATATTCTGTTTTGATGTGTGCTTGGTCTCTAGTCGGATTATGGTTGTGATAGTATAAACATTTATGTATGTCTCTGTCTATAAAAAGAGAAAGAGCAATCACAGGAAGAATGCATATTGATAATAACAGATTCCATCTTATCCAATGGTCTAAAAACATAATATCAAGACATGATAACTTGTCTCTCACTGTTGTCAGTACATGTACTTGGCTGACAAGATAAAGAATTTCTTAATAAACTCCAGTGCTGATGATATAAGTTCACACAATATCTAATTTCTTTTACAGTTAGTTTCGTATCTAACTACATGTAATTCATATTATGCAGGTATGGAATTGACAGTTTTCGACCTAGAAGGAAAGACTCTCAAATATACCCAGACCATCTGAGCAATTCTGTTGTACAGGCTTCAAACAAAACCTATTTCAGTGAAGATACTTATGAATTCATGTGTGAATCGGGGTAAGTTTGAATAATCGCCTTTTCAAATTATTGCTCATGGCAAATTAGAATATTTTAACACTGACAGTATTTATAATGTTCAATCGCAGGAAGGCAAGAGAATTTGCACAGAGGCACATGACTGTGTATTAACAGTTATTTTTCTAGCCCAACAATGCATAAGTAATAATATTAAAAAATTTGTTTACTTCTTTGAAGAAGAAATCTCCCTCTTCACAGATTCAGCTCTTCATAACTTTCTTATGGCTATCTCGGATGTTTCACTCAACAGTTGGAGACAAAATTTAATACATTTTCCCCATTTTTGGTGCATGCTGGTGACTTTTTCGAAGTATATATGCCTGTTTTCAGCAATATTTCTAGATATTTAGGATATGTTATAATTATATCTATGGCACCTTGGAAATCAATGGCCTGACCTTTTGTGTCATAGTGATAATAACCTAAGTGCTTATTACGAAACCTATCATAAGAAAAAAATATGAAGGCTAACAAAAATCCACAATTAAGATAATGCACAGACAGATGTTAACTTACACAGTCATGTAGCAACAGTTGAACACTGCCGAACAATTCTACAGTTCAAGATAGATTCATTTTGGTGAACTGTTTTCTATCTTCAGGAATCATGGATTTGTTTCAGCCCAAGCATTTTCACAGATCTATCAGACAGTGTTCCATGCTGACCATGTATCAACTCAGAAGTTTATGCTTGCAACATCATCAGGTATTATTCAAATTTAACTCGAAGCTTTTTGCATTATGGGTGGCAAATATGTCTAACACAGAGTTAGTTTAGGTTAGAAAATTGTACAAACATGGTATACAACACTTTAAACATACTGTACTCCAGAGTGTTATCTGATGAATACAAGTGAGCTGCTTAATACAAGCATCTAATGGGTTATGCCAAATAATTGAATTTTACATGTGAACACATCTTGATGCAATATTTCTTGCGATATTGATAGTTGTCTTCCTAGCTGCTTTAATATTTCTGTCCATGTCAGTAACTATTGTCCCTGTGTAAACTAAGCAACTGATTTTATTACAGTATATAGTATTATAAGTATCTTCATGCACCGGATATAATGAATACACTATAAAATGTAATCTTTGAGAACTCAACCACTATTATCTATTTTAGTAATAATTTAAGTATCACAAATAGAGCTAGCTGGAGCAGTGGTCAAGTGGCAATACAGGTTCCGATGATAAATACACTCAAATAGATAGAGAAATACACAGTTAATTTAGCAATACATAGCCTACTGGCATTACAGGCATTTCCTGAATTCTGGGTATTTGTTCTTCTTGTTGATAGTGTGAAACATGTTTCTACGGCAAAAACAGTTGCAAAATTGTTAAGTCTGGATTGTACTGGAGGTTAATTTATATCCAGTAAATGAATTTCAATTTTATTGCTGTTGTTTTTGAACAGTTATGCAAAATTATATGTGAATTACAATATTTTTCTCTGTTATGTTTAGCCGGCCCGGCTCAATCGGTAGAGCATTGGGTTGTCAATGACAATCCTGCATTGGATTGTCAATGACAATCCTGGAGTTTCTGGCTCGATCTCCATAAGGGTTGGCTAAATTGCTCCGTGATAATTGATCTCAGACCATGCATCTATAGGTCATTTGTCCCTCACCTGAAGCAAGTGAGAAAGTAGTCAGTCACTTGTTGAGAAATTGATCAGTAAACTGGTTGGATACCCATGAACACTTGTTAGATGGACTGACCACCGGGATATGACCACAGCTGTTAAAACTCAGGTGTTTAATCCCAATAAACCAAACCTCTGTTAAATTAAACACATCATTTACCTTATATAACACAAACAAATATTTGCCAATCACATTGAAAAAATCATATTCAATACATTGCATGCAGCTTCCTTCATTTTGTACCCTCGCTAATAAACATTCAATGAAATCAATTGATTGAACAGGAATGCAGGGCCACAGAATGTCAGAGAATATCTGACTCAAGACACTTGGCTGCATATTCATTTTTAAATGACACGCTGCCGCATTTTGGAAACCTGCCACTATACTGGAAGATGACCTACCGGGCATAACCATAAAAGAATTAGAAATTTTATAAATAATGTAATTATTTTTCACAATATATTCTTAAATTAAGTCCAAATAACTAAATAACCATCAACACAGCGTTAGGATATCAGTTATCATATCAGTATCTTATTAAATTAGGATATGAATGAAAATGACTGCTATTTATCTCTTCAGTTGCTATAATTACTTATCATAACCTGCTGAATTTGGTAAATTTTGTTCACCTTTTTAAATAACTTATACAATGATTGTTTTACAATAATTCCTCGTATTTCAGAGACAACTGATCATCAAAAGAATCTGGATCAGATTGGTGATGGCAAACAGCAAACTAAAGTTCTTCCTGTGGCAAGTGAAATGCAGAGCAAAAAGAAAACTGATGGTACTCTATTTAAATCATATTAACTGTTTTGAATTACAGGTAGTTGTATTTAAAAAAAATGCTGTGTGCATACTCCAAATATTTAATTTTGAGATAATCTTAAGAAATACTTGGGTCATTCTTTCTTAAAGTTACTGAGTGAAAAGTCCTGTCCTAAATATATATTCATATATTGAGTTACTTACATCCTGCATGAAAATAGCTCATTTTGATTTTGTTCATTTGCTCATCAAGGTAGGCTACAACTTTGAAAAAGAAATGTTTAAAAAAAACTTTGCCGTAATAAAAGTATTTTACTGAAAATATCTGTATATACAAACCTGGTAAAAGAAATTATTCACTTAACCTCTACTTATTGCGTGATTTGTAGTATATTACCATATATTTTTCTATTTCCAGTGGGAAGTTCATCTTTAGGATATCGACTGAACCCCTTCATGTCAAGGAAAAATGCCACTGAAGCATTCTTTAATGGTGAATTGAACAAGGAAATCCGGAGTAGAAATATGGAGACTGTCCTGACACTCAAGGTAGATATTTTGTAAACTGATATCAAATATTTTAGTTTCCATCAAAATTCTTGATTTGTTGTGACATTTTCAGCCATATCTGATATAGCCACTTAGTGGTTTAATAAAAAAGACCAGTGCACCATGATAACTTTATATTCACAGTTGGGAATTACATGACTTTATTTACGTTGGATGCATAGATAATGGCGCTCCCACAGAATATTATATTCTTCAAGGTAACCGTTTGAATGGTTACTGGCTTAAAGGACCTCTGTAAAATTTTGTTGCTGATAACAATTCAAAGAGAAACTATCCATTTCTGTGTGGTATGAATGGTATCAACTTACGCAGATTTTTATTCTGCATATTATGTTTGATAGGCTATGTCTCCAGAAGTAGAAAGCAGCATGCTAAAAACAATTCTTGAAAAACATGATTTTACCAAGGACTTTTGGCCGCCATTATCTATGCATCCGATGTAAACAAAGTCACGTAATTTCCCAACACAATGTTGCTCACCCGAGTACAGTCTTTCTCCTGTTGACATACTTTTTGACCCTGTTGATGTGACATATATGTCAATCTATTTGATTTTTTAGCTAAATAATTCGTACTGATTTTGACTCCTTGTAAACTTTGTTGTTAAACCAAACAATAAGTTTCTTTATTAACTTATGTTTGTACATTATAAAATATAAAACACTCTCAATTTAATAGCAATAAACAGTCGCTACAAGGTTAGTCATATTTATAATTACTTTTTATTAATTGTTAGTACTGGTTGCCCATATAATTAATACCCCTTGAAGACTGTTAGTTATGTTCAAGTGTCTAGTGTTCCACTATTCCATAGGTTCTTCCATCAATCTTGGTTCTTTTGACTGCCATCCTTAAAGCACCAGTACAATTCATCTCAGATTAACATGGCATCAGAAGCAAAAAAGTTATGTCTCTGTTTGTTGGGATTAATGTAATGTTGTATTTCACAGAATGACAGCAGCAGAGAAGAGGTCATGAAGAAGATTGATGAGCTGAGAAAGACTGAACTGTACCCCCATCCTGCAGAAGACTGTAATCAAGTATGCCAAAGAAGAGGTAATAAAATGAGAAGTACTTGTGAATAGAACAGTTTAAGGTATGCTTATACTGTTCTAGCACCCCCCCCCCCCACTTCCCCTCCAGCCAAGTGGTTACTGCATAAATAATATATAGAGAGAGAAAAGATTACCTGAATGTTTGAATGTTCACAGAAGCGGATCAGCAGTCCAGTGGTAATGCCCTGGCCTGGTATCCCAGGGGTCCCAAGATCGATCCCCCGCTCCTCCATTAACATTACCAATTTTCTTTCAGTTCAGATGTTAAACCTAGGGCTCATGTATCAGTGCTATACACTGAGCATGCAAAAGAACCAGGGGTGTCTCTGGAATAGGGTGCTTTCTGTATCTTGCACTACCCCGACCGCATAAAATAATTTATCTCTTCAGGGGGTGTAGGTCATATGGGCAACCAGTACCAACGATAAATAAGCTCAAATAGACAGTCAATGTTCAGATATTCATCACAAGATGACACCATAAATATGAAGTAGTTAGAAATGTCACTTACAAGAGTCTCTGCTATCATTTCGAGTTCATACCTGCATAAGGTGCTTAATGTTAGAAATATGCTTATAGATTAATTTTTTATGTGATTCTGCTGTGACCATCCAGTTAATGCAAAGTGTCTTTAATTGTGTAATACAAGTACTACCTATTAGATATCTTTAAACTTACATCATAAATGTACAGAAAAGTAAACCCTAATTGCAGATTTTGTTCTTTCATGTTAGGATGTAAGAACTTACGGGTGATTGATGCATGCTGGAAGTTGTGCATTCCTCACTGTATGCTAGCTGTGCCCACAGAAGTACAAGGATCTCAATTACTTACATTTCCTAATGTTTGCACAGAGGAGCCGATGGCTGGATCAGTGTTTTGTCAAAATCACCATGACATTTTAGTGTGTCATTCTGTTCCCACAGAGAAGAAAGCTTTTCTTAAACACATTGGATGTAAAGGTAAGATTCTTTCAACAATTTGGTTGTCTCCAGAGTATTCAAGTCTGGGCAGGCAATTACAGCTTTTAGCCAATACCTTAAATTTAACTGCTTTAAGAGCATGATCCATGGTTAGTAAAAAAACAACAGGTATTTTTCTTGTTGCAGTTTTGAAAGTTGTCAAATTTCTATCTTTGGCTTGTGAGCTAAAAAAATGAATGAGGGGTGGGGGTTGTCCAGATCCCCGAAAGCCTTCCCCTCAAACAGGTAGATCAAAGCCTTCCTATCAAATTTTCAAGTTGGACAAAAACCCTCTCATCAAATTTACAGACAGGACAAAAACCCTCCCACTTAAAATCCAAAAAATTCCCATACTAAAATACATTTTAAAACATTAAATAATTGTAGATTTTAGAAATACTTTGTATTAATAACAAGTTGTTTTACTTTTCACTGTGTCTAAGAAAAATATACATCTGATAATATGAAAAAAAAGACTGCCACCTCAATATTACAACCTATAGTATTTTTATTGTGCATTATTTTTTTATTTGCTGTGAATTCTGATAATTTCATTGCTGTTACATTAAAGAATTATTAAAACAATGGCATGATGAATTAAAGTAAATGAAACACACAACCAAACAAATTAAGGAAGAGAAATCACAATAAATGCTGTATTTTCAGAAAACCCAACAAGTCAAGATGACATAAAGAGAGTTGATGAGCGTGTGCTACAGTTCATGCTGGAACTACGTGACAAAGATAATGCAGTGAATGAGATCAAGACATCTGCTACAAGATACCAAGGTCTCACTTTTACATGATTTTTTCCAGCACCTATCTTTTAGCAATATGAAATGAATAAAAAAATCACATATAAGATTCAAATTCATTAAAAAATTAATAAAACTACAGTGTAAAAGTCAGTACCAGTAGATTATCCGTACGTATCCAGTCTTCTGAAAAAAAAAATTTGTTTATGAGACAGAGATTTTTTTTCCCAGCATTCAAATGCCAAAAAAATACATCCAAATGTTTGTCATCGGATCCGAAAATTCGAACGTTAACTTACACCCCTAAAATATATACATATTAAGGTGATAAGTGCAATTTTCTGAAATGTCTTTGTTTTTTATGCTTTGGTTTTCTTAAGCACAATTATTTGTCACATGTCGGTCATTTGGAACTGCACTACACTGATTGAAAAAGTTTATTCTTATCAAAATTTGTAATCTAATATAATTAAAAAAGAAACAACAAATAACTTGTGGAACTGTGTTATGCTCCCCAATGTGTTCTCATTCAAACGATTTAGAACTTAGTAGATGAAAAGAAAAATGTTGTTTTTTTGTGCTGAAAGTTATCTGAATGGAATGTAATTTAATAATGGATACAGAAATGAATGAATGACATACGACTTTCTACTCCAAACTTATGCAACCAAGAGATACATTTCTTGTGCACTGACTTTTGTGTTGATACTTCTTATTAGTCTTTTGTGCTGGACAAAACCTAAGGCATAAAAATTAAGAAAAGGAAATAACTTCAAAATTATGAAGTGCAGAGCTCCAGTTTTTGTGCAGTGCATCTCTTCATGACATCTTTAAACCAATGAAATTTTAAGTTGATAGAGCTTCAAGTCTAAGAGTTAAAGGGGCTGTGCTCCGGATGACAAAAAAAGAAAGTTTTCTTGTATTATAAATTTCTTGTAATATTTATGACTAATGCTTCAAAAATAACTTACTGACAAAAAATAAGTCAAATAATTACATTATAAATTGATTTTTTTCCTTTCAAAGTGCTATACCGTAACGCGACAGTATAACTATTTCGTATAAGATTTAAAGTAAATATCTGCAATATCCCATGCGGCGATGGTGGTGACAGTAAAAGCGTTGGAAATATTTTGTTAACATGAGGGGTCCAGAGTTCAAATCAGGCTGGAGCGAAAATATTTTTTTTATTCTATTTTGACTTTCATAATCAGTTTTGAAGTAAAATATTATGTTGTTACAATCTCACGGCATCTAAATATATAATTTATGAAAAAAAATCTTTTATGTCAAATCTGGAGTACAGCCTCTTTAAGCTCCAGACAAAAATTAAGTATGAAAAATCAACAAAAGGCTGTAACCCTAAAATGACAAAGTGCAGAGTAATGGTTCTTGTGCACAGCACTTGGTTTTAGTGAGCTCTATCCACTAATGAAATATCATATTGATATCTTTATTAGTGGTCTGGACAAAAAACTCGAAGGACATGTGGAATGACAGGCGGCTGGATGCCGTTTGGACAAAGCCACAAGTATATTATTTATCACGATATTTCATTCGTGATATTCATGCAATTTCAGGAACTGCTGAATTGGTAAACAGGTATCCACCTGGGATCCTGAACAAAATTAGCCCGAAAACTACATGCAACAAAGACACTGGAGAAAAGGGACATCTGCGGCAGAGAGCACGTGGACACTTTGCAGCTGTTAGTGGTGGAGGAAATATTCTTTGTTTTAATCCAATCTACAAGTAAGTTTTTGAAGAATTCTAAGGAAAAGGTTTCATTCACGTTGATAATATAGACTATCTTGTTAAAACGTGTCATAAGCAGCCATTTCAATGATACATAAAAATGACCCCTAATTGTATGTTGCTGCAAAATACACCTGTATTTAATATTAAAATGGTCAGCTGATTATCATTTGTGCTGGCTGTTTAAGACAATAGGCTGCTTAGTCAAAGTGACCACTAACCCAAGTTTTACTGTATACAAATTTGCCTTAGCTGGATCTGAACTCTGTCCATGATCAAAAGGTTAAGCATGTCTAGACATGAGTAACTGTAACCTTTCATTATCCTGACTCCACTATTACGGTTGTCAGTTTATTGCAAAATGCACCCTTTTTGATAAGCAGTGGGCTATTGCCCTTCCTGCCAAATTTAGCTGTGGGCTATTGTCAAGTGGGCTATTGTCCCAGTGGGCTATTGTCCATTCTCCAATATTTATATATAATACTGGTGAATAATTTTGATAATGCAAGACTGAGCATTAAATATCTTTTAATTAAGTGGAAAATATAAAAAGGTCGAAGTTTTATAATAATATTTTTGTGCTCTCTAAAATATGCTTAGTTACCCTTCAGTAAGATGTTGATGAGATTAAAACGACTGACTCACAGATGGGCTGACAATGAAAAAAAAAGATAATGTTCTTACATCTTGAAATTGTTGCTGTAATTGTAAAGAACATATTTAAACTAAGTTACTGATTCATTTTTTGATACAGAAAAACATCAAAATATAAAGTTTTACACACTTTTATCGATAAAAAATTTACCCTGTTAGTCACGGGGTAGATACTTTAGATATAAGATTAATTTTGACGTCGTTTTACAAGTTGGCGCTGTGGCTCAGTGGTCTAGATCGTCATTCTATATTTTAATTTTATTGACCGAAAGGTAGTGGGTTCGAATCCTGGTTAAGTGTGAACTTTTTTTTCAGTTTTCATGGTGTATAGAAGCTTAATATTATGTTTTTTCCATAGTATATTTAATTCTCTTAAATTTTAAAGAAAAAAAAAATCAGCAAAATTCTGTGAGTCAGTCGCTTTAAGGTACAACATGTACTTTTTTGTACTAGAGTTCTAATTTTCTTTTACAGAAGTGAAAGTCCCAGTCAGGTTTTTATGTTGACCATCCAACTAATATACAATGAAATGAAAGATGTTCCTGAGAATGAATTAGAAGAAAAACTCAAGAATTACATTCTTGCTTATGACAATATGTGCAACTTAGACAGACTGAAGGCTGCAAGAGAAGATCTGCCATTACCTGGCCACCTTGCAAAAATGTGGACAATGATTAGAAAAATCATAGACAGACTGCACATAAAGAACCATAGAGACAAACTTTGCCAGAATGTGTATCATCCAGATAAAGTATTACAAGAAAATGAAAAGGATGTCAACACTATGGCGGCAGAGCAACTGTTCTCTTGGTTGAGTCGCTTCAAAAAGATTGTAAACAGTATGACACAGACTCATCATCTGTTTTACCTACACAGAATGTGTATACGGAGAAATAAATACTCTGCACTGTGTAGGAAGAGAGGTGTTGAACCTGTGCATCCTGGTGTTAATTCAAAATTGCTTTAGACTGTTGTTGTTTTTGAGTTTATAAGGTGTACACCACCTCATAGGTACTATGACATGATTATGGTACAACAGAGTACAAGCATGCTATGCATCCTTCTGTACCTTAAATTAGTGGGGGGTTTTTTTCATCTAAAATACAGCAAAATTATCTCCATGCAATTTCCATGTAATTGTTTGTCAATTGGTTATGACTTTTGAGATCAAAATTTTACTAAACACTATATTGCAATAAATTAGATCCTGTTACATAGTTAAGTAGTCAGAGTCCAAAAGAAATTTATTATAATTATCTCCTAACATTTTATTTCTGGGCTCCCGTCTTAGTTTAAATAATTTTGGAATTTCACATAAAAGCTGAAACAAACTTTCATTCAATAAGTAGACTGCACGATTATAGGTTTGAATAATCATTTGTTATGTTTTTCAGTCTATAATAACACCAGATATTAGTTTCAATTTTCCAATTTTTCTCTTTTTTTGGATGAAATCTGGTTCCTTAATTGTCTTTTGTTTTTGTTTTAAGTAATTCTCTTAATTGGCATTAAACAAGTCTAGGTCTAGATATATTTTGGTTGAAAATCTTTGGCTTTCAGCTTTACAGAAGATGCAGTCTGGCAAATTATCTCTCATTTGGCTTCAAAGAATATCTTTATAGAGCCTGGGGAATAACATTTGGGAGCCATATCACTTCTCTTTTACTAAATTAAACCTTTTAATTTTTAATTCTTTATAAGGTTTTAATAACCTCCTGTAATATGTTTATTTTGATCTTATCAGTGTATTATATCATCAATTTTGAAATACACACAGGTAATAATCTTACTGTTAGTTTTGAGTAGTGCAATCTCAAAGACAGCTCTCTGTCCATTTTGCATAAAATGTTAAACAAATTTACATATAAAGTCTATAATTCCATTGGTAATCTAATTCTTAGGCTGAATATTAAGACATAACACTCTTTGTGTTTAAAGAAAATTCACACTAACATTTGCTTATTTCATGTTAAAACGATGAAAGCTTAAAATAATTATATGTAATTGTTATATTACAATCAAAACAATCTTTGTTAAGTCATAAGTATCAAATCAATATTAGAAAAGTGTGATCAACTTTTAATTTTGTTCTATTGTTTGAGAATGACAGATCAAAGAGCTTCTATTTCAGTGACTGTTAATTCACAAATTAGCATGAATCAATGAATAATAACTAAGGTCCTATGAATTTGCTGATTGTAAAATGTTGTTATCATGCCATTTATTATCAAACGTTATTGACTAAGAAAAAAACAAAATTGAGTGTGATCAAGAAGACGATGATGAATTGGGTTGTTTAATGAGAACTTGGTATGCCTCCTTGGACCTTAAAATGGTGGGGATTTTTTTTCAAAATCTCATTGCATTTTCCATGGTACTGTTTGCCCATTATTATGACATATAAATTTTATTAAGCTGTTTGTTTTTGGGGTTTAACGCCAATTTCAACATATGTTATATCTTGGCGGTCAGTCCACATAACTGGTTTTCCTGGATAACTAACCAGTAATTGCCAATTTCTCAGCAAGTGACTGACTACTGTTCCCACATGATCTACTCTGAATCAGCGGTGAGAGACAAATGAACATAAGACACAATGTCTGACAACAATTGTCACGGAGAAATTTTGCCCTGCCCAGCGGTCGAACCAACGACCAATTAGGCTGCAATCAGGAAGACCCTTTTATAACTTAGAAAGTCGCATGGGGTTTATTGCTGAGAAGATTTTTTTTTCCATATTTTGAGTTTCAAATAAATTGTCACTATTAAAATCACTTTTGGCATTTGTACAATACATAGCACTGTTAGCTCAAAAATACAATTTGTCATCACCTTGGTGTAGGGGATTTCTTCAATATACAGGGGTACTTCTAAAATTCCAATTTGTCAGCACCTCTGTAGAGAACTTATACAATATACAGACTACAGTCTGGTATCTTGAAAATCAAAAATATGTCATCATGTTGGTATAGTGAACTCATACAATATACAGACCACAGGTCAAAACCTTTGTATGGATCTTTAGCACATATGTTTAGATATTTTAACACCTATCATGAACCATACAATTAACACCTGTACACTGACCCATACAGCAGAATCAGCCAATGAATGCCTTTGTTGAAACAGCCAGTGAGTAACTTTTGTCTTACAAAAGTTTGTTTAAATACTTTAAAATTCTTAGCAACATCTATCTCTGTTTGAGACTTACATTTAAAGAAAGTGATACTTGTAACAGTGTAAAACAGCAAATACTAGAGGATGCCTAGTTCAGGAATAGTTCGATCAGATGACAAGCTTCGGTTTGGGTATATAGTGAATGGGAAGTTTAAGGATTATACAAACTTTGGTATTGAACTTTTGTATGCAATTGAGACTAATCTTCCAACTGGTCCTGGATATATGGCATCTGTGACAAGGGCTACAGACAATGTATCTGGGTATGTAACCAAGTCTTGTAACTGTCTAAATATCAAAACAACAGAATGATACTGATGTACTTCAACCAGAGACATATAATAGTGTCTCTGCTTCAACCTAGTGGCATGTGTTTTAACTGTCTCCATATGATAGTCAGTAAATTTGTGTAGTGAATGCCTCTTTAGTTCAATATCTAATCTGAAGTGCCAAAAAATTCAAGTTTAAATACTGTTAATGAAGCTTGCTATGTATGTGGAATATTGTCTCTAGGCTGCTAAACCATTGAATATTTTACAGAAATTGACTTAAAGACTAACAAAGCTTTCATATTACAGGTCTTTTGAGGCATTTGAAATGGTTTTTTAAAAATCCAGTTTCTACCTCCAATCCATTAATGTATTTTTTGTGAGAGGAGATTGTCAATGAATATTAGGTGTTTTTTTTATCAATCAAAAAATCTATCTGTAGCTTATGATGAATGTAAAGTAACCATTGAAAATAAAGAAATTGCTGGTAAATTACAAGTTGTGAATTGATCTTACATAGAAAATGGCAAGGATGTTTCAGTGAAAAGGACTTAGTATATAGATAAGTGATAACTGGATAATCAAATATGTAAGATTATTAGTGCCTGGTAAACTTAATGGGGGAAATTGGCGGATTATCTACTCTGAATACTTTCTGATATTACATTGATCCTTCCATTTGGATTCCTCTGCTTTTATCGCTATTTTCTCTTTTGGTATGGTGACAATTAAGCCTAGTTATATGCAACAGTGGTAGTCAGAGTACTCATTAAGTTTAGCAACATGTTTTGTTAACACCATTATCTTTCTTTTTAGATTATCTTAGATTTTTATTTCATACATGTTATTTATAAGTGACAATTTTCACAACTAAAAGTCAAGACCATCACAATAAAAAACTAAGGATAAGTTCAGAGGATTCCAACTGAAAGGACCAATGTACTATTTGGTCTACCTTTGAGGTTATCTGAGTAAGGGAGATAATTTGTTATCAGGAATGTCCCTCATTATAAAATTTTAAATATTAACAAACGAAAATCCACCATTTATTCTTTTAAAATTAAGAATTCTTAAAAAAGAACCAAATGGAATAAGTTTACTATTGAATTACATTACTTTAGAAAAAAGTTAGAAGATTGTTTCAAACCTATAAATTCTTCGATAAAATGAACTTAGTAGAATGTAAATGAGAGCTGAATAGAAGGAATATGAACTTGCACCTGCAGAAATTCACCAATCCTTATGTCAGTATCAGTGTTACATACAGATGGTAACTATTGGATCCAAGATACTTTCGTGCACATAACTAAGAAAAATTTGTGAAAGTGATCCAGAAGGCTAAATATAAAAAAGGCCAGATAGTTCGGCGATTATCCATATAGAATTTATTACTGTCTCAACCATCTTTTATTATTTGAGAAATAATAATTTAACATTTTTTACATTCACCGTGGTAAAAAATGGAATGACAATCTCAATTATACTGCCACAATTTTTACTTGTATTCATTACAGAAAAAAAATATAATCAAAATGAAGATGATAACTGTGTGTGATGACTGGTCTATTGCAACAAAGAAAAAATAAACAAACATTTCAATTTCACTTTCATTTTTTTTTAACAAGTGAAAAATGATTTCCAATTAATTGTATAACAGTAGAAATTAATATTATTATGATTTGATGTGATTGAAAGGTTACTGGACATTTTGCTACTTGTCAGTTTGCTACTTGTACATATTCCCTACCTATACTGTTTTCACACATATTAGATTCACTACACAGTTGATTGCCATATGTGTGTAGCATATGATTACCAGATGGGTAGTGATTTAATCAAAAGCTTAAAACATGATTAGAATTGTTTAATAATGAAAAGGAGTCTTGCAAACATTTATTTCAAACTTTCTTTAAGCTGCAATAAGAAGTGGAACATAAAAGTTTGTACATGTTTGTTTTTTTTAATTTATGCTATATCATTCATACATAGATACTAGACCCTTGATACTAATGCAATTAAAAACCATTATGTTTATGTTTGCAGATTTATATTGGAACTTGGAATATGGCTTAAAATAAATGTGATTTTTTTTTAATATCCCCATGTAATACACAGGGTGATAATTAAGTTGTTCTGTTCTGTATCATCCTGATATAGAAATCAATTGATTATGGTTAGTAAAATAAAGTAAAATCAACTGATTAAGTTTTTTATATTAAAGTAAAGAAAAACATTTCTATTTATGATATGAAACTTAACATCGTGCAGTATATATAAAATTATTCTGTGGAGGTCATTGTTCTTTGGCACTGCACATTTTATTCCTGACAGAGACTGTGTTATCTTTAACATTGCCATGATGATAAGGATTGTCATAAATAATAAACACAAAGATTGTCAGAGATATGAAACATACATTGTGTTAGAAAACTGAAACTTGTAACAACTGACTGACTGAACTTTCCAACTCATAAACCTTCAAAGGTTTTATTTCTTTTATATAATCTCTTGGCTGACTAAATGCTATGTGTTTTTAGATACTTAGTGCTTGTGGTCTTCCACACGAGGAATTATTTAACTTCTGTGGTAGGATCCTGAACTACCACACCACTCGAGGAAGTCCATCAGATGACAGTGCAAATGTTGGTGAAAGTACTCCTCTGCAGAATATCTTCTTGGCAGCAAAGGACAAAGAGGTAATAAAACAGGGAAATACTGGCTGAATTAATAAACTATAATGCAATTATCAACTCAAAATAAAATAAAATCCTTTCTGTTATTGCTACAGTTTGCCCAATCAGAGAGTTTTGTAAACTATCAACATCAAGTTCTTTTTAAAAAGTATTTGAGAAAATATGACAACTGTTTGTGCGCTATATTCTGGGTATATTGTTAATATTTCTAATTGCAGTTATTTTTAACAACTGCAATAAACATAGAAATATTTCAACCTTTTATTTAATTTTGACATTCCGAGGAAGAACTTACTATACTGGGAAAATACACTGAGGACTGAGGTGCTTAACAAGCTGTCCATGGGTAATAAATAGGTCTATAAGCCTGACAAATTAATGCAGTGAATAGTGAGTTTTAATCTGCAATACCTTTTAATTTCTCTAACAGGTGTCTGGCTATATGCGAGTAACAGCAAATAAATTCTATGTAAGAACTAGAGAGTTTGACCAGAGTGCAGGCACTGACCTAGCGGCAGTCTTCAAGGGAAGAAAAATTCCACTGTATGGGAAGAGCTGTCGTTTTGATAAGCAGGCCAAGAAGTGTGCCATGATGACACGGGAGGAAATGTCGGCAGCAGAATGGGAAAGCCTTCTAGGTAGTTGAACATTCCAAATTACATAGCACTGTATCAGTTCTTTGCCTACTATTTTAGACTGAGTGATTTACCATCCACTATATCAAGGTGTTAGTGGGCCTAAGTGATTTAAATATTGTGCATTTGAACAAGATGAACACTAAAGTATATTAATAAAGGGTGCAAGTATGTGCCCAACTTAGCAATGACCTGAGCAGTGATGTCTGCGGTCAAGGGCTTGTTTTCTGAGTGATATAATGTGTAAGAGATATCACGGTCAACTACTTCTTTGTTTATTGTCGGTGAATTGCAGACAGAGTTAGAAATGTTTATTGTGTTTTATTTTGTCCAAAATCAGTTTTGTGGTCATATTTAATTGATCTTAATTGCCAACTTGTATAGGTCCAAGATAAAATTAAGAATTTGGTATTTCTATGCATCGGATTGGATAGAGTATCAATTTTGTTAAAGGTGGTACCACAGTTAATTAACCTGAATTTAAACATTAAACAGTGAAGAAATATTACCAAGGCATTAATTAGCAAGCAATTACTGTCATATTTTAAGTCAACAGTAATTTAATAAAAAATGTAAACTTGCAATGAATATATTAAACAATCAGGTTTTTTTATACAGTTACATACAAGTTCTTTAAAATGATGTATATTTCAATTTTTTAGAGCTTACAGGTCAACCAATTCAACAACCCACAACTGCCACAGCCCAACCCATGCCAAGTACATCAGAAGAAATGCTGGAACCTACCCCTCAGACATCACCCATGCAGAGGCCTTCAACACTACCATCACCAAAAGAAGCCACATCACCTACCCATAGCCAAACAACATCATCACATCCAGAAATAATAGGGACAGTGTCACCCATTCAGAGGCCGTCAACAGCACATCAACAGACAACTCCAATAATATCTGTCCAGAGTCCATACACATCACCAGCAGAGGTTGATACACCAATTGCTTCATCTCCATTTCTAACATCTATTCAACTGACAAAGGCACCCTCCTCAAAACACACCTCCACATCTCAACTGACCAGATCAACAAAGCGTAAAATTTGTAAGTTTTAATAATAAAAAAATTCAAACATGATGACAAAAAAGGAAATATTTATTGATATATCTGCTGTGAATACACAGGCTACACATTTTTGTCACCTTGTGTCCCACATAGGACCACTACAACTTTACTTGATTAGCTAATGGTGTTGATGGTGCGATTTACCCTTGACATTGACAGGGGTACTGAAATTCTAGTAAAAAATCTGACTGGCGGGGGTGTAGGTCACAGTTTGGACTTTTTTCTCACAATTAGTAGAAGGAAATGTGTATCAGTTTGACAGTTAGGTCAGGAAAGCATTTGCTCTGTATGTGAAGGCCCCAGGATTAAGTTTCATCAGGCTGTACATCTTTTACCCCAGTGACATACATCATTTCTTATTGTCCCATTAACTGAGGTCACCATTCTGACCATTTACTTTTTTACTGTTTTGATAGGCACTGAAGTACTGGGACCAGCATTTAAATACATGCTCAGACTTACTTGTACCTTATCAGTTATGAAACACAATTTCAATGCATAAAAACTGACTATCAAACAATATGTTGAAATCATGTTATTCAACTTATTGAGACTCTTCAATAATAATATAACATTTAATTTCTGCAACATGGTTATCAGAATACAAGAGATAAGACAGTTTATGGATAAATTACAAATATTGACATACACTCGTATGAAGACAGTGGAATCTGTCTGCAAACATTAATATGTTAAAATTAACATTTCAGTTTCTGTCACTGAGAAGTCAGCAGGACCAAAGTCTGCAGAACCAAAGACCAAGGTAAGTTGAAACAACTACACTTAAATAAAGCTAGATTTGATGGTTTGACAAAGGAATAAATGCATTGTACTAACTAATGAGGGACATTCCTGATAAATTATCTCCCTTACTCAGGTAACATCAAAGGTAGTGGACTTTTCATGGAATCCTCTAACTTTATCCCTGTTTCTCTATGTGATACTCTTAACTTTAAGTTTTGAAAATTGTCACTAAAGTTAGGTTATCAAAAAACTAACATAATGGTTTCAGCAGAACATATAGCTAAACTAAGTGTGTAATCTGACTGCCATTGTTGCAGATAATTAGGCTTAATTATCACCATACCAAAAAAGCAAATATCGACAACAGCAGTGGAATCCAAATAAAAGGACCAATGTATTATCAGAGAGAATTCAGGGTAGATAATCTGCCTATGTACCCCATTGTATACTTAACTAGAGTCTGACAAACTGTAATAGCAAACTGGCATTTGCACCAGATTGCATTTTCACTGAGATCTGCTCAGTTTGAGAGATGAACTAGACTTGGGCTTCAATTTTTTGACAGGAAATCCATGTATGAGAACTGCAACATGAAATATAAGCTTAAATTTCAAATCCTTTTGTTACTGATTAATAAAAACAACAAACTATTGACATGTTTTGTAGACATGATGTTGTTCAAATAAATAATCTGCAGAAAACCTTAATAAGTCATACTGTTCATTAAAATTACAGAGAAAAAAGGACGATGTCTATTTTCTTGGCAGAGAAATTCTCCATAGATGGGACACAGACAAAGGTCCTAAGGTGTATAAAGGTATAACTGAATGATGTTTTCCTTTCTATCATAGAAACTTGTTCATTAATTACTGCCATGAAAAGTCCTAAATAAGTCCTTAGTACTGCCATAATATCATTCTGGGGTCTTATGCTCGTAAGTAGTTGAAAGAAGTATTTACATAAAATGCAACACTACTGTACTTATATCTGATCAATATGACAGGGTTAGTCTATAATGCATTATGATCTGATTGCATTGTTTCAGTTCATTTTGCTAATTCAGCTTATATTACCTATACTTCATTTTCCAGTGACTAGTGATATATTATTTAGGACTTGCACTGCAACTTTTGAACAGCACTGAATTTTGCTTTTTTACCTTACCATATTTTTAGGAAAAGTTAAAGCAGTGGTCAAGGGAAGAGATGGTGAAAGGAGCACAATTTACAGAGTGCTGTATGAAGACAGGACAACAGAAGAGCTAGACCTTTACACAGACTATGCAGATGGATCATTAAAGTTTGCATGAAATAAGATAATCAGTGAAAGTTATGGGTCTTGTACACCGCTCCAGCACTCATTGTCCTCTTAATCCGTGTTCCTTAACAAAGCCACTTATATACTGTAGGAGACTGAACAAGAAAAATTCAAAAAAAAAAAGGGCTGTATTCTGCTTCTGCTTCTTCTTTCTGTCCTCTGTATTTAAAAGGGGCTGTGCTCCAGATGACACAAAAAAGAAAGTTTTCTTGTATTATAAATTTCTTGTGATATTTATGACTAATGCTTAAAAAACTGACTAACTGACAAAAAATAAGTCAGGTAATCCAATATAAATTGATTTTTTTCCCTTTCATAGTGCTATACCATAACGCGACAGTATAACTATATTGTATAAGATTTAAAGTAAACGATTGTTATTTTACATGCGACGATAGTGGTGACAGTTAAAGCTTGGTTAACATTTTGTTAACATGAGGGTCCAGAGTTCAAATCCAGCTGAAGCGAATATATTTTTTTGTTCTATTTTGACTTTTATAATCAGTTTTGAAGTAAAATATCATGTTGTTATAATCTCACGGCATCTAGATATTTAATTTAAGTAAAAATATTTTTTAAATCAAATCTGGAGTTCAGCCTCTTTAAGTCAAGTTCCAATGATACACAGTATACATTTTTTTGCAAAAGAATAAAATACCAAATACAACCTAATGCTTCACTTTTGCATCTTTACTCCTTCTCACATTTTTTTTCACAGATATTGTACCGGGACATATTTATACCATTTCTTCAATATGCTCATTGTTTCTCCTTTTGTATAGTGTACATAGAGTAAAGATTCGAAATAGCTTTACAATTCTCTGGTAGTCATTTTATTGTTTTTATTTTCACACACTATTCACCATTCAGAGAAACAATAAATTCACTATTTTTAACTCAAGATTTTAAAGTTTCTGTAATATTGATTTTTATTGCACCTGCCATGTTCTTTTAGCTAATGCACTCCAGATTGTTTGTTGATGAGTAACAATAAAAATCTTCATATATTTTGAAAACCTTGTTATATATGTACAAAGGCTTTGATACTTTTACTGTTTTTTACAGAAACTAAAACAATTAGGGTTTTAGATCTTTTATCTTTAAGTTAACATCATGTTTATCGTATGGTATTCTTAAATACCCATTATATAATCTGAAGCTCTAATCTGGAGTAACTGTAGTATCTTTAGTAAGTTTAAGAAGTATTCATGGATGAAACCTCCTTTGTACATTTTCCAAAACATAAGTATTACTAATCATTTATAACATTGTACAATTTGTTGCTGTTATTTATTGTTATACATAATGTGCTTGTAACATATACTAGTGTTTTTAATTTATTATATAATTACAAATTAAAAAATGAAATATCTACAGTATTGGTATTTGTTATTTGTAAAAACCTATGATACAGTCACATCATGAAAGACTACATCTTCTATTTTCGTTAATTTACTTTCTTTCTCATTAATTGAATTGACATTTACATTTTTTATTGACTGCACCTTACAGAACTGCTGATTCAAGGTTAATAAACCATGAACTTAACATTTTCATTAAGAAAACTGCCATGGTTCGCGAAGATTAAATCAAATTAATGCTGCTTAGTTAATACTATGAATGGACCAAAACAACCAAATACTAACAGAATCCTTATTCATTCCTGTTGTGGTATTGTGTGTCTTCAGTATGAATTAATGGAATTTTAAAAATATGAACAAATACTTACTGTGCCCTCTTGTGGTAAAGTGTAAATCCTGTATGAACCATGTACTAGGCTGGATTAAAATGAACAACTTCTTTCCCTCTGAATTAATTAACTGTCAAAGACACCAATAAATCCTTAAAGCTAGTTATCTGTTTAGAAATCACCTACCATATTACTTATTGACGTATTTTGCTATATTTGTTGGGTGCAACATAGACACAACAAATATTTGAGACTTCATGCCAGAAAAAGACCCCAGATATTTCCTTGTTGAACCAAGGCAGAAAGAAATTCATGTCTGTCAAGTATCCATTGAGAAAAAAAATCAGGTATCACTCTTAATACTTGTGGTATTGTAAATCACATGCATGTCTGTATGACCCACTGGAATGGACTAAAATGAAAACAGTATAAAATGAACAAGTTCTTTCTGTATCCTTATGCATTCCTCTGGTGATATTGTGTATCACCTCTATAACCAACTAAAATGATGAAAAATGAACTAATTCTTAGTGTATCCTATGGGTTTTTCTTGTTGTATTGTGTATCCCCCGTATGATTTTATGGCCCACTGGAATGGACTAAAATTAACAAGTTCTTACTGTATTCTTTGTATTCCACTTGTGGTATTGTGTATTCTCTGTATGACCCACTGGAATGGACTAAAATGAACATGTTCCTACTGTATCCTTATGTATTCCACTTGTGGTATTGTGTATCCCCTGTATGACTGTATGACCCATTGGATTGGACTAAAATGAACAAGTTCTTACTGTATCCTTTGTGGTCCATTTGTGGTATTATGTATCCCCTGTATGACTGTATGACTCTCTGAAATGGACTAAAATGAACTAATTCTTAGTGTATCCTTATGTATTCCTCTTGTGGCATTGTGTATACCCTGTATGACTGTATTACCCATTTGAATGAACTAAAATGAACAAGTTCTTTCTGTATCCTTTGTATTCCACTTGTGGTATTGTGTATCCCCTGTATGACTGTATGACTCTCTGAAATGGACTAAAATGAACAAGTTCATACTGTATCCTTTGTATTCCTCTTGTGGTATTATGTATCCCCTGTATGACTGTATGACTCTCTGAAATGGACTAAAATGAACAAGTTCTTACTGTATCCTTTGTATTCCACTTGTGGTATTGTGTATCCCCTGTATGACTGTATGACTCTCTGAAATGGACTGAAATGAACAAGTTCATACTGTATCCTTTGTATTCCACTTGTGGTATTATGTATCCCCTGTATGACTGTATGACTCTCTGAAATGGACTGAAATGAACAAGTTCATACTGTATCCTTTGTATTCCACTTGTGGTATTATGTATCCCCTGTATGACTGTATGACTCTCTGAAATGGACTAAAATGAACAAGTTCTTTCTGTATCCTTTGTATTCCACTTGTGGTATTGTGTATCCCCTGTATGACTGTATGACTCTCTGAAATGGACTTAAATGAACAAGTTCGTTCTGTATTTTTATGTATTCCTCTTGTGGTATTATGTATCCCCTGTATGACTGTATGACTCTCTGAAATGGACTAAAATGAACTAATTCTTAGTGTATCCTTTGTATTCCACTTGTGGTATTGTGTATCCCCTGTATGACTGTATGACTCTCTGAAATGGACTTAAATGAACAAGTTCGTTCTGTATTCTTATGTATTCCTCTTGTGGTATTATGTATCCCCTGTATGACTGTATGACTCTCTGAAATGGACTAAAATGAACTAATTCTTAGTGTATCCTTTGTATTCCTCTTGTGGCATTATGAATACCCTGTATGACTGTATTACCCATTTGAATGAACTAAAATGAACAAGTTCTTTCTGTATCCTTTGTATTCCTCTTGTGGTATTGTGTATCCCCTGTATGACTGTATGACTCTCTTAAATGGACTAAAATGAACAAGCTCATACTGTATCCTTTGTATTCCACTTGTGGTATTGTGTATCCCCTGTATGACTGTATGACCCATTGGATTGGTCTAAAATGAACAAGTTCTTTCTGTATCCTTATGTATTCCTCTTGTGGTATTGTGTATCCCCTGTATGACTGTATGACCCTCTAAAATTGACTAAAATGAACTAATTCTTAGTGTATCCTTTGTATTCCTCTTGTGGCATTGTGTATCCCCTGTATGACTCTCTGAAATGGACTAAAATGAACTAATTCTTAGTGTATCCTTTGTATTCCTCTTGTGGCATTGTGTATCCCCTGTATGACTGTATGACCCTCTAAAATTGACTAAAATGAATTAATTCTTAGTGTATCCTTTGTATTCCTCTTGTGGCATTGTGTATCCCCTGTATGACTGTATGACCCTCTGAAATGGACTAAAATGAACAAGCTCATACTGTATCCTTACGTATTCTTCTTGTGGTATTGTGTATCCCCTGTATGACTGTATGACCCATTTGATTGGACTAAAATGAACAAGTTCTTTCTGTATCCTTATTTATTCCTCTTGTGGCATTGTGTATCCCCTGTATGACTGTATGACTAACTAAAATCATATATCAAATCTTACTCAATGTTTTGTATAAATTTCCATTTAAAATTCTTGTATCCAAGTGTAACCCTATGTATCCCTTGTAACCATGTATCCCATACTGATCTGATTGAAAAAGAATTGTGTTTTTAGGACATATCTATAAGTTTAACCATTTACAAACAAGAAAGTGAAATATTTTGACAATTATTTTTTAAATATGTAAAATATGAGTTTACAGACCTTTTAAATGATATAAATATTGAATTGTTTGATGAAAAATGACTTTGTAACTGTAATTACAAAATTACTATATTTTGCATTTTTCTTAACCGCCATATTTTTGCCAAATTTCAGAAAGTTACCAGTATCTCTTATCAGTTACTTGTTACTATTAACAGATTTCAAAACAATAACATTCAGTGTGCCTACACAATGTTACAAGACAGTCACGTGACTCTGTCCGAGGATTTCCGGAATAACACAACTTCGCAAATTTATTCAGCAGGTAGTACATCGTAAAAATACGAAATGCTTCGGCAATAATCGGATCTTCCAACAGCCAATCAAAACATAGAATTACATAATATTGGATAACACTAACCCCGCTCCAATTGTACATATAGGAATATAATACTGGCAATGTTCCGTACAGAAAAAATGTTGAAGTGAAAAGATAATAGCTTGAAAATATCCCTTCATAAAAATGCCTATTTTGAATCAAATTTCCTGATGACAATTACCATGGCAACAATTTTTGGAGTTCTTTCTTATAGAAAAATGATGAAACCTGAATAAATCGCAACCTAAAATGACAAAATTTATAGGTTTGTAAAAAAGGTGGGATACATTGAAAAAGTATAGAATTTTACAATGAAAAAGCTAAAATTGAAAAATATAACACGTACTATATTATTTTTCTGACAACTGGAACTTAGGTAGAATCTGACGTCTAATTTAGGTAAGTGACGTCATTTTAAGGAATATTAATTGTGTGCGTCATGTTCCTCTTTAACATGATATTATATCAAATATGTTCTATGCAGGAACTTTCAGACATTAATCCTGGGATATCATGTGTTCAAAATTAGTAAAAAGGTAAATTTCCAAAAATTATATCCGAGTGCGTTTTTTTTTGTGTTGGCGGTCATTTTACAGCGCCTTTCTCACATCTTCAACGTTTTATGATTTCACTTTTACTAAAAGTAGCTTTAAGATGATATTGTTATTTTTTCCGGACATTCTAACGCATTCCATCGATCAGCATCGGGTCCGAACGTTCATTTACATCCCTAAATTAAACTCAAGTTTCCTGACATGCGCCTGCAATTTAACAGCGTTTTCAATTGTTTAGCATGAAGCGATTGTAGTTTAAAATACATGTACAGGCGTCCCTAAACGACGTTACTTTTCTTGGCTACCACTTGCGCAGAGCAGTATTTCTATCTATCTATTTGAGCTTATTTGTCTTCGGTACCGGTTGCCAATATGACCGAGGCCCCTTGCAGAGTTGAATTATTTCAGGTTGTTACTGATAATGTAATACAGAAAGCATCCCATTCCAGAGACACCTCTGGTTCTTTGTCAAGACCAGTGTTAGGTTTCTAGACTTATGTGGCCCGATTTAACTAACACATCAAACCCCGAAATGCAGACGACAATTCTCGTTGGACATTTCAGTTTTAGCTTTTTTCAATTTGTAATTTTATCATGTTGTCTTTCATTCAGGTACCGGCTTATATAGATTCCAGATTGTTAGGATTTCTTTGTGAGTTCAAATCGGTAATTTTAACAATTCAGCAAGGACAATATCAATGACAGAATTTTCTTTCGAAGTTTTTACCAACCTTCTTTCATTTATGTTTCTAAAGTATCTGAGCATTTACACGATTGTTTGCTGCTTTGGCTGCCTTTGAAAGAAACACAAGCATTTTCTTCACGCTTAGTAATACACTAAAGTCTTTCGTAGAAATTCTGCTTGAAGTCATTTTTTCTGCTCGTCTGTGATAAAATATGTTAAACACTTCGGTCTCATGACATCATTTTATACAAGTTAAAACATAGGTAGAATTCAAACATATAAAATAAATATATTTTTAAGTGATACCTACAACAAACTGCAAGTGCTCTTAACAGAAAACCAATTGAAGTCACATTGAAAATTGCGGTTGGTGAAAACAAGCTGAAAATACGAAACAAGTGGTCAAATGTCAGTAGAACAAGTAAATTGAATCTATTAAATCAGTCTTTTTTTACATAGAGTTGTTGTTGTACGTTTCTAATAATTAATGACTTATTTCACATTAACATTTTCTTGTTGTCTATCTGACCTGCGGATTTTAAACACACGGTCAGTGCGGTGCAGTGCAGTGCAATACAGTACAGTACAGTACGGTACGGTACGGTGCGGTGCGGTGCGGTGCGGTGCGGCGCTGCGCGGTGCAGTGCAGTGCAGTGCCGCGCAGCATAGCGCAATATTTATATTTACTGTCAAGAATTCACACATTTAAAGATGCTATTTTCTCTCCATATATATTTGTAAAAAATGAGAAATATCAGGGCCTTAATTAAGGTCCCGGATATATCCAGTGCATATAGTCAACAATTAACAGTTCAACTTTCCTAAACATGTTTATGTCTGGTCCCATATAAAACTTTTACAGACGGAAAAAGACAACAGAGGAGTGTGCCATGCTCCAGAGCGACTGGGAGAAGCTGGAGCAGTGGAAGAAAGATAGGCAGATGGATTTCAACCCTTCCAAGTGTAAGGTGCCCCAATTACGAGACGAAGAAATCACATCAACTTCAAGTACGAAATCCATGAACATATCCTTTCGATCGTTCCAACTGGGAAATACCTTGGGGTAACACTTAATGAGAAACTATCTTGGAACAGTCATGTTGATGCAACCACCAAGAAAGCAAACAACAGCCTAGCTTTCCTGTGCACAAATATTGCCAGTTGTCAAACTACCATCAGGGACCAATAGTGAGATATGCCTCACCAATATGGGACCAACATAAAGTGACAGAGAAGAGCTTCCAGACTGGTTTGTGGAGACTACAGAAGAACCAGCCATGCTAGTGCCATGATATATAATCAATCTGCGGTGGTCGACTCTCCAGCATGCAGAGACGGGAAGACGCCAAGGTCACGAAGATCTACAGAACATATAGCAAGCTGGTAGTTATCAACCTTTTTGCACACTACATGACTATCTTCCAGGGACCATTCGCTGAGATTCCTTCTGCCTTACGCCCGCACTGAGACATATAAAGTCAGCTTCTTCCTTTCAGGAATCAGCTGCCAGAAGCCTGTGCTACAGCCGAGACCCTGGAGAGTTTCAAGATCGGCTTAGCATCTCTTCAATCAGTGAAAATCGCGCACACATGTTTTTTTTTTACCTTTTAATCTGCATATAACGCCACACAACAAAAACTATGTACAGTCACCAAGTGCGCTAGTGCTCCAGAGTGAGCCCTGCACTTTAACGGAAGAAGAAGACATACTTCTGCTCTAAAAAGACTGGAGCCGTAATGGGATGTTCCCTAGAATTTCATTGTTTTTCGTAGTTCTAGTTCTGTTTGCTTTAGATACTCTCACTAAGTTAAAAGTCAAATTTGAATGATTACTCACAATACTCACATTTAGTGGTATTTAACCGAAGATTTATGGATTCTCACAATATGTAATTATTCTAATCATTGAAGCGATTGTTAGAGAATTTCAAGCGCCTTGAAGAGGTCGGTAATGATATTTCTCCCTTATTTTACTTGTCTTCGTGTTAAATGTGGTGTAATTGAATGCTTTGACATTTTATCAGTTTCAGTACATTTTCTTTTTGTCCTAAATACTATTCAGGTCACTCGATTCAATTGCATACACGACATCCAGCGTGTCCAGTCTTCAACGATATTGAATTTTTCAAGGTGATTTTTACAGTTTAATCATAGTCAAAATAATCCACCTAACATATTATGAAGATTAAAACAAAGTCTTTATCAATCGTAATGTGAGATTTATCCTTGGTCAAGCTGACATATGTCATACTGTTATCTTAAATTTCTGAAAATATTTGAGGAACACTCGTTCCATGATTTCTGGCAAAAAATATTTTCAAATGGCATATATATGTCTGAGAATTGAGAAGCAGATCAGTGGTCCAGTGGTAATGCACTGGAGTCATGATATTGATCCCCCATTCTTCCACAAACATTACTAACTGTCTTTCAGACGAGACATTAAACTGAAGACCCATGTATCAGTGCTATACACAGCATGCAAAAGGACTAGGGGTGTCTCAGGAATGGGATGCTTTCTGTATCTTGCAATAACCCCCACAACATAAAATTACTAATCTCTTCAAGGGGTGCTGGTCATAATGGGCAACCGGTTTTGACGGTAAATAAACTCAAATAGATAGATACTCTGGGACTTCCATCTCTCTCATTACATGTATGTCAAACCCTTCGAAGTGATGAAGACATTTTCCTTGTCATCTGAGTTGTTGGGAAATTTGATAATTAAGTTCTTTTTCTTTGTGACAGGAAATCACACCATTGTCTCTTACAGTGAATAATGTAAATAAGCCAACAAACACTGATTGTGTTGGATAATTTTGATAAAGGCAAATGGGTTACAGTTGAAAAACCCTGGGTCTTTTAAATTGGGAAAATTATAAAACAAAAACAAAATGTTTTCAAGATTATAATTTTTTTAACATTTCCGAAGGTAGAAAATTATATATATTGGGTATCTGTTGCCCACTGTTAGGTGAAAAAGTTTTTTGAAATAGGTGAAAAAGTTTTTTGAAATCTGAAACATCCAGGATGTTGCTTAAATTGTCAAGATATCTGTTACTTTGTCTGTAGTTGTTTAGAAATTTTATTAGTTTCCTGGTATAAAGCCATACTAAAAATTTGTACTTTGACACAATACTGTTCAAACTGTTACAATGAACAAATGTTTTATCAAGTCCAGTGATTTAATTCTGCTTGAATTAAGCCACTTGAAAAAAACAAACTTTTAAGCTTTTATGGTATTCAAGAAGTTGTACAATGCTCAAATAATGGTTAAAACTGATTAAAGTATGTAACTAGTATTTGATACATCTGTTTATATTGAATTGATATTTATTTTTAGAAATGATCCGGTGTTCAATACAGAACCAGCCAAGAAAATTGAAAGGAGTCATCACTGGCTGTGGAAGTGGGCCTAGTGAACGTATAGAATACCTGAGAAGGCGTGTAACAGCTTTGATACGACATGAACGGATTGAAGGTCGAGAAGACTATATCGATGAAACACGTGGATATGCAGAGCAGGTACCTAAAAGTCACTGATTAAAGGACCAATTAATGAATTAGAAAAAGTGAAAAAGTTAGATGTCAGTAACAGTGAATAATTAAGGGCTTAAATTATGTCTCTTTTTTTTTATATGCCTGAATGGGCATATTATGTTATGGTCCTGGGCATCCCTCCGTCAGTTAGCAATATGGTTTCTGGAGGATAACTTGAGTAACTCTTTGGCCTACAGTCTTTTAACTTCATATGGTTATTGCCCACATTGAGTGGATGACCACTATTGATTTTTGAGTCAGTAGCTCAAAGGTCAAGGTCACAGTTACCTTAACATTGAAAAGTAACTTGGTATACATTTGTTATAGAGACTTCAAACTTTATATCATGATTGCACACATTGAGTGGATGATCCGTATACATTTTGGGGTCAGTTTGTCAAAGGTCCCTCCGTCAGTTAGCAATATGGTTTCTGGAGGATAACTTGAGTAACTCTTTGGCCTACAGTCTTTTAACATCATATGGTTATTGCCCACATTGAGTGGATGGCCCCTATTGATTTTTGAGTCAGTAGTTCAAAGGTCAAGGTCACAGTTACCTTAACATTGACAAGTAACTTGGTATTCATTTGTTATAGAGACTTCAAACTTAATATCATGATTGCACACATTGACTGGATGATCCATATACATTTTGGGGTCAGTTTGTCAAAGGTCAAGGTCACAGTGACCTAAATGTTTAGAATCATTTACACTCTGTAACTCGACAGCCATTTGTCATAGAGACTTCAAAATTCATATAATGGTTGTACACATGAGTGAATGACACCTATTGATTTTGAGGTCAATAGGTCAAAAGTCAATGTCACAGTGACTTAAGCACTGAAAACTATTTCCGCTGTAAAACTTTATAACCATTTGTCATACAGACTTCAAACTTCATATGATGATTGATTACATTGAGAAAATGACCCCTGTACATCTTAGGATCAATAGGTCAGATGTCAAGGTGACAGTGGCCTAAACACTGAAAAGCATTTTTGCTGTATAACTTGGCAGCTACTTCCCATAGAGACTTCAAACTTCTTAGGATAATTGCCATCATTGATTACATAACCTTTATACTGTTCGGGATAAGTACATAAAAGGTCAAGGTAACAGTCAACTAAACAATCAATATTTCTGCACTATAATTTGATAACCATGCATCACACATCAACATCATAACTTTTGAAAGACTGACATTTTTACAAATTATAAAACCTAAAATTCAGATATGATAAAGTTCTGTAAAACTCTAAAATTAAAATTATGAAATGTTAAAAATCAATATATATAAATCAAAGTATTATAAATCAAAAACAAAAAATCCAAAATTTAAAGCAAATCATTTAATTCCAAAGCCTAAGGTTTCCTCCCTTACATGTATATCACAAATGCATCATAGTTAGAAAAAAACAATAGAAAAAAACATCCTTTGGGCATATAATGCTCCGCCCAGCGGTGCTCTTGTTCCATTTGTCATGCCTTAGATGACATATAGCTTGAAATTAAGAAAAATTTAAGTTTAATTATTAAATACTTTTGCATGTTTATTGCTAATACATATATGATTAAAAATGTTGCATACATGTTCATCTGTGTTTTGGAGTCTGCTGTGTCAGTTAAAGTTGAAATATATCACTTTCAGTTAATCAGTTTGGCAATCCAGCATGGAGACAAGCACAAACCTACTATGGAGATGGCAGATGCCTGGCTACTAGTATGTACAAAGTGTTGTTTATCTTTGCTTCATACAGTCTTTGGCAAAAGATACAGTCTTTGGCAAAAGTGACTTTTTTATTCATTAGGGATGGCAATGGTTAAACGGTTAACTGCTCAAAAGTTCAATTATCAGTTACAAATTTCACTAACCAGTTATTCGAGGAAAAAAATGAAACCATCAGTTTTTGGTTTTAATCCTTCCACCACAAATGTTTCAAGCGATTGTCAGTTGGTGTATACAGTAATTATGTAAACAATTAAAGTGTGACAAATCACTTGATATTTTGACATGTTTCTGTTGACCATTCAGATTATGTGTAAATTGCCTTTGCCAGTAACTTCAAATGCAGCAGTATAACGTCTGAAGTCTTAAGAAACACTGTCATCTTTGAACTTCAAAGAAATATGGTGCCGATACGTAAAATGAGTAGTCTTATTATATGTATACACACATACGAAGATACTCGGTTTACAATGTAGCTAACCTGTCACATATTTGATTGAACTCAGGCTAATCATTGAAAAAATTAATTCTCACAAGAACTTCTTTGATTCATTTACTTAAGTAATGCACATAAACTACATGTAAACAGATTGAACTAACAGTACATATAGGCTGACTATTTTCAATTTGCGCATGGCTTTTTGACGTTGATATTCATTTGATTATCAAAAATCCACCAATATCTAAATTATATAAACAGTTAATTTCATGCACAAACTTTTTGTGACATTTTGAACGGTCTGTTAACAGAGGTCAGCAAGACTAGAAGTGATTGCCATGATAATTATCAGTGTCGTTATATGCTAGTCACTTTTGCTATCAGTTACTTGGTTAACCGTTTGAAAGTATTGATGTTTAACTGGTTGGCAAATCAGTAACCATTGCCATCCCTGGTATTCAGACTTATAATCTCAAGATAGATAATCAGTCTTCAGTATCTTTATATTAGTGAATATACTATGGTAGGAAATTCAGATGCATAGTAATGTTACTGTGGGGGCTTTGACTGGAGTGGTTGAATCGCAGTTGTGAGCATTGCACTGTGGTATATTCACTGATTTACCACAGTATGATGAAACTTTCTGTTTTGGCATTAATATTTTGATTCATATTTTTGTGGGACAAAAACAAGACATTGTGATGGTATTGTGTGGTATAGTGCAGAATTTATTTTGGTTGACATCCTTCTCAGTATCATTTTAGAATGACATTGTTTTATCTATGTTAAATGTAGCTCAAAGCTGGTTAGTTTCTTTTGAAGCTTGTCCAGATATTAACTGTCATCCATTTTAGCCCTAAAAGCCTAAACTGAATTGGGTTGTAACATTGAAGATAAAAACTATTGATTTAAAGTCAAAAAGTTAGGTCACAGTGCAGCTAAATGGAAATCTTTTTCTGTGGCCTTAGGAAGTAAAATTCTAATTGGCATTTTATTAGGCCTAAAATTTGACCCTTGTGCAGACGACAGTGATTTATTTTTTATATAAGGTGATTTCACTTTGTAAATATATTGTTTTCAGCAAAAAGACCTTGTCCATAAGCTGTTTAAGGTGTTGGCTCCAAGATATGAACAGTACAGTACCTCGTTAACAAGAACGTATAGATTACCTGCCAAATATCCAGGCAATGGAAGGTACAATGCTGTGCTAGAACTGAAAGGTGAGGTTGATTATCAAAATTATATTTAGATGGTGCAAGAAATAAGAATATTGTAGCATAGTGGAAAGCCATATCTCACCAATGGAGTCATTTAAATGGCAATTTTCTGCTAATTTAGGTACCAGAACTTAAGATCCCATTTTGGATTCTTCTAGTTACCATATTCGCCCAAAATTTAGTGTCCAGGGTGCTTAGAAAATTCTAAAAAAAGGAGCACTTAAAGGGCTACCAATATAAAGCCTACTGTGTAAATAAAGATCCAAGAGAAGTTTGTAAAATCAAAACAGGATGGTAGTAAAGTCTGTACATGCCATAACAAAACAGAAAAGCAACTGCAATGCAAAAACATTAATTTACGAATTTCCTACTGCAAAAAGGGGGTGCTTATTCATTTGGAGGTCAAAAACATACATGAGGGGCATGGGTACTAGATGGGACAAATACAGCAAAGCCTTTATTGAAATATTATAATAAGGGATGGCAAAATTTGTTCATTTCAGGATTTCAATGTTCGGGTCATTCTGCATTTGAAGGTTCCAATGTTCAATTAACTCAGACCCTAAAATAAGGCAAAACACATTAACTTTTACACTGAACTTCTCAATGTAGTATAAGATCTGAGTATTTCCGTTTCACGGGACTATGTGTGTTCTTGGTGTCCAAGTATTGAGTAACTGAGTAATTCCCTTTTGATTTAATTTTTTCCTAGAATTTTGAAAGGAAAGAGAAATTAAGACCAAGCCTTAAATAATACTAGTTTTATTTATTTATGGCATTATATTGCATTATTTTCAAATGACATTTATGAAGGTGATCGCGTAAGATACTGTTTGTTCCCGAGTACGACAAAGTAACATTTCATAGATGGTATGTGACACTCTTTTGGACAAGTGAATGCTGGAAATCTTCTAAACGTTTAAATTAACTGAAGCTAGCATGATTTATTGTGATATTGATGTAAATTGTTGGAGAATTCTGTGCAAGAATAAAGCAAACCAATAATTTGGCCTATAAAAGTTAAGCAGAGGTTATTGCCGATAACTGACTGACACGTTCGTGTATTAGGTTTCTTCCTGTGACACAATCATTCTTTCACCAAGTTTGACCCCTATCCGGATCTTCTCTTTGACATGGACATTACCAGTATCTTAAGTCTCACCCATTGTAGGTGACACTTGTTAAAAACACAATTCTATGACACATGTTTATGATCTACTGACCAAAGGTGTGAAAATAATAGTAAAAGCAACTTTATCACTTCTTCAACACTTTATTTCATTTCTTATGAAAACAAAATACATTAAAAAATTCAAAATCTTACTGATAATTTTTTTCCAAACATTTGAATGCCAGAAATAAATTCTAATGTTTGGCATCAGGTCCAAAGGTTCATTTACATTCTTAGTTATCTTACTTTGGAAGAAGTCAAAAGAAATCTTTCAATTGAATTTCATTTATATTTGTTTATAGGTGCAGATTTGAAGTGGTTTATTCACTTTATTGTCAAAAGTTTTATTTTAGGCCACCAAAACACAAAATAATTTGTGAAACTATGAAGTAGCTCACTAAATGTTGTTTTTTTTTTATATATTTAGGCAATCCATATCCACCTGTTCTTCCCCATCAGAGAGAAACTCATCACCTCCTGAGCAATGTTCTCCTGTCTTCAGCCAGCAAAGATTTCTATAAACAAAAACATCAAGCTGCACTCAGTGACACTGAATCAAGTGCAGAAAGGTCATATAACAAGTCTGACATTAGTTCTACAGAAGGCAGTCAGATTAGTTCTACAGAAGGCAGTCAGGTTAGTTCTACAGAAGGCAGTAAAATGCAGGAAAGTGTAACTGATGATTCAACTGATGGAAGTGTTGAAAGAAAGAACCATATAAGTAACAAAAATGTCACAACTTGATCTACAGTCTTGCTCAGATGTCAGAATAAATTGTTTGATATGAATTTGAAAAGTGTTGTATTTTTCACCATGTAAATTTTAAGATATGATTTTAGAATCATAAGACAACTTCAATATACAAGATCCATAATTCTGTCTTACATTTTCATACAATTACTTTCCATTTGGGACCATACTTGAACAAATATTTCTACCTAGATCTGACCAACTTGGTGTGCAGTTGTCTGTTACTGAAGGCCACATTTCACTGTAAAGGGTTTACTTCTTTCATTTGAAGTACATTAAACTTGCATACACTGGAAAACTATGAGTTTATGAATAATATGTTTACATTTTGAGCCACTTAATTCATTTTTACATGCTCATCAAAAGATGGCTGTATAATTGGAAACCTCGTGGTGGGTGGGCAGCATCCAGACATTGAACACTGTGAAAGGGATGTCTTTAGAAGATATATAGTAAGAAGTAGAAGTGCTGTACACAAGAACCATAACTGTTCCTGGTCCCATTTTTGAAATATCTCCCCTCTTTAAAATTTCACCGTGAGCATGACGTTATATATGTGAATTGAATTAATGTGAAACTGAATAATAAATAGCTGGAGACAAGGAGAAGTGTAGTGCCAAAAAATAACTCTTCCTTCTCTAGGTTTTGAGTAAGCTCCCCTTTAATAAATTTTGTCTTGAGCATAACTTGAACACTATAAAAGGTATTTGCTTGAAACTTTAGATAAAGATAGATGGTAAGAGGTGCAGTGCAGAAGAATTATAACTATCTGGTCCCATTTTTAGCTCACCTGAGCACAAAGTGCTCCAGGTGAGCTTTTGTGATCACCTGATGTCCGACGTTCGTCGTCCGTGCGTGCGTGCGACGTCAACTTTTCTTCAAACAACTTCTTCTCCTGAACTGCTGGGCCAATCTTCCTGAAACTTGACAGGAATGTTACTTGCATGAAGCTTTACCAAAATTGTTCAAATGGTTCAGGTCCATTGCATTTCTAGGCCACAGGAGCTAAAAATAGATTTTCAAAGTTGGAACTTTAAAAATCTTCTTCTCCAGAACTACAAAGCCTGGATCTTAGATAAGCATCATCAGGTGGACCTTTACCAAGTTTGTTCAAATCATGACCCCTGGGTCAAAAATGGCCCTGCCCCAGGGGTCACTAGTTTTACATAGAATTATATAGGAAAAACTTTAAAAATCTTCTTGTCTGAAACCACAAGGCCTAGAGTTTAGATATTTGGTGTGCAGCATTGTCCAGTGGACCTCTACCAAGTTTGTTCAAATCATGGCTCCTGGGTAAAAAATGGCCTGGCCCCGGGGGTCACATGTTTTACATAGAGTTATATAGGAAAAACTTTAAAAAATCTTCTTATCAGAAACTGCAAGGCCTAGAGTTTAGATATTTGGTGTGCAGCGTTGTCTAGTAGACCTCTACCAAGTTTGTTCAAATCATGGCTCCTGGGTCAAAAATGGCCCCGCCCCAGTGGTCACTTGTTTTATATAGAGTTATATAGGAAAAACTTTTAAAAAATCTTCTTGTCAGAAACAGCAAGGCCTAGAGTTTAGATATTTGGTGTGCAGCATTGTCCAGTGGACCTCTACTAAGTTTCTTCATATCAAAGCCACTGGGTCAAAATAGGCCCCACTCTGGGGGTCAATTGATTTTACATACATGTAGGCTAATAAAGGAAATCTTTAAAAGTCTTCTTCTCAGAAACCACAAAGCCTACAGCTTAGATATTTGGTATATAGCATTGTCTAGTAGACCTCTATCAAGTTTGTTCAAATTATGTCTCCTGGGTCAAATTGGCCACGCCCCAGGGTTCTCTTAATTTACATATAGTTATATAGGAAAAACATGAAAAATCATTTTTCCCCGAAACTAATAGATATTTGCTGTGGAGTATTGTGTTGAGAACCTTTACCAGTATTGTTTATATGTTGGCCCCAGGGTCAAAATTGGCCCTGCCCCGGGAGCCCTTAATATGTAAAAAAGGCAATATTTAAAAATCTTCTTACTGGAAA
Source organism: Cyclina sinensis (assembly GCA_012932295.1). NCBI lineage: Eukaryota > Metazoa > Mollusca > Bivalvia > Venerida > Veneridae > Cyclina > Cyclina sinensis. Next base: position 32,075,042 of record JAAONU010000002.1, on the reverse strand, counting down.
CCTCAATGCTTACAGCTTAGATATTTGGTATGCAGCATTGTCTAGTGGATGTCTACCAAGTTTGTTCAAATTATGTCCCCTGGGTCAAAATTAGCCACGCCCCAGGGTTCTCTTGGTTTACCTATAGTTATATAGGAAAAACATGAAAATCATTTTTCTTCCAAACTAATAGGACTAGACCTTAGATATTTAGTCTGGGGTATTGTGTTGAGAACCTTTACCTGTATTGTTTATATGTTGGCCCCGGGGTCAAAATTGGCCCTGCCCCGGGGGCCCTTAATATGTAAAAAAGGCAATCTTTAAAAATCTTCTTACTGGAACCTCAATGCCTACAGCTTAGATATTTGGTATGCAGCATTGTCTAGTGAACCTCTACCTAGTTTGTTTGAAAAATGTCCCTGGGGTCACTATTGGCCCTGCCCGAGGGGTCACAAGTTTTAAATAGCAGTATAGAAGAAAATCTTAAAAAATCTTCTTGCCTGAAACCACAAGGCCTAGAATTTTAAAATTTGGCATGAAGCAAGCTTTATCAAGCTTTTTGAAATTATTAGATTAGGTTAAAGGTCATGGAGGCTAAAAATAGATTTATCTACTGTACCTCATAGAGCCTTCATTTATAGACCAATATCTTTGATATTCACTATATAGGTTCCTTGCATGGACCTCTACCCATGGGTAGGGTTTGAGGTCAAGGTCAAGGTCACCATAGCTTATAATAGATATTTCTACTTTCTGTCGTAGAGCCTTTATTTATTGACTTGATATTTTACATATTTGGTTTGTAGGCACTTATATATTTTCAATTAAAAAATGAAATACTGCTTAACACCAAACCTACAGCCAAAGTAATCAGGTGAGCAATATCCAGGGCCATCATGGCCCTCTTGTTTGGTTTTATAATGAATTTTTGTCCAGAACATAATTTGATCATTATGAAAGGAACTGACTTGAAACTTAAAGATATGTGGTAAGAAGTAGAAATGCAATGTGCAAGAAATATGTAACTGTCAGGTCTCATTTTTGATCCCCCTCTTGAAACATTTGGTATTTAGATATTTTATGGTATATTGAGTCTTTCAGTGTTCTATCAACACAGAGTTGTAAAAATGTTCTTGCTGAATTTGATGATTTCCAAATATTTGTGTAGTGCCATGTGAAATGTCTGCCATCATCAGTTTGCACCCTAAGCTGACGAGCATATATTGCATTTGTTCTGCGATGCATTTTAGCACATCTGAGCACTACATGTATGTGCTCAAGGTGAGCTTTTGTGATCACTCTGTGTCCGACTTGCATTGTGCGTTGTCAGCTTTTTACTTTAAACAGTATCTCCTCCTTAACCACTAGGTGAAAGATGATAAAACTTCTCAGGAAACTAATTACAAACAATATCATTAAAACACCAAGACAGCAATGAATGTACGACATACTTAAAATATGAAACACAATAAAATGAAATGTGGTATTAAACTAGTTGTCTAAAGTAAAAACATAAATTCTTAATATCATACGATACAAGATAATATATACTAGTTGTAAGAGAAAAATAATCCAAAGAACAGTAAAAATAGACATTTGAGTATTGATAAATACTGCTTACAAAACTTCTAAAGACTTCACATTTGTTGGCAGTTGTTGGTCATTTTGCATTTTGTTTTAGCCATGATTTGGACACTTACCTTTTTGGCCGTTAATGATAGAACTTACATTTCATCATCCAGAACTAAATTTGCAGAAAATATTTTATTGTATTTTGGGTACATTTTCAAAATTGTTCTTTTAACTTTTGGATTTTTTTTTTTTTCAAAATTAAATGAACATTACATTTTTTGTGCTAATGTCATGCTTTTGAACTGAGCTTATTATCTTTCTGTGTATCAAGCATCAGCTTTCAGGATTTTATAGATTTTTTTCAACGTTTTCCTTAGCTGTTGACACAAGTAGGACAGCACCTTTCAACCAGTTATCTTGGTGTCAGTTTCACCACCCAACTATAAACTGTACTATAAGACTCTTACACTGGTTGCTGGTACAGACAATATCTGGTCCCGAGGAAACTGTTTAAGGCGCTAACGAGGCTCTGCTACTAAACACATAGATTAGAATTCGAAAGATAATAAAGAAGACTAATATTTTTATTCAGCACTATTTTTTCATAGAAGCATATGAATTTACAACTTCATTGATAACGGAGTGACGTCATTTAAAGCATGCGACTTATCTTATGTGGGGGGTGTAAGATGGATTTTTCTAGCACCGGTGTAAAAAATAGAAAATCCTGTCTGGTATGCAAGAAGACACAGTAAATTTGCCTGTAAAGTAAAGAATACAGTACAAAGCAATGTACATTGTGCCAAGGTCAGTGTATGAATTAGTATTTTTTACTGTGACACTGTAGCAAAATGAAGTAATAATGTTAATAACCCATGATTTCAACAGCAGAAGCATTTTTGAGGAAGCCCCTCATAGAGGGCAATTTTGAAAGATGACCCTTTTCTTCTGTTCATCACATTGTGATACAAGTTAAACTTTTAAAAGGGGTCATCATTTCCAGATGATCTTCTTTTCCCCAAGCGGCTTTTAAGTCAGGTTTGACTGTAGATGTGAAAGATGTGATAGTATGTCAACAGTGTTTTGTGCATAAACTTAATTACTAATTGTACAAATTAGTCAACCTAACATGCATCCTTTTAAATCTATGTAACCCCTTATCAGTCTTGGCACTTTGATGGGAGTATTAATCCCATTCAGTTTTTTATTTCATTCAGAACTTAATAACAAGTAGGATTAAGAAATTTCTGTAAAACAAAAGATTACAATATGAAATTTGACTCAAATAGTATTTATTTCAAAAATGTATTTGTTTACAAGCTGTACATGACATGTATTCACTAAGAAATCTATGATAGACATTAAAATTTTAATCAACAAACATGTGATCATTAAATTTGACAAAATCTTGTATACATGTTATGGTTAATATACTGAAAACTAAAACACAACAATTAAGTTTGCACAAGTCCTTGTATCTGTCTTAAAATTATTAATTCAAATCATTTCATTAAGCAACAAAAAACTCAACTTTGGTTTGTGCCCCATTTCATTTTCAGACTGAACTACACTAAAAAAAAAAAAAAACAGGGTTCATTCAAGTTACTTACTCTTCCTATAGTTTATTAAAGGAATTGGACAACTGTTATGTTTGTGATTAGTTACTTATTCTTATGGTCTCATGATAACCCAAGTGACCATAGCTATTTGACATTTGGCAGATGTATCAAGATAGTGAAACTGTTGGAATTCCTTGCAGACTTGCAGGTATGGTTTTATTAAGCTGTTAGAATAACTGAAATGTTCTTTAGAAGCACAGATTTAACACAAACATAAATCCTTTTACTTAAGTATATTCTGTATCTGTACATGAAAGAGGTCCAATAAATTATATGCTAGGCTGATCTTTACAGCTAGGATAAAAGGCATTCAATCAGTCAAAAGTTACAGTAATTCACAAATTAAGGCAGAACTTAGAAACACCATGTGTGATCTTTGATGTTTCATCATATTTACACATGTACATGTATAATCACCTTGACAAAGATTACAACTGCATATAAACAAGCTCTGTACTTGTTTTTTTTTTAAATATGTTTGTTGTTCTTTATTATCTTTAAGTTAATGACTAACTGTTTAACAAGAGATGTTTGTTAAACATATATGCCCCCCTAGTGCCTTATCCCTAGAGGCAGCCATAAAAGTATAGGAAGGTATAGGGGTTATCTCAACAGACCAACCTGCATAGCGAGTCTGTGAAGCCAAGGCCCGGGTGTTCTCTTGTTATTGATCAGAAACTATTTTTATGTTAATGGTCAATGAAGTGACCCTAAAAACTATAGAGGTGATCTTCTGGCCATGACCAACCTGTCCAAGCATTCTATACTTATTGATAAGGTAATGTTTCACTATTCAAGGTCACTGTCACTTTGATCTGATGACCTGTAAAGCTAAAGGGGTCATCTTTTGGTCATGACCAACCTACATACCAAGTTTGAAGAACCTAGGCCTAAGCGTTCTATAGTTATTGATCGGAAAATGCTTTGCTTTTTAAGGTCATTGTGACCTTGGCATAAAAGTCCGACTATTTTTCTCTTTCCATGTCAGCTGACAAAAATTAAACACACTTAATTAACATCACCATGTTTGGGAAAAAACAACAGAACTACCTGACAACAACAAACTTCCTATCAAGTAAAGAAATAGTCTTTCTTACAGCTTCTGAATAACCAACATACAGAAAAGTTGACCAATGGTTTACTGCACTGTCACATCAGCTGTTTATATTGATAATTTCAGCTGCTACATTTCTAAATATATATACCAGATTCGAGCATGTATTTCATCCGAAGCTTATCAGAGTTTATTTTTCTTTATATAAGAAATCATTTAAAATTTCCTCAAGTTTGCCCCAGTTTCAATACAAAAAGTATATTATAAAGCAGAGATCCAGTGTCAAGTGTACCGAACTGAGAACTGAAATTTACAGTTTCAGTGATACATGTAGATATCTGAACCAATCGAGTACCAAACATTTTTTACCCAATTCAATCTTATCTTGTTTAATTATCTACCCAATTTTATTTCATCTTGTTTCTTGTTTTCAAATATGTTTACCAGCTAATCTCTATCACTATTGAATGCGTATTCTTTTACTACTGGAGAAATTTTTTTATACTCGACCTTTCTTAGATGAAAAGTTCTTTAAACGGAGTAAAAAAGTTTTCTCGTTTCAATAAAGAACAAAAGTCTGAATTTAAAAGAAAAATGCTACATCAAATAATTTAACTGGCGGTAAATGAATTTTAGTAAGTTCTGAACATTCCTTGTAAAACATAATGTATAGCATCACGTACAATGTATATTTGACTGAAGGTTTTTTTCATTCTATTCCTTTGAAAAAAAAAAATTTTCAACAAACAACATACATTAAGAGACATTCAATCTGTCTCTTGGAATGTCATGTAAAAATTCTCTGCCAGAGACAGTAAGCAAAGCTGGTTTGCTAACCCTTTAAAATATCATGTTTCTTCATTCCTTTCCCCCTGTGACAAGAGTCTGTTAAAATATAATTAGGAGTTTCTCAAGTAGACCAGACAAACTGTAATAACCATCAACACATCATTTCATGCACCAGATCATTGAGTGGCAGGACACCTTCCAGTGTCAGTGACAAAAATCTTTCCGCTGCTTTTGCACTCAGTGTTCGTAAAGTTGGCAGTCGCAGAAGTAGTTTACCAAACCGACCCTTATCATTTGTGTTCTTGGTGCAAACGTAACGTCGCAGAATATCCAGAAACTTTGTCTGAATCATGATCACTTTATTTTTGTCAGTGAGACCAATGGCATCTGAAACATAATCAACAACAAATTATTTCTTTACTCATAAGTTTTTGAAATGAAAAAACGAAAAGCCATGCTTTAACGCTTTACCTACCGCGTTAGCTCTGTGTTCCAACCATATTATTATTAAGAGATCAATACACTATTAGCTTCACCAATGCTATTTCATACAAAATAAACAAAACACTGATTCTGTTTTATTATTCAAGTGACTTAACACTTGCTATGTCATTTTCTAGAGGTCCACCACTTGTGTTACTCGAGACATTTTTGTTATATAGCTTTAGTTCAAACTGAGGATTTAGTAAGCTGCATTTTTGTTTCTTCTATCAAGTAGATCTTGTTCAATTTCTCATTTGAATGGATGTAATATAAAAATCTTACATCATGTCTTGTTTTACACATGACGTACTGAAGCTATCATGGAAGTAAAGCGTATGTTGCATACATGTGTCTATATGACGAGTAAAATTATGAACACTAATGGAACAAGTAGTACCGAGAAACATTCGAAACATTTTAAATTTTGGTAAAAACCATACATAAAACCGAAAGCTTACCAGGATATGTAAGAACTATTGCATTCATCAGGGCAAATTCAACTTTATCAAGATTAAGTTCCCGAAGTCGGGAAGCAAACTCAAGAGTGGCATGCACTAACTCCTGGCCCCAACCCATGGTCATTGCCACTGACCTTGGTAAAATAATGTTGTCAGCAAACCTCAAGGAGTCATCATAAGGTGTTGACCTGGAAAGATTTGTTTAATAAAGAAATTGTGTCTTTCATGTAATATTTTGCTAACAGTATTATTTAAATACAAAACATTATCTACCCTAAACTTGTACATTTTGGCAAAGTTATACGAGTGTCTCCTAGATTCATTAGACATACAAATGAATTAATAAAGGTCTACAAAGAGATTATTTAAGGTGTGGTGCAAAAATATATACAAAAGCATAATTATTTCTAGAATAAAACGCTAATTTAAAAATGGTATTGCCAGTATTCGTATAACCAATTATTTATATTGGAACCATCTCAAACAGAATGCTTGTATCTTTAAATTTTAATTGGTATATCTAAAATGTGATTATTTCCCACCTGTATGACAGTCTGAACACATTCAGTTCCATGAAAGCTGATTTAAGTAATGCCATTTGATCTTCCATAGTAAACACTCTGAAATCTGCAATTCATTAATACATCATTGATTTTCAACAAATTCGCAGTAAGGAATATTGATACAACCAGTAACAATCTAAAATGTCACAAAGGAATAAATGAAATAAATGCTATAGTTAAATATTTTTAAAGCAACTGACTCACAGAATTTAGCCGAAATTTTTTATTCTTTAAAATTTAAGAGAAGTGGATATACTATGGAAAAAACATAATATTATGCTTCTATACACCTAATACAAGCATAACCAACATCATGTTGATATTTTTATCATATATTTTAGTGCCTTTTATAATATTCGATATTAGAGAATAAAAAATATTAAATAATTGCCTTTTGATTTATCGATACAAAATTTTCTAACAATGACAGCACTAGTCAATTCACAGAATGATTTACATCAAGCCAAGGCAAATTCACTGAAACCTATACCAGTCATACATGTACTCACACTTCAATTCTTAAGAAAACTGTTAACCACATCTTAATCAAACTCAGACAATAACACATCCAAATGAATTCTTGATAAAGTGAAAAGGTCAACATTTATAGAACTTTCAAACCCTATATTCCATAATACCTGTAATATAAGGTAAAACAAAACATCCAATAAAAATATATCTGTACAGAAATACTATCAGAAGTATAAGTGAACAGTAAGAAAAGTGACAGTGAATTTCTAATTTGTCTATTTAACTGTTACACAGACCATAATAATGTGCAGAGTATATGACTTAGTAAGAAAAAATTCTTACTAGGAACTTTTTTTGCCCATTCAATGATATACTTGAGTTCTGTATAACCAAACTGCATCAACTCTTCCATGGACATCTCACTTGCCGTTCGACCCTCGTCTGAAATGGAAAGTATTTTGTTGACTATCTTTAGCTTTGTCTGACATTATTCAGCACTGTGCCTATGTGGAGACTTTGTAATCATCTTTCAAAGTGAATACAAGAACTTTACCCATATCGACCATGACTCTGTCAACTTTCTCACATAATATGTAAACCTTTGATTAAATTCTGGTTTGACTTCAAAGTTCAGTTACAGCTGAAAAACTCTAACAGTATTTGCTTTAAATCTCATATCTCCACTGACATTTCTGTAATGATGCAATGAAGAGTGAACAATAATTCAAACAATTTTCTAACTGCATTTATATATCCTAAAGTAGTTAAAACATTAACTCACATTCATTATCAGGTATTCTGTCTGGATTAGAAGCCAGTAAAATATTGATCACTTCATTATGTTCATCCTCCAGTTTATGTTTGTTTTCAAAAAATTTTGCAGTTTCTTCGTCAATGGAACTGTCAAACCGAGGTTTCTTTGTCCTGTGTTTTCCACCTGGTGATCTGTCTTCTCTCACAGCTGAAATTTACAAGACACAGTTACAGTTTACATATATAATATATATCTTACACTGATTTTATAAGATGCTTTTAATAATGTTGAATGTAATCTTCAGTAAGATCTTTATTTAATCAGACATGACCACTAGTTTAATGTTCTAATGTTTCATAAATTATATAACTTTAAGTTATCAAAATTAAATGATGAATGCCTGTTATAAAACTCATAGGTCACGGTGCAAAACCATATTGGCAGTCTCTCTACAAAACCTGCTTTATCTACAATTTCTCTGCATCAGTACCAGTAAGTCTATGCTGTAAACAGTGTTTGCAATGGACGATAGGCAAATTGTACAGACATCAGTTGAAACAGATATGCTTAACATCAAGAAGTGCATGGAACTTTTGAATATCACTGCTATGTATACGCTTGAAAATATGTACTCACCCTCCCTTTTCATACCGTATTGCAGACACTTGTTGAATCTACAGAACTGACAGTTGTTCCTTGTCATTTTATTTATCAAGCATATTCCATTTGCTTTACACACATAGAACAAATTTTTTTGGACAGTCCTTTTGAAAAAACCTTTACATCCCTCACATGACAGGACTGAATAATGGTACCCTGAGCCACGATCCCCGCAGATTACACACGCCTGGTACTGACCTTGTCCTTCATCTACAGCCTCAGTACCAATACTTATCGTAGTAGTATCTCCTGCAACAACTTCACTTGTTTGAGCATCGACAAAAAACTTAACTCCTTTTACCACTCTTGGGGTAACAGAAGGGGAACTTATGTCAGTCTGTGCTACTGCTTCATGATAACCATCAGTTTCTGAGTCATCAGAGTTGTTGTATCGTAAATGCTGGTCAGACTCAGACTTCAAGTCAACAGTTTCCATTTTGACATCTGTGTTACAATCTTTAACTCAATTCTTGACCTGAAAATGGGAAAACAAGAGACTGAGTGTGTCAGATTGCTTCTATAAAGCTAGCATTACAAGTTACCAAAACAGTCAATGGAAACTAGAGTTTACAAAATATCTCAGACAAGAGAAAAAAACAGAACATCACAATATTTTTGAAATGGATGTGTCCAGGGATATAGATCCATACCCATAGTCTGGCAGTCTATCCCTAGACAATACAAGTAGGAATGTCTAGGGATACAGACCTTCTTTTAACTTACTTTAAGCTGATTATATTGCTGCTAAATGAAGCGGCTGCAGCTTTTGTTCATTCTTTCACTATCCCACTGGGTTTGGTTATTTTTAGCAAAATTTGTTTTGAACAGCAAAGCTAAAAATTTATTTTCATTGGACTGTAAAATCTGAACGAATACAAGTAATGATGGTTGAGAATTATCGTTGTCATCTAGCAGGTACTATAGAAATGATAATTTGTGAAGGCATCTTCTCAAGTAACTTGTAAAGTATACAGATTTAGGTTCAGCTATAACTGAACACTCTCTGTTTAAAAAAAATCTAAAACTAAAGATCTACACGAGATGAAAACGGCATGTTTCTCATTTCTTAAGCAGAAATTTGAATTCGGATTACTCGAATAATATTGTTGGAAAATAACTGAATATAACTTGAAAGTAATCGTCAGTCTTACATGTCTTAGGTAAATTTAAGTCGGTTAAATAAAAATAAAAAACTGCGAAAACCATGAAAACTGGGTTCATTCTAAAGTAAATTGATGGTTAATTCTACCATAAAAGAAGGTCCGTATCCCTTGACAGTCATATCAGTATTTTCTAGGGATACTCATCCGTATCCTTAGAACACTGGTCTAGAAGTACGGATCTGTCTTGCGGGAACGTTGACATGTTAACTTCACTTTTACTTAAAGGCGATATCTCTTTCATTCCTTATATGTAAAAGTTGTCGAAGGAGAATGTGCATTATGTGGTGAAATCAAAACCATGACAATGTTCATTGTGAAGTCACACCGACCTACGCCTTTTGTAACTACGAATGTATCAGGCTTTTCATTCAGGAGTCATATTTTTGAACAAAATAAGATTGTCAACTAATGTATGTTCTTCGGACAACGCTGCTTAATGAATTTTACCATTTTTCATTGCAAAACAATACCATATCTCGGTCAACATGCCCCAGTAAAAATGTATTTCGTGAAAACTACTTTTAGGTGAAAAACAACTAATATTGACTTAAAGGCTGTATGTGGAACGAATTACCGACCGAGATTAAGGCTACCCCAACTGTGCCAGCTTTTATCAGTGGACTAAACAAGTTTTATAGATTTTAAAGTACTTAAAATAAATGTTTAAGTAAGATCTTCAGTTAAATCTTGTTTTCTTTGTTATTAACTTTTTATAATTTTAAATGTTCCTGACATGCGCCTGCCTAGTATAGTCAGTATTGACTTTTGGCAGTATTAAGTTGAAGTTGATGTGGTTGTAGGTAATAGTAGAGATGCCTTCTTTCGACGGGACCAGCATAATCAATATCTAACGAGCATAAGCACTACATTTTCTCATCTAGTTCGAGATAAAAGTCATAAACTAGAAAATAACATTAACTTCCTTGGTGTTTTACAAAAAAAGAAGAAGAAAGAAACACAACAACAACAAATATAGAATACAACTCGCGAGGTGTGTTTTTTACTCTCCCTCTTAGCCGGTATTGAAAAGTATGCAGTTTCGTTCAAACCATCTCAAACTTGTTAAAACGGCAGCTAGTAAGGAAAATGTACACTCTTTTCTTTTTGAGTTTATTCTTCGTTGAACTTGAACTGGTTGCCCATATAACCGACGCATTCTGAGGACTTTAGTCTTTTTAAGGTTAGAGGGATAGTTCAAGATACATTAAGCATCCAGTTGGATAGTAACCCCTGGTTCTGTTCCACGTGCAGTGTTTAGCACGTGACTTTGGTTTAATGTCTAATCCGAAAGACAATCAGTAAAGGGGAATCAAACATGCGACCCTGGGTTACGAGTCAAGGACTACCTACTATTCTGCACCTATGGAGAAATGTAAACTTATAAACAAGTTCTCAAGGGAATGAGTGTTTTAAATTTCTGACAGAACTGCGTGTCTGTAGTGGAAATAATTAAAAGTGTAATATTCAAGACAACTTCTGCGTAAGAAGTCATAAGAGCGATAAAACAACACCGTGATATATGGTTTAACTCGTATTAAGATGTTCAAAACGTTCAAACTAGAAAGTGGCAAGTAAATGAAGCAAAAAAATCAAAAATTTCTATCAACCTAAACATTGGTACACACTTGCAATAATGCACGAAACTGTTGATTTCAGTCCTACCTTTCAGTTATTTATTTAACACACAACTGAATAAATACATAGTCATTAATTTAATTTTTTATATTGTAATTCTTGTAAATTTCAAATATATTGTTTGGTCATCCGACATACGTACTAGTAATTTCAATTCAATGTAATTATAAAGGAATAAGATAATATGGTCATTCGACGATGCCGCACTGGAAATAATAAAGTTCAGCCAGTATTCCTGTCAGTTGTGCCTTTGAAACAAGCTTGAGAGAATTTTAAATTAATATTTACATTATTCAGAATAAATATGGTCTTGCAGTTATCTTAAAGTGATAGGGCATCTGCATGCGCTTTGTTAGACTTATAGACAAAGACAGTAAGATTGCTTTCCATGAACGATGCGTAACAAGATAAAGTGATAAATGTATACTACTCAACTTTTGTTAAGCACCAAATGTTTTAGTGTGAATATTTTACGGCAATTATTTGATTACCGACGTACAAATGATTTTTAATGTCAATTTCATGTTTTATCAATTTTACTGAAGGACAAATTTAACATTTTTTACTGTTTTTGCATAAGTTATGTGCAAAGAAGAGGAAATTGCCTATATCCAAGATTTTTGGACAGGCAATTTGTTTTCCATTTTTTCACAACCCCATTATGTTTACAAGTTTAGACTCAGTAGCGTGTGTGTGACCCATTGCTAACGACAACTGCTTGGCAACGCCTTCACATGCTCCGTATGAGGTTTCTGACAGTCCTGGCGGGGATGGCGGCCCATTCTTGTACCAACATGGCCGCAAGCTCCTGGATGCTTCTAGGTCGCACCTGGCGAGCTGATATCCGTACCTGCAGCTCATTCCACATGTGGTCAATTGGATTTAGGCCGGGTGTTCGAGCTGGCCAACCATGGCGCTCAATACCCTCCGTCTGCAGGACCTCTTGGCCCTGTGGGGTCGCGCATTATCGTCCATTAAAATGAACTGATCGCCCACTGCCCCGGCATACAGCCCAAGCTGGGTGTCTAACATCTCATCGATGTACCGCTGACCAGTCAATGTACATCTATTTAGCACAACGAGGTCAGTCCGTCCATCGCAGCTGATGCCACCCCACGCCATAACTGACCCCTCCCCCGTAGCGGTCTTGCTCAGCAATATTTCCGACTTAAAACCTTTCCACAGGTCTTCTCCAGACTCGTGCACGTTTGTCAGTAAAGTCTAGGCAAAACCTAGACTCATCAGTGAAGAGAACATGTCTCCAGTTTTGTCTGGTCCACCTAACATGCTCCCTCGCCTATTCCAAACGGGTCTGGCGGTGACGAGGAGTCAATGGAATTCTTATAAAGGGTCTTGATCGCAAATTACCCTCGTGCAACCTTCTGCGCACCGTCTGAGTACAAACATTGACCCTAGAAGCATTAAGAAGGTCATTACGAAGATGTGCTGCAGTTGAAAACCGTCCTCGACGGGCCCGGATAATCAAGAATCGGTCTTGAGCTCCTGTCGTCACCCTGTGTCTGCCTCCGCCATGGTTCCTGACGGGTGTACCATACTAGTGGTACCTTGCCAAGGCTCTGGTGATGATCCTCACGGTGTGTGTCCCCCCTGCTCCACCATCCCTACAGCCCTCCACATCTCTGCTTCACACAAATGCCGTCTTATCATATCGTTTGCCATGTCAAAGTGACTAATGTAAAAAAAAGTCTGACCATAAATTTGTAATGTCGGTGTATAAGGACAATAATGTGTCTCGGCCCCCACTAAAACAAAGAAAGGAAAACGAGGGGTGCATGCTTTCCGTGACCACGTGGCGTGAGCTACCCGATAAAACAGCTTGCATTTAGGTTGGGGGCCATCGCAAAACATTGCTGAATCAAACTATGCAAAATAAATAATTGAATACTTTTTATACTTTTTATAATATAGTGAGAAACTTTTGGTGGTTAGCAAAAGCTGAGTAGAAAAATACTAGAATATTTGTTTTCTTGATTTCTCGATTGGCGAAATGACAAAAGAAAATCACTATTTTGCGTTAGACAGAGCAAGCTTTATGAAGATTAAGGCTGTAGTAATGGATTTCAGTACAGGTCTTTAGTATTTTAGTTTAAAGTTTTCCCAGTCTAAGTTAGTTAGGGATAGGCTATAAATACGCCTTTTTAAACATGCATTCTTGAAATACGACCTCCAGTTTTTGAAGACCCTTACCAAGACCCTTAATGTTCGTGTAAAATCAGTCACAAATCAGAACATACAATCATACGCCTATTAAATACCACTGAGTCATGGACAATGCCTGTTATACCTTATTTATATATATTTTACAGGCCACATATTCTTTTTCTAACGGTGAAAAACGACTTTAAACGAAGCAGAAATGATTTATTCGTATTCATGTAAATGACATTGATTCTTTTACTGATGCATTTGGGATCATTTAAAAGGGAAAAAATGAATTCGTCTTAGAGATTGAAGGCTACAAGCATATAATAAGTACAATCTAGGTGCTTTTAATACAAAATACAAAACACAGTTCAAAATAGCACATGCATTACTGATACGACCGTACGTTTCTCCCGCCACTTCTTAAGCTGAATTGTATATTGTGTAAGGTTAGTTTTGAGTGCAACAATTTTACAATAGTGTTTGAGTTATTAGCGATAACGTTGCAATGCGAAATAGTTTGAAGAGGCCAGAAAAGATGAATGGTCAATACTTCTGCTTTATAACGTAGCTCTTATAAGAATGTTCATGTGTTATATTCCATTATATGTGTGGACTCATCTCGCATGAAAGTACTCTCTATTGTTGTATTTTTCAGATAAAAAAGTAGTAGATTTTGTCGTTCTTCTGCAGCCTTAACGGCAGTGTTGTAAATCCATCATGGAATTCATCTTGTTTATTTGAACCTAAGTCAACACCGTTTGCAAAACACTTTTGACAAAACGTTAAAATCGAACATACAGTTCACACATGTTGTAGTTTCACCGTCGCGGCACCTTTTTTATATCCACATCGGCTTATTTCTGTTTACTTTTTTCATGTATGTCCTTTGATTGTCACTCTGTATCTGATATTGGTCTACTGGGCAAATGGTGCCCTAATTTCATTAAGTGGCATGGAAAGAGAAATAACCAATAAGAAAACAAAAACAGTACAATAAAATATGATCTTCAGAAATCTTTTTTTCGGAACGCATCATTCCAAATCTTAATGTTTTATTTTATGACAAATATATCTCTGTTAACCCTCGCTCGTTTTCATTAATTTTACTCAAGTTAAAATATATTGCAAAAACGCCTCTTTGATCAACAACGATATGTTCGGTGCTAACGCCAACTATAATTGTACACACTGTAAAAATTAATGCGCTTTCCGGAAGTTACCTGAATATGTCCGTCCACATGAAAAACCGATACAGAACCTCGATTTGTAAAAAATGAAGAGTAATTCCTACAGATATATTGTAATGAAGTGGGAAAATATTAAGACTAAAACATGTCAATATTTCAATTCAAGCGTGTCTACCAGTATGATTAACACATTTGTTATATAGACATTCAACAACATTGCTTATGCATTATGTTCTCTAACTAGCTCGTTTTAGTCAAATCTGTTCAACTGATGGAAGCTGGTGACCAGTTTGAGAAGTAGGCAATACGTTTCTTTCTTCAATCAAATCTTCGCTACCGGCCACTACAGCGGTTCCTCTAACATGTACTGAGGCGTTAGCCAAATACTCTCCCATTTCATCGGTGTGACTCGTCCTTTTCTTCTTTTTGTGTCTCCTTTTCCTTTGATCTTCATTTTTCTCTGTCAGTGTACTGTCACCTTTGTTTTCATTTGGTCTGTGCTCCAAGTCGCTCCTACGAACTTCTATTGGTTTATTTCTATTAGTGTTATCTTCGGCATTATTGTCTTCAAACACACCAATCGTCGGAAGCTGAATATTCTTAATAGTGTGAAATATTGTCTCTAACATGGTCTCTGGATTTGGACGGTGCCTTGATTTGCTTTTTGTTACTTCGTGTAATGAACGGACTTCCATAAACGACCGTGTCCGCTTGACAACTTGTTTTGTATTAATATCGTACCAGTCACAGACACGCGGCTGTCCAACCATTCTCAAGAAGCATACAGGGAAAATACTCTCAAAGAAGAGGATGATAGATAATTGTTGAACTCTGTACTGTATGTCACGATTCTGGGACACAAAACTACATGTATTCGACATCATGGCAATGAGCGAGTTTATCATCAGCACATAGGTCAAGAGGACAAAAGCGACATAAATACACACAGCGAACCACGGCGCAGGTGCATCAAAGAGAACATCCAAAGACGCAAAGCCAAACATCATTTTAAACATTGATATCATCAACTTAGCATACTCGTGCACGTTTTCGTTCTCTGGTATATTACCAGTGGGTTTGGGTGAACCTCTAAATACAATATAGATACCAGTGGTAAAGGCAACAAGTTCCATTCCAATAATGATTGAAAATCGGAACATATCTCCCACTAGTACTTTCTGTATCATCACCGTAAAAAAGCTAAACTGCCTGAAACCTCTCAAGAAGAATACCAAGAACCACCATCCAAGAATCATTGAGCAAACAAGAAGATACTCGCCGTACTGCTCATCAGCAATTCTCCATATGAAGTCTGTTAATACTGTAAAAGCGTATAAAACCAAAACAAGACGGAAAGGACCATTATGGTAACAGTTCATCACATGTGACAAAGTCCATGGCATACGACCTTTAATAATCCTTATTACTTCTTGTAAAAGGTAAATAAAGATAAATAACAGGCTTAGAATTGCGTAGAATGTTACGTATCCGTCCTGACCAATAGTGTATACGTTTCTGTTACCATTCGTAACATTATATGCAACAGAAGAGCGGCGTACTGCATAAACGGTGAAGCCAATCATGAACAGCATATGTAGAATGCCCCACAGAACAAAGAACCACCGATAATATTCCCATTTTCTGTTGATAACATAACGCAAAGGTGACATTTCAATAAACTTAAACACTGTCGCAGAATCACTGCCAAATATCATTTCTAATGTCGGCACATTGCACGACTTAACGTGTCCTCGCTTCTGTTGTTCGCCAGGGGAGTTAACTTTCTCTGAGTCCTCCGGAGCAATCCAAGGAAGTATATCCATCAGTTTAAATTCTGAGGTTGAATCAATATCAGTGACGTCATACAGCTCTACGTCAAAAAGTCCGTCCTCTGAATTAACGTAGCAGTACACACCTTTCATCTCCATTATAAACTTAAATATTAGTTGTTGCCCAAGTTCAGCTGCCAGTTTAAGAGGGTTCCGTCCATCGTTGTTAGACAGCAACCAGATATGAGTTCTTCCGAGCAATGCATCACTAGAGCATATACTGTTGTTGACTACACTTGAAGTTTTTTCTCCTTTGCACAAATGCTTTACTCCAGAAATATGTTGTAGCATTGTCATTATGTCTGGGAGTTTCTCCGGGTAAAGGTGTGCGTAGCGAATTAGGCTGTGACATACATTATCTCCACGCGAGTTCCGAGCATCAACCATGGCACCGTATTCTAAAATCTTGTCAAAAAGTTTAACATTCAGTGTCAGAGCTGCTACTGAAAGCGGGGTTTCGCCAAGCATAACAGTATTTTCAAACTGAGAACCTGTCGCACAACCTGACAATAAATTTTCTAGAACTCCAAACTCATTTGCCTTCTTTAATAACTGCTCTGTTACTTCTATGTCCTCCCCAGTTATAGCAATATGAAGAGCGGTTTGGCCTCTATACAGCTCTGAATTATCCCTAGCTTCATTAAGCAATTCTGGACAAGCAGAAAGTATTGCAGAAATTATCTCTTTAGTTGCACGCATTTTTACTGCACGGTGTAAGATCGTTTCTTCTTCAATGAACAGGGTTTGACGATCTCTACCTTTGGTTTTGGATTTAATATCTGAGATGATTACATGCACCTTTTCATGATTCCCTTCCTTGATAACAGCAACAAGAGGTTTAACAACATCTGGAACATCATTTTCCAAAACACTATGAGAATTCCATAGTCCAACTGATGGCAGCTGGGTCGGTTTGTCTGAGTTGGCAGCCATTTCGTGTTTATTTACTCTACTGCTTGACAAGGTATATTGAGTGCGATAACCGGGGTCATTTAAGATTACTTGAAGCCTGCAAAACAGCAAAAATACACAGCGATAGTAGGTTTTCCGTCAATGAACGTATGTACAATCCATTGCTGTAGAATTGTTAACCACACAAGTCAGCGCGGAATGTGAGTAATACAGATGTGATCTAATGAATACTAATGGTAATTATTTAACACATTGGAGATCGTGCACGTAACTTCATTCTGAAATTAAATGGAACACATTCCTCTGATATTCATACGGTTTTCATCTTACAACAAACAAACATTTGGTAAGCACATTTCTTCTAATTATCTTCATCTTCGTCTGATTTTCTGCAAGTAAAGACATATTCAAAAGTTAAGTTTTAGATATCGCTCTGAGTTTATGCGAAAATACAGTCCTATTAAGTGCAAACACTGGCTGTCAAAAAGATCCGTAATGAATACCTTTCATTCTTATTTCATCGGTAAAAGTAAAATACTCTTAAAGAGAGACTGAAAAGAAAATGGTTAATGACTTCGACTTGGCTCTAGATTAATTACCTTTGCATTTTGATTCATATAAGTCCAATACGTAAGTCGGACGCTATTTTTTCTTTTTCATTTTAATGTAAATGGAAAGAGGCAATGGTTAAATCAATTTAATATGTTTTGAAAATGAATTAATTCAATAGTGAACGAATTTTTATTGATTTTTGTTGTAAGCTCAGAAGCAAGTGATGAATAAATATATGTATCAAATTATTTAAAAGTTCTATTAACTTAAAGAAAAAGTATGATATAATCAATGCAGTGAAATAAATAATCGAACACTAACCTGAATACTGATTTAGTCCTGTATCACCATGGTTTGGACCTAATCGATATGTAGATATATGTACAATATCAAACCTAGAGCGATTTGATAGATAAACTGTTGAAAGGTACTAACACAGGATATGAAAAGTTCAATTCTCCTGGTGAATGCGAAAAAGTCCTATATGTTTCTTATCTTATATACACTTAGATCTTTTTCGGATTCACCGCCTGAATTACTGATTTTAGATGTTTAAATGGCGGTGGTGTTTATCATTATGTGAATGCTTTATACAAAAAGGTGATTGACATGTGACACAAAGTCATTGATTAAAGGTATTGTGAGGTCTAAATCGACGAGATTAATCTGATTAGAAGGATATTTATTTCTTTTAGCCAGGTTGTGATCTCACATTTATCAGACATGATATATCAAAATCGATTTTTTAAAGAAAACTATGGAATGTTATTTAGGTAAAGATTACACAATGCCTGCTTACTGTTACAATTTACTCACTGACACTGCTGTTGTTCTTACTTGTAAAGTCATTATGCATGCTGGCACCTTCACCACGCTTGCTCACAATGATACCATGCTTCCTGGAAGTTACAATTTGTATGCTGTTGAGACCCTGATGTCTATATCATAATTTCATTGGCTGTATGACAGTTCAATGTAGCGTAATGATATATTTCAACATGCCTGGAGTGTATATCAGCACTGATACTTCAACATTGCTCTGATACAATGCTCCCAGAACAAAAAACACGATATGAGCACACAATATGAAAGATGTAATCAGCCACTAAGCAAGTTGAAGAAAGCATAATGTCAATTGCAAAATTACACGTCACATTTTGATACCCGAGGGCGCACGTTTGAAGTTTTCACGAAAGATAACGGAAAATACCGGCCTATGACTATTGTAATATCTTTATTCATATTCGGATATTCTCGATATCTTGCCTTCAAATTACGGAAAAACACGACTACTTGAACGCAACGGATGAAAGCTAAAAGGGTCTAAATGCTATCTGATTAAGAAGCAGTTTGGATCTTTTCGCTTTCATCCCCGAAATGTAGGGAAATTGGTCAAAATAACACACTACAAACTAGGACAAATGTTTCTGATGTACATATGGCCAATAAATGTAAGTCGTGCGAATCTCGTATGTATCTCTTTAGTAACGATTTTTCCGCTATATGTTCGAAGCTGTCTTAAGAATTTAATTATTTGATGCCGTTTTTTTCCGGGATAATGCAAGTTGATGACGGAAAGCAGTAAGTTACAGAGAGTCTTCTGGTTCTTTTTTACTCCAGTGTAACTATGCATGGTTTTAGAAGAATATTCCAGACAATCCGGAAAATAATTATCTATAGTATTATTTTAGTAAAATAACAGTGGTTTTACATCAATTATAATTTCAAACTTTTAAAAAAGCAGTTTTATAGTGAAAAGAGAATTTTTACTTGACTGCATTGGGGCTTAGTATCACATTTGTCATAATTGCAAATTTCATTGTAACTTTGCCAAACGTCAAAATAATTATTTCTAAGGAGAGAATAAACTTTTAAAAACGCACAGTGCGAACACATTCTTGTACAATGTTTACAATTTGATTTTACGGAACAGGAGAATTTTTTAAAAATTTAAATGAAAAAGTTCAAATTTCGTATTTATGATATTCAAAGTTGGAATAACGCACGTTGCAGAATGATTTAGCGTCACTCTATGAAGAAAAACGAATATGGATTTGTTTAGATTTATTTTTTAAGTGTTACCTCTATGAGGCCTACGTGATAAACATCTGCAGAAATGTTCTTACATATTGGATTGGATGTTGCAACTTTGCATTAATCCAGCTTGATGGCTGCTTCCTAGAATCAAACTATTACTCGCGTTGAAACTATGGAATGCAGACAGTTACTGCAGACTTACCCTTAGTGTTGGATTTGAGGTCTGGCGTTCTATATCTGGGTCACTGCTCCTCTCAACTAAATGTTCATCTGTTATTTCCTCAAATTCTTACTTTAAAACGAATACTGGGAAATAGGAAACAGCAAGGATGACATATTGCCTTTCTATTGAGAAACTATATTTTTAAATATATTTACTGGGTGTCCTTGATTCACGTCGCTTCGAATTTATCTTCTTTTTAAAATAAAACCAACTTTTAAAATATTTTTACTTTCAAACAATAGAGTGTTTTATGTACTTAAAACTAGCATTGCATACAATTACATTTACTATGGTGAAGATTGAACTTGCAAACCCTGAATAACAAATTCTATGCGCTATAACGGCCGGTAAGTTTTGGTTATTTCATTAGAGTTTGTTTATCACCATTTTGTGAAGGTTTGTTTATCGCCAGCAACGCAATACCTTTCTGACCCGCAAAAGAATCTAAGGTTGTACACAATGGTGACTCTGGTTCATGATATATGAATAGCATCGATATGCGAGACCTCTTCGGTCGTCCAGGTGTTGATTGAAGAGTGGAGGTGGGAGTGAGAGTCAAACTTGTCAAACTAGAATAGAAGTCTGAGTTTCCGCTAGATCATGGACCTGCTCCCAGGGACACGACCATACGGATACGCTACTTGTTCATAATGACACCCAGGCACGCTTAAGCTATTCTTGCCTTAGGAACGTACATCGAGCTGCAGCCAAAATTCAAACCCTTGACTTTTGAACAAGTTGTGAACTCATTAATTAAAAATTTTAAACTACTGACATTTTAAATTTAGTTTTTGTCCATTGGCGGCGCGTGGAGAACTTACATTTACCAAAGGGTCGCCAAAAAGGAAGAAAAGATTAAAAGGTGGACCGGAGCCTCTAATTATTCAGGATAGGTCTTTTTACCACTCATACCTTGCAAATTAGCTTCCTCTAGAATTTACGAGCTTCTATAATTAGCCTCCAAATCCATCGATATATTTTAATTCAAATGAATTGGTTTGAATTCATCAGATTGGTCATATTTTCCTAGATTTTTCGGACATACAAGCAGGGCTGGGTGTAAGGATATGGTGGGGACTGAATGGTAAAGTTCTGTGATATTGACCATGTTGAAAGGACTATCACAACCGTTAAAATTTATAACTATCATCTTACACCACTAACATTTTTATAAAATCTCCACACTAGTTAAAGTCCACACTTTTATACATCAATTATTTTAATTTACAATAACGTTAATTCATATGTTATTTCAATTTTCATTAAATATGTGAGAGAGGTAAGTCGGATCGCGATAGATATTGTTAATTACTTATTAAATAGTTATATGTACATTGAGTCTAATCTATCAATAGGGTCAATGGTTTTCATAGATAAATCCGAGGTTATGTCATTTTTGGTGAGTTACACCACCTTACCGTTGATGATACCTATTCAAACGGTTAAGCAGACACTACATTTGAGTTGCCTAAATATACATATACATGTATATAAATCATGGTGCATTCATTTGGCTCAAAAAGTGTTTATATTTCACTGTCGGTAATTTTATCAGTAATTTCAGCAACTCAGTCAAGTAAGTTACTCTTTTTTCTTGTGGATGGATTTCGTTGGGACTACTTTAATCTACCGGGATTACAGTTGAAGGGATTCAAACGATTGGTCGAACAAGGAACTAAAGCTGAATGGCTCACTCCAGACTTTCCTACCAACAGTCTGCCTAACTACAAGACTCTAGAAACAGGCATGCTATATATATTGAGATGTTTATGTAATTAGTGGTTGCTGTTAAACTAAAGATATGATACCGCCCATGAACGAAAATATAACGTTATCGCCAGTTTATGCAAATGTTCACACTAGTGCATACAAACATTGCTAGAAAGAAAAAGTGCTGTTTAGTTTTACTTATATTATGATATCGTTCGCGGATGTCAACGGAAATAAAAATACCAAATTTCGTTTTGTAACTTCACCGCCATTACTCGGATGCGTAAGACGTAAAAGTTATTTTTTAAAATTAAACAGCGTAAAGTATATTTATAGAACCGTTTTCAGCTTTGGTCATGTGATATCGAAAACAAGTTCTGACGGGTCATAAGTATTTTGATAATTTTATCTTTTGATTCTCGAGCACAATTTATCGTCTACGAAATTTAAACATGCAGACAGACTGCTGTAAATGCTTTTAAACATACTTATGTTCTTATTTTGTTTATTTCTATGATGATTATGGCCAGTATAATAACACCACGAGTTTTTCTTAGTTGATTGAGGCCGTTAACCGTACGTGTGACTGCACCAAAAAAAAACAAAAAAAAAAAAAACAAATTGAGGTTTACTTTTAACTTATATACTATAAGTTAACATATTCTGGAATAGGTGAAAGATTTTTCTTCAAAAATGTCTTCGTATAGACGTTAAGATTTTTTTCCCGAGGAAAATTTGCTGTTTATCCTGGCAAACCGCCTTCTTAACGTCTGTACAAAGACATTTTTGAAGCGATAAGAGTAAATGTATCTGACGTATACAATGATTAAGTGTAAAGAATAGACAGTAAACATCATTGACAGCAATAGGTCCATGAAGAGGTTAACAATTTCAGCACAATTGATCTAATTCCTACGAACTAGAGCATTTCGGAGAGCATAACCCGGTTCCAACGGGTTCTTTTTAGCTCACCTGTCACATAGTGACAAGGTGAGCTTTTGTGATCGCAATTTGTCCGGCGTCCGTCCGTCCGTAAACTTTTCATTCAAATGACATCTCCTCTGAAACCAAAGGGATAAATTAAATGAAACTTGCTTGGGATGTTCCTTGCATGAAGCTCTACCAAAGTTGTTCAAAGAATTCAATTCCATCAAGAACTCTGGTTGCTATGGCAACTTAAAGGAAAAACATTGAAAATCTTCTTGTCTGAAACCACAAGGCCTAGAGCTTAGATATTTGGCATTTAGCACCCTCTAATGGAACTCTACAAAAATTGTTCAAATTATTTCCCTGGGGTCAAAATTGGCCCCGTCCTTTATTTTACATAGACTTATATAGGAAATCTTTAAAAATCTTCTTCTCAGAAACTACAGTGCCTACAGCTTTGATATTTGGTATGTAGCATTGTCTAGTGGATGTCTATCAAGTTTGTTCAAATTATGTCCCCTGGGTCAAAATTGGCCACGCCCCAGGGTTCTCTTGGTTTACATATAGTTATATAGGAAAAACATAACAAATCAGTTTTCTCTAAAAAACTAATAGCACTAGACCTTAGATATTTGGTGTGGAGTATTGTGTAGATAACCTTCACCAGTATTGTTTATATGTTGGCCCTGGGGTCAAAATTGGCCCCGCCCCGGGGGCCCTTAATATGTAAAAAAGGAAATCTTGAAAAATCTTCTTCTCAGAAACCACAATGCCTACAGCTTTGATATTTGGTATGTAGCAATGTCTAGTGGATGTCTACCAAGTTTGTTCAAATTATGTCCCCTGGGTCAAAATTGGCCACACCCCAGGGTTCTCTTGGTTTACATATACATGTAGTTATATAAGAAAAACCTGAAAAATCATTTTTCTCCAAAACTAATAGGACTAGACCTTAGATATTTGGTGTGGAGTATTGTGTAAAGAACCTTTACCAGTATTGTTTATATGTTGGCCCTGGGGTAAAAATTGGCCCCGCCCCGGGGGCCCTTAATATGTAAACAAGAGGGCCATGATGGCCCTGGATCGCTCACCTGAGTACTTTGGCTGTAGGTTTGCTGTTAAGCAGTATTTCATTTTTTAATTGAAAATATGTAAGTGCCTACAAACCAAATATGTAAAATATCAGTCAATAAATAAAGGCTCTATGACAGAAAGTAGAAATATCTATCATAAGCTATGGTGACCTTGACCTTGACCCAGTGACCTCAAACCCTACCCATAGGTAGACGTCCATGCAAGGAACCTATATACTAAATATCAAAGATATTGGTCTATAAATGAAGGCTCTATGAGGTACAGTAGATAAATCTATTTTTAGCCTCCGTGACCTTTAACCTAATCTAATAATTTCAAAAAGCTTGATAAAGCTTGCCTCATGCCAAATTATAAAATTCTAGGCCTTGTGGTTTTAGACAAGAAGATTTTTAAAGATTTTCTTCTATACTGCTATTTAAAATTTGTGACCCCTCGGGCAAGGCCAATAGTGACCCCGGGGATATTTTTCAAACAAACTAGGTAGAGGTTCACTAGACAATGCTGCATACCAAATATCTAAGCTGTAGGCATTGAGGTTTCCAGTAAGAAGATTTTTAAAGATTGCCTTTTTTACATATTAAGAGCCCCCGGGGCAGGGCCAATTTTGACTCCGGGGCCAACATATAAACAATACTGGTAAAGGTTCTCAGCACAATACTCCAGACTAAATATCTAAGGTCTAGTCCTATTAGTTTGGAAGAAAAATGATTTTTCATGTTTTTCCTATATAACTATAGGTAAACCAAGAGAACCCTGGGGCGTGGCTAATTTTGACCCAGGGGATATTATTTGAACAAACTTGGTAGACATCCACTAGACAATGCTGCATACCAAATATCTAAGCTGTAAGCATTGAGGTTTCCAGTAAGAAATTTTTTAAATATTGCCTTTTTTACATATTAAGGGCCCCCCGGGTGGGGCCAATTTTGACCCCGGGGCCAACATATAAACAATACTGGTAAAGGTTCTCAACACAATACTCCACACCAAATATCTAAGGTCTAGTCCTATTAGTTTCGGAGAAAAATGATTTTTCAAGTTTTTCCTATATAACTATATGTAAATCAAGAGAACCCTGGGGCGTGGCCAATTTGACCCAGGGGACATAATTTGAACAAACTTGATAGAGGTCTACTAGACAATGCTACATACCAAATATCTAAGCTGTAGGCATTGTGGTTTCTGAGAAGAAGACTTTTAAAGATTTCCTTTATAAGCCTATGTAAAATCAATTGACCCCCAGGGTGGGGCCTATTTTGACCCAGTGGCTTTGATTTGAAGAAACTTAGTAGAGGTCTACTAGACAATGCTGCACACCAAATATCTAAACTCTAGGCCTTGCAGTTTCTGATAAGAAGACTTTTTAAAGTTTTTCCTATATAACTCTATGTAAAACATGTGACCCCCGGGGCTGGGCCATTTTTTACCCAGGAGCCATGATTTGAACAAACTTGGTAGAAGTCTACTGGACAATGCTGCACACCAAATATCTAAACTCTAGGCCTTGTGGTTTCAGACAAGAAGATTTTTAAAGTTTTTCCTATATAATTCTAAGTAAAACTAGTGACCCCTGGGGCAGGGCCATTTTTGACCCAGGGGTTATGATTTGAACAAACTTGGTAAAGGTCCACCTGATGATGCTTCATACCAAATATCTAAGCTCCAGGCTTTGTAGTTCTGGAGAAGAAGATTTTTAAAGTTCCAACTTTGAAAATCTATTTTTAGCTCCTGTGGCCTAGAATTGCAATGGACCTGAACCATTTGAACAATTTTGGTAAAGCTTCATGCAGGTAACATTCCTGCCAAGTTTCAGGAAGATTGGCCCAGCAGTTCAGGAGAAGAAGTTGTTTGAAGAAAAAGTTGACGTTGCACGCACGCACGGACGGACGGACGACGGACGCCGGACATCAGGCGATCACAAATGCTCACCTTGAGCACTTTGTGCTCAGGTGAGCTAAAAAGGCAATCTTTAAAAATCTTCTTAGTGAAAACCTCAATGCCTACAGATTAGATATTTGGTATGTAGCATTGTCTAGTGGATGTCTACCAAGTTTGTTCAAATTATGTCACCTGGGTCAAAATTGGCCATGCCCCAGGGTTCTCTTGGTTTACATATAGTTATATAGGAAAAACTTGAAAAATCATTTTTCTCCAAAACTAAAAGGACTAGACCTTAGATATTTTGTGTGGAGTATTGTGTAAAGAACCTTTACCAGTATTGTTTATATGTTGGCCCTGGGGTCAAAATTGGCCCCGCCCGGGGGCCCTTAATATGTGAAAAAGGCAATCTTTAAAAATCTTCTTAGTGGAAACCTCAATGCCTACAGATTAGATATTTGGTATGCAGCATTGTCTAGTGGATGTCTACCAAGTTTGTTCAAATTATGTCCCCTGGGTCAAAATTGGCCATGCCCCAGGGTTCTCTTAGTTAACATATAGTTTTATAGGAAAAACATGAAAAATCATTTTTCTCCAAAACTAAAAGGACTAGACCTTAGATATTTGGTGTTGAGTATTGTGCTGAGAACCTTTACCAGTATTGTTTATATGTTGGCCCTGGGGTAAAAATTGGCCCCGCTCCGGGTGCCCTTAATATGTAAAAAAGGCAATCTTTAAAAATCTTCTTACTGGAAACCTCAATGCCTACAGCTTTGATATTTGGTATGTAGCAATGTCTAGTGATTTTCTACCAAGTTTGGTCAAATTATGTTCCCTGGGTCAAAATTGGCCACGCCCCAGGGTTCTCTTGGTTTACATATAGTTATATAGGATAAACGTTAAAAGTCATTTTTCTCCGAAATTAATAGGACTAGACCTTAGATATTTTGTGTGGAGTATTGTGTAGATAACCTTTACCAGTATTGTTTATATGTTGGCCCTGGGGTCAAAATTGGCCCCGCCCCGGGGGCCCTTAATATGTAAAAAAGGCAATCTTTAAAAATCTTCTTACTGGAAACCTCAAAGCCTACAGCTTAGATATTTGTTATGTAGCATTGTCTAGTGGATGTCTACCATGTTCGTTCAAATTATGTCCCCTGGGTTAAAATTGGCCACGCCCCAGGGTTCTCTTGTTTTACATTGATTTATATAGGAAAAACATGAAAAATAATTTTTCTCCAAAACAAATGGGTGTACACCTTAGATATTTGGTGTTGAGTATTGTGTAAAGAACCTTTACCAATATTGTTTAAATGTTGGCCCTGGGGTCAAAATTTGCCCCGCCAATCTTTAAAAATCTTCTTGTCTGAAACCACAAGGCCTTGAATTTTAAAATTTGGCATGAAGCAAGCTTTATCAAGCTTTTTCAAATTATTGGATTAGGTTAAAGGTCACGGAGGCTAAAAATAGATTTATCTACTGTACCTCATAAAGCCTTCGGTTATAGACCAATATCTTTGATATTCAGTATATAGGTTCCTTGCATGGACCTCTACCCATGGGTAGGGTTTGAGGTCACTGGGTCAAGGTCAAGGTCACCATAGCTTATAATAGATATTTCTACTTTCCGTCATAGAGCCTTTATTTATTGACTGATATTTTACATTATTTGGTTTGTAGGCACTTACATATTTTCAATTAAAAAATGAAATACTGCTTAACAGCAAACCTACAGCCAAAGTACTCAGGTGAGCGATCCAGGGCCATTATGGCCTTCTTGTTTAAAGTTTTCCAATGTAAGTCGGTGTAAAACAAGTATCCCTTTTGGACAATAGGGTCATCCTTTAAAACATAGTAGAAGAAGTTTACTAAACAATGCTACACTTTAAAGATCTAGACTCCAGTCCCTGCAGTCTGAGAGAAGAAGACTTAAACATTTTATTTCATATGTCTATGTTATAAACATTGACCCCTGAGGGACCTTAGGATTAAAATTTGAACAGTCTTGGTAGAGGTTCACGAGGAAATGTTTCGCCGAATTTCAGAGATCTGCGAGAGTAGCGCACCAGTGGTCAGTGAGGTCTGATAAGGCCCGCTAACTCATTATGAATTCACACTGTTGTTTGATGAAGTTAGTTTACGTTCGGTATTCAGAGAGACATGTTGTTATAGTGTAGTAAAAAAAGTATAGAAACAATCCTTCGGGTCTGTGTTAATCAAACCATCCCTTTATGGGTCTGTGACAATACAAATATTATTCATAATAGTAAACTCAAACATTACATGGGCCAGGAGGTTTTAGACAAGATTTGTTATTGAAGTTGTAATGAAAGTAATCAAAGCAACTTAAGTTCTGCATGGAGTAAATTTTTTTGAACCGCTTTGGTACAGCTTCATGCCAAGAACATTCCTTCACAAGCTGCATCATCTTCGGCCTGGTAGTTTCAGAGAAAACGTTGTTTAAAGTACGTGGTTAAAGACGGACGATAGTCTGAATGTCGTCGCAAAAGCTCACCCTGAGCCTCTGGCTCATGTGAGCTTATTTTCATAAAGCAGAATACCAATACACAATGTCAGTGATATCAATTGACAAAGTAACCTCAATAATTATAGCACAGATTCTTTTAAAAGCAGTTCCAAGTATAATATACACCGCCAAAATGCAAATATGGATTGATTTAGTCTTGCTAAAAACGAGATAATCAATGAAGAATTACAGTAATAATATTTTCTACTACTGAATAGATGTTTAACTTAAAATGTTTTCTCCCAGGTGCAAATTATAGATTTTTGCAAAGAAAGAATAGGTAACTCAGTTTCTTTTTGAGCATGTTAGAGTTATTTTTACTTATATTGATAAAGAGAATATATCTAGCGACTAAAGCCAGTCCAGGTTTGTTTCACTATAAAGTTTTATATCTATTTGAGGATTGCATGTGGAGAACCATGGGTTCATTGGAAACTACATGTATGATGACCAATCGAATAAAGAATTCAGACTGCATTTGGAAAATCCTGAAAGCCGAGATCCAGATTGGTGGAACAAGGCAGAGTCCTTCTTTATAACTGCGGAAAAACAGGTCCTATGTTATTTATGCCTAATGTAATAAACACATCACAGATTATGAAATGATTTTTGTCCATTATTTAGGCTCATTTCAGCTTTTCAAAATTAGCATCGTCTTCAGAAGGAAACGTTTTGAAATCTCTTTATTTTTAGCATACAGTTTTAAACTTCTATCTTTTGGTGAAAAAAATGCACAGTCAAGTTTTTGCTTACAATACGTTCGGTTGTGTTCTGCTTTTGTTCAGGGTATAAGAACATCGCTGTACCATGTAAGAGGTTGTGACATAAGACACGAGGGCATCTCTCCTACATACTGTGTTCCTTACAAGCATAATCCTACATACGAAGAGACAGAATGGGCCATCAAAGATTCACTTGACAAAATGAAAAATAACCAGGTCGATATTTCTTGTAGGTTCAACTTGTTATTTAATTATCATTATTATTATTATTATTGTAAACTTGAACAAATGTGCTAGTAAATGTACTTTTTTTTCTGGCGACCGGCAAAATTTACAAGGTTTACGAAACAGCACGCTTTTGTTAAAGGAAGATTAAGGTGATGAAAACATGCAGTTTCCGAGAACATAAATGTGCATTAAATAAAAGAAAAACAACAATTGTGTTTTCACAACGCCCATGATATAAAAAATGCTAGTTAATTGTTAATAACAGTAAAGTGAACCTGTAGATTTGTCAATGAGATCACTGGTTGTTAATGGTGAAATAATGATATACAGAAACATCAGGCAATGTTATTTAGCTCACATATTTTTACGTCGTGATGCAATCCATTTTACAGACATCTATCACCAAGATGTGGACCACATGGGACACTTTTTTGGTCCTAATTCTGACGAAGTGAAACAAGCGGTACAGGAAGTTGACAGCCATATTGACAGAATGCTTGATATTATTGAAACTTACAGACTGAAAGATATAGATGTGATTATCGTGTCGGATCATGGAATGGCCTCGATTGACCAATTGCATAAGATCAATATTACAGAGATTTTGGATATGAAGAAGGTTAAAGAAATAACAGAGGGCGGTACCCAAGCTTATATATGGCCTGTAGCTGGAACGGAAAATGATGTAACTATGCTTTTATGTTCGTACATCTGTCACATATTCTAGACATCATAACAAATCTTGTAAATCAATTAATACAGTAAACCCTGCTTATAACGATATTCATTTGACCATCGAAATTACATCGTTATATCCGGATATCGTTACATCCGATAGTCAACAAAACCGGAAGTAGAAATTGGACAAAGTGCACGTGCTTAATAAAGGTTAAGCATATGATATAGAATAGGTTCTGAATCAGATTCATTCGATATATTCATGCAATTTTATGCAAGTAGATACATGTTAAGTATTACACAAAATTTACACAAGAAGTTATTAACCACAGAAAAGAATAAGTTTGTTTTAATCAAATACATGCACTTTCAAACGCATAACGACAGTCACTTTCATTATACAGTGTATAAATGTATGTATTAGTACTTAACACTTATTAGAAAGAAAAACCGTAATCTTTGTCTGTTTCAATGACAGATGTGTGACTTCTAAAAAATTTTCGAGTTCATTCATATAGCATCCCGATTTCTTTCTAAATTGTGCTCAGTGTTTATACTTATATTCCAAAGTCAGCACCAATATCTTTGTTTTTTCTAAGTCTTTTATCAAATTCACATATCATTTTATATAGAGATTCTAGATTTTAAAAAGTTTCGTTTTCAGCTTGAAGACTCCGTTATTATACATGCAAAAAATACAAACTGCTGCAAAAACATGAACAAGTAGGTGGAATTGGTTACTCAAATCATCG
Organism: Cyclina sinensis; assembly: GCA_012932295.1. Classification (NCBI taxonomy): domain Eukaryota; kingdom Metazoa; phylum Mollusca; class Bivalvia; order Venerida; family Veneridae; genus Cyclina; species Cyclina sinensis. Next base: position 32,044,419 of record JAAONU010000002.1, on the reverse strand, counting down.
CTTTTGTGTTCAAATGTTTACGTTAGATTGTTTGTCCGATAATTTGAGGGATTACTCTTAACCATTTGAGCAACGATCATTAACACCTTATTCGCCACTAAATATCTCACTAAAAGGGACAATTTTGCACTTGGAACTATAAAAACTTATCGTTACATTCGAAATATTGCAACATCCGATATCGTTACATGAAGAGTAAGCATATAGAATTAAGGAGGCTTGAGTCGGGACCGCGACAACAGCATGACTATAAGCGGTAAATCATTACAAGTGAAACTGTTATAAGCGGACTTTACTGTATATACCTTAAGTTGTGTTATGACTTGTTGTCCATCGGCCTTCATTAAAAGACGATGGTAAAATTATCAAAACGTACCGTTTCTTTTCACAGGTATACAATCAGCTAAAATCATTTCATCCCCATCTCAAGGTGTACCTCAGGGATGACCTGATGGACCGCTGGTTTTTCAGGAAACACAGGTTGATACCACCGATATTTCTTACAGCAGACAAAGGCTGGTATATTGTACATGTAAGTTTATCAATTTTTAAAACTACGTATTTTATGTCAATACATCATATCCAATTTCTCGCTTTGAATTTACATGAAAAATATTACTATTATTTAAACCGCTCTGTATCCATTCTGTTAATAAACATCTTTATTTTTCTTTAACATGTTTGCTTCTTTCAACGCTGAGTAACTGAATATCGTCTTGAAAATCTCGTTCCCTTTTAATAATTAAATGTGGTCCGTTTGCAAGATGTAAAAAGCTCCATTACTGCCATACCTTTTCTAAGTTTGCAACAAACATTTCCTTCCCCATACAGATCAAAAGTAAAATTAAACATACTATTTCTTCAGCCAAAATCTGCTCACATATACTTTGAAAATGACGGTCGCATTTGGAACGGTAACCATGGTTTCGATAATGACGATCATGACATGAGGTCTATTTTTATTGCCTTTGGTCCAGGTTTGAAACATTTTGTTTTTCTAATATTCCTAATATATTTCTAGGTCATAGGTGTTTACTTTCTTTCTTTCATTTTTTTTCTTTGCACTCATAAACGACGAAAAATTCTACGTACACTGTAATTTAAAATGTCGAGAACTTATCTGTATTTTTTAATTTTCATTTGAAAACTTTTTTTGTATTGACAATTACATATCTTAAGCCATACAGAGATTAGTTGGTAACCTTTAGCCACGTTACCTGTTGCTTATTGACCAACTATATTCGCGTCATCGCCAAAGCAACGACAAAACATCAGCAAATTAGAATAGGTCTTTTTAAAAAATAAATTAAGAAAATTAGAACTTGATTTTATAATGGTCCGTTTTTTTCTGGTTGATTTCATCTATGTGTTTTCGGCTGGCGGAGCGAAAATGAAAAGGCTAACTTACGAAAAATAAAGTTTGTTATGTATTCGCATGCAGTGTTGTCGAGGAGAAAAAAAGAGGGCAACACAGTCAGATATAATATTTAATGACTGTATAAGTCTTGCTTTGATATTTGAAACCCTTCAGGTTTTATAAACCCATTGTACGACTTTCTCGATCAACCCTCGTATATGAATTGATACTTAGACTCAATTAATTACCTCAAGATATGAACATGTATATATTTTCATTGAATTTGCTTTTACTCTCCAGATTTTAGAAGAAACTACATCGCCAGACCGTTTTCTAACATCAACATTTATCAGCTGATATGCCACGTGACTGGAATAAAAGCGAAACCGAACAATGGCACGTGGTCAGAGGTCAAAGATATGCTCGCTCCTCAAACACAACGCTCGGACCTTTAATTTAAAATCATCATAGCTGTTTGCTAGTCTACCTTTGCAACATTTATAAATCTATTGTCTATGCATTTGTTTTATTTTGACTGCTTACACGTTTTATTTGATAAACGCAAAAAAATATAAAAGTTGTATTCCGTTATGTCTGAACAGTTAGTTGGGGATTCAAGTATTTATTAAAGGGGCTGTGCTCCAGATGACACAAAAAAAAGAAAGTTTTCTTGTATTATAAATTTCTTGTGATATTTATGACTAATGCTTAAAAAACTGACTAACTGACAAAAATAAGTCAGGTAATCACATTATAAATTGGGTTTTTTTCCTTTCATAGTGCTATACCGTAACGCGACGTTATAACTATATTGTATAAGGTTTAAAGTAAACGATATTTATTTCACATGCGGCGATAGTGGTGACAGTTAAAACGTTGTTAATATTTTGTTAACATGAGGGTCCAGAGTTCAAATCCGGCTGGAGCGAATATATTTTTTTTGTTCTATTTTGACTTTTATCAGTTTTGAAGTAAAATATCATGTTGTTATAATCACACGGCATCTAGATATTTAATTTAAGTAAAAAAAATGTTTATGTCAAATCTGAAGTACAGCTTCTTTAAAAATGTACTTCAGCCAAGTAGGTTTGGGTTCAGTGGTTCATTAAAAATGCACTCTTGGCAGGTATCTGGGCATTCAAAGTGCATTTTCATTTGCAATTATTAATATTGCTGTTTTTGATTTTAAAAAATTCAAATGTAATAGGGAAGGTATATCTATATATCTAGGCCTGCAACATTGTTAAAACAAGAAATCGGTAGAACCGATGGATGCTCCCCGAATAAATGCCAAGTCCAAAAGGGCTATTGTTTATATGTATTTTTTTAAAGTATGAAAAATAACAAAGGGCAATAACTCCTAAATTGTGCAAAATAGAGTTACGGTTCTTGCCCGCTGCACTTCTCCTCATAGAGATCTATGTACCAATAAAGTTTCATGTTAATATCTCTTATACTTTGTGAGATATGCCCCGGACAAAAAATAAGTATGAGAAATTTCAAAAGGCAATAACTCAAAAATTAATAAAGCAAGAGTTATGGTTCTTGTGCACTGCACTGCTCATCAATGAAATCTGTCTACTTATAAAGTTTTAAGTTGATAACTCTTTTACTTTGTGAGATATGCACCGGACAAAAAATAAGTATGAGAAATTTCAAAGGGCAATAACTCAAACATTAATAAAGCAAGAGTTATGGTTCGTGTGCACTGCACTGCTCCTTAATGAGATCTAACTACCTATGAAGTTTGGTCTTGATATCTTTCATAATTTTTGTGTTATGCTCCGGACAAAGCGGCAACTATATGCTCGCCCTTCAGGGAGCATAAAAATGCATGAGAATTCATCAAGGAACACAAAAATACACCAAAGAACACGAGAATATATTATTGCCAAATACCATATACAATCAACAAATTATAAACAATAAGCCAGGACATGTTTCTGAAAGCAGCCAGAAAATCGCGTTAAAATGCACTTTTAAAGTCCAAACTTCCTGTTAGAATGAACATCTAAAACACCAACTTCATACCAGAAGAGCATTTTCGAATGCACCTACCTGTATTGCAGAAAAGGATTTTCGAATGCATATCTGAATTCCCAAGTTTATTCCAAATTCCTGCATTTAAATGCATATCTGGGTCCCCGACTCCATGCCATAATTTCATTTTTGAATGCACATCTTATTGTTCAACTACCAACTACAACCTAGAATGTTTTTTGAATCCTCAGCTGTGTGTCTGAAATGCATTTTCGAATGCATTTATAAAATGCACTGGCTAACTCTGGACAAATAGTTTATCTTTTCCTGGACAAGTAGACAGCTAATAGTAGCTAAATCTACCTTTATAAGTTTAACATAACAATTAATTTACCGATAAATCTTATTTCTTTACCCCTTAAACTGTAATCTTATGCAATTATATTTACCGAGCCCCTAAATTGATATACAATTATTTTTACCGAGCCCCTAACTAAATTGATATCTTATATAATTATATTTACCGAAACCCTAAATTGATATCTTATACAATTATATTTACCGAGCCCCTAAATTATATGTATAGGGAAGACATGGGTATGGTGCTCTTCGATTTCTTGGATTTTAATTGATTTTAGACGATGCAAGTGTAAAAAGTTTAGTATAGTTCGGATTATGTTTATGTGTCATCATGACTGAAAATCATAAATTAACAAAATGCCAAAGGAAAAAGCAGACACAAGCCGAGAGACGTAAAGGAAGACATAGTTTTAGTGCTCTTCGATTTCTTGGATTTTAATTGATTTTAGACGATGCGAGTGTAAAAAGTTTAGTGGAAAAAGCAGAAACGAGTCGAGGAACGTAAGGCTAGCAATTCGCCAGGTTTGGACAATAGTAGTTATTATTGTGTGAGTAATGACTATGTAAATACAGTTATGTTAAACCAAATAGTACGCCAGTAATGAATTTTAATAGTCAGCTCTCAGCAGGAATGCAGACAACCCCGATAACTCCTGGGGTATTCACAACACCACATACATTAGTAACAACGATGATCCCGCCAACTTGGGCAGTACAGGTGATGGACGATATAAAAGTTATTAAAGGGACTCTTCCAAAAATATATCAGATCGAACAGTCGATGAAAACAGTAAGCTTAAAGGTTTCTGAAATAGAATGTAAAATTTCCTCTTTAGACAACAAAGAAATGAACGTAGATCAATCCATAACTTTTGTGAGTGACGAGTTCGAATACCAAAAATTGGAACTCAAACGTTATAAAGAGGAGTTGCCCAAATCACAGAAAATATGTGAAGAAATGAAACAGTCCCTGAATGTGTTAGAAGAACGCGAGGAAAATCAACACGATAAAATCTTGGAACTAGAATCTAGATCAATGCGTGATTTCTATGGATTCCCAGAACCCAAAATCCCAAAAGAATGCCAAACACCGGAAAAAGATAATTGTAAAAAACTGGTCAGAGACATGATAAAGAATAACCTGGATTTTGATTCCACGGGCATGGAATTTAACAGGATCCACAGGCTAGGTGGTGATCGCAAAAAAGCCACGTCCAATTATAGTAAACTTTCTCCGTTCAGCAGACCGAGAAACAGTGAAGATGAACTCCTATGAGGAAGAAGCTAAGGAAAAACTGAAATTGGCGGAAAAGGGCATTGGAGTACAAGAGCCTCAAGAGTACAGAGATGCGAGAAGGGTACTATCTGATGCAGCCAAAGAAAAAGAGGAAAATGGGGAGAAAACGGGTATTGCAGGGAACAAACTGTATGTTAACAACAAATTGACCAAAAAATATGTAAAATATACGACCAAGCCTAAAGATGTTTCTATCAGAAACATGGATTTCTGAAACAACACCTGTAAACCTTAATTAATAGTGACCATTTATTCGGAAATAAAAAAGAAACAAGCGTAGAGGTAGATACAACGGTGGCATTAGTGTGTACTACAAACAAAGTTTTGGAAATAACGTTAAAATAATAGAAAAAGACCAAAACGGAATTATATGGATAGAACTAAGTAAGAATCTTTTTATATTTTGATGACAGTGTGTACATTTGCAATACATATATACCTCCAATTAAAAGTATAATCTCAAGTAATGATTTCAACTTTTTTGAAGCGATTGAGACAGGTTTAGAGAAATACAAACTTCAGGGCAAATGTTTTGTTACAGGTGACTTAAATAGTCGCACGTCTAATATTTCTGATATCCTAGGTTATGACATGTATATTGATGCAGACGACAACAACTCAGATCTGTTATACATTCCTACAAGCGTCTCAAAAGACAGAGTATTTGATAGAAATGGGAGGCGCTTAACTGACCTTTGCTTTTCAACCTCTCTCGTCATAGGTTAATGGCCGATTACATGATGATTGTAATAGCGGTGATTTTACATTTCATTCTATGAATGGGTCTAGCGTAGTAGGTTATTTGTTGTTGAATATTCATGAATTTAAATGTATTTCTTCCTTCCAGGTGTTACAACCCAACGAATTTTCTGATCACTCAGGCTTATCATTTGATTATGTTAAGTAACGAATTACATTCAGAGACTATACTAAAGTGGGATGATAATAAAATAAATGATTTTAAGTAAAGTATAACAAAAGAAGAAAATGGTTTTTCAGTCTTGACTAATCGCACAAATTTTTGAGACCATAAATGATGTTACAGATACTTTTTGTAAATACACTAAAAAGAGCTGGTGAGAGAGTATTTGGCCTGGAACGTTCATTCAAACAACAAAATTTCAAATCGAAAAAAAACAGCCATGGTTCAGTGCTGAATACTTTAACGCTCGTGCACAGTTTAAGAGGGAAAGAAATTTATTTTTTTAGAAACAAATCGAATCATACATTAAGACAAAATTATGTTAGGTCCAAAAACCTTTATAATCGAGTTTTGCAAAATAACAAATACAAGTATAAACTAAGAACGCAACCTCGCAAAGTTTGGAAAACGGTAAAAAAAAAACAATACGCCAAAAGTCCCGCAACTGCAAAAATCTTGTATATATCAGATTTGTATACTCATTTCAAAAAATTATACAGCTCGGAAGCGGGCGCTGAAAACTTAAACTTAGACCAAATTTTTGTGGTAGATAATGACCTGGATGGAGTTTTAACTATCTCGGAAATAAAAACAGCGGTTTTCTCACATAATAATGATAAAGCGCTCGCGAGGATAATCTATTCGCCGAAATTTATAAGCACTCTTTTGATAGTATTTCTGCTTTTCTATTAGCAACTTTTAAAAGAATATTTGATACTGGAGAATACCCCAAAAATTGGGGATCAGGCATCATTGTCCCAATTTTTAAGGGAGGAAATATTTATGAAGCTAAAAATTACAGATGAATCACATTAATAAATATCATCTCAAAAATATATTCACAGATATTGGACTTCGAGAAATGTTTTGATAAACTTGATCAAAATTTTAATGTATATATTTAAAAAAACTTTTGACTGAAAGGGTTAATACCAAATTTGGAAAATCTTTTCAGAGCATGTATAATTCTGATAAAACGGCTGTTTGATATAACAACGCAAGGTCAGAATTTTTCGATGCAAATATAGGAGTAAAACAAGGTGACCCAAGCAGCACATTATTATTTTTATACTTTGTAAATGATATATTGAGAAATGTAAATTCTTATATAGACGGGCTTTTAACTATCAATGATATAAAAATATTCACGTCGTTATTTGCAGACGATGCAGTTTTATCATATACTTATAAATGAAATATTGATGAAATAAAATGCGTATTTTCATTTCCCGTATTTTCACTGTAAAAAATTATTTTTCACTGCGGTGAAACATGTTTTCCGTATTTTCACTCGTGTCTTGCCGGACTACTTTCTTCTAAATTCAGCCTATACTCAAAATTAAAGGGGAATTCTTTCGAATCGTAAGGTCAAAAAAGAGAGAAAGTATTTTATAAACAGAAAATTCAAGTTTTTTCTATAAATATGGTATGAAATATGATAATTTTCATACCACTCGATGAAAATAAATCCCGTATTTATATATAAACTAGATGGGTGTTCAGTGGAACACTTGTGTCGCCCTTGAGTACTCTATGAGAATAACTAAAAAGGTAAACAAGAGCCTGCTGGAAAAGACAGCATGCTAGTCAAAGTACAACAAGACCTGTCTCAGTGCTAAATAAATAATTATAAGCCAAGTTAAATAAGAGGCCCAATTGAAAAAAATTTGAGTGGGGGAGAGCAAGTACCTAGTCATACAAGATGAAAAAAAAAGTCAAGCCCCTGTTGGGGGGGGGGGAAGGATGGGAAGTCAAGTATCTATGTATTAATTTTAAAAAAATGGGCCGGAGGGGCGATGACTGGTTTGGGGGGGATGGGGGCAAAGGGGGGGACAGGTTTGAGGGTGGATGGGGAGTCAAGTACCTATGTATTAAAAAAAACATTTGGGCCGGGGGGGGGGGGGGTAGGGGGGGGCGGGGGAGTGACTGGTTTGGGGGGATGGCAGTCAAGTACCTATGTACTAAAAAAAAAATCTGACCCTGTGGAGGGGGGCGGGGGGAAAGGTTTGGGGGGTGGATGGGGAGTCAAGTACCTATGTATAAAAAAAATTGGGCCGGGGGGGGGGGGGGAATGACTCCAAAAAAAATCAGACCCTGGGGGGGAGGGAGGGAAGGGGTTGAGGATGGATGGAAAGTGAAGCACCTATGTATTAAAAAAAAAAGAGAGGGGGTGTAAAGAAAATGGGGGGAGGGATGGGGGCGGGTCCCCATGCAGAGGGGACGGTTGCGGGGGGGGGGGGGAGAGTACTTACCCATCTCATGTCAGTTAATTTTTTATTTCTAGGCTTAAGAAGTTTTTTCCTATATATAAGTATAAGCAAAATCAAGTGACCCCTGGGGGTGGGGCTAACTGTGATCCCAGGGACATGGGTACCAACAATCTTTACAGGGGTTTTTCTGGTGATCAAGTTTTTCAAGTTTGAATGGAATATCTTTGACACTTTTTGAGACACAGACATAAAGGAAAAGGTTAACCAAGAAATTTTAACTTGAAAAAGGGGCATAACATTGCAAAAATAAATTTGAGGGTTATCTGCCCTTGAGAAATGGTGTTTTTTTAAGTGATACAATTGTAAGTATTACAATTGGAAAGTTTGATGAAGAAATATTAAGAAACGGCATAGTTATAGCCAATGTTAAGTTTTCATGATAAAATCCAAGTACAAAAAGGGGCATAACTCTGTCAATTGTGACCTTGACCTACAGATTTTGGCATCATCATGACCCTGTTGTCGTAAGCAATATAATTTGAAAGTTTGATGACGAAATGTTGTGAAATGGCAAAGTTATTGCCAACGTTAAGTTTTCATGACAAAATCCAAGTACAAAAAGGGGCATAACTCTGTCAAATGTGACCTTGACCTAAAGATTTTGGCATCATCCCAACCCTGCTGTCATAAGCAATACAATTTAAAAGTTTGATAAGATAATGTTTAGAAATGGCAAAGTTATAGCCAACGTTAAGTTTTCGTGACGGACCGACGGACAAAGCGATCCCTATGTATCGCCGTTTCTTCGAAAGGGCGACACAAAAAAGACCTGAATATCCTCTATTTATTTGCGCGTACACCTACCGCTTTACAGTCTATTTTAAATCACCTAGACATTTATTGTGAAAGTTGGGACCTCAAAGTAAATACCGCTAAATCGAAAATCGTGATTTTTGAAATAGGAAGACATACGCAATTAAACTTTATTTACAATAATACAATTTTAGAAAATATAAAAAAATAAGTACTTCGGTATGAATCTGTTCAACAAGAGGGCCATGATGGCCCTGGATCGCTCACCTGAGTACTTAGGTTTGCTGTTAAGCAGTATTTCATTTTTTAATTGAAAATATGTAAGTGCCTACAAACCAAATATGTAAAATATCAGTCAATAAATAAAGGCTCTATGACAGAAAGTAGAAATATCTATTATAAGCTATGGTGACCTTGACCTTGACCCAGTGACCTCAAACCCTACCCATGGGTAGAGGTTCATGCAAGGAACCTCTATACTGAATATCAAAGATATTGGTCTATAAATGAAGGCTCTATGATGTACAGTAGATAAATCTACTTTTAGCCTCCGTGACCTTTAACCTAATCCAATAATTTGAAAAAGCTTGATAAAGCTTGCTTCATGCCAAATTTTAAAATTCTAGGTCTTGTGGTTTCAGACAAGAAGATTTTTAAAGATTTTCTTCTATATTGTTATTTAAAACTTGTGACCCCTCGGGCGGGGCCAATAGTGACCCTAGGGACATTTTTCTAACAAACTTGGTAGAGGTCCACTAGACAATGCTACACACCAAATATCTAAGCTCTATAACTTACGGTTTCTGACAAGAAGATGTTTTTAGATTTTCTTATATAACTCTATGTAAAACTAGTGGCCCCTGGGGCGGGGCCATTTTTTACTCAGAGGCCAGGATTTGAACAAACTTGGTAGAGGTCCACTAGACAATGCTACACACCAAATATCTCAGCTCTATAACTTACGGTTTCTGATAAGAAAATTTTTTTAAGATTTTCCTATATAACTCTATGTAAAACAAGTGACCCCCGGGGTGGGGTCATTTTAACCCAGAGGCCAGGATTTGAACAAACTTGGTAGAGGTCCACTAGACAATGCTACATACCAAATATCTTAACTGTTGGCCTTCTTGTTTCTGACAAGAAGATTTTTTAGTTTTTCCTATATAACTCTATGTAAAACAAGTGACCCCCGGGGCGGGGCCATTTTTGACCCAGAGGCCAGGATTTGAACAAATTTGGTAGAGGTCCACTAGAAAATGCTTCACGCCAAATATCTAAGCTCTATCACTTACGGTTTCTGACAAGAAGATTTTTTAAGATTTTCCTAAATAACTCTATGTAAAACTAGTGGCCCCTGGGGCGGGGTCATTTTTGAACCAGAGGCCAGGATTTGAACAAACTTGGTAGAGGTCCACTAGACAATGCTTCACACAAAATATCTAAGCTCTATAACTTACGGTTTCTGACAAGAAGATTTTTTAAGATTTTCCTATATAACTCTATGTAAAACTAGTGGCCCCTGGGGCGGGGTCATTTTTGACCCAGAGGCCAGGATTTGAACAAACTTGGTAGAGGTCCACCAGACAATGCTACACACCAAATATCTAAGCTCTATCACCTACGGTTTCTGACAAGAAGATTTTTTTTAGATTTTCTTATATAACTCTATGTAAAACTAGTGGCCCCTGGGGCGGGGCCATTTTTGACCCAGAGGACAGGATTTGAACAAACTTGGTAGAGGTCCACTAGACAATGCTACACACCAAATATCTAAGCTCTATAACTTACGGTTTCTGACAAGAAGATTTTATAAAGATTTTCCTATATAACTCTATGTAAAACAAGTGACCCCCGGGGCGGGGCCATTTTTGACCCAGAGGCCATGATTTGAACAAACTTGGTAGAGGTCCACTAGACAATGCTACATACCAAATATCTTAACTCTAGGCCTTGTGGTTTCTGACAAGAAGATTTTCAAGTTTTCCCTATATAACTCTATGTAAAATCAACTGACCCCTGGGGTGGGGTCAGTTTTGTTCCCAGGGACATAATTTGAACAAACTTGGTAGAGGTCCACTAGATGATGCTTCATACCAAATATCAAAGCTCCAGGCCTTGTGGTTTAGGAGAAGAAGATTTTTAAAGATCCAACTTATAAAATCTATTTTTAGCTCCAGTGAACCAGAAATGCAATGGACCAGAACCATTTGAACAATCTTGGTAGAGCTTCATGCAAGGAACATCCCAGGCAAGTTTCATTAAATTTGCCCCATTGGTTTCAGAGGAGATGTCGTTTGAATGAAAAGTTGACGACGGACGGACGGATGGACGGACGGACTGACGGACGGACGACTGACAAAGACCGATCAGAAAAGCTCACCCTGAGCACTTTGTGCTCAGGTGAGCTAAAAATGGTCACTGGTGTCGTACCCGAAAGAAACTAGAAACTAGCTCAGCCCTCCATGTCTGCGTTACATAATCTTTTTTATAGCTTTTAATCAATTAGAGCTAACGATAACCGATAAAAGTAAGCTTTTTGGCAGTCTTGTAGGATCTATATAAAAATTATGGAGCAGAAATACTAGGCCATAATGAAGGAAAAAGTGTAGAAATAATTCATTGTAAATTTTTAAGAAAAAAATTATGTGTTAATAAATCAACAAACTCTAATGGGACATATGGGGAAACTGGGAGATACCCAATGAGAATAAATAGTAAACTTAAAATGATGAAATACTGGTTAAAATTACTATCTCTAAGAAACGATTCTCTGTTAAAATGCTTATATGATATGTTAAAAGATGACAGAAATAATGGTAACTATTACAGGAGAAAAGAACTGGTCATATCATATAAAACAAAGTTTAAATGAAATATGCATGTCAGATTTGTGGATAAACCAAGAACATGTCCAAATAAATTATCAAATGGTCAAAAATAGATTGCTAGATATATTTAAACAAGGTTGGTATTCTAATATCAACAAGTCAAATGTTTGAACGCCGCCAAATGGAGTGGGGGTTGCGATAATTAGTAATGTTGGATTAAATATATGGTGGTTAACCAAATATAATCGTTTTGCACTCTAATTTTGTATATGGCTGACATCTGTTAATGTTTAATGCTAAAAAAGATGATTCTACGTCAAGTCTATAGGCATTGTTTCCTCTTTACGAAAATTGGCTGCTGTCACATTATGCTGTTTTGATTAAGGGAGTGGAATTAAACAGAAATCATTGACCTAATCAAAAGATAATATTTTTTATTTTCCTACCTCTATAATTCTAAAACATAAATTTCCTCATTTTTTAACAGTTTACGTATGACAAAAATATTTCGGAAAAAAATTAGTTAATTCAAACCCATGCTTGTCGCGTCCTTTCTAAAAATAACATCGAAGTCATTCGTTTAAAATCGATTATTTCCGTAAAATTTGGACTGGTTCGCGATCTCAAATCAAAAGACCGCTTGTTACAAAGGACACGCTGTGAAATCAGTTTACAGTCTAAAAGGAGTAACGTCACCCCATGGAAATTTTACTTGCTGCATTCCAATATACACGCCGCCTCCAGGGCGGCGTGTAATAACTCAAGTCGATTATCGTCGTATACTATTTACTAACACGACTTTAAGTTAGAAGAATATCTTAAACATGTACAAAGTAATGAATACCGAATATCATTGACGAAATTTAGATTGTCCTCGCACAGTTTAACAACTGAATCCGGTAGATACGAAAATATACCAAGACATAATAGAATATGCTCGCAATGCAATATGAACGTAATTGAAAAAATTTCACTTCCTGTTAGTTTTCCCAAAATATCACGATCTACGTCGAAAAAATTTAAAACCATATTTTTGTCGTTGGCCTACTTTACCAAAGTTTGAAAGTTTAATGTCTTCTGCCAACCCGGCAATATTAAATAATTTGTCTTAATACTTACATGACATTTTATACAACCATATTTACGTAGCCCCTAAATTGACATCTTACACATTTATATTTACCGAGCCCCTAAATTGATATATTATACAATTATAGTTACCGTGCCCCTAAACTGACATTTTATACAATTATATATACGAAACCCCTAAATTGACATCTTATACAATTATATTTACCGAGCCTCTTAATTGATATCTTATACAAAGTATATTTACGACTGCTAAGTTGAAATCTTATACAATTATATTTACTGAACCCCTAAATAGACATCTTATAAAATTATATTTATGAAGCCTCTAAATTGACATACAATTATATGTACGAAGCCCCTAAATTTATATTTTATACAATTATATTTACGAAGCCCCTTAATTGATATCTTAAACAATTATATTTACCGAGCCCCTAAATTGATATCTTATACAATTATATTTACGAAGCCCCTAAATTGATATTTAATACAATTATATTTACGAAACCCCTAAATGGACATCTTATACAGTTATATTTACCGAACCCCTAAATTGATATTTTATACAATTATAATTACCCATGCCCCTAAATTGATATGTTATACATTTATATTTTGCACATTTATTCTATTTCGTAACTACGGAATAAGTTTTCATAAAATAGATTTGTAAAAATACCTGTGAAGGCCGAACTGGTATGCAAGAAAACGCGTTTATGTGTTTTGTAAGTATATGAAGAAGGTATTACCCTCTCTTTCCAGATAATTCGAGACAGATCAGTATTTCTGGACAGTTCACATCTGCAAACAGGAAGTCTAAAGAATAAAATTCATGTTTTCATTGAAGAACTTCATGTTTATAGTTGTTCTTCCTCGAGTACACTGTAATACGTACTGAACTGTCCTTGAAAATACAACAGGCATGTAACTTGTTTGCTAACTTTTCTTTCAAGATAATTATTGTTTTATATTTCAAATCACAAGGACGTTAGATTTTTCAGTTGCCTAGACGACTCATGTCGTGTAAAAGAAAATGATTACAGCAAACCGGTCCGTAAAGTAAACAATCATGACACCAGGCTCTGTGATTATAGAACTTTTTTCAAGCTCAGCTCATTTTTTTAAAACTATTTTGACTTTTGAGCTTTCTACTTATTCAACAATTTCTCTGCTAGCTACTGACAACCTTCCTTTTTAAGCATTGTAAATCTGTGTATTAGGTCAAACTGAGTAAGATAAATGTTTAAATGCTTTATAATCCCTGTCATTTTTATTGTACACCAAAGAATTCAAGGCCTTTCCAGAATAAAGATTTAACATTATATAATAGCATGCACTAACATGTTGAGTGCATGTAGTAGCGCACTGTACTATTTTCGGCATAGATAAAGTTCCCGTGGCATTAACTACACAATATTTAGACACAAACGCATTATTTTCATCACGATCATGAAAGTTTTCTCGACAGTAAGTCCGACAGGACATCAAGTTTTTCTCTGCCATTCTTTCATTTACAGCAAAAGGAAGTACATGTACATATTCTGTAGTGCACGTGCGGTCGAATTGTTTACAAATTGCACTGGAATAAAAGCGAGACAGTACGAAGACAAGTAGTCAGGGGTGAAAGATATGCGTAGGTCAAGTGGGCAGCATTTTAAAAAACTTTTAAACATAAAATTTACAGGTGGACTTCTCTTATTTATAAATATAAATCGGTTTACATATATAAACAGTATGTGTTTTAACGATTTGCTAGTACTTGTAACCATAGGAAGCAATCAATATAGTTCTATGGTTGCAAAAGCAAGTGGCGTGTTATGTCGATTTATAATATATAATTATAAAACAAAAGGCACCATCTACAGCTTTGATATTGGCAGACCATTTTAATACCCTGCCAACCAAAAGACAGAAAGATGTCTTTGTGTAGAATGTGTAAACATAAATATTACGCTTTTTAAATGCTTCTTACATCTTTATTTTACTGAATGTGTCAAGGCATAACACCTGAGAAATGACTTTCCTAGAATAAAGGTGTCAATTTCTTCTATCGGTCTATTTTCTAGAAAGGTTCGTTTAAAAAGTTTAGTTTTTAATTTATGTTAATAGCACTTGGAGATCAAGAAAGCTGGATGTTTTTTTAATAGAAGGCCCTTTTACACCATAACATATAACGAAATGATGTTTGCTGAAATTATCCTTTTTTTGAAAAACAACCATTTCAAGTATTCCAGGACGTATTCTTTCATGTTACTTCTAAGGTATCAGTCTAGAATATCAGGTGATACTTTGACTGAAAAACTAGCAAACCAAAAAAAATCATTCTAAAATTTATCAACGTGCTGATAACAACTTTAAATTTAGTCAATTACAAACATATAAAAGACACAGATTTGTCAATGAAAAAATACATTTAGTTCCGTTATGATCAATATAGTTTTCAACTTCAACTGAATTTCAACAAAAAGTAAAAGTCGAAACAAAGTCAGTTATTAATCGGAAACTCACATTTCCATCTCTGTATCACTGGCATGGCTGGTTTCAGCCATGAGTGTTGCGTTCTCTTGATTGCCCATGCTTACTGTAGTTGAATTAGCTGTTCCAACAATGGTACTGGGTGTGTTCTCTAAAGCTGGAGATCTGTTTAGTATGTGGCTTCCTTCTAACTCAGTCGAAAGAATGTTTTCAGACTTTTTATTTTCCATATCTGTATGTTCTTTTCTTGTATGAAGTTTTGTAAAGTCTTTACTCGTTTGATTGCCTTCTTGACTTGCTTGACTGTCTTCTTGTGTCATACAGCGAATAAAATCATCGTGAAAACTGTAACTTTCTACCTCTCTATTTACGTATTCATATCCCTGACAGCTATTATCAATCTTTCTCATAAATTCTCTTGCTGTAAATCTGTCATGATCAGTTAACTGAGATGAGAAGTCTTTCCTAGGATCGCTAATGTTTGTAGCTAATACTCCATAATATTCGGACCCAATGAGCCTAAACCCGTTCTCTTTCTCACTTGCAACTTGAATGTTTTTAGTGGCGTCTGGCTGCCTGGCATTCCGGATATTCAGACCTTCATTTTTCACAGGAGTAGATGTATCACATCCAAATTGTGGATCCTCATCATGTTTTGCTGCAGCAACATTGTGTAAGTTATAGGTATTTATATCACATGAATATGGGCTTTCAGGGTACTGATCTTCATTCCTACTTTCTTCTTTGACTGATTCATACGTTTGATTATCAACGTTATCTTGGTCTGTGTTCAGGATACTATCTTCTTGTTCTCGATTCCGGTACCAATGAGTGTTTCCCATTCTATCTCGTTGCCTGCTTGAATCAAATAAATAGCCATCAAAAGACGTCGAACGATACTGCTTACAATCGTTCTCTACGATCTTGTTATGATTGATGTTTTCTGACACTATGTCAGGGTTTTCTCTGCTTGAAATGGGATGTTCAGAATGTTCATAATCATTTAAGTTCACGCAATACTTTCCAACCTCATCAAAGTCTCTGTACTCATAGTTAGTGTTTTTATTTAAGTTTCTGGTACGGGTAGAATAAAAGTCTGTGTTTGGTGCATCCACTGATTTGTTTTTCATGTTTATAGTCATCATTAGCTTACCATCAATTTCTGTCAGCTTTTCATCTGATGAACTAAATCCTTCCTCAAACTCGCCATGCATATTTTGTCCAGTATACCTGGCATTTCTGAACTCCCTATGTCGTGGCAGATATTTAGAACCACTTTTCATCCTAGGTGTGTTTGCCAAAACTTTTCTTCCATTGTTTCTCTTTGATATACAAGTCTTCAAAGTTTCCAAATTTTCTTTGATATCATGCATTTTCTTAGCAAGTCTTTCTCGCTTGTTTAAACCCAAATCCCGAGATTTTCTTCTTGTCACAAAATAATTATATCTTTTGACGTTTGCATTATGAGAACTGTCGGTAAACGCATATCTTGTAGAATTATTGTTATACCTTAAACTACTTCCATATTCTGGTTCAGAGGTATGACAATCTTCATTATCGTCGGAGTCATCTTTGTTTCTAAGTGGCAGGTTATCACTAAAACAGCCAGATTCTTTTATTCTTATCTTGTCTGCCCCGACTCTCTGCCTTTTCAGTAAGTAGGTCTGTTGCATACTTCTCCTAGTGGAATTGTTCTGATTTGACTGTAACTGGGAATGTTTGGAATGGACAGAACCTCTAGAATTTGCAATCTTTGCCTCAAATAATTCTCTTCTTGAACTTACTCTTGACTCAGGTATTGTTGTTCTTGAATCAAAAGTTCCTGAGGGTCTATTATTTATGGACTGGTTCTTCATGCCAATGCCATTTGGTCCTATACCTCTGTAAGAACTTGTTCTCCTATTGATCTCAAAGTCTATTTGTTCCGGCGAGACTTGCGGTTCTGCAGTTGACTGAAGTGCTTCGTCTACCTCGTTTAGTAGAGAATATGATTGGCGTCTGTTCTCCAGTTCACCAATCCTTGGCATGCTAGTCCTTGAGTTGAGTAATCGAACCAATTCATCTAGAAGTAGAATATATCATGTTTAGAATTATTCATCTAAATCATGAATATTTATTGGGTCCAGATCAACACACTTTTGCTGAATGAATTTAAAATTTAATATTTGAAAATATTATGTCTTTCTAGATGTAATAAAGAAATGGTTAATCATTAAATCTACATCTGATAATTAAATAACATATTTTGTGTATAACCTTCTCTCTGTTTGGTCGATGACTGAATTCTACTCAAAGACTTTCTTGGCATGTAATCATCAACTAGTGACGACCCTTTCTGACAACATAGGGTTTGCTTTATGACGTCACTGCTTATCTCACACCAGTCAGGTGGCGGCTCACTCGGGACAATACCTTTGTCAAGCACCTCTTTGTACCTTTTTCTCACAACCGCCCTTTGGTAGATATGGAAACTTTCATTAATATCGCTTAAATGATTCAACATGATTATGCAGATGAATTATAAGTGAGTTAATATAAGCATCTTTTTAACTATTGATGTGCATTCAGGTTGATTGGCTGTAATGCAAATATATACAGCAGTTTTTGTTAAGTAACAATAAAATTTGCGAGGACAGAAAGAGGTTTTCATAGTGGTAAACATTTCGTCATTGACCTTAATGCTTATCTTTTTATCTTATTTTATATATATATATTTTCTCATGGTGATACATTATGTAAAAGAAATAATATTGTAAAGAAGGTGCAAGGCAATAGACTCAGTATACAATATTTTATAATGATCAGTGTAACGAAAAAGGGCACTCAGATATTTTTTTTGCAAGTCTAGGCTATTTTAACTTCTTTTGAACAAATAACACCTAAAGAGTAATGTCTAAAATTTTTAGCTCCCTACGTAAAACAGATAAAAATGATAGTATGTTGAAACACACATGTCGCACGTAATCCAATCAATCCACTGAAAGTGTCTACCTTTTCTATATATGCTGTCTTTAACAAAATATATGACATTGTACTGTACAGAGTTAGCCTTTAATTTAGGTAACATCTATAATGTATAAGTGTCTCGCAAAACAGTTGCCACAGTAACAGGTTTCGAGAAAATTAATACAAAAAAGTCATTTCTAGGAAGGACAATATTTAGGCTAATAATCTGTTACTTTGATTTTACATTTGAAGATGATTGAAAACACGCCGTTTTTCGCCGGTTTTCAATTCACTTTATTTCAATATTATTAAAGATGCCGGAGTGCCATTTTCCCCGTGACTTTTGATATTTAGAAGCCAGCGGAAAACTTGAACGTCAACAGACACTAAGAAAATGTTCTTTACCTTCTCGAATTAACCCTATGACAATGGATGGCGAGGAGGATGACCAGTAGAACAAGCACACCAAGCACTGAACCTACTATAATTTCACCTGTATGAACAGTCCTCTCCGAAACAACCATCTTCACTTTTTCTGGAATATTTATAAACGCCTATTTATTTTTATCTTAAAGTTATAGACGAAATATACTCATATAACAGGATTCACTTTTGTGCCACAACTATTCTTTGAACAAGCAACTAAATCTATATCAGATACTGGACATTTGTAATAAATTTAGATCTGCCTAAGGTGACGTGGCACGTGACAGTAGCTACATGTAATTTGCATTTAGTTGTTGTATCAACAAATTAGTAAAACCGTTGACGTTTCCTGCAGATTTGTAGATACGGGATTCGCTTGGCTGAATAATGGGAATGTACGCTAGAAACATAGTTGTAACACATGAAAATTCTGTAAGTTTAGTACAGTTTATCTTTGTAAGTGATATAGGTGCTTTAAAACTGACCTTTCCATGCTAAATGGTTGTAAAATAAACAATCTCCTAGATAAAATTACGAGAATGAATTACTGTCACTGAACTTATGTGTAAAGCACTCTGAAAGCACTTGTAGTTTTATACTTAACAGATTAGACTGAAAACTTAAAATTTTCATCTATTAATTCATAATTTTCGTTTCTGAATAAATTCAGAGATAAGTTATTTTTATCGGTAACATTCTCTCCGAAACAATATTACAGCGTTGTTTATACACAGTTGACCTTACCGTTGTCACTCGTAGTAAGTACGTTTTATGCCATTTTTAATCCGTGTCCTTAGTTAATAAACCATTCCTAGCTTCCTCAAGTCAAGTACCCAGTCTCGACAAAATATGCAATAAGAAAGTGTCTTAAGAACAACAAGAAACTTTTTAGAAGAACGTCTTTCGTGTATGCAGCTGAAAATACAGACCCTTTGAATTGAAGGTAATACTTTTTTCACACCTACCCCATTCGGTTTGGTTGATGACATCTAGTTTACACAATCGTCCGGTCTCTTTACCCTTACATAGACACACCGCCCCAGAGGGCGTTGATATACAGTCGCTAACATCTCGGCATCCAATCACCTCACACTTGGCCATGACTGGAAAAGTATCATATATTAGTTTAAACGTATTTATTTTACATCGCTTCGGAAGCATATAAACTTATATTAATTCCTCTAGAAGACTGCTTCCTGGGTTCAAACCAGTACTCGCGCCGAAGGTGAAGAATCCAGAATGTCACTGTAGACTCTCACTGCGAACCAGCGACATCCGGATCGGCGCTCTAACCCCTCGACCGATGCTCTTAATTTAGGGCCAGAAAATCTCTAGCCAGTTGGGCTAGTGGTGTGGCAAAGTCTACTAGCCCGAATATGTTTTTTGAAGCGGGAAAAAATGTTAACCTTGGTAAATAAAGTCAACAATAATGAATACAGTTATTTTATAATTTTATTCCCTTGAGTAAAGGTAAATAAGCTTTTCAATTTGTAATTCAGTCATTTCATTGTCATTCTCATCTGACGACCTATCTTCAGAGGCCAGTCGCGCTTGTGACTTAATTTATTTGAGGCTGAATTCTCTAGTATAAGGTTATCATAAGAAAATTTTAGGCTGAACTATATACTATACAAGAAAAGCATTGATGCAAAGCATCAAAGGGCGTCCAAAGGAATGTTTAAAAGCAACAAATGCAGCAAGAGACAATGAACTAGTAGACATCTGATGATCAGATATATTCTTATAAACTTTTCAATGGTTAACTGGAATTCACCAGGTTTGTAGATAGATGAATAGGTAAACGAAATACATAATAACACACTACTTGTTCAACCTGAACTTTCGTTGGTTTGCTAGAGATTAGAATATCAATTGTATTTTCTTTGGAACATAAAAAACAGTAGTCAAAATGTACTAAGTCTGTTTTTTATTTTAAATGTAACAAATATACAAACAGTATAAAAATATTAACAAAAAGACTGATATTGTAATATCACATGCATTTTTTTAATGTCAAATTTAAAAAAAAATGGTTTCTATTAATACTGGAAGTAGATCACACACTGGAATGAAACATATAGGACGAATGTCAGTGACGAAATTCAGGACTTTTTTGTAATACATGCCAACAAAAATAATATATATTAAAGATATCAAGAATAAATTTGCATGGTCTGTTGATATGGTGAATCATTATTTATCAATTCAAGGGAAGACTGAATTTTAGACAGGTATGAGGAAAATGTCAAGAACTAGTATTTGGCACAGTTCAGAATAAAAATTACAAAATCTCACAATGATACATTTTATTTGTGGGACAGAAATTATGGAATATATTGCAACTGTTACAACAAGAGCTGATTCAACCGGGTGATGCTCCCCAAAATGGACACAAAAGTATTTTGTCCATAAAATGTTTCAGCATAAAGATATTATGTCATAGAAAGTCGCTGGTAAAGGTTAAAATTACTTAAACATCCAATGTAGAAAGAAATAAATAATCTAGTTTCAGAGTTGTGTATGAATGATTCACAATCATATTATTAAATGTATCATATAAACCTTGTCCTGATGTAAAAAAAAAAAACTTGTTTTCTGACACCTCTGATGACATATTCTGACCATTCTTGTTCTGATCTAAATGTTCGTGGGCAATGTCAAACAAATAATCTTGTGTAACAGCAGATGTTTCACTTTCTTGGAAATTATGCAGCAAGAAATTTTCATTAAAATTTGCGATGTCTATAAAAACTTGTGTCAAGTCAAAACTTGCTCCTGAATATTCTGTAAACAAAAACAACTAAAGTTCATCTAAGGTCTCGAAGCGTTATACAACAGTAGCACCATTTTCTGAATACCTTCCACTAACATCACGTTCATGCGAGTCAAAGGTATAAAAGCTACTTGTCATTGGTGATAAATATAGAGCTATTGATTGATAACTGATTTATTGTCAACAAATGATATGAATTACTATTTTGTTGAATTGCTTCAAAAAACAAAAAACAAAAAAAAAAAAAAAAAAAACGTCTGACCCACAAGTGTGTTTACATTCCTATCAATTACCAATACAGATATAAAGATCATGTAAAAACTGCAGACGAAAGTTTCTGTTGTTAAATGTCACAGTATTTGGCAAATCAACATGACTAAGATACCTAATTATACCCAGGTTTCCACTCAAATCACCATAAAATCGATTGCCTTGAATCAAAATGGAATCAACTTCTTGCGGCGAATATTCGGGTCGATTTAGATATTCACGGTTAAAAAATGCCAGAAGTGCAATCAGGGCCATAGCTGTGCATTGCATGCCGCTAAATGGACTAAAAATATGACAACCATGATGCATAATTCCTAAAAAACTTCTTACTATCTTGACTCTAAGCTGCTGCAGCTCCAAAAAGTGGCGGGATATTGAAATCACGTGACTGTCTCGACCACTCGTAAAATATATATAGACTGATTCTAGTCTTTCATTGCGCTGACCTCGGGAACCAAACACCAAAAACAACGAAGTGCGCGATTAATTAACCGAATAGAACCTACGGAAACAAATATGATAATAATATCATAATAACAGTTCGTAATAAGAAATGGCTAAGGTTTATTTATTATCTAAAATATTTTTCCTATAAATAAATTTGTAAAAAGTGCAATTTATTGTTGAATATGTTTGCCTTTCATTTCCTGCAAAATTCTCCAGTTCGCTATTCATAACCATATCGCGACTTGAATGACAGTCAATAACAACAACAACTACCCTTCACAAAACCTGAACTCATTCCATAAAGGGCGTCGCGCTTCGGCGCGGACGCCAAAGATACAGAAATTTGAATAGTGTACTATTTACTCCGTCATGAGAAAAAAAACGAGATAAAACACTGCACACAAGCGGAGCAATTTTTTTTTTTGCGTTCAGGTTTGGAAACTATTTATGAAGGCTTTTTACAAAAGCGTCATCTATGTTGTCTTTTGTTGTTTTAGCACTTTAAATCCAATACTTAAGAGGTTGTAATTTCCATTTTTCAAACTCTCAAAAACCTTTCGTATTATTTTATCACTTCACTTCATCCTGTTTTCTTTAGAATTACAGTTTTAGCATTTCGAAACACACAAACACATCTAAGTTCATTTAAATACCCACAAATCCTCGTTTATTCGTTTTTATTGTATTCTTTTGGTTTAAACACCTTTTTATTTGAAAGATGCAGTGTGAGAAAGAAGAGTTAAAGATTAAATATTCTCACATTGACAGATTAAATTTAAAATCATTTGATTTGATCGATATTATGACCTACCTTCATGACAGTATTTCCCTCTGAACTCCAGTGAGCATGCGCATTGAAATGCATCGGGCTCTCCCTTTTCACGCCTACAAGTGCCGCCATTTTGGCAAGGATTAGGCTCACATGGATCGATGTTAGTCACATCAGACGAATCTGAAAAGACAGTTATAAATATGAATGGAGACATGGCTTTGTAGAAAACACCTGAAAGTTTTACTAATACAGCAGCATGTTATGCCCAGAATGTAAAGTATGTTATCCGAAAGTACATGTTCCTGTTAAGTTCTCAGTTTTTCGCGTTCAGTCTTTGCTTTATTAAAATAGTATTTGCATTATTTCCAATTATTTGCTAGTTTCATCTTATTTTAAAGCTACTCCTTTTTTCCCTCTAAAAAATTGGTTTTATTTTACTCAACAATAGTTGAAATAAAAAACAATTCATTTTAACGAAAAAAAATTATATTGCTTTTTCGTTCTAATTCTTTTTAACATAACATTCTAATTGGACATCCTTAAGGTTCGTTTACCCGGTAAATATTTTTTTCTCAAAACGTTACGCAAGTGGAAAGGGCGCCACGAAAGGATGTAAAGTATCTTTTTAATGAAATTTTGCATGCGTGCACTCACACACAAACGGACCAGTCATCAGAAAACTATGAAAAAATGCACCAGTACTAAGAATATTTGATTTGGTGGAATTATCATCACGTAGACACAGGAAAAGTAGTAAAATACCAAACTTTCAGACCAGTTAAAACGTTTATTCCTTCTTAAATGTGAACCTAACCCATGGTAATTTTAAATTTTTTTAGTTTAATCATATTTTATTTCGAATACAGAGGGAATTATATTACACGAAACAAAATGGAAATGGTTCGGTTTAAAAATGCAAAACTTCTTGAGTGGCACTCATTTTTCGAAAACAGAACACTTCGAAATAACGAAATGTCTTCTTAATCAAAATATGCTGATACTGTTTTAGAAAGTTACATGTATATTCTGATATGTTACAGCTTTTCGAGCAGATAAGTTTTTTCCAACGTGAGTAATAAAGTATTTCAAAATGCCACATGATATATTTATTTTTATCGTTTCTGAATATCTGTAACAAATACTTTAGTATGAAAAGTGAACTGACCATGCATTGAGCCTCTCGTGATAAGTCACATTTGAACTTTTAATGAAACCGACTCAATTCTTAAATTAACTAGTCCTTTCCTTAATTTTTGCGTGAAACTTTTTCAAAACACATTTTGAAAGATGTGTTTTCATAATAACCTACCGTCGCCACCTTTATTTAATGACTTTTCCTCTGGTGCAAAGTTCGGTTTAGGCAAATCTGGTGCAGGCGTATCGACCGGTGCGCCAGTTAAAGGCAAACTTGGTACTTCAGCCTCTGGGGATATTGTGGGAAATCTGTGCTTTGATGACTGTAGCACATCTGGGGATTGAACATAGGCAATACGTGGACGCGCGTCTCTCCCATGAGAAGTTCTCAAGACAGCTTCATCTTTACCAGTATGCTTACGTCCGTACCGTATTTGGGGCTTTATCTGGTCAGTTTCGGTTTCTATACTGCGTTTATTGCCATATCTGTCCCGAGAGGAGGAGCTTAGATTTATTTCATCGCCCTCTGCTAACAGATCTGACAACGCGCTATAAAGATCGTCTTCTGTAAAGAATGAAAAAATGGAAACTTGAAAAAAAATGAACGCAATTTGATTTTATTGTTCAGTAAAATGACAATGGAAAAAGATTTGCTAAAAAAGATGATTCCATTGTAGTAGACATCCACATTGTCACTGATGATTAAATATATTTCTAACGTTTAATTCCTCTGACATATGATTCATACTCAGCTTGACTAAATAGAAACGCTTCGCGAACGGCACTACGCTGCGATCACGGCATTTGCAACGCTCGTTACCGGCTTTAAACGGTGTAAACTTTGAAAATGTGAGAGGCTCAAGTAAGAAAATTTCAGAGTTTTAACTAGATTTTACAACAATAACCTTGCAATTGTGTCCGTACGACCGCCAAGTCTTGAAACTTAATGTCTATAGTCCCCTCACTGTCCAGGACTTACTGTGAAATCATTAATATTTGTGGGGGATTAATTATCGTGGATTTCGTGGTTCAGGTAACCCACGAAATCAAGTCCCGACGAACAAATTGTGCCAAATATAATGTCAAGTGTGCCCAATCAGTCAGCAGCACCAAAAATGGCGTGAGACTTGGTTCGTAGTAGGTACATCATCTGTAGACAAGTTGACTGCTTATCTGCGGATTTTTTGTACTTCATTCAGTTAATCAACAATAAACATAGGTATGAATAGGATACTAAACCGATAGATGATTTTTTTCAGGTGTGTACCCGTATTTTGTTTGTTTATTAAGTGCATCCAAACTGAAAGTAGAAATTGTAGTGACGTAGCGTCACGTGTCTGTCAAACCGCACTATACTGTTTGCAGTTATACGGTCCCTGAATCAAATGTTTATTTTTACTGATATTGAGTAAACTTTTATTACTTTGGAACTTATTACTTAGTATAGTAAATTGACTACTGTATTTTGTTGTACACCGTACTAATTACAATGCTGTAAACAAAAAGGTTAATTGGCGTTAATTTTGGTTGCATTATCAAAGACGGAAGGCCGACGTTTTTCACAGCTTAAAAAAATCATAAAGACCGTTTTAACACCCTTTATATTTTAACAATAAAAAAGATGCGCAACATATCACAAAGTATAAATGACACTTGACACTTGTTAATTGAGAAGACCGATCGGTTAATTACCTTAGTAACGAATCGTCGGTTGTTTGGTCAGGTGGAAATAATAACCTTGCAATTGTGTCCGTACGACTGCCAAGTCTTGAAACTTAATGTCTATAGTCCACTCACTGTCCAGGACTTACTAGTAGTAGTTTTTTCAATCATTCATGAAAATATACCGGTAAAAGCTGCAAAATGTTGTGCATTAACGGATCAAACATTAAGTATAGTGAAGAACTTTGATTACGTAGAAATGATCGGCACCAGATAGAAACGCAGTGTTGACTTTGAGTGTGTTTTATTTGTTGTTTGCATGCTTTCCACACAAAAAATGTGAGGGCACCACCGTACATCGGCACAGTCATTTCGCTACGCTGTGTATCACGGCATTTTATGCGATGCAGGTATTAAAATAATGTTAACTGCGAACTCCACTCCACAACTTTGGTGGTCAGTATATTTTGGAGGAGGGTTTCTTCAGACATAATTCCGACATCGATATTTTTATTGTCTTTTTATATAAATTAAAACAGAGAAAAGCTTGCAAGTCAGATATTCTTGCATGTATAGAGACTTTATCATATAATTCAACGCGTCGATGTTCGCATTTCGAGTTGTAGAATTTATTCTCAAAATTGACCTGATTATTAAGATGTACAAACCTAGCACTTCTGAGACTTCCATCCTTTCATCTCTGCTTATCTAAGGCTACTGACACGCACATTTTAGCTTAAAACAATTTTCGTAAAAATCAAAGAGAAGTTAATGTACTAGATTCTATGTAAAACACAATCCTATTCTTTTATACACCATGAAAACTAAACACACACAAAAAAATGTGTTTACCAGGATTTGAACCAATGCCCTACCGGGCAGTAAACTTAAGAACAACGAACTAAACTTTTGAAAACGAAGTAACAAAATTAACAATATAGAGAAACTACTACTAAAAAATTTTACCGATAAAAGTGTGTAAAGTGTGTAAAACTATTTTATTTTGTGCTTGTGTAACATAAACAACAAAAAACAAAACAACAAGGACATCGTTGGAAACGATGGATGCTCCTGTAACGAACACAAGAGAGTAAAAAAATGTGCAATTGAGGAAGGTGTAGAGAGGAGTTGTTTTGTGTTTCATGATGAAGAGGTCTTGGTGAGAAATATTACAAAACTTTAGTTGAAAATGAATGAAGAGTACTTTGGGGTGTGGGCTCATATAACAGGGGTGTGATTACGTATAAGGTAATAAGTTAAATGTTGAAATACAATTTGTTAAATGTTTGGGTTATGATAAAGTTGTAGGGCTCTCTAAATCTTATCAAAAGCAACAAATAAAAAGGAATTATAATGAGACCTTTATTACATATTGGTAAACGTGGGGTGCGGGCTGATTACTAAATTTTTCAGTCAAAAATATATTTAAATATATAATATAAATAATAATATCAATATATTTCAACCTGGTAATACTACTCATATTGGCTGTGAGTTGCACTTTACCTAACACAATATCCTCTCTAATCCTTTCCACCAAAATGTCAAAATACATCCACAAAGAAATTTCCACCAAAACTATACTATAACTCCAAACCTATTGCACTAATTTGTTAAAAGTTTACAAAATGATAAAATACAGTAAAAGAAATGCACTGTACTGGAACAATAACTCTTTCTTAGTAGCTTTTTGAATCATCTCCCTTCGTTAAATATTACTTGTACACTTTCGATAAATTCCACTGTCCCTTTGATTCTGATATAGGTGCCGCATGACAGTAAAATATAAGGCGTCGATAACAAGTCAAACAGGTGACAAACGGTTGCATGTATGATTTTAAAAACATAAATGGAAGTAAGAAGATTTTAAAATATTTTAAAAGTAAAAACACCTTCAGAAAGGTTTGATACTGAGATTTCCTTAAAAATCTTGTAAAATTCAATACTATTGAAAATAATGTTGTTAATCTTATGTTGAAATTGACGGAAATCCGCATTTTTACTGTTTTTTCTTTAAAAACACTTTGTAAATTTATGAGAGTATATTGAGTGGTAATTTTTCAACTCAAATGGAAGCAAGAAAAAAGATAAAATATCAAATTAAATTTGGTATCATTAGATTGCCAATAAATTAAAGATAACTTAAATAACTTGTAAAAAAATGTGAAAATGAAATAAAATTTGCTACAGCCCCAGTGAAATGAACACAGTCAAAACATGGTTGACCAGGTTTTAAACAAGGTTATACATGTTTCTCAGACCATGGTTGACCACCAAATGACCATGTTTTATCCATGGTCAACCATGTTTCATGCCGTGGTTTATTGCCGCCCTAGCGACCATGGTTCGTCTTGTTCCAAGGTCATAAAAATTATCCATGGTCAAACATGTTTCACAGGCCACATGGTTTATTGCCGCCCTAGTACCATGGTCAAGCATGGTTTGACCATGATCTTAAGACCAGGATTAATCATGTTTCATAGTCCTGTTATTACCATGGTCACACATGTTTCATAGGACACGTTGAAACCTTGTGTTATGGTTCTAAATTACATATCCACAAAATTAAAACCTTGTTCATGGCAATGAAATAATTGTTTAGTAAATAATTACTGAATTTAGTTTTAAAAAACGTTTTGAATCAGATCCACCTAATATGATAATGTAATTTTTTGTTTGTTTGTGTAAGAATATTGCTATCCTTTAACTGCAAAAGCTAAATTTTGTCTGTTCTCCAAATTCAGAAAAAAAAATCAGCCTTCTATTGTATTTCTGAATCATGTCTGACAACACAGTTAAAAATCAGACTTTTGATTCAGATTTTTTTCTGAATAATGGCCGAGATGCTGAAAATTTCCTAAAATTGGAACAATCCAGGCATAATTCAGACAGTTCAGACTTTATTCATAGTATATTTTAAACTAGAGCTATCACTGAATGTGCTTGACCACTGTATGAAAATGCATTGAATTCAAACCAATAGTTTTCAAGTGATACTCTGGACAATGAAATTGCAACAGTTGCCTGACCAACCACCTGGCAACTCCTATATGCCCAGCAAACTTTGTTTAGTGGGTATAATGATTCCACACTGCATTTTTTGTATTAAGTTGCACACCAAAGATAATGACCTTCTAACACTAAACTAAATTCTAGCGATTTTAATAACACAGTTGTAACAATATGTATCACTTTTTCTTTTGCCTTAATGTTCTAAAAGAAGTTCCTTCTAGTCTTTATTTTTTGTTTCAAATGAAAAGCCTTTTTTTATTTTCTGGCTTTTGATTTTGGCACATTTTTTCTGTGTCCTGATCAAGAAGGTATTTAGTCCTTTCTCCTTGAATAAAAATCTACTGTAAATACTCGGTACTTTCTTTCCATCTTCTGATGATCCACTAGTCTGAATGTGTTCTCAGCAGTCTGCTTTGCCTTGGATACCTGCTAGGCATTACCATTTTCTCTAAGTTTTAATTTTCATCTTTTTCGACTCTTTCTTTTTAGTCCACAGTGTTCATCATAGTTTATATTTGACGCTTTGTAGTTTACATGTACATCAGATGAGAAGTCAATGCATGAAAAAGCATGACCTGCAAAATAGAAATAAGACGTACTAGCGAAGATATTTATACAATGTTCATATTGTGTGACATTCATTAACTATGATAATAAAATTAATCCTGAGGCATATGTTGATTTGTGCTGTGAAAACATACTGATATGAATAAGCAAATGTCTGTACAGATGTTAGTACCTCAAAAGAGTAACTGTTCTTAAAAGAACGACTACTATTATACTTTATTACATCAAATGACCACTCCAACACACAACCTCAATGATGAGAGTGTCAAGCTTTATGAAAGAAAAGGAACTAGTTAGACTATATGTTTATTCAATGAACTGTACTAAAGCAATATATTATCAGTACAGTGCCACTGGTGACTATTTTTGATTTCATTTTCCTAAGAATTTTTTAATATTATGAATTGGCCCCACCTTAGGGGTCACTTCATTTCACGAAAAACTTCAAAAAATCTTGTAAGAAAGACATAAACTGAGGAGCATCGGCTAGTGCACCTTTATCAATCAAGTCTGTACAAATTCCGGGTGAAAATTATCCCTGCTCCATGGGTCATTTGGTTCTAGGATTAGAAGCATAATTGTTGCAGTAGCAGCTCCAGATAACTTACCTGAACATATTGCTGCTTTATTATTATTTGTACTTGTTGGAGTACTGAGCCTGCACCTCAGCACCTGTTCCTGTTGGAACTGTTTCCCTCATGCAAAATTTGTAAGAAGACCCAACAGATGCTGAACATTCTAAAAAAGGTATGTAAATGCTTTTTTTGCCATTCTAAAGCATTCAACATGTTACTTACTTCTTGTTTTCTTTGTTCTAGTTACTTCAAAATGATGTTTTGATGGAAGATTAGGAGGAATTGTCTTTTGACTGTAATAAAAATATATAAAGTTTAAAACATTTTTTAAAGACATGTAATGATTAATTCCATTTTATGAGCACAGTACTTTATCCATCCGAATTTTGTTACCGTGAGTCATCCTATTTTTGGGTCTTAAACTAATTCTTTAAAAACAATTAAAATTAATGATTATATATATATAATACCATCTGCCAAGATGAATTTAAATGTCAACTGCATGCAACAAATCAAATCTGACGACCAAGATTTCCAGCTGCTTGTCAACACTGCTCACTCCCATCTTTTAAAACAGAACATTTAGGGTTGAATCACAATTACAAAAATGATCCTTAAAATAGAAAAACAAAATAAAGCAATTACACTTTACCGTGGTAAACGTTCAGATTGATGAATATATTGCAGGATGTTTACAGATTTTGTTTTTGTTTTTTTTTTAATTATTCACTTTGATGGCGCCTTTTTATCAGACAACTTCCGCCAACAGGTGCTAGATACGGCGATCCTTCATTTCATACACTAAATAAAAATAACAAAGATTTTAAACACATAAATAAGACAGAAAAAAAGAATGTTGAATAATTATTCAATTATTTTAGTAATAAAATTGGTATACTTACGACAATTCCGCAGGGGACCCACTTCCGGTTGAACGTAAACAGTATAAAATGTCGAGGCGTAAATAGAGAAATATTACAAAAATATCACGTAACTTGGTAAGAGATACTCAATTAAAACATTTCTCATAAGCTTGTGTTTCGATAACAACAAGTAAACTTATTTGTCAACGGTTATTTGTAAAGAAATATAAACTTTTACAACACCGGTTTGTTCCCAAAATATTTCGAACCAATTCTTATAACAATTATATTCGTACTGATGGAAGATGTAAAATACTCTGACTGGTTAATAATATAATGCTAAAATAAATTGATGAGCAAGAAAGTATTTCCTGTTAAATTGTTCTTTAAAGTAAGATACGTTGAACATTTAAATCATGATGTGTTTTAGGTTTTTGTTAAATAGCATAGTAGTACTCTTTTATGACAAATTTCAATGACTAGCACCTTTCTTTAATGCTGTTCAGTATATAATTAAATCTTTCAGTTCAACAATAAATCAGTCGGAAAAAAACAGGGATCCAAGGTCAGCAAAACTCTGCTTCATTCAACAAACATAGCCAGACCATAGACCAACTGGACCTTTAACAATCTAGAATTTAAGAACGTAAGTATTTTTTTATTATAATGAATTAAAAATATGACTGATAACATGATGCATATGTTGTATTTTTTACCATAAATTTATTATTATTAAAATTGTGTATAGTAAAGTTATATGCCAATAAAGTTTTCATTGTTATAGTCGTAATAAGTGATAAAGCAATTGAAGTAATTCAGTACTTAAATTGGATTTACACTAAAAGTGGTCAGTTGTTTTGCCTTTTTTTTTTGGGGGGGGGGGGGGGGGGGGGGGCGGGATTGGGGTTTCAAGACAGATTTTCTTTCTGTCATGAAACCATGTTTTCTCAGTTTTTAGTTCTGTTCATGTATTCAGTAGAATTCCATAACTAGCTAAGTTCAACAATTTTGCTTGAGTTATCTCACCAGTTTTATATGAAATGAATGTGACAACCTAAACTTCCTATTGATATTGACAAAAGCCGTAGTATTCAGACAGCTTTAATCTTTAATTCTTATACACATTTTAACTATGATCTTCATTTCTTTGTAAGGTGGCTGAACCTCTGAACTTGTGCCAGGGAAGGAGTCTTTTCCAAAAATGAAGAAGACAGATTGAAAAATCCTATACTTGCATCCGTTAGAGTTATCATGAACAAGCACATACTTGAAAGAGAAAGCTTTATTTGTTAAAGATGTGAAAGTTTGAGAATATAGTTTTACACATTTATGACAATACATTTGCAGAGTGTTAATTATTCAGTAGTACAGAGGTGTGTTTTACCCAGTGCTATTTTGTACTGGTTATTAGGTTTGATACAAAGTTTCTTCTTTGTAAAAAAATTCAAGAAAGTTTATTGTGTAACCAAGATGTGAATGAAAAGCATGAAATGACTGTAGTATATGAAATGGAAAATGAATCAAGCCAGTGTTGATACCAGGTAACAGTTGAGGAGTTCAATGCTAGTCTGTGATGCAGAAGAAAGTTAGTGACTCTTTGTAGGATTTCAAACAGATTAGAATTAGAAGTGAACTGCTGCTTGTTAACCTTGATAAAGGCACTTAAGTCATTTGGATTTACAACAAAAGTGGTGATGTGCTGATATTATCAATTTCATTTTACCCATCCAGTTATTCATAATTACATTTGTTTATAAACATTATTCAAAACAACTTTTTATACCAAAAATATCCAGATAGAATTTCCTATGCATATAGATGATACAGCTTGCACCTTCAGGAAGCTTTTGTAAATCCTAGATTAGCATTCTTTTATTTTACAAATAATTCTACTTTAAAACATTTCATTGCTATATTTGTTAAATATGACATATCAAACATAATTAGTGATAATTAATAAATAATGCCATCACAGCCCTCTTGTTTTTTTTTATCTTTGGCTCTGAACATGTCAGCCTTCTTTTAGTATTTCTTCAGACGTGTACTGAAGCTGAAACAAGACTGAAATTTTTGTCTGAACATGTCTTTTCCAGTATAAATTGTTCTAGTAATTTTACAGTTATTTGTTGACCATGAATCATGTTCAGACAAGGACATCTGACCATCAATCATTGTCAGTCATGGACAATACACCATAAAGTTAAAAAACAGAAATCTGCTAAGTCATACTGTTTTCATCATTTTATTTCGGTTGACCATGATTCATGTTCAAACAAAGACTCTTGCTCATGAATCATTGTCAGTCATGGACACTTACATAATGTGAACACTGCTACAGGCTTTACTGCTTAGAAATAGCAAACTGTTGCATTTAAAGTAAAAAACAGACACTAGTTGTAAAATGCAACATTCTTCAACTAATATGTGATAACTATTTAAGATTGACAGTGTTTCATGGTCTGGAAAACATGGTCTTTTTACCACAGTCAGACCATGGTCAAATCAAGGTAAAAAGCGACCAGAGTCAAATTCGAAACTAACAACATAGACAACCATGTTTTGATCATGTTTAACCATGGTCAAACAAGAATCAAGGTTTTTATTTCACAGGGGAGTGATTAAACAAATTTTTCCCTATATGTTTCTACTGACAAAAATTTATCGATCTGCAGTCATAGATTGACTGCTATCGGTTTTCCAAGGGGGACAACTTTTTAAGAAAAAGCTGCATATGAAGTTTTTTGTTTAACAGCAAGACGTGTATGCTACCTATACAATATTTTATTCCATTTAAGTATTCAGAAAAGAAAAGTTTTGGGTCAAAACTCAAAATTTGCAAGAAAAGCTATACTTAGTTTAAAAATAGTTCATTTATCAATATATCATAAATACAAGTTTACACGTATCTCTTTAATAGTTACACGATGATAAATCAGATTGGGACGAAAGAATTAAAATCTTATTCAAACCTTATTAAGAAAAACTATACTTAACTACATGTACTCCCAAACTGTTCTGCATACATTGACTGAATAACATACAACATGCGTGAAACTCCAAACAGCCTATCTCTTATATGCTTCGATAGATTAGGAATCCCACAGATGATTCTAAACTATGTACAGTAAGGTTCTGCTGTACGGCCTCTTAATATATTAAAGCTTGTCACTAATCAGATCACTTGTTTTGGTACTGATGCGATTTCAACCTTTGAAGCTCAGTACTAGAGACTGCTCCTGAAATCTCTGATAAGTGATAAGTACACTTTTTGTCCAGTCAGAAGTATTCAGAACATATTCAGTACTATAATTGGCCATCAGTGCAATTGATATATGCAGAAAAACAACCCAAACCAGCTTGTTGGTGTCAATATTTTTAAGTACAATGTGTATCAAACCTGGTGTAATTATGTACAAGACAATAAACTTAAGGTCAAATATTTCAGAAGAAACTGTCAACAATATTCCGATATCTAAAATATATTTTTTTTAAATTTCAAGTATCGTATAAAATGCCGTGATACGCAAGCGTAACAAAATAGAGTGTGCCGGTGTACGGCCACGGTGCGTGACCTCCCATGTTTTGCAAGAAGCATTCAAAATACTACTAGATCCCGGAAAAAGTGGTAACCAGAACATAAAATTTCGGGACTTGGCAGCCGTACGGGCCTAATGGTTAGGTTATAATTTTAAAATCTAGATAAAACTGAATTGTTCAAACCCGACTTTCAAAATATTTCTACGTTTACGCCGTTTTCCGGTTACGAGCGTTGCATATGCCGTGTTCGCGGCGTAGTGCCGCATGCAAAGCGTATCTGGTTAGCCAGGGTGATACCAGATGTGCTCTTTGTCCTCTCGGCCGTGTATCTTTTACCGTTCTGGATAGTCCGATGTCTTGATTATCAAAATAAGGCATGGTTTCTAGTTTAACAGTTAGAGACTACACAATCACAACCAAGAAAAACTGTGTAAACGTTACACATAGTTAAATAATAAATTATAATTAAACCTAGTCAAAAAATCTTATACATAATGAGCTAATAGTCTAAACTATGTTATACCTTGCTGTACTTGTAGTCTTACGAAAGTAAGCTGCAAATCAAATAACAAAGTAATTAAAAGAATTTTCATCACTTTGTTTACTATATCAGCCATTTTGAATTTTCGTCAACAGTTACGTCATAAATCAAACACGTTTCTTGCACGCGAAAGGAACGTAAATAATGCACAGACAGTTGAGGAAAACTAGTCTGGTTCCCTGCCTACTATACTACGATTAGTAACGTAGTGTCAGGGGCAGGTAATCCAGACTAAGGAAAACCATTCCATACTGTAAAACTTTCAAGATCGGTATAAAAGTAGTTTTCATGTTGACATCAGACATCTAAGCTCGATAAAATTCCAAAATAAGAAATAGACCCATTTTCATTATGATGCACAATTGAATGTACACAATCTTACATTACTTATCCTAATGGTCTACAGTAGAGAATATGTTTTATATGAAATTGAAAATTTACTAAACATAAGAAGGAGGAGCGGTGGTCGAGGGGTACAAGTGCCGGACTCTCGATCCGGAGGTTGTTGGTTCCAATCCCACCAGAGGTGAGAGTCTCTTGGACATTTTCCTCACTTTCCACGCGAGTACATAGGCACTCGGTGTCAGGACAAAAAGAATTGTGTCTTCGATCGTTTGAATGAAGTCAACTGATTTGGTCGAACTTCAGCCCAAATCTTTGATAAATCCCCACAGATTTAGTAATTTATACGACGGATACCGAATTTTACCATCTTGTTGTAAAGAAGTTTCTGACATAATTCTTTTGTCCTGACACCGAGTGCCTATGCGCGAGTACTTATGAATCTAGGAAGCAGTTATATAAGTTGCAAGAACTTGCCTGCCTAGCATAGTCAGTACTGACTGTTGGCAGTAATAAGTTGAACTTAAGTGAGGACAGTGTAACTCCTTTTAGGTAGGCCTATGGTCTGGTTCCGAGGGGAAACGTGAGTCAGACTAGTAGGCGATAAAAATGCTGAATCATAAAAAAAAATCGAAAAATAATAAGGGCTAATATTTCTAATACTTATAGACTGACCCTGTTATTCTCTAGAATTTTTAACGCTTATTTTGTTTATATTTTCAACTGAACAGATATGTTTTGGCTTGCATAGTGATTCAAGGTCATGAAGTTGTAAATTTTAGGAACTCTGCTAAAAATAACATAGCGCTATGAGCTACAGTTATTTGAATGTAGTTGAAAGAACGGCTATCGTGCAAAAAGAAACGATTGTAGGGTCAACGACCTGACTTTTCGATTTGCTGAATGACAGCTAGACGAGTGTGGTGCGAGAGGACAGACATTTTAATATTTTACGGTAATACCTGATGGGACTACACATTATACAAAAATAATATATTTGTAGAAACATTTAGCAAGTATTTGCCCTTCCACCACCTTGTAGAAGAATGTCAGGCGTTGTAGTTTCCTTCGTTCTTGTAGAGATGGAAGTCCAAGTAGCTGAAGCATTTTGGAGACACAGCTTTCTTGTCCTGACCGGTAGTCTCTTGTTATAAATCAAGCTGCGGCTCTCTGTATGCGTTCAAGTTTCTCAATATCAGTTTTGAAGAATGGATCAAATATTATACTTCTATATTCAAGTTTTGATCGTTTTAGAGCTATAGGTAGGCGTTTCTAGTGCAGGGCAAGGGCAGTGTCCGATATTCCTTCCTAGAAAGCCTAGGGAGGAATTGGCTCATTTACAGATGTTGTTGATGTGGGTTGTCCATTTCATATAACAAAGTTCTGAGAAAACGATGCCGAGCTATGGATTAAGTTGGGCTTGTTGAAGTAAATAATTTCTGATGTTATAGAAGTGGATTGATTTTGATTTCGGGCTCAGGAGATAACATTTTTTGGAGTTAAATTTTCCTAAGTGCAGGGCCTTAATTGATTAAGGTCCTGCTAAGTGGTTACCCGTGCTTGTAGTTTGTTTAGGTCTTCTTGAAGTTAAAAATGATCTTTCTGAGATTTAGTCGTTCTTTAAAGGAGGCAAGCATCAGCAAATATTTGGACTTTGGACTTGATTTGACCTGGCAGGAATAGCAGAGGGCCCCATTTTACACTTACCTTTGGGCACCCCGGATCCTATGTGAACGGATAACGAGTGCATGCCTTTTACTATCACTCTCACCAATTGAGGCTCTGCTGTATTTGTCGTTGCATCAGGAAGTTGCCGGTCTATGTATGGAGAAAGCCTACATTTTAACAACGCCTAGCTATAGATTTACAACTCGTTTAC
Source organism: Cyclina sinensis (assembly GCA_012932295.1). NCBI lineage: Eukaryota > Metazoa > Mollusca > Bivalvia > Venerida > Veneridae > Cyclina > Cyclina sinensis. Next base: position 32,007,339 of record JAAONU010000002.1, on the reverse strand, counting down.
TGTCGCGCTAATGACCTCTTAGAGCCGTAAAAAGGATTGGATAGGACCGTAGAATATAGGGATAGGAATACACCGGAAATCCTGTATTGTGCAATCAAGGGAGGTCACTATATGTGGAACCTAGTCATGTTTACATGTGTGATGTGAAGGACGTTGAATTTTATAACAAAAATATGGGTTAAACATGCTATAAACTGAATAATGACAAGTGACGATAGATATTTAGAAGTAAGTCTGACTCCCAGTCAGCAGATGATTTCGTCATGCTCAGGAGCAATTCTGACATCACTGTTTGGTAAGTTTGTCCGCTTCAGTGTTTGATGAGGTGTCTGGACGTTTCACCTCCTGGAAGTTTCGGCCTTGGTCTTTTCACCTCCTAGACGTTTCGGCTCTGGTCTTTTCGGCTACTTTTTTTGTTATAGTATGGTATTCTGTAGGGATTTGACCTTTGATTTTCTTTAATCAATTTAATATAAAAAGGTACTTTTATCTGTGAAATCAATCAAATTTTCACTACTTTATGATTAAAGTAACACCTTTATAAAGGTGCTAATTAACAAATATAATGCAATATACAACATTCCCAGTTCTTTAACTAATAATCCCTAATCTGTTCTTATCTGTTATATAACAACATATTATAATCAATGTCCTTTTAAGCTATTTATAATTTTAATAATATAATTTTTATAACAAAAAAATATATTTATAAATATACATGCAGATTTATAGCTGATAATTCTATCACAATTCATATAAACTATCCTATAAATAATTATTTTCCCAGGGAAATTTCAATATATTTATGACAAAAAAATCTTCTTTATATCATAAATGTAATGTGTTTGCAAGTATGAATTATATTATATATAATATTATAACTCATTATTGTACTTATTTTATATCTTCATCAAATTTACAAAAGATGCCGAAAAGACCAGGGTTTTGAGGCCGAAACATCCAGGGCCGAAACATCCAGGAGGTGAAAAGTCCTGAAATCTTTGATGAAACGTGATAGTTCCAGTTTCACTTAGATTTACATCATATTATTACATAACTTAATTGGTGTTTCAAATGTGTTTAAAATAATCGTAATGATAACGTTGAATAAAGTTCTAACTTCATTTTGACAGGTCAATGTAAGCCCTTGTCAAACTTTTTATATAGAATTCGGGTCAACTCGGCCCTGAAACGAACTCGGACCCCCAGTCATCTCTGCACCAACTCGGCACGGGTCAACTCGGCCCATAATTATATTTTAGTGGTAATAATAACGTTTATTTTTTTTTTTTATGTTCATTTTATCATATTCTTTAGGCTATACTTATGGATATTTAAAACCTTTATAGATGAAAATGCGAGAATTTGAGGAGAAAAGGAGAGTTTATAAGTATGTAATTTTGCTTATTAGAAAACATTGATATTTCTATCAGTGATATTGATAACGTTTATTATTTATTTTTATAATTTCATTATTTCTTTCGTTATATAATATTTTTTTACGCTTAAACTAATGGATATTTAAAACTTAATTTGATGAAAATTAGTGAATTGGTGGAGACAGGGAGAGTTTATAAGTATAATAGATAACAAACAGTGTTTTATATACATTTATTTTTACTAAATTTTAATACAGACAAATGAAGATGGAGGACGAGACAAAATCAGGATATACATGTATTCTTCAATAACATTTCATTTGACTACAGATATATTGTAGTAGTTTTGACATTTAGTTAACTTCCAGTTTTGCACTTTTCACGGCGTGGTAAATTTTACACCATTGTTGTATAGTGTCACTTCAATTATGTCCCTTTAATAAACTTTTATAGAGTTTTGTCATACTATTCATGTCATTCTTGGTAGATAAAATTCCTATTAAGTTATTTTCTTATTTTATAATTGGTTTCCTGGTAAATTTAATATTTTTTATCCGTTGTAAAGGTTTTGTTTTAATTGAAATATAGTTGAAATTTCTCCTCTATATATTCTGCAGGTTAACTTTTATTTGGGGAAGAAGGTGCTTAACCCTTTTGATTTCTAGTAGGGAAATCCATTTCGTGCAAGTTACAAGTAACCTGACACATGTTCAGGGGATTTCTAGTCTGCACTGCACTTAAGGTGTTTACTGGGTGCTGGTAGCAAATCCTGCCAGTCCCATTGCATAAGGAAACTTAAATCCCAGGTGCTCAAGCAAAATCTGTAGCCCCAACTTAATGGGATATTTTCTCTCAATATATTGTCATCCAAAATACTTATATAGTCAAGTTAGTTATATAGTCACACGTTAAAGAGTAGTCTATATTATGGTCGTGCATTAAAGGAATAGTCTTGTTATGATCAAAAGTTAGAGATATTTTATTATAGTTTGGAGTATATTTAGTAGAATATGATAATTTTCTGAGGAATATTAAACTGTTTAGTGATGAAATATTTGATTAAAAGGAGTATGGAGACTGAAACGTCTTGTTCGTTCATTCAAAATTTGTAATTCACTATTGACAGTGACCTTCGACCCTCGAGTGTTGTGCGAGCCAAGGCAACTTGCGTTGAGTAGCGCTTGTGGATTGAAGTTGAAGTAGAGAGTCTACCCAGAGTACGAACAATTTAAGGTCCGTAACCACCTCGAGCGCGAGTGTGGCAATTCCCCCACACTGGTCAGGGTTACATATACCAGGAGATAAATCCAACATCTTATTAAGAAAACATTTATTGACACAAAGATACAAAACAGTAACATCAACATGGCATTATCATCATGATGAACTATAACAACAACATATGTACAATATTCCTTTTATGACAGTAAACATTTGATGACAAAAAGGTACAGACAAATATGACTTTAACAAGACAAAAATCACAGAACATATATTTATTTATCACATAAACCACAGCACAGGAGTGTAATAAAAACGATATTACACTAGTGTAATAACACTTTGACGCGACGTCGTATGTGTTATATAAACATAGCATTAAAGCGCCCTAATGTTAGCGTTACACTATAGGTGCGTCATTGAAAATTTAATCTTTTTAACAGTTTACTGCTCTTATTTTATATATGTGATAAATAGAATACCGTACTTTGGGATATTTTCATGTCGCCAAATTTTCGCCCTTTTAGCATAAAAAGTAGTGGTTTTATTTTGGTTGGTGTATTTTTCGCCCTTTTACAGCGGTGGCGAAAATATGACAATAATTCATGACAAAACGTCAATACAACGGACATGTTTGAAGAGTATCAAAGGGAAGTCACTCTTGGACTGCTCGAGAAATAACTCTAGTACTTACCGGTATTAAAAAAAAATTGCGTACATGTTACTTTATTTACATCATTATATGGTATTATTAAAATAAAAACACATAATTAAAACCTAAAATTCATTTACAGCATACTGTCTCCATATTTAAAGTTTTAAAAAAAGACATGGCTAGATCCAGTTCTAGTTCACGTAAATTGCATTCTTCGCTGCTTTTGTCTACATTTCAAAGTACTGCTTTTTCTTTTGGTTTTAAATATTTTAAAATAGACATGTTTTTGTGACTGTGACAAACATGTATGTCATGTATGTGTAAAAATTAAAGAAGCAAATTAAAGACTCAATAGAAATTTTGCAAAGGTGACAAAATCTCACAATAAGCATGTTTTCTAACGGTAATTAGCACTCTTTCAGGCTTGAGCGATAGCAGGTATTTACGATTGATAATCAAAATACAGATAAAAGTGAAATAGCGCTTATGCTGTACGATGTTTATTCAGTACACTCAGGTAGACGTGTATACGGTGTTCAATTTTGGACGTAGGTATATTTTCAACTGTTATATTTTCGCCACTTCATAAAGGTGGCGAAATTGGCGAAAATTTAACCATGATAAAAATATCCCAAAGTACAGTATTATATTTGTGTAGATTCAATACTAAATTTATTGAACTTGTTCAATAAATTAAGTATTAAACCTACACTCATTCAATATCCTCTATTTAAACAATAACAGCCAAGATGACGTCAATGAAGCCAACAACAACATCACAAACTACATCACTATCAGTTCATATATTCACTTTAAGATGATGGTCCTTACAAAGCAGAACAAGCTTTCAAGAAAGCTGTTGTCGACAGTTCTGACTCTTGGTACCTTGTCCAAAGGTCTTGTAGGGTTCGTTCCATCTGTGAAGTTCGTGCCGATCTGGCCCTGTTTAGGTCTCCTGTCCGTAACGTCTGTCCAACTGTCTCAGCTTCCCTACGTAGAAGAGGCACAATCCTGTAAAAGGACAACAACCTGCCTTCCTGTTGATGCAATGATGCCAGCCTGGAAAGACATAAAAAGTGGAGGAAATTACCTTTTAAATTTTTTTTTTTTTTTGTCGTAGTAATTCCGATATAAATAGTTTAGTTTCTAATTGAATAATTAAATCAATAATTCTTCAAGTTGGATGTTTACCTCAAACGACAAGTCCTTAGGTTCAGTTTAGAACGGTTCCTGTTCACCACACGCTTTAGCAACGGCTCCTTCGGAAAATTGGCGGTAGAAGAATGGTCATGCACAACTGAATCAGCCACCTCCATCCCAGCTTCTGTCCGTCTTTCCTGTGCGACGCTACTAACCTGTAAAGAAAAGTATTAAAAATAATGCATGTTAACGCGTATTTCGTTGCTAACTACATATTTATGTAATTAAACCAGTAAAATTTATTAAATGTTAAATGATATCGGATTTTTTTTATTGATTTTCTTTGTTATATACATGTATGGATTTTTGCCGCTTTAAATACTTACATCTCTGTATACAGTGGTCTTGGTCACCCGATTTGGCACAAAACTATGGACGTGGTTGTTTTTACCATTTATGAACTCCGTCCCCTTCTGTACAAAAGTGGCTGGACAGTGTGCACCTTTCAACCTATTCGTACATCTCCAAAGAACATACGCCTTATTTGTTCTCTGTAATTTTTAATAAAAACACATTTTCTGTTTTATAAAAGTAGCTATTCAGAATTATATACATGTACAACATGACATATTGCTACATTTGATTTAACAAAAAATGTATTCGTGCTAAAAAAATTTAAAACACAGTAATATTTATTAAATAGTTAAATGAAAAGGTTTCCGTATTAGCAATCTTGGTTCACATATGTATAAAGGGTACCGATTATTCAGGTGATTATTACCATTGACACAAACATTCACACCTGTTGATTATTGACCGTCTGCATTTAATTAGAAGATTATCAGGTGCATTAAATCTTTACACCGTTCAAACAATATGCTGCCGACTTTCGTCATTTTTTGTTTGTTATTGATCGTTACTTAAAAAAACCCAACAATAACAATAAAAGTTTATAAACTAAAGAATCTATATCTTAAAAGTATTATTTTATTAGAGGGCAGAGTTGACCCGTACCGAGTTGGAATAGGGACGAGTTGACTCGGTGCCTAATATTTATATTTCTACAATTGTCATAAATTCACACTTGCACCGGAGTCCATTTTTTATCTGAAACTTCCACATCTACACTATCATATATACGATAGTGCAGATGGGGGAGTGTCAGAAAAAAAATCTTTATAATATATACAATAGTGTAGATGGGGAAAATGTCAGAAAAAAAAAAATCTTGATAATACAATGTATTTTGGGTAATTTTTGTGAAAAGAATATGACTTTGTTCATTTTATGAATTTAAGGACTCTAGATAGATTTATTTATCTATCTATGTTATACCATTGTCATGATTTCTATTGTGGTCCCTGTTATTGGCAGCATGACACAGGAAGTCATCTATATTTAATTTAATTAATTATGACAAAAAATTTTACGAATAATTATAATTACAAACTGAGATCATCAACGCATCATCTGTATCACAGCATTTAAGAATATCACAGTGAAATTTGTGTTATATCATGAGATGTAGCTTAAATAAAAAAATTAAAGTGTAGTCTAGAAATAAAACACTGGCACTGTACTTAAAAACCCCACATTAAAAAATAAAAATAGGTTAAAACTAGCTAGTCATTAGATGAACTTTAGTGGCATATTTGAACTTGTGGGGGCAGCTAATATCCCTTATAGTCTGGGGGAGGCTGTTCCACAGAACAATCGCATTATAAGCAAAGGACCTTTTACCAAAATTGCCTACCTTGGGTAATGAGTAGCGCCCGGTATCACTGAACTAAAATTTGAACTTGACACTTGTGAAGGAACAGCAGTCACTATTGACCTTGTACAGCGATCATGCACCGAAGTAAGGGGAATGAAATGTTCACATAGATAATCAGGGGCAGTCCTAACTTGATTTTATGTACGTGACCTAGAGTTATCTGATCAACTCTCTTTGATACTGGTAACCAGTTTAAGGATATGAAATGATCTCTGGTGCCATTGTTGAGGACTGTGCCAACTATATTTTCCCAACTTTCAGTTCAAAGCCTTGAACAAACTGTCATAAACTTAAATGGGTTATTAAATATCATTTTTACATGAAAACATAAATCTTGTTGAGATGTTGATAATTTTTGTTTTCCTGATTCTTTAAACCTTTACAGATAATAGAAGTAAGCATGCTTGCTTTACACACCATGGGTGTCAAAAAACTTAAAAGGGCTGCTTTTTCTTATATCAAATCTTTCCAAATTATGTGTGTTTAATTTTTTTTTTCAACTGTTCCAGCCCTAGATAGTCTTACTTGCCACAGTCTTTCTAAATTATAACTTTACCTGATATTTATCACCAGGCAATTCATCTATTTTTAATAATCATAAGACTGAAAGGACAAGACTCAGTATCTCAGTCATGGCTTTTGATGGCACAGACAGTGCACTGTCACTTGAATTTTGGACCCAGCGCCTTCCCTTGATCTGCCCATGCACTAGAGTTTTGTAGCATAAAAGTCATGGTAACATCAACATACAACTGCTTTTGCTGATATCCATTATAAATATGGCCTTTTTTTTTTCAAATCCCAGACCCACTTTCCAATACAACAGTATAACACAAGTTAAGAAACATCCCACCACAAATCACCTCAGCAGCCAGTATTTTCCTTGGATTTCTAAATAAATACCATGGTCTGGAACATACATGTATTGCAAGTGTCCATCAGTTAACATGCATTCTCAATAAAGCGGTGCACTCCGTCTTATGAAATCCCAAAATGCAAACTCTGTATTTGCAGCCTGAAAGGTACGTTACCGTTTGGCAAATACTGTCCTGTGAGCCATGGCAAAGTATTTTTAACATGACGAAAACGAATTTCCCAATATAAGGGCTTGAATAAAGTCAACAAAAACCTATTTTTGGCCATTGTAAGGTTTGTTACTTTGCTACTGTCATATTTAAAAAGGTAACAAACTATCAGCATCTTATTTATGTTGTAAAATGTTAATATTTCTATAAACCACTGTATTATCTAAATCAAAAGGAATAGTTATCCAAGACAGTTGCACATTGTTGATCTTAATAATTTCTGTGAAATAAATAGGCTTTTTTGTGCATAAAGGAAAAATTATTCAGTTTAATATTTGCCCGACAGCTTTTAATATTTTCAAAATACAATCTTCTTTCCTTCATGATATTTATATACCTTTTGTACATCAATGTTCTTACAGAACAAAGGAATGTATTTTAGTACAGTTGTCCAAACGTATGCAAAGTGTAGGCTTACTGGGTATTATGACTCCAAAATAACGAACCTTACAGCTTTAATCGCATGGGAAGGATATCAACACCAACCAAGTGTCCAGATATAAATCATATATACTAATGTCATTATATACTTGAACTGGTATTTTCAAACACCTATTTTGTCATTTTTACAAATGACACACATGTGAGGGACTATTTAACAAGAAAGAAAATAACAGGTAACACCGTATAGAAACGTGACTTGTAAACACGTTCAGTATTGCTGTAATATAAACACGTTTCGAATCCACTTGAGCATTGCAAAACTCAATTTGAATTGTTAAAAGTTAACCACTTTCGACTTTTTTAAATCGGTATTGATTTTTTTATGAAAAGGACATTTGTGATAATAATGTAAGGTTCGTTAGTGAAAAAAGGTCACACCTGTTTTTATACCGTTTGATACCGTACCATAGCGTTTACAATCCATAGAATATAATAGATGTGAATCTGAGTGATGCAACAATTATTATAAGCAAACAATTATTCGGGGAATATACCTGACAAACAAGGATTCTGAATATATTGCAGATAATTTATTAGAACTTTAACACTCTCAAAATTGCCGTTTAAGAAAACACAACGTAAACGCAAAAAACTATATTTAATTCTTTTCACGGCGTATTTTATTCACAATTATTTTATTGTCTTCTATGCTGCTCGTTAATGCTTGGGAACTTGACTTGAGTTAGATATAGTATTGTAAGGTTCGTTCCCTGAATCATTTTCTGTTTATAGTGAACTAATTACTGGTTTCAATGTATTTCAAATCGGCCTCTTTTAGCTTGTACATCCGTCTGGATTTCCCAGTTGGGATTGGCTCTGAAACATTACAGATAACGTCTTTTCTATTTATCCATATCTTGTCCTCATACTTTGGCCACTGCAGGAGTTTTCGGACATACTGCATAAATGTTACCTCAACCTCGCCATCATCATCATCACAATCTGTCACCTTTCCAATGTACACTTTTCTGTCATACCTTGCTGCAACAAAGTTCCGTATAGTAACATCTGGACTTGGTGATACACCCTCATTTTCGAAAGAGATTTCCACCATAGGATCAGGTTGTTTTTCTGTAATATTGGTTTTCGATTCTTGGTGCCTTTCATCAGTTACAGCTTTAGTTTTAGTAGCATTTATTTTGTTTCGAGTCCACTGATTTGACTTACATGTTCCCCCACTAATGCAGTCTGCGCAGTAACAGCTGACGTTTGATGTTAATTTTAAATTATTTCCTTTCAATGCCAACTACGGCGTGTATTTTCATAGTGCCCTTGATTGGTTTGATATCATAAGTATTTATTGTTCTCAACTTCTGTTGGCAATCAGCTGATGACACATACATAAACTGTACAGTTTTCATTGTGCAGTTTTCGGATTGTGTCCATTGGAAAAATTCTTCCGCGTCTTGAATTGTCACCTTTCCTGATTTCACTGCGTCATCTGCCATTCTTTTGGTTGTCCCTCCCAAACCATCGCAAGGGCCTTTTCCGTGCCCCGCTTCAAAGTAATTCCAGACGCCTTTGCAACTGTATATCTCTTCATGATTGGCGATTACATTAAATATTGTCTTATTTCTATATTGCGACGTTGGACTGTCTGTAAAATAATGCACTTTGCGAACATTTGGTACACATTCTTTTATTTTAGGCATGATTTTGTCCAATATTGTCAAGACTGTACTTGAATTGTGGCCCATTTCGTCCGATACTATGACTATACTTTGGTGTTTTAACTCGTCAGTATCTTGTTTGAAATACAAGACAACTGGATGCAGTGTAACTGCAGTTTGATTCCAGTACGCAGATTGTATCTCCTCTACACTTTTACAGCCATAGTTTTCAATGAAATCCATGTTAACAATGATCTCGTCCTTAGGCAGTTCCTGCTTTAATTTTATCGATTCTTGGTACTGGTGATGAACTCTGCTTACATGCGCCTTGAAATCGTCGATCTGTTTCTCCATGTGCTTCAAGAATTCACTGTTAGTCATTGTACATGTAACGACCTTCATTATCATCTTTGTTTTCCCTTTGTCCTCTACTGATACTCTCTTCCATTGTCCAAATGATATCTCGGCTGGTGCTTCAGTTTTCAATTTTTCAATATTAGCTTCATCTTTAATGAATTTCTCTGGATTCAGTGGTACATTTAAACCACATTTTCTGAGTGACTTTGTACACAAAGCAAAATTCTGGTGTCTTGTGCAGAGGCAACAGCTTCTTGAAATAAACCTTGTCAATTTAATATTTGCTGGACGAATGCGGCAGAAAGAAGCCAAAGACAACTTTACGCCGGGATTTTCGCCTTTGAATTTAAGATGTAAGTTCTTCAGATAGTCGGTTAGAACTCTAGTCTGATGCGTCTCTCTGTTTACCTTTAGTTTATCCTGCTTTCCAGGGTTACATCGCGAATTATCATCACGCATTAAAAATTCCAATACACGAGTCTTGTATCTTTCGACCTCTCTTTCTCTTCGAATTTTTTTCATATTGATGCTTACCCCAGGCTCTCCTTTTGCGATTCTGTTCCGCCCAAGACCGGTTGATTTGCTGACCAAGTTTGCCAATTTGTATTCACTTAGAACGTTTCCACCTATCAGTCCACGAAGAGCACCTAATTCTGATCGTTTCATTCCGCGGCGACATTTTTCGACTTGAGTTTGCATAACATTTGCAAGTAGCAGCTGTTTTCTGATTTTCGCAGACTGTGTCTTATTCAAGCCCGCATCTGATAACATTTGTTTGGTCTTGCTGTTTGGTGTCATTGGCTCGTTTGGTTCTATATCTACCTGTTTTTCAGCGTTAGGTGTTCTTTGGCTCAGCTCATTGTTCAAGGACAATTCAGTTTCAGATGAGTCATTCTTGTTACCTTCTATGTGTGTTTCATGCCTGTTTCTTTCTCTGTCACGCTTTTTGTACCGTTGTAAAGATCTCATATTTCGCTTATATCTCTTCTGTAAGTCATCAAATTTCAGCTGTAAGTCATTACATTCTCTACGTTTCCTTGCAAGTGCGAGACTAACACGTTTTTTGGGACCATTTCTTCGATTAAAAAAAGAAGGATCAACGATTAGTGGCCCCAGTGATTTGGGTGTGCTTGTTTCATGGCAACTTGTTTCTGATACCACAGATTCATTCTGTACACTCTCCTCAGTTTCAAGTTTTTTCTTCTTGCGATGGATCTCAACATATTGCCTTGTTTTCTCGCGTCTTTTCTGCTTTTCTGTCCTAGTAAGCTGAGACACAGGCGTGTAATTTTGCCTCTTTCTCTGTTTAGCCTTCGTAAGATAGTCTTGATACTTTTCTGGATCTTGTTTCAATCGTTTACGATATTCTTGCATCTTTTCTGCTGCAGACGTCGCCATGACTTCAATCTGAAAGAAGATCCAACGTATATTATGACAACATTCGGATATATTCAAGGAAAACACTATCAATTATTACCTCTTTGTTTTAGTAAGGTTCGTTACCTTCTGTTTGATCGTCGTTCTTCACCTAAAATATACGCACCTTCGTCTTCGTATGTTGAATACTGTTGCTATACTAGACAGTTTGCATATTGTGATGATTTCAAATATTTTTTACCATAATGTCTGTATTGACTTATTATAAATTATGCACTACGTGTAGGTACGCTGGCTGAAACAACAATTGTGTGATCTGAAGCATACCGTTTCAGCATTTTAACCATAAACAAATTAAAAAGTAGAAATGACTAAATGTATAAATTACAACTGAACTGGATCATCATCACATATAGGTCATGTCTTAAATTAATCAAAACTTATTTTCATTTAAAGTTCATTTAAGGTTCGTTACAACTGGATAACGAACCTTACCCAACTATCTTTAACAAATGAAAGCCGCAACATAGTTCGTTATGTATAAAAAAAATGTTTAGATGAGAAATAATTATTTCTGTGATAAAAACATATATATATTGGGTACGCAAGATTCTTAAACACGGAGCAACAGATGAAACTATAATGGCTTTCACAATTCCTTTGGTCAAAGTTGTGAACATTGAAAATAATAGTGAATGCACATTTAACAACATACAACGTAATTGTTAACTTAACAAACAGACATCAGCCTGTAATGCATAGCGTGCGTATGCTTTTCAACACATAATAACCATGGCAACATGATGAAAAAATACTCGGTAAGGTTCGTTATAAAATTCACGAACCTTACACGTACTTTGATACCTCAGTCAATATATAACCCGCATCAAACAAAGTTAAAAGCAATTTATTCCAATTGGTTACATTTATTTTACAACGACTTCAAATGTAGTATCTCGTTGCAACTTTCGAAAAGTAAAATTATTTCTTACCTCGTCAAGTTCCAAAATTTCCGATTTATTCCATCAGAGCACTCAAAAGTCTTTTCTGTAATGGCGGATAAACATATATAAACCTGTAAATGACGTCATTTGCCACAAAATAATGATGTCATCAGTTCACGTGACAAATTGATTAAGTCATTAATTGATATTAAGATTTTGTCATAACGAACCTTACAAAACAAACCTTACACAAGCGAGATGGATACTGAATATATCAACTTAAGAAGCATAAATTTCATTTTCTGTCATCGAATCGGCCTTTATTATGATTGTTCCGTTATAGACTGAGTTCCCCGTTCAATATCAAACATAGATCTGTAGAAAATTGGATAACGAACCTTTCAACCTTAAACCGACGCACCCAAAAATGAATATTAATTCGGATTTCTTTTAAAACAACACAGTTTTGTTAGTCATTTTAATCCAAAACGACAACAAGGCGATCACTGGCATGATAATTCGATTGTCTTATTATGTTATAGTATTTCAAAACTGACCTACAACCTGTCGAAATACTGCTACTATACGTTGTATTATCTTCAGCGACATGCGTTCAAATTCTCGTTACTCTAAATCCAAGTACAACAAGACGTAAAAAAGAAATATTTATCTGATGTGCAGATACTAATAGAGATGAGTTGCCACACATACGACTCCAGAAGCAAAATGCAGTGTCTGCGTATGCTGCCAATGCCGCAGATTCGTCCGGCGACAGTAACGAACCTTACAAAAACGAACATTTAGCGTGTCATATTTTGAAAAAAAAAAATATGGGATGAAAATGTTATACTCCAACTTTGCATCATCGTCGAACTTGTTAAGAAAAAATGTTGATGGTTTGATGTTGCGCACCTTTTTATGTCTTATAGTGCATAGCGACAAGGAAATATGTAAAGTGCACCGCTTTATTGAGAATGCATGTAAACAATAATTATGCTTCAGATCAATATCAGTCTCTTCATATTCAGTCAAAGAATTACTTAGAAAATTAATAAAACTTTTACCATCTACTTGTCGCCACATATTCTTTCGAATGAAAACACTGTGTTTATCAGCTGGTACCGCAGACTGCATTTAACACACATTTAGAATGCAAGAACAAGTTTTGTCCATAATAGGTATGGGTAATGGAAGGAAGTGTGGCTGCAGTCATTATTCTTTGACTGAATGTGAAGAGACTGGTACTGATTTGAAGCATGATTTTAATTGATGGACATTAGCAGTATGGTCCAGACTCGCGATTTTATTTTGAAATCATAGGAAAAACATGGGCAGCTGAGGTGATTTGCAGTGGAATTTTTCATCACTTGTTTGTATTAAAGTGTATATAGTGTGTGTGCACATTTTTTAAAATGGCCATATTTGTACTGGATAACGATAGAAACAGATGTTTGTAGATGTTATGATTTTTATGCTTCTTTACTCTAGTGAAAGGGCAGATCAGGGGAAGGGGCTGGGTCCAAACTTCAAGTGACTGCAAGCCAGTGATGGCATTTGTATTGTAGTCATTTTTTTTGTTCAAGTATAGAGGAGTGGTTGATGGGTAGAAAGGTTCAACCCTAGACTCCTGATCCAGAAGGTCACTGTTCTGAATTGAATCAAGCATGAGTCTCAAGTAACTTTTTGCATTTCATATTTTTGGCATGGGCACTGGTCCTTTAAAGGTACTATGCCAAAAACAATACATTGACTCTAATTTGAAATAAAGTGGAGGTTTGTGCAGATATTTATTTTGAAACTGATTATCTGTTTCAGTGACACCTTTAGATGTGGTGAAGATTCGAATGCAAGCACAGCGAAAACCCCAAGCATTTACAAAAGGACACTGTTACCTGTATTGTAATGGCTTAATGGATCACACTTGTGTCTGTCTCAATGGAAACTCCCTGAATGTTACTATAAATAAGAAAAATTGGTACAAGAGACCTGGCAATTTCAATGGAATATTGGTATGTGCTTTCTTGTAAAACTGATACTTTATCATTCATGTCACTTTTCTTGTTGGATGTCAATTCCCTACTGCTTTGTTATGATTATGAAAATTGTAATATGTAGCTTAATGAGAATAAAGTTAACATTCACAAGCTAAGTGGTATTGTTCAGTGACCTTACTCCGGTGGTAAAAGTCACTGACTTCAAGCCAGTTAACCTCTCACTGTTTGATGGTCAGAGGTTTTAGCCATGCTACTGACCATTTCTATATAATTATGTTAGAAAGTGTGCAGCTTCTTATGGAGAATGGAAATCTTATACTGGTCATACCTAGGAACTATGCTTAGGTAAACTGCCAGCAAAATACTACTTTATTGTAAGAGGGCGTTAAACAAATGGATAAATTCAATATATAGATAATTATGTAACATAAGTATAGAATTTGTCTTACATTTGTCAGTTTGTCAGTTTGAATATCTGATAGTGAAAGGGGTAAGTGAATAAAATGTTGTATGTTTATAGTGAGTATTACCATGGAGGCAGAAAGTTTACCTTATTTATAGGGAGGTTTTGTTTAGCTTACATAAAAGTCCATATTTGCACATTTTGAGGCTATATTTGACCTGGTTAGCAGTTTTATTTGAATACTTCACTTATTTTCAGGATGCCTTTATTAGAATAGGAAAAACTGAAGGAATTACCTCATTATGGAGTGGGCTTCCTCCAACACTGTACGTATTTTTTTTTTAAATTATATACTCAGTCTTAGGGAAAAAAATTGTTTTTAACAGCTCAAACATACATGTATTTTATGCTGCATCTGATTGGTTAAAGTCACATAACAGGATGCAGCTAATGAGCCTGTCTTAATTTGCCTGTCTTAAAATGTGACATGCATTGTGCCGTCTTCCCTTTAATCTTGCAGAATGCATATGTCAGAAAATGAAGTGACCCACTACAATTTTGTCAGGTGTAATATCGAAAAACTTTGTCCAAAGCTTAACTCCAAAAGTGCTTGAGGGATTTTCTTCAAACTTAATACACTGACATAGCACAGTTGTAGGAATTGCAGTATGCAAGAACAATAACTCTACTTGCCTACTTTTAGAGTTATTCCCCTTTATCAGATTTATTTGAAAAGTTTTGTTCAAAGCATAACTCCAAAAGTACTTGAGTGGTTTACTCCAAACTTAATACACTGACATAACACATTGGTAGGAAAAGCAGTGTTGTGCAAAAACAATAACTCTACCTTGCCTTCTTGTAGAGTTACTCCTCTTTATCAGATTTACTTGAAAAAATATTTCCAGAGCATGACTCCAAAAGTGCTTGAGAGATTTTCTTCAAACTTAACACATTGGAAGGAAGAACTGTACCTTGCCTGTTTTTGAGGGATTTTCTTTAAACTGCATACGTTTTTGAAAGTACAACCTTCAGGTTGTAACTTCTTCCCTGGTGGGGGGAGATGGGGGTGGGGAATTAACCATGTGTAACATGGCTCTTGTTCTCATTGTACAGACTTTTAAGCATACATCTTGTCAAAGCATCAGACTTATTGTGCTAACATATCAGCAAAACCCCAAGAAATAAGTGATCTTTTCTTTTTTACCAAGTAAATGTACATGGTTTCTGCAATATTCTCAAGTTTTTTAGTTTTCTTGTATTCCATTGGTAATTTTTTAAGTTTTTTTTCTTTCAGTTCAGTTGATCTGTTCTTTTTTACTCCACATTTTCCATCTGGTGGAAACAAACCTCATCTATTTATAAAGTGTAGATGTTTTTGCTATTTAAGCATAACATGTCATTCAACACGTGAAAGAACACATTGTACAAATCAGTTCATAAAATATGTATGAATATTTAAGTCACTTCAATATATACTGCATACCTATCTGCCAGATTGTGGCCCTAGCTTATGGTTTAAAATATCAGAATATAGATAACTGTGACGTTTGATATTTATAATAAAATGTAGACTTTAAGAGATACTTTCAGGTTGGGCGGGGGAGCTATATATGTTAGAAAATCACCACTTTGGCACATACTATTTAATTATGTTGTTTCAGGCAATAAGTTTAAAAATTTTTAGAAACATTTTTTTTCAGTACAGAAAGTTTTATAAATATATCTTTCATACTTTCTGCATTTTATATTTTGGGACAACCCTGTATTACGAGACCTGATACAGTTTTTGTGTCTAATCATTATAGTTTTGTTTTTGTTTTTTTTAGAGTGATGGCTATACCAGCCACTGTTGTATATTTCACATGTTATGAGCAACTGAAGGCAGCTCTTGGCCACAGTTATAGTGATACAGCAAACACATGGTGGGTGCCAATGACTGCTGGAAGTAGTGCAAGAGGTAAAAACCCAGACAAATAATGGCCTGTAAGCTCACAGTCAGAGTGACACTGGACTTTAGTTATATTAATTACAAATGGAGGGGTGAATGCAGAAGCAATCTTATAGCCATAAAATATAGAAGATAGCACTTTTTTCATTCATCCCTTGAATGTAGATACTATGGCAGTTAAGAATATCTGTAGAATGCTCATATTATTTCAAGAGTATTGTGGTCACTTGACTACAAGGTAGTATAGTTTAATCCTGTTATTTTACATAAATCTTGAACAAGTTCTTGCAGTCAGGCTCAGTGACTGTTGTCTGGATACAAACCCATATTGGTGCTGAGTTTGTGGAATGTAAAAAGTCACTGGAGAATCTCAGCCTGCTTGGAATTTGAACCAGCGACCTCGAGATATGTAGGCAGGCCCTCTAACCTCTCAACCACTGCTCCTCCTTTACCGTAGATTGTATACTCAAAATATAAGGAAAGAAAAACATTATTTAAAAAAGATTAATTTTCATGGTAGATAGTTCGAGCTCTGTCTTGAGCTAGTTTTGCCTCTGATGTTATTTACTCTTGAACCAACTTAGGACAGTCACTTGTTAGAGGAAAAGCCAGTGATTTTCATCAGGCCTTTCTCTCAAAGGAAGGTAGACTGAAGTTTTTTCAGTATTAAAATTTTTCTTAGGGAAAAAATCCTGTTCTTGTAAGGGCTCATACCATACAAGACACCTGAAATAATTCATTGGTTGTATTTTGTATCATGAGCAGAGAAAATATTACAGCCATTTTGAAATTGCTGTTTATAAACATTTGAAGAAAATGTATTTTACATTAATTAAATCATACAAAGATAATGGATATAGATGGATATAGAGTACACAATTTATTGAAAATAGTGTAGATTTATATTACACATATGTTTTACACTTTCATAGTCTTATTGTCTTTGCAGTATTTGCAGCATCTGTGATAAGTCCATTAGAAATGATCCGTACAAAAATGCAGTCAGAGCAGTTGACATACAGACAGATACATCGAGCGGTCACAACTACAGTGGCTCAGGATGGCCTTGGCTCACTTTGGAGGGGACTTTCGCCAACACTGCTCAGAGATGTGCCTTTTTCAGGTAAAAAAATGGCTTTAATACCAAGGATAAATACTGCTATGCTTGAACATTGCTTTCAGTTCATAGGAAGTTCAGAGGACCAGACAGTTCGACTCTCGATAAAACATACTTATTTTATTTGATCACACATTATCCTCTATCAAACAGACATGCCATAACTAACACTAGTCTATAATTCAACATTCTTAGGGAGGGGAAGGTAGATTTCATGCCAGTATTTTTGCAAACCATGGTAATAGAATGTTTCTAACAAGCTTGGCTGTCAAAGAAGTATGAAAGAATTGTATAATAAAAAATCTGAGATATTAGAATAGGTGAGATAAAGTTAGTATTATTATTAAAGCTGAAAATACTGTCACCAGTTCTAAAATTCTGTTGTTGTTTTTTAATCTCTAGAAGGTTAATATTGACTCCTGTATATTTGAAACAGCATTATACTGGTCCAGTTATGAGCTGATGAAGACAAGAGTGATGAGGGAAAGACAAACCACACAATTAACATTTGCTGAAAGTTTTCTGTCTGGTGCCTGTGCAGGAACAGTAAGTTGTCTTTCATTAAGAACCACTCTGTTTCTCATTATTGTTGTCGTTTAAGTAAGTGGAAGCTATATAAGGGTCACCTTGGTCGCTTGTAAATCTGTGTAAGTCACCTTGGTTACACTTGTGGAAAAAAAAGTGAAACAGTTTATAGCAACAAAGGCATTCAGTTTGATTTTCTTTACACTGATTGATATTGACAATTTTATATTGAAATGTGCTGGTATTAGTTTTTGTCATAGTACATGAAATAGGAACATTCTGATGCAATATGTGATAGATCCAGAAGAGTGGTAATTAACAGATCTTATATATTTGAACTGTTTTGTTTTTTTCAGTCTGTAATAGATCAAAATTGTTTCTGCCTTTCAGCAGTATTAATTCACATAATTTAGTATATTGCAGGTACAGCAATTAGTTTTTTATGATATAAGTAGTATAAATTGGGTTATTGTTGAGATTATAAGATGCCTATATAGTTGTTGTTGTATTCAATTTTCAGGTAGCTGGTGTTATAACCTTACCTTTTGATGTAATCAAAACTCACAGACAAATAGAGTTGGGAGAGGTAGTGTTTGGTAAAGGTAGGTATAAACATGTTTTACATATTTCTGTGACTGTCCGATAGTTCTGAGGTTCATATATTTAATTGTATTCTCCTTGTAATAAGTTTGGCACAAGCAGTGCTGATATTCATTAAAACAGCACTAAATATTTGTTGTCATTGATTTTAAAGAAAGTTATTGATTTTGATCGGGTGAATATACATGCTGTGCATTGGATTTGTTTATTCAGGCTGGCCATACAATGTGGTATATGACAGCAGTTTTCTCCTCCAAACCAAGCCAAACAATGCTGTTCGTGACAGCCTAAATGACATCATATACCACATGGTATGGCCACCCTGTTATTAGCAGAAGAATTTTATTAAGTGTAAAAATTAAAATACAGGATAGTGGAAGATGGGTAGAATGCCAAATTGCCAATCCCTAGTTCAGGCAAAAATAGATTGTACACTGTCAAAAATGTAGTGCGCAGGTCTTTATTTATATACAGTGACAATATGTTTTACTGTCACTTACAACTGTATTATAGAAAAGAAGGAAGTCACGTCGACATGGAAGTTGATAGAGAACCTGTACAGACAACAAGGAATTAGAGCCCTATTTTCAGGTATTATCATCTAAAACAGTTACCCATCAGAGATATTTGTACTTTGTCTCATAAATCAACACATATATCTCATTATTCTAGCCTCGTTATTCAGGCAGTTTAAACTGAAACATATTATACATAGGCCTATCTCAGTGGGACAGACGTGAAAGACAGTGTAACATTTGAACCCCATGTTTTTTACCAAACTGTAAAGAATTTAACCTTCTTAAGGAAATTTTACTTTAAGATAATTTTGAAAGATACAATAACTTTCTTCAACGTCGCTTGAAATGAGTATGTACTTGACTGATTACCTGTTGATACAGTTGATTAAGATGGTTTTACTCAATATATATCTCAAGCAAACCTTGTTTCAGAGCTTTTTATGTTCCCCAAAGGGAGAGCATATAGTCGCCACCTTGTCCGTCTGTTCGTCCGTTGTGCTTGTCCAAGCATAACTTTAAAACCCTTGGACATAATTTGTTTAAACTGCACACAGTGGTAGAGGGCATTGAGACGGAGTGCAGTGCCAAAGAACCATAACTCTATTTTGCCCCGTTTTTGAATTATCTCCCCTTTTAAAAAAATCTTGTCCAGAGCATTTCCTGAAAACCTTTGGACATAATTTGTTTAAACTGCACACAGTGGAAGAGGGCATTGAGGTGGAGTGGAGTGCAGTGCCAAAAATGTACCCACTTTATGACTGCCTGTATGTTCTTGCCTTGTACATGTCCCTTTGGCTCCTGCTTTGGGGATCATATGTCGGTTTGACCAATCGCTTTGTTTTAAAAGTTTTTCGGCATAGCTGTATTAAAATCGATTTTGACATTAATTTGTAACAAAAGAAATTGTTTAAGCTGAAGAAGGAAGTTTGCCATTGGTTAAAAGTGTTGATGTTATAATTTTTAAGGGCAGAATTTATAATTGTTGGTTTAATTTCCTCCGAAATTAATGCAATAATAATAACATCAATACAGCCATAACTTAAATATCAAAATGTTTTAACCATGAAAAACTTAATAAATACTGTGATATGTAATAAATATAACTAAATATTTAAATTATTTTACTGAAAATGATATTGACACATCTAGCATTAAACTCGTCATTTTCTGTTTATAGGCTAAACTGTTAAGGAAATAGGACACTCGATTACTATGCTCATTCAGTATTTGCCAATGTCTGAAAACTATACATTTATGGGCCTTTAATATTGTACTGTTCTACCCCGATCATCTTTTTGAAAATATTTCTGGTTTTCTTTGTCATAATTTGTGTAAGTGATAAGTGAAAACACATTTTTATTTGTTATACTCAGTAGCTGTCTTATATGTAGCTTGACTTTATCCCATGCCAGTTAAACCTGATATGTAAATGGTGCATGTATTTATTTCAGGTATTGCACCAAGAATATTGAAAGTAGCTCCAGCATGTGCCATAATGATCAGCACTTTCGAATATTGTAAAGCTTTCTTTAGAAAAAGGAACTTTGAATTGATGGAAAACAGATAACACCTGGAGGACATAATTATAGAGATACAGGCTTCTTTCTGAGCCGGTTTGCTGGATTAACTACTGCTTCTTAATGTCTGTGTACCTACAACAGCATGAGAAGCCGGATGTACTATTATTTTACCTGAGAATTATGTGCCAGAATTGACTTTTTTGGAAGTATTTTTATGCCCCCACAAAGTGGGGAGCATATAGCGTTGCACTTGTCCGTCCGTCCGTACGTCCCGAAATCTTGTGAACGCAACTCCTCTTAAACCAGATGGCAGATTTTGCTTAAACTTCCAGGGATGAACAACCTTAATGTGTAGATGGTAGTTAAGGAAGGAATTTTTGCTGCGACCAAATTTAACAGAATTATGGCCCTTTGTTGATTTTTTCACTATATACCATATAGAAATTTTGTGAATGCAACTCCTCTTAAACCGGATGGCAGATTTTGCTTAAACTTCCAGGGACGAACAACCTTAATGTGTAGATGGAAGTAAAGGAAGGAATTTTTGCTGCGACCAAATTTAACAGAATTATGGCCCTTTGTTGATTTTTTCACTATATACCATATAGAAATTTTGTGAATGCAACTCCTCTTAAACCGGATGGCAGATTTTGCTTAAACTTCCAGGGATGAACAGCTTTAATGTGTAGATGGTAGTGAAGGAAGGAATTTTTGCTGTGACCATATTTAACAGAATTATGGCCCTTTGTTGATTTTTTCACTATATACCATATAAATAATTGAACATATAAATTTTACATTTGTAATATAATTTAACATGTACATAAGGTTACCTATAGATCATTTTAGGTATATGTACAGAAAAAATCTTACATACAGGATATACATGCTCTTGTTTATGAGCACTTATGCATAGTGGGGGCATCCGTGTCCTATGGACACAGTTCTAGTTATGACTAATAAACACTTTGCCAAGACTTTTCATGGTATTTTGCATTATAGACAGCTTTTCAAATATTGTTCACTGGTCACTGGATAGTGACACTTCTGCAGGCAACATCTAATTCTCAAGTGCACCTTCCATATTTCACATTTTATCAGTTAAATAGTTAACAATATTTACTGAACATTTTGCCTAAGAGGGTGGTAAATGAAGCTTTATTGTGGCCTGTTTCTGTTAAGTTGCCACTCTTCACAGTTTACTAAGATTATTCATTTAATATTTATGTAGTAATATAATTTTACTTCTTCCCTTTTGCATTGTTTACAGTTGAAAATTATTGTGTAAGGTAAAGAATGTTTGATTGAATTTGGCTATCAGTAATCATTTTTGATATCCTTTAGCAAGTAATGATAGAGTGGCTGGCTACAATTACTTATTTTCTAGTCGATGCATTCTTTGTACCTACTGTCTGATTCTTCTGTTTTAAGAAGACAGCTTATGTGCCTGCATAAAAGATATAAACTACTTGTGACCTTGACCTTCAGGTGACCTTGATCAAGGCAGATGGTAACAAAAGATCAAAGAGCACTTGTATCTTCTTTTATATGGTTAATAAATAAGATAGTAGTTTTATACAACAACTTTTATGTAGAATCTAGTATGGATGCATTTCTTTTGTAATAAATATAAGTATAAGAATTTCAGATAATCAAAGTTTTTGTAGAAAAACGAATGAATCTATTGTCTTGAAAACACATTAAACTGTCTCATAAAGATTACTGTGTAATCTTGTTTTGAAAAGCTGGCCCTCTTCATTCAAATCACTGTTTTTAAAGGCAACTTTTAAAGACAAAAAAAAAATGTACTACAAAAGTCTTCTTTCTGTAGCTAGACAAACAGTCGTCTGTGCTTATAATACTACATTCAAAATATCGTACAATTTGATCCAAATAAGCCTTATAATCTTTCTGTAATTTCACCAAATACCAATGCTTTGGTTCACAATTGTCTTTCGAATCATCTCTGTTAACTTCAGACTGTATTGAAAAATGAGAAAATGCAATCAACTCTGTATCCTTTTATAACTAGACAAGGTCATGACCTGCACAATTTTAAGAAGGCTAGCACATGATGAATTCTAATTACTGTAAAAATAGCATGAAAGACAGGAGACCTAACATAAATTATTGCAATTCATTTGTAAAAGGTAAAATTATGTAAAATGTAGAGAGCTATTTTTTTGAGCGTAGTTAAGAATGCTTGATAGTGTTCTAAAGACTTTGGCAGGTTATAATACTGGATAGAGTCTAGACTGTTGATAAAAAAAGCAGAGAAGTGGTAACTCTGGTTTTGTCAGCTTTATTTACTTCAATGAATTCAGATTTCATAAATTAAAAGAAGGTTACAGGTGTTCTTTCTGTACAGAAAACTGGCCAATGCTAATATCAATCATTCAGCTGACCCTGCTTATAATACATTCGTTAATCAGGTAACGATGTAAATATTCATACTTCTTCAATGTAAACCTGAAGTTTGTTAGATTTAGGAACCTATTTAAATGGAAGTGCAGAACTTTATTACAGCTCACTTGCAATGTTCATTTTCTACTTGATAAAAATTACAAAGTATTAAAGTATTTTATACATTGTTTCTTGTTTGTTTTAATAATATTGCAGAGTTGTGGAGATGGTAGTAACCCTGATCTCTTCCTCAAGTGTGGAAGTTAGCCATTCAGTTTTAAAATGTATATATACTGTTTTAGCATAAATGGTCACATACTTATTCTTCAGCTCATAGCCTTACTGTTTCAGACCTATTAAGCCTGAACCTGCTGAATTTTTGTAATGAATTTGCCCAGCTTTGAATTTGGAACAGTCCATGCAAAGTTTAAGGGATTTCAAAATACAAAAATGGAGCTGCCAACAGTACAGAGCCTGGTCAGACTGCACGGATGTGCAGGCTGGGCTGGCTTTATACTGGTGGCAAAGGCTAATCACTTTCGGTTCCAGCAGGTTAAGGGTTAAAGTTTCTGCATCCCCCTCGGAGGAAGTAAAATGCCTTGCAAATGTTTGTAGGTAGACTAAGTGGTTTTCAATCAACAGGCACAAAAATTCAACACTTGGTAGGTAGGATGACCAATTCTATTGTTTTTTGCCCACCATGGTCAAAGGTTAAGCCCACAGGGGTCCTGGAGTTGAAATTAGTTACCAATCAATAACTTCAGAACAGCTTCAGCCAGGAGCCCGAACTTTACCAGTTGGTTGTGCATGATGAAAAGATGAACCCTATCTGTTTTGGGGCCAACAGGGAAAACAATCATGTTCACATGGGACATTTTATTGAAAACAGCTTCCAACCAATAACTCTAGAACAACAGCTCTAGGAACCTTCAAACTTTTATCCAGTCCAAAAGAAAAAACAAAAATTCTCTAAAGAACATGCCAAAGAACTTTAAAACTTTACAGGATGACTGTGTGTGATCAATATTATAATATAAAATGATATCTATTGTTTCTGAGCTTACTATGTCTATGGTCGATTACTACAAAGAAGCCTGCCCTTTAAAAAATTGTTTCCAGCCACTCACCAATAAGTTCATCCAGAGCATTCAAACTTTACAAAATGGTTAGGCATGGTAGATGATCCTTTTTTGTTTTTAGGGCCACCGGGTCAAAAATCAAGCTCACAGGGACCTACAGTCTGAAAGTAGTTTCTGATCAATGACTGAAGAACAACTGAACCAAAATCCCCTTTTAGCATGTTTAGATGACCCCTTTTTTGTTTCTCTTTACCTACTAACATGACTAAGTCTAAGGTCATGTTAATGACTGAAAAAGGTATTCAAAGTTAAAGTTTTCTGACCTTTGATCTAGCGACTCCAAAAACAATAGGGGTCTTCTTGTTTGTATGGTAACCAAGGATGAGGGTCAAATGGCATCTTTACCTTTGACCTACTGACCCTTAAACAATAGGGTTCTTCTCAGTAAGAGCAATTATCCTATGAAGTGTGAAGGCTCTGGATCAAATGATTCTCAAGTCATTGTGCAGAAATAGTTAATATTTTGAAGGTCAGTAAGACCTTGACCTCTGTCCAACAGAATAAAAGTAATTATCATACGAAGTTTACAGACTCTGGGTATAAGTATTTTAGTTATTGAAAGGAAACTTTTTGGACAGACAGGGCACCTTGACCTTTGACCCCAATAAACAAGGGGGTCTTTTAGAAAATAAGGGCAATCATCCTATGACTTTTGCAGGCCCTGGGTCAAAAGGTACTCCACATATTAAGGAGAAATGGTTTTGATATTCAAGCTCCCTTTGACCTAAAACAATAGGGGTTTTTAGGGGTTTCATTAAGTTTTTGAGCTGGAGGGAATACATGTAAAGTAGGTGGATTTGCTGCCATTTTGTAATAAAATAAGCCTGATTTTAAGAAAAGTAGCTGGGTGAAGATCTCAAAATACAAATGTAGCAGGGGAAAATACCCGCCTTCCGCCTCTTAATGAAACCCCTGGGTTTTCGACTTAATAAGTTTGAAGGACATGGGGTATGATCGTCAAGACTTTTAGCAGAAACAGATCACAATTTCAAGGTTTACCTACTGACCCCAAAAACAATATGGTTCATCTCTTATTTGGTCAACCATCATATGAAATTTGAAAGCTGTGGGTCAAATAGAACTTAAGTAATTGAGTGGAAACTGTATTGACATTAAAGGTCACTGTTACTTTGACCTTCTGATCCCAAAAACAATAGGGGTGTTCTACAATAATGGCAATCGTTCTCTCTGGTCCAGTTATTGAGCAGAAACAGTTCAATTTAAGGCCACTGTGACCTTGACCTTTGAAATACTGATCCTAATAAACAATAAGAGTCTTCTGTTCTGTAAGGGCAACCATCCTTAAAAGATTGAAGGCTTTTTGTCAACTGGTACTCCAGTTTTTGAGTGGAAACGGTTTTCATATTAGTCACTGTGACTTTGACCTACTGACCCCAAAACAAAAATTTTACTGATTAAGTACAATCATCCTATGAAGTTTGAACACCCTCCAGTGGGTCAAACAGTACTCCAGCTTTTGAGCTGAAATGAAGTGTGACAGATGGAAAAGGCATACAAGGAATGACTGCAAGATAAAGGGCGCAGTAAAGTTCTGTTATACTGATACAGTGAATAATGACTACTTAAGACTTGGCAATTATGATCAATAACAAAAATTGTAGTCTTGAGTCAAGAGGTTATGACTGGTTGAAAATATGAACTTGCCATTCCATAAATTAATTTATTATAATCCACACACACTATTTAAGAAAGTTAATTCAAGTACATACATGAAGTGTTACTAAAGGCTACTGTTTAACTTTGAGAACTAGGTACATCACTGACTGTTGACTGCAAATCTATTACTTCTTGGCCAAACATTACCAGTATTCTTAATGTTTGTTTGTGGACCAGACTAAACTTCCCTTTCTGGTGTGGCTTCTTAAATCTTTTGTAAATAAAAGGAATAAACAATCTTAGGACTATTTCATTTTACCAAAGACTATAACTGCCATTTCCCAATACCTGCCAGACATAGCTTCTAAAGATATTCGTACTGTACCAACAATGCATATTTCATCAAAATTTTCTGTTCACTCTAAATCCAGACAAAAATGGACACACTGTTTGAAGACCATGATATATCAATGCTGGCATCTCTTCATGGAGATTCTAAATAAGAACACACTGATACCTATATCCATAAATACAGTAATTCTCATTCCACAACTATGAACTTTTTCTCTTCTTTCACTTTAACTTTCTCTATTTTAGTTTTCTTTGGTGGAGTCAGTGGTACAGCATTGTCTGTTTTCACATTATCTTCAGGTCCAAATACTTCGTCTAGTTTTGTTGGTGCCACTCTGATCTCTGGGCCTAATGAAGACCATATATAGCACAGCTCTGGTGAGTTGTTTATAGTTGGATATGGAGATTTGTAGTTCTTAAAATAGTCCGATGGAGCATGACAAACAAACTCCATATATTCCATCTTCCGTGGAAGATCTTCTTCTGGTCCTGTTAAGTAGAACAAGTTCAGAATTTCAACAGAAGCAGGCTCAGACAAGAAACATAAATTAACAAACAGACAGCATCAAACAGCATTTTTAATCATGGTCATGTAACCCAACCTGGAAGAGTCCATCAAAGACAATGTATGTTATTTTTGGCAAGTTCAGTTTAGTTATAAAAGACGCAGTCTGATTAAAATCACCTGTCAATCAATGCTGTGTACTTACATAAGTCAGGTAGAAACAGAATTCCTGTTTTACAAAGCAGTAACTTATTTCACCATCTCATTCAGCTCATGATTCTTGAAAGCAATTTTGGTGTATTTACCAACATTTCAAAATTTGTGTTGTGTGTTTAATCCTACTTGTCTGTATTCTGGTTACTTTGGTAGCTTTATGGACACATTCTAGTTTACCATATGGGATATGACATACATGTAACAGCCTATCAGTATTACATGCCATGTTGAGACAACGATAGTTAGACTACCTAGAATATATGTAGATGGATCAAACTGGCCAGTATTTGACTTGCTGGTTGGCAGAAGCCATGTTATGACAGCACTCTTTTCATAATACTGGTCTTGAAGAAAGCCTCGGATCTGAGCATAGTACACATTCTCATCATCATCGATCAGTGACACAATGTCTCCCACTTGGAAATAAGTGCCCTGAAATAATGTATGATTGTTTCATTCAAGAAAACAAATAGAAATTAAAGTGAAAGAGTACTACTGTTATAATGGTGTTAACCAGACCCTGCCAAGAATCTATATAATAATACAACACATTATTTTCTGGTGAATTTATTCTTGTCAAATGATAGCTTGTCTTTAAGCTACAAGAACTGCATTGGGCTTTGATAGTTTAGACATACTACCAAATATCTAAGCTCTAGGCCTTGCAGTTTGTGACAAGAAGATTTTTGTTATATAACTCTATGTAAAACATGTGACCCCTTGGGCAGGGCCAGTTTTGACCAAGGGGCCATGATTTGAACAATCTTGGTAGAGGTCAACTAGATGATGCCTTATACCAAATATCTAAGCTCCATGCCTTGTGGTTTCTGACAAGAAGATTTTTAAAGTTTTCACTATATAACTCTATGTAAAATCAAGTGACCCCCGGGGCGGGGCCAGTTCTGACCCCAGGGTCATAATTTGAACAATCTTGGTAGAGGTCCACTAGATGATGCTACATACCAAATATCTAAGCTCCAGGCCTTGCGGATTTTGAGAAGAAGATATTTAAAGTTTTTCCTTTTTTTGCCATGGCAACCAGAGTTCTGCATGGAATTGAATTCTTTGAACAACTTTGGTAGAGCTTCATGCAAGGAACATCCCTGGCAAGTTTCATTGAATTTGGCCCAGTGGTTTCAGAGGAGATGTCGTTTGAATGCAAATGTTGACGACGCACGAAGATGGACGGAGGGGGATCACAATAGCTCACCATGTCACTGCGTGACAGGTGAGCTAAAAAGCCAATGGGAAGCCTTTTAATAGTTATAGGAAGACTGTCTCACATAACAATTCTATCTTGCGGATGCATATACCTCGTGGAAGATGCTTTCCCCTGTAACCACAGTTGACACAGCAGTAGGAGCCTTGACTGGTTGCTGAAAAGATAATCTTGAATAAAATACTGTTGTCATTGGTGAAATTTAAAGACAGACTTACAATGTACTGGTTTTACTGTATCTTTAACAAAACATTTTTATCATCCTTGAAATAGAAAACTGAAGTAAGGTTATACCAGACCCTGCCAAGAATCTATATAATAATACAACACATTATTTTCTGGTGAATTTATTCTTGTCAAATGATAGCTTGTCTTTAAGCTACAAGAACTGCATTGGGATTTGATAGTTTAGACATTATTCTTACCCCCTGGACTCAGTGTTTTCCTTGCAATAGTGTTTATAGGTGCCCAAAAAACGGCATTGTACTCCTGTTTTGCCTAGTGTAGTCAGTTTTGACTTTTGGCAGTTTTAAGTTGAAGTTTTTTTTTCTCTATATGCTTATGATGATGAGTTCTGTATTCTTTATATTTAAATTTTATCTTAATATTATTATTTATTAATTATAGCTTGAAGTTGATTCATTAAATTTAATGAAAAAGTGATGATCTCACTGACTGATATAATTTTTTTATTACTTTTGGCAGTAATAAGTTGAAGTCTTTTTTCTATATGCTTACAGGGCCTTAACTGAGAGGGAATGGACACTCCTTATTTATCGCAAGAATAACCAAAATATGCTGTCACGCGTTCACTTGTATATATCCTATAATGGAAAGTCGATCGAAAATTATCTATATCGAACACATAGCGGAAAGTTGGCAATTAATGCTCGCACCTAGTTTACAAAAACATTGGTATTTTTTCAATAATGGGCTGATTTTCAAAATTTAAACTTTGCAAGAAAGAAGAAACTTTGACCTTTTTTATTTCTATTTTTTTACTTCTATAATGGAAGTTTTTCTTGCAAGCCGAAGAGTAAAAGACCACAAATCAATACGTTTCACTCTTTTTTTTGTAATTATCTATTGTTGGTTAGCCGTAAGTTGGCATGCAATGCTCACACCTAGTTAACAAAAACATCGTATTTTTTGTCAATAATGGGCTGATTTTTAAAATAAACAAGAGCGATCAGTGATCACGTGTCGCCTGACAATTAAGCAGTTGTATTGAGGGGTGATTGGACAGTTTGTTGGCCAAAACACCATTTTTATTCAAGGGCCATAACTCATCCAAAAATCATTCAAGCGAAAAACCCATTAAATATGTGCAAGTACTTGAGGTATCAATTAATCCTGTAACATTTCATTCAAATTGCATTAGTAGTATAAGAGAAGTAGTCCAGACAAACTTAATGAAATAAAAATCATTAAAGGGACATAACTCTGACAAAATCATTCAACTGGAAAATGCCAATGATGTGCACAACTAGACTTGGTACTGATCATTCCTGTAAAGTTTGGATGAAATTGCACCAATAGTTTTTGAGGAGTAGTCAGGACAAGTTTTGTGATGGACATACAAATTGACAGACAGATGGACAGACAGACAGACAACGAAGAAGTGATCAATATATGTTGCGGCTACTTTCTAGCATGTCGCAGCTACTGTGTAGTAGGCAACACAAAAATCAGGCCAAAACCCATTAAATATGTAAAAGTACTTGAGGTACTGATCAATCCTGTAACATTTTAAAATAAAAATCATTAAAGGGCCATAACTCTGTCAAAAATTACTGAACTGGAAAATGCCGATGACATGCACAATCTGACTTGGTACTGATCATTCCTGTAAAGTTTGGATGAAATTGCACTGGTAGTTTTTGAAGAGTAGTCCGGACAAGTTTTGTGATGGACGGACAGACAGTAAGACAGATGACGGAGAAGCGATCCCTATATGTCACAGCTACTTTGTAGCAGGTGACACAAAAACTTGCAAGAAAGAAGAACCATTGACCTTTTATAATATCTATTTTTTTTCTTCAACACGAAAGTTTTCTTTTCAAGCGGACAGGTACAAGACAACTTGATACCTTTTTCTTTTTTTTTGGTAAAAAAAATCTGTCTCGATTTGATGAAAGCACAATATTTAACTGTCTATTTTGAAGTTAATAGTAAGAGGTCAGAAACCTTATATCAAGATCCCAATATCGTCCAAGTAGAGTGCGATGCAATTCACGTTTAGTGTTTTCATAAAGTCTGTTAGCACTGATACCACCCAAAATTCGGCACGTTGATGATTACTGAATAACTGTATTTATGTCAAAACTGCTATGTTTATGGTGCTGTATTTCATAAACAAACACAGATATAGCAATACAATGCATTGCAAATCTCAGTTCTATGTCCACTTATCAACTTCCATCTTATGGCAACTTATTTCATAGCTCCATTTTCGTCTTGATACCCCACAGAAGTTGACAGAAAACAAGAATTTGTACATACTTTCCACCATCTTGGAAAACAACGATTCCATTTTAGTATCCTTTTCATTGTTTTTCAAGCAAAAGTTGAAAAATAACAAACCAGATAATCAAAATAATATAGAAATATTTTTTTTACTAATTAGGCTAGAATTCGTACTGTAATTTCTTACTGTAAGTTGTTTTATCAGCATTTGATTATACTATCGTATAAGCAACAACATATACTATCCGCTATTGAGGTATTTATAAAGAACTGACTGCGCATGCGCACGACACCATATTTTCGCAATTTTCGAGTGTCCATTCCCCCTCTCAATGAAGGCCCTGATGTTTATGAAGATTGATGTGTTCTGTATTCTTTATCTATAAATTATATCAGTCAGTGAGATCATCACTTTTTCATTAAATTTGTGTATCATGAGCAGCTAAAAACATACAGAGATCTGTTCAGTACTCTGTCTGAATATGATACAAACATTAATGATTTTATAGCTTAAACTTCTAAAAAAAGAATTTCAGTAATATCTTCAGAAATGTTGATCTCTATGCAAATCATCAAGCAAAATTAAACTGTGTTAAATGGTTAGTTAAGTAAAAGTAAATTTTGTCTGAGGCTATCTGCCTTCTGTCCACAGATCAAAAGTCTGACTTCTGTCAGCAAATAGAAGTTTGTCCACATATCTATAAGGGAAGCAAGACAGTTAGACTCCTTCACAATTAGACCCCTTTCAATTATAGATGACACTGAGACCCCTAGACCCCTGATATGATTTTTTTAAGCTAATCAAGGGGTCTAAGTGCCACCTGTAATTTAAAATTTAAAGGTGTCTATGTGACAAGGGGTCTAAACGTCTGACACTCGTCTATAAGGACGGTTACCATAAGGACTAACCAATATAGCACTTACACTTTTCTTAAATATTATTCTTCTGCCTTTTCCTTTTGTGGCTACCGGTTTCGCGCTGACGCGATACTTTGAAGGCTTATTCCTTGAACTTTTCCTTAGGACTCTTTCTTGTGCGCTTTCTGAATTTGGACCACCTTTCTTCACCTGATTCACGCCATTGCCATTTTGTTCTTTGCCGCCATGGGTCTGTTTAGTTACACATTCATTACAAACGATTTCTCCTTTTTCGCTCTTACTCCACATCGTTGATGCATTGCTTTTGCAAGCACTGCATACTGGCTTTACACCCAATGGCATAGTTTCCTTTTAATGTTTCAAGTCATTAAGAAAACACAATATAATTAATTTGTAATGTAAGGAGGTATAGAAGTGTGTCAATTTCTGATACATGCACCGGGATAATCACCGTGCTCTTCAATTGGAGGAAAACAGCCTGGACGGTGTTACTGTAGAAAAATAACACAAAGTGACAACCAGTAACACATGGGGGCAAGGGACCCCAAAATGAGCAATTTCTTAGGTTCGAGTGGCCGTGAGCACTTTATTCAAATTATTTCAAAACATTCTAAATTAACAACACACCTATCACTCTAGATTATTAAAGATTAATAACAAACATTTAGGAAACTAAAAGTTTCTAGTCTTGAAAAGTTATCACGTGATCCGATATACCTTCTCTGGGCATGCAAAATTATAATTTCCATGGTCTAATAAACATTCTTTGAGCCAGTAATACAAAATTACCGTGGCTGAATTTACATTTAGAGAGCTGGTAAAAGGAATCACCATGGTCTAATATATCTTCTCTGAGCATACAAAAATAATCACCGTGGTCAAATATACATTGTTTGAGCCAGTAAGAGAAATCACCGTGGTTTTATTTCCATTCAGTGAGCTGGAAAAAGTAATCACCATGGTTTTACCTTACCTGAGCAGTCAAAAGCAATCACCTGTGTCTAGTATAGTTTCCTTGAGCATTCAAAAGTAATCACCGTGGTCAAGTCCCAGTAGGCATTTTAAATTGGGCCGATATTGGACCGATATGGTTTTTGATATCGGCCCAATGTCTGATTTCAATATCGGGGCAACATCGGTTTTGCAAAGTCAATGCTATATCGGTTCGATGTAGTTTCCAACATTGGGCCGACATTAGACCGATATAGTTTCTATATTGGACCAATGTCAATACGCCTATATTCGACCGATATAGATATGCCTTTATTGGACCTGCATACATTTTTCCTCAATTGGTCCTGTCTGCAGGACTTGTGGGGTAACAAACCACAATCTCTCACCCAGTATCCCTGGAAACAAAGGTGAAATCTTGGTTCAAATCCTAGCTGATTTCAGTATGCATAAATCACATTTTATTGCCCTCAAGGCTAAAGTGAACAACATTACATTTAACAAATGGTCGTTATGTCTCACACTTTCTCGGTGCAAATAAACAAATATTCATTCCCGGACATCAGTTAATATGCTTGAAATTGCCCTATGAGTGGTGAAAATATAGCAAGGCTACTAGTAAATAGTAAGTAAAAATATATACACACAGCAAGTAAATCTGTTTAATATTTCATTACACTTACAGCTAAAATACAACTGTTTTCAACCAAAGACAATATAACAATACATAGAAATGGGTATTGTTCTAATTATAACAGTTTAAGTTTAAGCTATCATTAGATTGTGTTATTTCAATTCATAAGTCAGAGCCTGAACAATTAATAAACCCAGTCAAGCAATTTGCACTTAATATTTTTGACATCTGACCTGTATGACCTTGAATGACCATGACCTTTGAGGTAGTGTACTATATACTTACAGCTATTAAAATTCAAATATTTGTGAGTTGTGTATGAAGGTAACATATGTACTCTCAAATTTAAATCTGACCAGAAAACACTAATAAATATACAAACATGTACCAGATTTAAATTTCTACAATAAACAACTATTATGCACACTTGACTAGATTCTAAAATGACAGCACATGGTAGAAAAAAATGAAAGTTTAGCACATAACAAAATTCTGACAATGCAAAATTTACATTCAGGCAATAAGGAATCTATGCGTGTAAGGCAGCCATGAAATATAAAACACATACGAAAGCATTAGTACCTAAAAATGCAAAACATTTTCAAACATCATAATACCATAATATGGTCGTAATTATCTCTAGAATTTACCATGGACTCCAGTATTTATCTTTAGTAAATATATAGCAAAGTTAATCCCAATAGATTCGTATAAGTAAGAAAGCAAAATTGTTTACTGCATCTTATATCTGCTGGCACCACTGATCATCATGTTCTCAATATTACTTTAATTTCAGGATGTATTTTAAACACTGAAGATATGCAAAGAAAACCTGTCTTAACTTGAAGAACATGCTCATTTTCAGACTTTTGGACACAGCAAACATACAATAATTTCAAATCAATGCAGTGGCTGTGGTACAATGTATAACTTATTGTTGACAAGGTTTGGTGGTTAAAATCACCATTTATCAACTTATTACATATTAATTTAAATGTAAAACAGACTAACAGTTACAATTTAAATAATTCCATTTCCCTTTGACTAGAAGTTAACAGAACTTTTAACATTCACATCATCACACATGTGCACTGTTACATCATCAAAATACATTTCACAAACAGAATGCAATGTCACTGAACCAAACATATATCTTTTTTTCCTTTTGTCTTTACTGTTTGTTTGCCAGAAGCATTGGTAACTTTTTAAACAGATATATAGAGAATAATAGGTTGGTGTCATGGATGGAGAAAGTTTATCTGGCAAGGCACAGGAATTTATCTGGTGAGTTGAAGACAAACCAGATAATTTTCAGAGCTGAGCCAGATAAACTTTTTCCATCCACGACACCAACATATTCTGTTTATCCTTTTTAATTATTTCTTATGATTTTCACCAACACAGCACAAAAGTAATATATCTGCTGACCACTTGTATATATCGGAGATATTATAACATTTGGATTTTAACACTGGCGTCTCCGGAATTGCACTGGGTACACTGGTGTCAATATTTTTGAGCGCTTCAGTCATTCCGTTGGTCCATCAATTATTGCGCCCCTTTCGTGGTGACTGGTCTTTGGCACCCATAGGCCACTCCTTGAGAATGTCTCTATAATCAATGACTGCTGCACTTTTTGTTGGGGCATTCTTTTGAACACACTCTGTTTAAAACACAAAAGAAACAGTTCAACATTAAACTTTAATAACTTGTACAGGGGACAATTTAAAAACGAAGGCAAAGTTAGATGGGTTTTTTTAAGAAGAAAAACGCTTAGCCTTATCAGTCTGCTTAAATTTATGTTTAAAATTGACTTAGTACACACAATCCTAAAATCACTTTCAAAATCAAGACGCGAAAATATGTGACTTTCTTTATTATTGTGCTCTTTCATCATACATGTAAAGGCTCAACCATAAAATAGTATCAGACTATTAAAGAACTATTTGACATCTTAATATATAACAATATTACAGTACCTGTTGTTGCAATATAAATCAAGCTCCTTGCCGCATGCAGAATGCAGGTTTCTAACGCAGCAGTTACTTCCCTTTCAGTATAGATAACTCAAAGCAGTGTTACTTCCCCTGCTAATGTTATCGGCCCGAGATCAGCCCGATATATGAAAACGGTCTGAATTTTAATGTGGACAAAACCTTGCTTTTTTGTTTCGTTTAGCACATATTCAACCAAATATTTAAATATATTGATTGTATATAAATATAGGTCTATGATAAAATATAATAGACGTTGATGTAGGTAGACTTGAGATAACGGCTTTATATCGGACCAATATTGTAAACTGATATCAGAGTACCAATATCGGTACGATATACTTGTGCCTGCTGGGGTATACTTTCTTTGAGCATTCCAAAGTAATCACCGTGGTCAAGTATTCTTTCTTTGAGCATTCAAAAGTAATCACCATGGCTTTAAACACCTTACCTGAGCAATCATCTGAGTAATCATCGTGGTCTTGAATACTTTCTCAGAGCATTCAAAAGTAATCACCGTGGTCTAGTATACTTTCTATGAGCAATCAAAAGTAATCACCATGGTCCAGTTTATTTTCTATGGGCATTTAAAAGTAATCACCGAGGTCTTGAATACTTTCTCTGAGCATTCAAAAGTAATCACCGTGGTCTAGTTTACTTTCTATGGGCAATCAAAAGTAATCACCGTGGTCTAATATACTTTCTTCGAGCATTCCAAAGTAATAACAGTGGTCTAGAATACTTTCTCTGAGCATTCAAAAGTAATCACCGTGGTTTAGTATACTTTTTATGGGCAATCAAAAGTAATCACCGTGGTCTAGTATACTTTCTTTTTTGCATTCCAAAGTAATCACCGTGGTCTAGTATCCTTACTTTGAGCATTCCAAAGTAATCACTGTGGTCTAGTGTACTTTCTTTGAGCATTAAAAAGTAATCACCGTGGTCTAGAATACTTTCTATGAGCAATCAAAAGTAATCACTGTGGTCTAGTTTACTTTCTTTGAGAATTCCAAAGTTATCACCGTGGTCTAGAATACTTTCTTTGAACATTCAAAAGTAATCACTGTGGTCAAAAATACCTTTTTTGAGCATTCAAATGTAATCACCGTGGTCTAGAATACTTTCTTTGAGCATTAAAAAGTAATCACCGTGGTCTAGTTTACTTTCTATGGGCAATCAAAAGTATTCACCGTGGTCTAGTATACTTTCTTCGAGCATTCAAAAGTAATCACAGTGGTCTAGAATACTTTCTCTGAGCATTCAAGAGTAATCACCGTGGTCTACAATACTTTCTATGGGCATTCAAAAGTAATCACCGTGGTCTAGTATACTTTCTATGAGCAATCAAAAGTAATCACTGTGGTCTAGTATACTTTCTTTGAGAATTCCAAAGTTATCACCGTGGTCTAGAATACTTTCTTT
The DNA here is from genome assembly GCA_012932295.1 of Cyclina sinensis. Lineage (NCBI taxonomy): Eukaryota > Metazoa > Mollusca > Bivalvia > Venerida > Veneridae > Cyclina > Cyclina sinensis. Next base: position 31,970,932 of record JAAONU010000002.1, on the reverse strand, counting down.
GAACATTCAAAAGTAATCACTGTGGTCTAGAATACCTTTTTTGAGCATTCAAATGTAATCACCGTGGTCTAGAATACTTTCTTTGAGCATTAAAAAGTAATCACCGTGGTCTAGTTTACTTTCTATGGGCAATCAAAAGTATTCACCGTGGTCTAGTATACTTTCTTCGAGCATTCAAAAGTAATCACAGTGGTCTAAAATACTTTCTCTGAGCATTCAAGAGTAATCACCGTGGTCTAAAATTCTTTCTATGGGCATTCAAAAGTAATCACCTTGGTCTAGTATACTTTCTTTGAGCATTCCAAAGTAATCACCGTGGTCTAGTATACTTTCTATGAGCATTCCAAAGTAATCACTGTGGTCTAGTGTACTTTCTTTAAGCATTAAAAAGTAATCACCGTGGTCTATTATACTTTCTATGAGCAATTAAAAGTAATCACCGTGGTCTAGAATACTTTCTATGAGCAATCAAAAGTAATCATCATGGTCTTGAATACTTTCTCTGAGCATTCAAAAGTAATCACCGTGGTCTAGTATACTTTCTCTGAGCATTCAAAAGTAATCACCATGGTCCAGTTTACTTTCTATGGGCATTATAAAGTAATCACCGTGGTCTTGAATACTTTCTTTGAGCATTCAAAAGTAATCACCGTGGTCTAGTTTACTTTCTATGGGCAATCAAAAGTAATCACCGTGGTCTAGTATACTTTCTTCGAGCATTCCAAAGTAATCACAGTGGTCTAGAATACTTTCTCTGAGCATTCAAAAGTGATAACCGTGGTTAAGTATACTTTCTATGGACAATCAAAAGTAATCACCGTTGTCTAGTATACTTTCTTTGAGCATTCCAAAGTAATCACCGTGGTCTAGTATACTTTCTTTGAGCATTCCAAAGTAATCACTGTGGTCTAGTGTACTTTCTTTGAGCATTCAAAAGTAATCACCGTGGTCTAGAATACTTTCTCTGGGCAAACAAAAGTAATCACCGTGGTCTAGTATACATTTTTCGGGCATTCCAAAGTAATCACCGTGGTCTAGAATACTTTCCTTGAGCAATCAAAAGTAATCAGCGTGTTCTAGAATACTTTGTATGAGCAATCAAAAGTAATCACCGTGGTCTAGAATATTTTCTATGGTCAATCAAAAGTAATCATCGTTGTCAAGAATACTTTCTATGAGCAATCAAGAGTAATCACCGTGGTCTAGAATACTTTCTATAAAAATCAAAAGTAATCACCGTGGTCCAGTTTACCTTCTCTGAGCATTCAAAAGTAATCACCGTGGTCTAGTTTACTTTCTATGGGCAATCAAAAGTAATCACCGTGGTCTAGCATACTTTCTTCGAGCATTCCAAAGTAATCACAGTGGTCTAGAATACTTTCTCGGAGCATTCAAAAGTAATCACCGTGGTTTAGTATACTTTCTATGGGCAATCAAAAGTAATCACCGTGGTCTAGAATACTTTCTTTGAGCATTCAGAAGTAATCACTGTGGTCTAGTGTACTTTCTTTGAGCATTAAAAAGTAATCACCGTGGTCTAGAATACTTTCTATGAGCAATAAAAAGTAATCACCGTGGTCTAGAATACTTTCTATGAGCAATCAAAAGTAATCATCGTGGTCTAGAATACTTTCTCAGAGCATTCAAAAGTAATCACCATGGTCCATATTACTTTCTATGGGCATTCAAAAGTAATCACCGTGGTCTAAAATACTTTCTCTGAGCATTCAAAAGTAATTACCGTGGTCTAGTGTACTTTCTATGGGCAATCAAAAGTAATTACCGTGGTCTAGTATACTTACTTCGAGCATTCCAAAGTAATTACCGTGGTCTAGAATACTTTCTCTGAGCATTCAAAAGTAATCACCGTGCTTTAGTTTACTTTCTATGGGCAATCAAAAGTAACCACCGTGGTGTATTATACTTTCTTCGAGCATTCCAAAGTAATCACCGTGGTCTAGTATACTTTCTTTGAGCATTCCAAAGTAAACACTGTGGTCTAGTGTACTTTCTTTGAGCATTAAAAAGTAATCACCGTGGTCTAGAATACTTTCTATGAGCAATCAAAAGTAATAACCGTGGTCTAGAATACTTTCTCAGAGCATTCAAAAGTATGCTCAGAGAACGTATACTAGAACACGGGTATATTTTACCATGACTATAACTTTTGAATGCTCATAGAAAATATTCTAAACCACGGTGATTACTTTTGAATGCTCAGAGAGAGTATTCCAGACAACGGAGATTACTTTTGAATGCTCAGAGAACGTATATTTGATTACGGTGATTACTTTTGAATGCTCAGAGAAAGTATACTAGACCACGGTGATTACTTTTGAATACTCGGACAAAGTATTCTTGGCCCCGGTGATAACTTTTAAATGCTCAGAGAAAGTATTCTAGACCATGGTGATTACTTTTGAGTGCTCAGAGAAAGTATATTTGACTACGGTGATTACTTTTTAAGGCTCAGGGAAGGTATACTAGACCACGGTGATGACTTTTGAATGCTCACAGAAAGGATATTAGACAAGGGTGATTATTTTTGAATGCTCAGAGAAAGGATATTAGACAATGGTGATTACTTTTGAATGCTCAAAGAATGTATACTAGAACACGGTTAGGACTTTTGAATGCTCAGAGAAAGTAAAATAGACCACGGTGATTACTTTTGATTGCTCAGAGAACGTTATATTAGACAACGGTAATTACTTTTGAATGCTCAATAAAGGTATACTACACCACGGTGATTACATTTGAATGCTCAGAGAACGATTACAAGACCACGGTGATTACCTTTGAATGCTCAGAAAAAGTATTCTTGTCCAAGGTGATTCCATTTGAATGCTCAGAAAAAGTATACTAGACCACGGTGATCACTTTTAAATGCTCAGAGAAAGTATTCTAGACCACAGTGATTACTTTTAAATGCTCAGAGAAAGTATAATAGACCACGGTTATTACTTTTAAATGCTCAGAGAAAGTATACTAGACCAAGGTGATAAATTTTGAATGCTCAGAGGAAGTAGACTAGTCCACGGTGATTACTTTTAAATGCTCAGAGAAAGTTTTCTAGACCACGGTGATTACTTTTAAATGCTCAGAGAAAGTATAATAGACCACGGTGATTACTTTTAAATGCTCAGAGAAAGTATACTAGACCAAGGTGATAAATTTTGAATGCTCAGAGGAAGTAGACTAGTCCACGGTGATTACTTTTAAATGCTCAGAGAAAGTATTCTAGACCACGGTGATTACTTTTAAATGCTCAGAGAAAGTATTCTAGACCACAGTGATTACTTTTAAATGCTCAGAGAAAGTATAATAGACCACGGTGATTACTTTTAAATGCTCAGAGAAAGTATACTAGACCAAGGTGATAAATTTTGAATGCTCAGAGGAAGTAGACTAGTCCACGGTGATTACTTTTAAATGCTCAGAGAAAGTATTCTAGACCACGGTGATTACTTTTAAATGCTCAGAGAAAGTATTCTAGACCACGGTGATTACTTTTAAATGCTCAGAGAAAGTAGACTAGTCCACAGTGATTACTTTTGAATTCTCAGAGAAAGTATTCTAGACCACGGTGATTACTTTTGAATTCTCAGAGAAAGTATACTACACCACGGTGATTACATTTGAATGCTCAGAGAAAGTATTCTAGACCACGGTGATTACTTTTAAATGCTCAGAGAAAGTATAGTAGACCACGGTGATTACATTTAAATGCTCAAATAATGTATACTACACCACGGTGATTACTTTTAAATGCTCAGAGAAAGTATTCTAGACCACGGTGATTACTTTTAAATGCTCAGAGAAAGTAGACTAGTCCACGGTGATTACTTTTGAATGCTCAGAGAAAGTATACTAGACGACGGTGATTACTTTTAAATGCTCAGAGAGAGTATTCTAGACCAAGGTGATTACTTTTGAATACTCGGACAAAGTATTCTTGGCCACGGTGATTACTTTTAAATTCTCAGAGAAATTATTCTTGACCACGGTGATTACTTTTAAATGCTCAGAGAAAGTATATTTGACTACGGTGATTACTATTTAAGTCTCGGGGAAGGTAAACTAGACCATGGTGATTACTTTTGAATGCTCAGAGAACGTATATTTGACTACGGTGATTACTTTTTAGGGCTCAGGGAAGGTATACTAGACCACGGTGATGACTTTTGAATGCTCAGAGAAAGCATATTAATAAGACAACGGTGATTACTTTTGAATGCTCAAAGAATGTATACTATTACTTGACCACGGTGATTACTTTTGTTTGCTTAGATAAGGTATATAAAACCATGGTGATTACTTTTTCCAGCTTACTGAATGGAAATAAAACCACGGTGGTTACTCTTACTGGCTCAAACAATGCATATTAGACCACGGTGATTATTTTTGTATGCTCAGAGAAGATATATTAGACCATTGGTGATTCCTTTTACCAGCTCACTAACTGGAAATTCAGCCACGATAATTTTGTATTACTGGCTCAAAGAATGTTTATTAGACCATGGAAATTATTATTTTGGAATGCCCAGAGAGAGTATATCGGACCACGGTGATAACTTTTCAAGAATAGAAACTTTAATTTTCTTAAATATTTAAGCCACTCGAACCTAAAATATTGCTCATTTTCGGTCCCTAGCTCTCTTATGTTACTGGTTGTCACTTTTCTACAGTAACACCGTCCAGGCTGTTTTCCTCCAATTTGAAGAGCACGGTGATTATCCCGGTGCATGTATCAGAAATTGACACACTTCTATATCTCAATGTAAGGGGCGAAAAAGTTGAAGGATTCCGAGTGCGAAGGATTTTGCTCTTTCTGTTCTTAAAGAGCTTTAAAGGGAAGTGAATGAAAACGGTGAACAAACTGCGTGAAGAGTTACTTCCCGCAGCCGTAGAGTGTCATTACACCGAGGACATATTGTCGGTGCTCTTCACTGAGAATGTAAAAGCATGGGCACTCGGTGTAGGGCCGAGTTGACTCTTTACCCTCGGTGTCAGAGCAAAAAATAATCGATCGATTGAATGATTGATCTGATCGAACGTCAGCCAAGATCTTTGATAAATGCTCAGAATAACCCATTTGTCAAGGTGGGGGGAAAATCCCGGGATCGCCTTTAGAAAAGCCGGGATCCGGGATCGTATTAAACATATAGTAATACCGGGAATATACCACCTGCTATATGTGTCATCGATAAATTATCGGTTAGCGCATGTCTTTTGTTATAGATATGCATGTATAATATGAGCGTGAAAATCTTTTCTTTTTTTTTCAGTAAATTAATTTTATCGTTGATGGATTTTAATTTTTTTATATTGGAAACAGTTGCGACATTCTTTTTATTACTATTATTTGCATTTTAATGTCGTACTAATATGGGTACTCAAATTCTTTATAAAGCATTACCAAAAGTACTTTGTCTAAATCTGAATAATCTTAATTATGATTTCTGCATTTCAAGTTAGTTACAATGCAAACGATTATTTAATCTTAATTTTAAATCAACATAATGGTCAATATATATGATATGATCAATTAATATAATTTCTTTATTGCCACAATTTACGACAAATATCAAAACCAAAACAGTTTATTGGTTTCCCTATTATGTTTAATACGATACCGGATCCCAGGCGTCCCGGATCCCGGGATTTTTCCCTCACCCATTTTCAACAAGATCGACAATGTCTGTATCCGCCGTAAAAGTTATTACTACTAATTAAATTACAAGATTAGTTTTTGATGCAAAGCATCAAAGACGGCGCACATGGTTTTGAAATAAGATAAATAATAAGTGTATAAATTAACCAAAACAATTGTACACATGTGTAGTACATGTTGTACATTTTGATGATATAATCAAGTTATTTACAGATGGGATGTAAAAAGATTTTAAAGGGGGACATTTGAATTATATCCACGTCTTAATCACTTTTATTGAATTCACTTTTCTTCAACAAAATGACCAGATATGAATGACTATATTCTCATAAAAATCATTTGATCTTTCACTTTTATGAAAATTGCATCTTGTCTCCCTTTAAAATTAAAAATTGGGATAATAATCAAGTGTTCTTCGTCTGCGACACAATTCAGCACTTGAATATTCCAAATGTCTACTTTTGCTTTATTTCAACAATTTATACCCTTTTAATGATTTTAGTCTGTTTAAATCCTACTGTTTTGTGTCTTTTCTATTCTATCCTGGTTGCGCAACCATGATAGACAGGATATAATCCAGTTTTTACAAACTCAGATTTTCAATCTATTTCTTGAAGAAATGTTATGTTTTCATTGTTTATATTGTATGCATGAAGAAAATACCATCACGCATGCACATGCAGTGGTCATAAGCCTTCAACGTACATTAAATACTATACTTTATATAGATTTGCTGCGATTGACCAAGGAACATTTTGGAACCATCAATAACAAATTAAGTAAATTGAAATAAGGATGACTTCAGTGATCTGAAAGTTTGAAAAGGGTTGCTAAGTTTACTTTCCAAAGTTTCTAGGCAGCCCAAGACATGTCAAAATTTCAAATTTAAACCTTGAATGACAGTTCCAAGAATATGTTTTTCTTTCCACAGAGAATGAGAATTTGAGATCCATGGACGGTTATTTCTGTAGAAGAGAACTGTAGAAGAGAATGGTCATTATAAATTATTTAAAATCACCTCGTAATCTTGCTTTTTCCCCGGTCTGTGTTTAAGAGAAAATTATATCTAAGGAATTACCGTCTCTGGTAGGAAACGGGAAACGAATTTTTGTGTAGCAGTAGAAGTGTGAGTGTATTTCTGAAATTGGAACAAAGAGAACTGCCTACCTGACAGTGCTTCCGATAGGTAATAAACTATGGAGTACACATTCTCCTATAATAGATGAAGGGCTTTACTACTAAATATTTTCTTGTATGCATAATATTCCCAGATTTGTTGAAAAATATACCAAGATACTTGTCTCTGAAGGTGTGTCCTCGATTTTGAAATAACAATTCCTACGTTATCGACATCCAAAAAAATAAAACCTTACATGTAATATCTTTGTTCGAATTCCACATTTCACAGTATGGTATTACATCATTTCAAATATTTTGTAATTTGTCTGCACTAGATAACACCCGAAGTACAAACTGGTACTCTATCATATTCATGGTTTAACGGTTTAATAGCATAGTGAACAGATATGTTTTTTTTGTAACTATAACGACTGAATTGACTCCAGCAAAGTAAGAATGTTCTTCAAATTCATCCTTGTGGTTGTATTCACAAAGACAGACTCATATCTTATTATTGCATTAAAACGACAGATTTTGTACAATTTCTATTTTCAAGTTAGTTTATACAAATCAATTTTATTTTGATTGTGACGAAAGCTTTTAGCTAATAGAATCGTTCTCAAATCCGTCCCTGGAACCAACCAGTACTAAGTAATGAGAATAAAGTTTCTTGCTGAAGGAAATAACCGATGCCGACACGGCCGCTGACGGGGTTCGAACTCGTGTCTTGACTAGCGATCCTTAGATTACAAGTCTGACCTTTTAACCACTCGGCTTCACCTTTCTGTATATAGCTAAAGTTGAAAGAATTAACAAAGATTTGCATTTCAGATTAAGTAGCAACACACTGCTAGATACATGCAGTGAATACACAAGTACTTGCAGCACTTTGATTTGTTTTGGGGAAAGTCATTAAATCTGTAATTTTTGCATCAAAAACTTTTAATTAAAAATACAAACTTAACTGATTTGGATCAATTTATTTTTAGAATTAATAAATACGATTTATGAAGTGACATATTTTAAGTGATGTACAGAATAATCGGATTTTTTTACATTGATAATGATCCAAGATTCTCCCAAATTGATTACGTCAGCGCATGGTACAAAATGAAACACTATCCAAATATAGGCGTCGCCGTTCTCGGCGCCGCCAATAATATTAGTAATTTACACTACGTTTTCAGTTTTGAAATAAACAGGATTTAGCACACTCAGTGTTGTTATGACACGCTGTGCCCGTAAAAATGGGTTATCATTCATTTCAGTGAGTGGTGTTTGTCTTCCAAAAATGGAAATACAAAAGCACCTTCATAGCTCTGCTCTTATTCACATAAACAAGAAACTAACCTTAGCCTAACTCTTAATTCCTTTTAATAGACGAAAACTTTTTCTACCTACTAATGCTTGACATGAAATTTACTTGGCAGGTGGTCTTAAAATATAGGCAAAAACAGAAATGGATAGGCCTAACTATAATAGAATCTGAGCTGCTAGAAAAATGCTGAAATGACAGGTATAAATTAGTTTAATTTTTTTCTTTAAAAGCAAAAATTCAAAATCTGCTTATATTTTCAAAATATGAATTTAAAGAGCTTTCAAATGATATAAGAATCTTAAAATTCGGCTGACAAAGAAAAAAGTTATCTAAAATTAAAAATTCTGCTGCTATCAAATGTATATAAATATTGGTTCCTTTTGCCAACCAGTAGTTCAGCTATATTTTGGTAACAGGTGCTTGTGATGTCATCAGTCAATGTGCCTATATTTTTGTAGGTCAAATACGTTATGTTAATGTATAATAAGAAAGAAAAGAAACTATGTGTTGCTTTCAGATATTACATTTGAAGCATATATTGATTTCTTGATATATTTCATGATATCCTGTTGGGAGAAGTGTGAGGTTGGTGCACCGTGTCCTAGAACCTAGTTTAAACCCCCAGTGGCAAATTGCCACTGACCGATGCAAGGCGGAAACCCTTCGGGTCCTCCTTTTCATTAGTTGTTTGTGGTGTCCCCCTTTTTAATATATGAAGTTTTGTTGTCTTTTCCTCTACTTTTTGACTGTGGGAGAGACTTTCCCATTTTTTTTGAAATAATGCATTTAGAAAATGCCCCTTAACAAGTGCTTTAAGAGCGTACTGTTTCAAAGTCTGACTGTTTGTTTTAGTGTCTCATTACAGAGATTTTAATTATGTTACATTTGTATGATCTTTATTTTATATTCACTATGTTAAACATATTCATTCTGTTAGAAAGAAATGAAACGACTGAAGGCTTTTAGAAAGAAAGACAACAAAGAGTTCAATGCTTACTGCTCTTCATGTTTCACTATACCCCCACCCCTCTCCGGAACAATTTCAGGGAGATTATATAAAGATTATATATAAAGATTATATAAATATGTAATACTCCTTCTACAGAAGGAACAAAAGAAATGTCCATAACTCCTTCTGGAGTCCTTTAGCAGAAGGATCAGATCAGTTTTAATACAAAATATGAAACAAAGAACAGGAAATAAGTTAAAATTGAATTTCTGCACATTAATATAATTATAAACATAATATTACGTCCGTCTGTCTGTGTGTGTATGTCTACATGCATGCCTTCCCGCCCGTCAATCTGCCTTCCTGAGTTTCATACATTCCGAAGACTATAGTAAAGCAGAATGCACAGTTGTACATTAAATAAAAATAAAGGCGTTTTCACTGTCGAGGAAGAGAGGCTTGCGTTACCGCCTCATTCTTTGTTTAGTTTTTAATCAACTTTTTTTCTAGCCCCAAGAATTAAACAACTGGCGACGTAGAATGAAATAACAGTGGTTATACACCACTAATGTTGTCGGGAACCAGACAAGTTTGTGCAATTAGTCAAAAATGGAAAGGTTGTCCTGAAATAATTTTACTTGAAAACAGCACATATATTGAAGAACAAATTGAAATTAAGCATAAGTGTGACAGACAATTCTTGGCTATTTTTGTCGTTTTAAAATAATCATGAAATTTTGACAAATTGTAATAAAAAATACCGAAGTGACTGGGTGATCTCCTTCGAAACGATATACCGGAAAAGTTGATCTTTCCAAAGAATGAATGGGGAGATCACTGCGAGGAGATTGGGAGTTTGGGTTAAGTATGCGGACGACAACGTGAACACGGTTTCAGCTAGTTTAGTAATTCTTATTCTGCGGCTGTGTGATCCTGTTTGCGGCCTTACCTTTGGTCTTATTTAAAAAGCATTTCCAAATGGTCTTGCAGAAAAAAAAACCGACACGGTAATTGGGAGCAAGACAAGGACTTCATTTATAATGTCCCGCATAATCGATCATAAGTCAGCAAGTGCTTGCACATATTTTTTAGAAATGACATAATAAGGAGAATTGAATTGAATGGTAACAGATAAAATACCACACAAGAGTGGCCACTCCAGCAGTCAAGTATTTAAATACCTAACACATCAATAGCAGTCAGCTAAGATCTATTTGAGGAGTTGCTTCTTGTGAATAATGCGTGCTATCATAAACAACAATTTGTACAAGTGCTGTATCACTACAATTGTAGTTTCTGCTTCCACATGGCTGTGTAGACTTCATATTAACACACACTTTCCCTTCATAAAATATTGTCGAGAGTTTTATCTCGGGGCATGCTTTGGTGATTTCAAAGTTGGTATCAGTCCCTTTAACAACAATTTAATATTTCAGGAGGAACAAGTAGCCATATCAAAAGTTTGCATACTATAAGACAAGAAAACGTATGTGGGGTGAGGGGATACCCCTAGCTTGAGCGGTTGGAGTGTCTACTACCATCCAACAGTAAAAAATAAGACATTTAAAAACATAAAGAATATAAAAATGGGAGATGTACCCTTAGTTGTGGGGTTGCAGCAGGAGGATATTTGGTACCCGACGGACTTGAAGGTACTCAGTTGGTACGCCTAGTTGTAGGATTGATTTTGTGAGATATGCGGGACACAAAATTTGTGACTGACATGCTGATTTTAACATAGTCAAAGCCAAATAAATTGTTATCACCGAGCTTAATCAGAAACAAAAACACAGGTGCACAACGGCATGTGCTTAAGGTTTTTTTAGTCAATTGAAATTCGCGTGACACAAGATTTGTGACGGATTTGTGACGGAAAGACCTACAGCTTTGCCAAAAACAATATGTTTCTCCCCAATATGTGAGTTTGGAAGAACATGTAAGAAAGTGTGAAATACGTAGGATCAAGTGAATCAAAACGGATCAACCAGGTATCTTCTTTAGTGTGAATAAACGTTGATTAATTTATAACCTGTTACATGCAGTTGCAGTTGGCTAATGACATTAAATATTCAGTGAAACTTCATTATAAATAGTTACAGATAATTTTCTCACTGTTTTATGGAGATTTGATTTATGAATTTTTAAAAAAAAGAAAGTTTAATTTCTCCACGTTATTTGTAAAAACCATCTATAAATTCAAAAAGAAAGGCTACCAACATAATATTCTGCACCTCTCTGCCTGCTTGGTGATTAACACTTCTACAATTGATCGCTTTGCTTACCTCTGTTTGCACGACGTACGGTGGCAGGATTTTGAAAGTTTGTGAAAGTTTTAGGGAAATCTTGAAAAGAACGTAGAAACTCGATCAGTCTCTTTTATTCCTGCCATCATGTTCTTGATAATTTTACTCCAAGTGTTCTGGTCTCAGTAAGGTCATTGAGTACCAACCCTTTTTACTCTACAATGCAATTAGCTTTTTTGTGTTTTATATCGTTGTGTGCTTTTGCATACAACATTGTCGAGTTGATGGGTGGGTTGGAGTTAATTCACCAAGACAGCTTGTCCTTGTTTGTTCTTATGAAGACCTTTTGGGTCAAGTGTGAGGTTGATGCACCCTAAAACCTGGTTTAACGTCAACATTTTGAATAACCTCAGAAATCAGAAAATGTGTAAAATGCCAGCAGGTGATGTAAAAGTTGCAAAAAATAATCGCATTTTTCTGCAGTATGCCGGCTTTGATAGACAACGTGGAAAAATGTAGCAACAAAAATTGCAAAATGCAGTGGTTTCAGCGCAAATTTGTATGTGAATATAACGCACACTGGAAATGTAATTCTTTAAAACATAAAATTGTTACACTGTTTTTCTTTTTGATATTTCACCCTCCGCCCCTCCCCCACCCCCAACAAAAAGAAAAAAATGTTGATCGTACTTGGTCGTAGTTGAACTCTCAAAGATTATATTTATATTATATTTATATTTATAATGTATTCACTATATTCTGTGCTTGAAGAGACTTATATAGTGTTATATAATGTATAGAAATTTCTTGCTAACTTTAATACAACATTCGAAAGATTTTCTCATCTTCCGTAGATTTTGTTTGCATCCTTTAGTTTAAACATAGTTTATTCCCATAATATACATACACAAAAATAGACAATTACAAATACTATTGCATTTTAGACTTCACTTTGTTTCATTACATCAATATTTGAACAACAAAAGGTATGTCTATACATAAGCAAGCTTTACCTTTTTATGAAACAACGATGAAAACTGTGGGTGGAATATTCCATAATAGTAGATGGCAATTCAAAGAACTACCACTTTGTTTGGAGGCATGTGTGTAGTTTTTGAAGTTTTCGTGATAGTATAGTAATATTGTGGTACTAAGGTTCTGTTCAAACATTTCTAAATGATGATAAAGTATGTGAATTGCGATTTTTCAGAGGAAGTGCATTCCATTCCCGAATAGCAGAAGGAAGAAATGAGTTTTGATAAAGAGATGTTCTTGGATATCCTGTTCGTTCCTAAGATTATACTGGGACAGTTGTTGTCTTGAGATTAGCGAGGAAAGGTATTCAGATGCAAGGTTATAATACATTTTGAAACAATGCATGATTAGATGTTTATATCTCATTTCAGACTATGTACAGTTCCCATTTACATTCATTTTGTAGCTGTTCCAATGAAACCAATCTCGTTGCTCCTGTTGAAATGCATTCGCATTCCTTTTGAATTTTATCTAGTTTATCGGCATCGGCCTTAGAGAGATTGCCCCCAAAGAGCATTTGCATAGTCCAGGCTAGGGCGAATACAGGAGACGTAGATAAAACTTCCAGTGATTTTCGATCTAGAGTAAATTTAAGCTTCCTCATCCTTTATATAATATTCATATAATATGAAACAATAAATAAATTATTGTTAGATTAATATACTAATATGAATACTGTGTTTATGTGCTGAACATGAAAATCGCTAAATTAATAGAAACGAATACTATGTTGTTACATATAATAAGACAATGCTGTTTAAACGAGGGCCGCAGATAGGACCACAGGGCCTCAGCTTAAGGATGTCCGAAATTAACCAATCAGGTCACGTTAATTAGTTCCCTTCTTGGAATCCATTGGCCTTTTTATTAGAAGACAAGTTTTAGGTTTTCCACTATTGCGCATGTTTCACGTTGGATTTACGAATCAAGCGATGTTTTATTGAAAGAATATAGTAAGTATATAGGAAAGTGAAGGTGCAGTTCAAGTGTCAATGACTTGTTGATGTGAATTTTTGCTTTAGCCTGTAGAAATTTAATTCCCCTCCCAGTCGGATATCAACAAGTTTTTAAAAACGATACTGAAAGTATCACGTTGGTGGATTTAAGGTTCGGTATGATTTTGTAATTGATGTATAGAAATATTCTCATATATGATTACATGTTTAATTGACTGACCTTCAGTCAGTGTTGTTAATCACAGCACTAACAAACATATGCTCCTGTGCTTATGAGTACAATATGCAAATGAGCCCATCATATTAGATTTCGGTCAAGAATACAATATATTCAAACAACCAAGCACACCCCATGCTGAAAGAAATGTAGCAGTGTGGTTCAGAGCATGCCAACTTGGTGTAATTTGTTTGTAATAATTGATTATCAAATAATATTCAAAAGTTGGAGTTTCTGAGACATACACAAGTTATTTATTTACAAGAGTTATAAATGGAGTTGGTACAGGGGATCAGGACATTTCAGACCATGGCCATTTCGGACCAGACATTTCGGACCAGATTTAGGGACACTTCAGACCAGATTTTATCTGGCGATTCTTTGATGTATATTTATATTAAATTGATATATAATATATCTTAAACATTTGTTAAATATTATATAAAACAAAAATATGAAAAAATAATACCTTGTGTATGGTCCATTAAAGCAAGATATGTGGTCCGTAATATTTTCAAATGTTTTAGATGGTAATTACACTTTGAAAATAAATCCCGTGTATTTATTTGAAAGTCCTTGTACTACTTTAGTAGAAATAAACCAGAGAACTTTATATTATTAAAAGTCACAAAAGATACCAGAATGACAGGCTGGTCACTCGTTCCACATCCTACAAAACATACATGTAACTGTGAAAACTTGTGAAATTCCTTAGCAATTAACGAAAATATGTTTGATATGATAAACATGATAATTGTTTTATTGTTAAATGTGCCAAAAAAAGTGATCAAAACGTTTGTTTGTCAAGAAGAATGTCAAAAAAAAATAAAGCCAACATGAATTAAATGATGCTTTATTAATCTGAAATTTTATTTGCATAATTTATTAACAAGTGCAACAATACAGAGAAAGATTTTTTTTACAAACAAATGCATTATAACAACATGATTTACATACACATGACTTCTGAAGCTTAGAGCTAAAATATATGAAGTAGACAGTTATTTAAGATGTCAAAAAATATTTTTTCTATGTCATAGTCTCCAGTATTCTTTGCTATTTTCGGCGATATAATCATAAGGGTGTGCCTAAAGTACGTAAAGTATACTTTTTGGTGTAAAGAGGCGTAAAGTATTATAAAGGCGGCGTAAAGTATTATGAACTCGGCGTAAAGTATTAAATAGGATGAAGAAATACAGATTAAAGTTTCATTTCATTACTTCTATGCATTTTTACTTAAAAAAATAATTACAAATGGATTTTGAAATGTAAACAAGGTCCAGAATTTCAAATATTTTTCGTAAATAAGTATTATAAACGCGGAGTAAAGTATCAAGAACCAGGCGTAAAGTATGAAATAGAATGACGAAATACAGATTAAAGTTTCATTTCATTAGTAATATGCATTTTTACTGCAAAAAAAGGTAACTACAAATGGATTTTAAAATATAATAAACAAGGTCTAGAATTGCAAATATTTTTCGTGGCGTAAAGTATTATGAACTCGGCGTAAAGTATTAAATAGAATGACGAAATACCGATTAAAGTTTCATTTCATTAGTTATTTATAATAATATTTCTTAATTATCGTAGAAAAGGAAATCACAATTCTTAGAAGCATAAAAAGAAAATTACATAAAATGAATGTTACTTTTGCTGGTCAGTAATAATAAAGTCTATTTAATTAATTTAAAATAATCTCAGGTATTAGCATTTCCAAAAATGCTTGAAATCGCCGTTCAGCCATGCATTTCGTCTTATCCATAGATGAATGTATTTCATGTTCTTCATTCATTAATTTGATAATCTTACAACATGCTTTGAACTGAAAAGCGAAGTTATATTTGATAATTTTCACACAGAAATTATAAAGTTGATTAAATATACATTGTAATTTTTATTGTAGCTGGATAAATATACATTGTAATTTTTATTGTAGCTGGACTATTTTTGAAAGCAGACGATTTGGCTTCTTAATGAAAAACATATCGCCCTAACCCTAATGAAGCATATATAAAACACGGAAAAATCCTGATCAAACTCCTCGCACCGGTTAAATCACGCTTTGCTACTTTTACTGTACTAATCAGGGGAAGTAACCCCTGCGGGGAGTTTGTATCCTGATTAGAACCGCCCGGAAGCAAGCATTTATTTTTTTCTTTAAGTGCAAGTTTTGGAAAAAACAAACAAACCATACTCTTATTTAGACTACATTCTCTAGTTAAAAATGACATGTAGCAAAAAATATTGCGATTATCCTGTGTTTATCCTACACCAGCCTGAAGACTGGTCCTGAGATCGTACATTCATGATGGTATTTTTCAGTTGTAAGAATAAGTAACCCGACAAACATGGCGGTTGGGCGAGTCCATTTCGCATCCCTTGCAGAAGAATTTTGACGTCCATTTTGTTATCATGTGATATGAAATGCTTTGCTTTGATTGGCTAAAGGCAGGCGGTGTACAGGCAAAACTGTTCAAATATTGTTAATTGTATATATCGCCGTCCAGGGACGGCGATAACAAAACCAATTCATGAGTAATCGTGCAACAGTTTATCTTATTTTTTCTTATGGAGATCCAATTAAATGATTTTTTCATGATTCATACATTTCAATATTCACTTGTAATTATATTTTCAGGTAAAAATGCATGTAACTAATGAAATGAAACTTTAATCTGTATTTCGCCCGTCTATATAATACTTTACACCGGGTTCATGATTACTTTACGCTGCGTTTTTAAGACTTATTTATGAAAAATATTTGAAAATCTGGACCTTGTTTATATTTTAAAAGTCGCTTGTAATTATATTTTTTAAGTAAAAATGCATATAACTAATGAAATGAAACTTTAATCTGTATTAAAGCCATATGAATTTGACTAATTAATAACATTATATTACGCCGAGTTCATAATACTTTACACAGGGTTCATACTACTTTACGCCACGAAAAATATTTGCAATTCTGGACCTTGTTTATTATATTTTAAAATCCATTTGTAGTTACCTTTTATTGCAGTAAAAATGCATATTACTAATGAAATGAAACTTTAATCTGTATTTCGTCATTCTATTTAATACTTTACGCCGGGTTCATGATACTTTCACCGTGTTTACGAAAAAGATTTACGAAAAATATTTGAAATTCTGGACCTTGTTTACATTTTAAAATCCATTTGTAATTATTTTTTAAGTAAAAATGCATAAAACTAATGGAATGAAACTTTAATCTGTATTTCTTCATTCTATTTAATACTTTCCGCCGGGTTCATACTACTTTACGCCGGGATCATAATACTTTACTCAACGTTTATAAGACTTATCTATGAAAAATATTTGAAATTCTTGACCTTGTTTACATTTTAAAATCCACTGGTAAATATATTTTTAAGTAGAAATGCATATAACTAATGAAATGAAACTTTAATCTGTATTTCTTCATTCTATTTAATACTTTACGCCGGGTTCATGATACTTTACGCCACGTTTATAAGACTTATTTACGAAAAATATTTGAAATTCTTGACCTTGTTTACATTTTAAAATCCATTTGTAATTATTTTTTAAGTAAAAATGCATATAAGTAATGAAATGAAACTTTAATCTGTATTTTTTCATTCTATTTAATACTTTCCGCCGGGTTCATAATACTTTACGCCGCCCTTATAATACTTTACGCCTCTTTACGCCAAAAAGTATACTTTATGTACTGTAGGAACTCCGTAATCATAAAAACGATATTTCGTTTCAACCTTTTATTCCAACACTTTAAAAGTTAATTTCATTTTTATACATGAACAAATATATTTTTGAACATGGTCCGAAGTGTCCCCAAATCTGGTCCGAAATGGCCATGGTCCGAAATGGCCATGGTCCGAAATGTCCGTAATTCTGGTACAGTACGTGCCAGGAGGAACTCTCGTTTTCCTCGAGGTCGTCGCAGACTACCCATTCCGTAAAACGCGACCAAATCCGCCGCATTTCGAGGATCACCGCCGCGGACATGGTCTCCAAATATTGCTGCGGACGTCGGCTAAATGGTTCCGCGAACTTTTTCACAGGTAAGAATTGACGTATCAAGACTCACAAAGATCCTGATTACATGCATTTCGGCGAATTTTACGCTTTAAAATATCATTTAAATGTATAAAACTCTCATTCTGATGCATTTGTTTACCAATGCTCGTATTTGTTAACGGAAGGACTGACAATTCAAAACCGAAAGTAATAATTGCATCTCGGAACAGCTGACCCTATTTTCAGAAAATAAATTGACTGGTTTTCGATTTACACGTGTTAAAACTGCTTTCCTATATTTAAAGAAAACATACAACATGTAAACCTTACTGCGACTCTGTATCGTCTATGCGCTTGACAATATTATTGACCGATTTTGCTATACAATAAAGAGCGTTTTCAACGACGGAAGAAAAAATAAACCTACACAGCAAATGTATTAGAAATTAGGTTTTAATTTTACCAAATGTCACATAATTGGCAGACGTAAAATGCACAGTTTTATTACGGTCATTACATTAAATGTTAAGCTTATCCAGGTGAGTTATGACTCTAATTATTTTCGCGCTGGTCGTCAAATATCGCCGAGATATTTCACGATGTTGAGACATCGAGGAAATCCGTTTTTTTCCTCGATGTCGCGGCGGATATTTTTTTTCTGCGTCCGCGAAATAAAGTGAAAAATGTGAGTTCCTCCTGGCACGTACTCTATAAACACCGAAATGAAGATTTCATGGCAAAGTGGAGATTACAGTACATGTTAGGAGGAACTAAAAAAGTTGGATATCGTGCTACTTTGAATGGTCGATATCTGCCTTCGGAGTACAAACCAGAATGGACTCAAAATGTGATAGAAATGTTTTCTTCTTTTTGTATGTTATGCCCAACAAAATCTGTTTGGCAGCAATTTGTGCAAAAACTTTGAAACATATGAGCAAAAAAATATACATGTGGTGAAAGAGTTAAATTTTCTGCTTCAGATGATGTATGTCTCAAATAAGTTTGTTGAAAAATATTTCCATAGTGGCAGAAAAGAAATTTACAGATTAAACACGCTAAAATCCATCATTGGAAAAATGGCGGCAGAGGTAAACATTTAACAGCTGTATGTGAACCCTGTACTGTGAATTGAGATAACGGCGGTAAATCTATCCTAATTTTTAAGCGACAATTTTTTTCAAGGCCAATTACACGCATGAAACTGGTTTATCATGTACAGCTTTCATAACCTTTACTGACAGTTTAAAATAGAGCACTGTTTTCATTGGCTATTGCATTCTCAGTGTGTGCACATCTCCATCAGATACAGCTTATGTAAACAAGAGACTGATGTAGGTTTAAGAACATCTTCTTGAGTTTTGGGCGGTTTTGTTGAACATATTTAAACAGAATACAGTATATTAATAAGTTTCCAAATGTACAGGTGTAAAATGACTGTTAATCAGTTGGGAAAAAGGGATTTCACAAAATTCATTCCACCACTATTTTGGTGGTTTCCGGTTGAGACGTAAAGGCAGCATCCTGCCTGAAGTTGCATTATTGAGACTACAGTACACACAGTGCGTACTTTGACAACGAACACCCGTCCCCGTAATTTTACTGTCCGCATTGAAGACCAAAATGACCGCTGCGTCCAGTGTTCATTCGTATAAAACGCGGTGGTCAGCACGGCTGTCCGCGGTGATCTGTACCGCGCCATGTCGCGGTGGCGGGTCGCGGGGGTTTGCGGTGTCCGAAAAAACGAAGTCGCAACACAATTTTACTTTCCCCTATTCTATTTCAGATGAGTTACAAAAAACACGTAATTATTACCAGTTGAAGTTATTTCTTTTTCTTTTTAATACCCCATCCGGTTAAACTTTTATTTGTTGACGTTCAATGTTTGGTTGTATGATTGAGGGTAACACAGCCGATTATGAATAGATTTACACACCTACATGTCATCTTATTAAAGCGACTGACTCACAGACGATGATAAAAAGAAAATGTTTATACATCTTGAAATTCTTGCTGTAATCGTGAAGAAGATATCTAAACTAAGTTACTGACTCAGTTTTTGTGACAGAAAAACATCAAAATATAAAGTTTTACACACTTTTATCGGTAAAAACTTTACCCCGTTAGTCACGGGGTAGACACTTTAGTTATAACATTAATTTTGTGTCAATCTCATTACTAGACGTCGTGGCTCAGTGGACTAAATCGTCGCTCAACATTTTACTGACCGAAAGGTCGTGGGTTCGAATCCTGGTTAAGTCAAAACTTTTTTTTCCAGTTTTCATGGTGTATAGAAGCATAATATTATATTTTTTCCATAGTAAATTAAATCCTCTTAAATTTGAAAGAATAAAAAAATTCAGCAAAATTTTGTGAGTCAGTCGCTTTAACTTTAATTGCTGCAATTAATATATTTTCAAGTCTTCAATCGGTGTCGCGCTTTCGTTAATCCACTCGCAATAAATTACACGCAAATAAATTACTAACGATCATCAGACTGCGAAAAGTTAATAGATCTAATTTAAACTGTCAAAATTCGAACAAATCCACTCTAATTATGATGCATTTATGTTAGAACGCTCCTTTTTGTTAACGCAAAGAATGACCATTCAAAGCAGTTGCTTCCGGAAACAGCTGATCATATTTTCAGAAAATGAATTGTCTGTGGTTTTAGGTCAACACGTGTTGAACTTCTTTCTACATCTGTATTGTCTAGGCGCTTGGCAAAAATTATTGATCGATTTTGCTATATAGTAACAAGCGTTTTTCAAAAATTCCTAAAACAAAAGTACACAATAAACCTACAACGCATATGTACTTGAAATTTTGTTTTAATTTGACCAACTGAAGTTAGCAACAAAATACATGTAAGTAAAATAAGAATGAGTAAAAAGACATGTACTGTACACTGAGTATGTTTAAATGCAGTAATCTCCAAGTCAGAACATCGCGGGGACTCGCGGCGTTCTGTCACCGCGACACGCGGTGATCATACCCCTCGGCGGTTGTCGCGGTGGTCATTTTAACGGTCACCCGAAATTTCGGGTGTTCAGTCCACCGCGACTTGTCACCCGGAGACGATACCGGCCCCCGAGACAATGTTAACAACATCAAAGTCCGCGCTGCGTGTACTGTACATCGAGGATCCCTGCTGCAGACATGGTCACCAGATATCACGGCAGATGTTTGTGAAATGGTTCCGCAAATGTTTTCACAGATAATTCAGGGGTTTTTTTTGGCCGATTTTATAGCCGTTATTCGGTCATATTCCCAATTGAAAATAGTATGTTTTTTTCCCAATTTTGATACAAAAATTCCCAATCGAAATCTTAAAAAAAAAAATTAAATCGATCTTTGGGGAATGTAAAATTGAGCGAATAGCCATCGTCTAAATGAACCACGTGTTAAGTAGACGCTTGATTTCTCAGTATTAGTTTTTCGAGCGTCTAAAGGTAGCAACGACCTTCGAAAACGAAAGTAGATCAAAATGTAGCACAATGCTAAATATTACGTTAAAAAACGTAAAAAATGCACTGATAAAGACAGAAAAATTGATTTAATGATTAAGCAAGCGACTCTCTCGGAAAAAAGTTGTACTTCGGAAACGGTAACGGCGAATGTAACTGCAAGTACTAGTGAGAAATTGCCTTCAATGGTGAGTTACCACGATGGTGTTCCTTCTCGGGCTTCTAAAAGTTCTAGCGACGAGTCTTACTCAGATACAGTTGTCCCTGTCCCTGATCAAAGGTGATTTAGTTCCAACAAATACGAGTTGAAGTATGACTGGTTGTATTATAGTGGTGCAAAAGTTGGGTATTGTTGCAAATTGTGCGAGCTTTTTTCAGCAACAGACCTACTTTTGTGAACTAAATCCTTTTAGAAAAGGAATGTGTTGCCTCAGGAAACTTGAAAATGTTGTGTTTTATTTTTCCCAATTTTGGGCAAAATGCCGCTAAAATTCCCAATCTCAAGGGTATGGGTTATGTTCCCAAAAAACTGGAAAAAAACCCTGTAATTATTGATATCGAGGCTCACATAATTCCTGATAACATGCATTTTGGCAAATTTTATCTCTATTCTTTCGACATTGAAGGGGCAGTACACTAACACTACTGGATCTGTGCATGTTATGTACCTAAAAAAGACCTAAATACATGTTTTTCAAAATCAAGTAAATTGAAATTTAGCTCAGTAGATTGTGATTATATGTATGTAAATACTTTATAATTAGTTGTTCATAAATGATGTTTATGTATATTTATGTGGACCATATTGTAAATTGGTTTAACCAAATATGTCATCCACTGTAAATAAAGACATTACTTACTTACTTACAGTACAGCTCCCGCGATATGTACATTTTTCTATTAAACTCCGCGGACCTTGGGAGGAAAATCACAGAGAATCTCTGAGAAACGCCCTAAATCGTGGAGGCATCGTGGAGACGTATTTTGTCTTGTAAGTGACGGTATTTACTGTGAAAATGCAGATTATCAATCCTCCACGAATCTCCGCGATTTGTTTATGCATTCAGTTGACTGAAGTGTATATATGACAAATGAAATTTTATATTTACTAACTCTTTTTATCTTCATGTTTTAGGATGCCTAAAAGTTATATTTCGATTCGTAATATGTTTTGACACATTAATTTATTGAAAGACACAAGACCATGTGTTGATCTCATGACCTATGATCTGTACACGCATGATACAATGCGTCTCAACCGCTAACTGGTTCCTAAATATAACTTTTGACCTTTAACATTGAGCGACAGTTATTTTCCGGAAATGATATTAACCTCACTTTAAAAGCTTCAGACACCACGTGCTCTTTAAAGCGGGAACTACAGTCATGTAGCATGCTTTTCCCGTGAAAATCGATTTTCAATTACATTTTCTTATTAAGATAATTAATATCTTTAACAGATATGTGGATATTTTTGAATTTAGGCAATGATGGCTTTGTTGACTGAACAGAAAGTTAGGTTTCTTTAGAATCGATTATTAATAACCGAATCCGTGAAACGAGGGTAGAAAAGAAACACAGCCGATAATGAATAGATTTACACACCTACCTGACATCATGTCAACTTTAATTGCTGCAATTTATTTATTTTTAAATCTTTCAGTCGGTGCCGCGCAAATAAATTACTAATCATAATCAAACTGCGAAAATAAATATATCTAATTTAAAAAGTGAAAATACAAACAAATGCGCTCTTGTTCTGATGCATTTGTGTACAAACGTTCCTATTTGTTTACGCAAAGAATGACAATTCAAAGCAGTTGCTTCTGAAACAACTGATCTTATTTTCAGAAAATGAGTTGACCGATTTCCGAACAACACATGTTAAACTGCATCTGTATCGTCTCAGCGCTTGGCAAAAAGTATTTATCGATTTACTAAATAATAACAAGCGTTTAAAAAATCACAAAAATAAATGTATTTGATTTAATTTTACCGTAGTCACATAATTGAAAGGTGTGAAATGTACAGTTACATTATGGTCATTTCATCACACATTGCTGACTGTTTGTTTTTGATGAAAGGATTTCAAGTGTATAAATTTTATAATTATTTTTTTCACCTTTAAATGTGAAATACTTTGTTAAAACTCTGGTGATGAAACATAAGAATATTCGCGGAGAATCTCTGCGGAAACGCTCTAACACTCAGAGAATCATGGAGATTGTGCGTGAACTTTAATCGCGGAGATTCTGAGCGTTTTTTTCAAGGAGAAACTCCGCGATTTTCAGAAGTTTGCGTTGACCACGATTGCGGAGGAAGCACAAAATGTGTACATATCGCGGGAGCTGTACTGTACTTACTTACTTACTAAATACAGTAACACATACACAAGCAATAACATCCGTAAAGCCAAATAACCGTCAACACCAAATATTTGTCCAATTAAATTTCAGAACAACAACAAAAAGGCGGTACTTAACAGCTGGGCATGCTCACTATGAACACTTTGTTTACATCTGGTTGTAGCATGCTGCGTATTTAGAAGTTTGTTAGTGCACAGGAGGCTAGCACAGTGTGGGGTAGTCAAAATAATTAAAGTGATGTCTTGAGCATATTCTGAGATAACATTGTTTTGATTCAAAATCTCACTATAATGTCAAAACCAGTAAGATACTTTCTGTGATGAAACTAGACTTTAACACAGCACCTCTTGAGAAACTCATCATTTATGATGATTAATAGTGTTGTGTATTTTTAGGTCAGAAGATCAGACAGAAATCTTGAAACATTTTTTATTATTTAATTTTTACAACTAAGTCCAGGAGGGTGTAATCCTGGATGAGCCCCAATCTTGCAAACATGGAAGTCCATAACAGAAAGATGCAATGCTTCTTCAATCTTCAAATTTAGCCGCCAGAGCAAAAGCCTAGTCAACCAAAATGGCTGATGGTCCAGTAAAAAATTACAAATCAGTGGTCTGACTGTCCAGTGAATTTTGGTGCTGGTTTATTTTTTTACTCAATACAATAAACAAAGTTAAGAAACAAATAAAAAGTGGTGTTTTTTAAAATAAAATGAAATTGTTTCTTAAAAAATGCATTCATCTTCATAACACAGTGATTTGTTAACCCCAGCAACAATGTAATGGATTCGTACATAGTTTACACATAACCGGTGCTCAGGCTATAATCTTTCTTTCCAGTTTTCATGATAAATGTGAATTTTTTAAAACTTTTTGACAAGGCTGGTGTAAAGAAAAAAAGCCAGCGGTAAGTAACACATTGTTTTCATTTGTTTCATAAAGCTGTAATTTTTTAACCCAAAATTTGATGCCGAATATCGGCCTTTTCACAATCCCAATAAATGCTAAAATTAAAAAAAAAATATGAAGAAAAATTCCCAATTCCCATCAACAATTTGATTTCAGATTGTTATGCCCCCAAAGGGAGGCATATAGTTTTTGAACTGTCCGTCACTCCGTCCGTCAGTCCGTCCGAAAACTTTAACATTGGCAATAACTTTCTTATAAGTAAATGGATTTACTTCATACTTGGACACAACACCCCTTTGGACAAGACCTTTCCACTGACCTATATTTATTTGACCTTGACCCCTGAATGACCTTTACTTTGAAGATCCAATTGTCCAAAAACTTTAACATTGGCAATAACTTCTTTATTAGTAAGTAGATTAACTTCATACTTGGACACAGCACCCCTTTGGACAAGACCTTCCCACTGACCTATATTTGTTTGACCTTGACCCCTGAATGACCTTTACCTTGAATATCCAATTGTCCAAAAACTTCAACATTGCCCATAACTTCCTTATTAGTAAGTGGATTTACTTCATACTTGGACACAACACCCCTTTGGACAAGACCTTCCCACTGACCTTTAATTATTGGACCTTGACCCCTGAATATCCAATTGTCCAAAAACTAATATTTGGCTATAACTTCCAAATTGGTAAGTGGATACACTTCATACTTAAACACAATATCCCTTTGGACATACTTAAACACAACACCCCTTTGGACAAGGCCTTCCCACTGACCTATATTTGTTTGACCTTGACCCCTGAATGACCTTCACCTTGAAGATCCAATTGACCAAAAACCTTAACATTGCCCCTAACTTCCTTATAAGTAAATGGAATTACTTCATACTTGGACACAACCCCCTATGGATAAGACCTTCCCACTGACCTATATTTATTTGACCTTGACCACTGAATGACTGGTTCTCAGTTCAAAGGTCAAAGCACCACGTTCGGGGGCATTGTCATCTTACAGTGACAGTTCTTGTTTATTCATGAAATCTATGTAAAAGCTCATAAAAGTTGGGCAAAACTTTGAAGAATTTAGCTGAAAATAATTGCCGATTGGAGACCACGAATTCGCTGTACAGAAATACAGTATGACAGCTTTTATCGTTAATTTCCAGTCAAATAGACTCTCAAGACCGTACATAAAGTGCTTTGTTACATGGAACACGATTATCAGTAAAATGGTATTTAGTTATGTCCAGAAAAGGCAAATATTATATTAAAATTTTTTAAAAAAGCCACGCCGCCGGTACACCAACAATATTTTCAGCATTTGATACTGTAAGAAAAATAAATGACCGTGGTGATCAGACTAGTTCTCTTCAGTGGAACTTCTACATCCGATTCCTTGTCATTGCCAGTAAATATTATTGAAAATGAACAAGAAGCAGTTACTTTGTCTCCTCAGTCAATGCTCTCACCCCAGCCTGATCATGAAAAATCATGTGAAGCAGACATTTTACCAATTTTTCGTGACCCAAATTATGTAATGCCAAAAAGTGAAAAAAATTTGAAATTTAAACAAAAAGCCAAAGGTGTAGACCAAAGAAAGTTTAGTTCTTTCAAATATGAAAGTATTTACCAAGCTTGGTTGTATTATACTGTGTCCAAGGATGGCTACTGTTGTAAAGTATGTGAAAAACAAAAATAACGCATTCGTACTTAGTTTACACATAACCAGTGCTCAGGTATTATCTCCCTTTCCAGTGTTCGCGATAAATATATTTTTTTAATTATTGACCAGGCTATTTCTGACGTAAAGAGAAAAAAGCCAGCTGAAAGTAACACCTTATTTTCATTATTCAGTTTCATTAAATAACTGTTTTTGGTTTCCTGTTTTTTTCTTTTTTTACATGCATGTATACATTATCTGAAACTGACATCCGATCCATTCCATTACACTCATTTATCGACCATGGTACATAATGTAGTCGTACGGAATATATACCAGGGGTAATCAATGGTGACATGTATATATGGCATTTTCAGAAGTTGGGGAAAAAAGTTGTGTGATAAAAATCTGTTAAAAAGTTTAACTGAACTTACATGTCCTGTACAAATGAATGAATTATACCAGTTCTTTTCACAGGTAGGGGAAGGTGCCCTTCCCTTAAATTTTTTGGAAATTTAATGCAGTTTTTTTGCAAAGGGGAAGAAAAAACTTGATGTTAATTGAATTTTAGGGGAAAACTATGATTTTAAAGAATTTTCCTAACGGGAAGACGCCTGTAAACGGCCTGTGCTATAGAAGGGGGAAAAGCCTTGAATACTATTATTTTCACTAAAGAATACTATTGTTAGGCTATGAAGCAAGTTCAAAGTATAATTAATATTATTTCTAACATGGTGGCGACAAGTTTCACTTGAAAACATAGTCTTATTGTTTTATTCATCCTTATAGCATTGTTGTCAGCTATTATTCAGTCCAGTTAAATGTCATTCGGTTCAGTCAGATTATTGCCTTGGCTGGTCAGAATGTCCAGTGCTTCAAAAAGTTATTGGTGAAGACTAGGGATTTTAGTGAAACCAGAATGTTTGTCACCAAGCCTTGTTACATGTATATATAAAATGGGTTGGGAATAAAACAATATTGTTCATATTCAAGGCCAAACTCACAGCTTTCTATTTCATTGGATAATTATGTCTTCAACCTTCATATAAGAATCTGATGCAGAAAAACATTAAAATTTACCTTCAGTTCATGCTCTGTTTTTGTCTGATCTCTTTTCCACAGGCATATTCAATTATATATTTGCACCAGTTTCATTTCAAAGCTACATTTCGAGGGCATATGTCAATTTCCAGTGACAGCTCTTGTTACATGTTTCTTTTTGCCACAACAGTAATTTGCATCTCCATCAAGGACATCAGTGGGGGTATTAATCACATTCAGCGATAGCTCTAGTTGTCAAATGTCAAACTCACAGGAGCTTACTCCCTGCAGTGTTTGTGGGCTTCAAAGATAGCTTACTGGGGCACACTCTTTGAAAATGGATTTGGATTATTATTTAAAGGACTTTTGCCCTGGGACCTTCGGACTTAAAAAGGATGGTTTAAAATAATGAGTAGATTTAAACCCTTCCATTTAAAGGCCCAAAGGGTCAAAGGTCAAGCTCACAGGGGCCTGCCTTTTGAAAGCAGTTGAAAATAACTCAAGAACCTTCAAACTTCACATGATGGTTGGGCATCCCTACTTTTTTTGGCTTAGAGGATCAAGGGTCAGGCTTACTTGGGCCAGTACTTTGAAAACAGTTTATAGTGAATTACTCAAGAAAAACCTAACACAGAACCTTCAAAGTTTTCTGGATGGTTTGGCATGATAGGTAGATGACCCCATGGCTTACAGGTTCATAGGTCAGGTTATCAGGGGTCAGACTTTGCTAAAGTTTTAAGTCAATTTCTTTAAATAACAGGCCTTTAAGATCCCTATAGGGCATGTAAAGATAAATTCTATTGAATTGTTATCACTGCATCAATTGTCAAGTTCACAGGACTGTCTTGGGACAATTTCTCTAGAATGAGATACATAGATTACTCAAGTTGTTCTAGGCTGGCTGCTGATTGAGCTTGGGTATTTCTGATGTGTGTCTTTGGAGGAGGGGGAGGGGGAAATAAGTGTTATTCTCACAGATCTTGTTTTGATTTTAGATACATAACATTGCTCATTTATTTTCATGTGAGGAGATTTAGAGCCATCATGGCCGTCTTTGTTTCACAATGCTATTGTTTCAAGGCTCCTGTTTCATGTGAATGTTGGTTGATACTACTGGAAACATAATATAATAGATTGGGGACATGATTTAATTACATTTGCAATCTCTGAGTGAGGATTTCATAAAATTGATATATTTACCTGTCATGTGCTAGTGTAAGCTATGCATTGTTGTGTTTGTTAAGTTATATTGTTAAATCACTTAAGATGCATTACAGTCAAGATAGATGCTGAAAGCAGTTAATTATCAGAAGTCATGTGAGTTAAAAGTAGCATAGACTTATTTTACTTCTATTCCAATTCTTGTCTGGTCCATAACATCTCCATACATGGAAAGATTTTAAAATACTTTGTTCCATTGTTTCACCTTGATGAGACTGTGTGTCCCGTGAGACCCAGCTCCATAGTTCAAAGATCAAGATCACTGTCACTTGTTACAGGTAAAAAGTGACGATTATAGACCTTATCTTTGCTTAAACTTCTCCATGTATGGAAGGATTTGAAATACTTTTGCGTATATGTTCATATATATGAGAGGATGTGTACGGTAAGATGCAGGTCACAGTCATTTGTCAAAGTTAAAAATTATGGATGATAGACCTTGTCCAGGCCATAATTTTTCCATACATGAAAGGATTTGAAATACCTTTGCGTATGTGTTCATCAAGGTGAGACAGTGTGTCCTGTGTAAGACCCAGGTCCAACGCTCAAAGGTAATGGTCATAGGTACTGGTCAAAGATAAAAAATGTTGATGATGGACCTTGTCCGGGCCATAATTTCTCCATGCGTGGAAGGATTTTAAAATACCATGGTATTGTTTCAGCTTGATCAGACTGTTTGTTCTCTATAAGAATCAGCTCCATAGCTCAAAGGTCAAGGCCACAGTGACTGGTCAGAGGTCAAAAATGTTGATGATAGACCTTGTCAGGGCCCTTATTCTGCATGCATGGAAGGACAAGTATGTATGGTCTTCCCTGCTATTTGCCTTCATGGTATTTTAAGACTTCCTATTACATCGTACCATCTAATATTTTTAAGTAGCATCATAATCATGTTTGTTCACTCCATTGCTATGAAAGAAGATCACAATATTACCCCTCTTAGGTACAAAAACTTCAGTCCTAGTTGTGACGAAGTGTAGTGTTGGGGTGCCACTTCTGTGTCAAGCTCTAGTTATACATCTTTATGAAGCAAGTTTTACATCCTAGAATTACTTAAAAGAAAGTAAAAGCAACTTTATGTAACATAAGGTTTAATAAGTAGATGAAATTTATGGAGAATTAATTCATTTAGTCCTTATGGGGGAAAAAAGCATCACTGAACAGCTTCTTTTGTATTTTTTAACTTGATCAGTGGTACTGGCATCCATAGTATAGTGGTTTAGGTTGCTGACTGGTTATCATTAAACTTTTGCAAAGATTGAACCTTGCTACCGTCAATCACAGCCTTTGGATAGAAATTTGTAGTGGTCCCTCCAAGGCAGGAAAGTAAGGTAGTTTCCCAATTGATATAAAATAGAAAATTTTAAACTTAAACTGTACTAATATTTTGGCAGACTGCCAATCTGATGACATTCTTACTGTAGAGTGGATGTCGGTCTCAAGCTAAACCTGAAAGAAGTGATAAAACTTAAAATACAAAATGAAATAGTAATATTGTAGATTGAAGATGTATACTTATGTATTAATTTTTTCAGGTTTCTATACTGAGAGATTTATTCCCTTAAAGAGCAATGACACTATGGGATAAGGTGCAGAAGCTTCCACAGGAGTCCTTGACCCAAGTACAGGGACTCTACAGTACATACTTTCCTATAGAAGTTAGACATTACTTTGCCACATGGATTGAAGAACAGCCTTGGTATGTGAATTTTGTATTGCTTTTCACATTTTGTAGACTCAGTAGTCAGCCGCTTTCTCACTGTATCTACAAACTCGCTTGGAATCAGAATTATGACAGTGCTACTTCCATTACTGAGTAAAGACATACTGTAATTAGGTTATTAGTAATGAGTTCTTCATTCATATTAGTATGGAAACTTATGTATTTTGGTCACTGCTAAGAGGTTTTTGAGGGAGTTGTGTGTTTCACATCTTCTCAAATCTTCAAGCCTTAAATGACAACAGGTAGCAGAGCTCTGATATTTTGTTTATCTAGTAGACTGTCACAAAGATATTTCAGACTTGCTTTACCTTAGGGTTCAAATTTACACAATGAACCATTAGGCTGAGAGTTTGCTATGAAGCATTGCCTTGTGAACATCTTTCCGAACTCGGGGATCATTTTAAGTTCTGCAGGGCATTGGAATTGTCAATATATGTAGGCTTCTTTACATATATTGAATAACATAAATGCAGTACATTCTTTCTTTGATTTTCATTATAAATCCATTGCATCCATGATTCACCTTTTGAGCAGTGATATATAATCAGGTGAGCTATTTAAGGCCATCATAATCCATAATGATTGAGCAATAGTGTTGGTGTATGAAGGGCTCTCTAGAAGAGATGGGTACATGTAGTACTGTTCTAGTGTGTGCTATCAGATTAATATTCTCATATTATTGACATTAACCTGATAAAAGCAGATTCAAGATAGAATTTTTTTACTAATATAAACATTACATTTAGGGTTAAATAAAGGTATGCATGAAATGAGCTTCTTTTTTTTTTAAATGATGGATCATGGCAAATATAATGGACAGTTTTTTTCAGTTCTTGTGCCCCTAGCATAAGAAAAACTTTACAGCTTATATTTTGAGATACATTTGATTATAATGTACATTTAATTAAGGTTTAATTTAGTATTTCCTTTCCCAAAGAAATATTTTAAACCATAACAGTACTTATTTAATAATTTATTTCTTTTTAGATCAGTAAATAAAAGATTAATTTGACTTTGTTCTTTTTATCTTAACCATGAATTAAGTACAGGGTACTTGGGTATGAATCTGAATGACCTAAACAGTTTAGGTTTTTTTTTTTACATTTGAAACACACATGTAATTGAATTAACACTGACCTCTTTTGGTAGAATCATATTTTTCATTGTATTCCCTCTTGTCTCTGGCAAAATGTATTGAAGGGATGAAGAATGTATGCAGTATACTGTTATTTCATTCTGTCAAGTTTCGTTCAGTTGAGTTGCCACTGTGTCAACTTTCTTTAAGTAAGAGATCTTTTATTGTAGGAAGGATATAGACGATACAAATCCACACCATGAACAGTATGCAAACCAGCTGTTTGCACAGATGATGGAGCGGATAGAATCGAAAGCCAATGATAATAACCTAGAATTTTTGACAAGGCTAAACTTCCAGAATTTTGCAAAGCATTTTAAGGTAAATAGAGATTTGTTCATGAAGGCCCTGAATATTATGGAAGTACACTGGGACCCCGTTATAGCGCTCTAGTTGGGGTCCAAGGTTTCAGACCGCGATATAAACAGGGTTCCGATATATAACGCGCCTACCGAGATCGTATAGTTGACCTGTTGAATTTGCTAGTATAACCCCACCCACCAACATGTAACTGTATCATTATGTTAAAGTTCAAACATAACCAAATTTGTTTGTTAACCACTCAAGATACATTTTGTATAGAGAAAATTATTATTTGGTGAAATATCACCTGCTTTGTTTAAAAAAAAAAGCACAGATAAAATCGCATAAGAAAAATGTAAACATACGCGATTCCCGGGAAAACCGCGGCGTAAGCGTTACGAAAGTAAAACCGTGAAAATCGGTAAGTTACAATGTGTAACGCTGCACGTAACTCATTGTACCTATTTTGATGTATCTATCCGTCGTTCCTGTTTTCTCTGCTGAAGAATTCAGTCATCTTTCGCTGCACTGACTTGTGTCTTGCATCCATCCTGGCATCATGTATAGATTTCTTACTGACTGAACTTTAGATACGGTGCCGCGCTTTGAAGTTCTTTGCAGTCCTGTAATATCTTCGTGAGATACAACGAACTTTGTACCGTTCGATAGAAAACAGATTTTCGGCTTGTGTTTGTTACTCAGTTCATCGATGTTTGCGCGTCAGAGATTTGGATTTGAGGTTTTCATAACAGTTTGAAACCTGACTGATCATCTATCACAACGAATAAAGAAGTGGATTAACGCCAGACTTTGCATGCTTTTCACTTTTCCCGCCCTAGAGCGTCCTAATTATGTAGTTAATTGTACTTCGCTGACATATTAAACAAGCGTTGTTATGGATACAGCACTTAAGATACGGTGCCGCGCTTTGAAGTTCTTTGCAGTCCTGTAATATTTTAATGAGATACAACGAACTGAGTGCTGCTCGATAGAAAACGCAAGGTTTTTAAACATATTTTCGGCTTGTGTTTGTTACTCAGTTCATCGATGTTTGCGCGTCAGAGCTTCGAATTTGAGGTTTTCATAACAGTTTGACACCTGACTGATCATCGATCACAACGAACAAAGAAGCGGATTAACGCCAGACTATGCATGCTTTCACACTTTTCCCGCCCTAGAGCATCCTAATTACGTAGTTTATTTCACCTCGCTGACACATTAAACAAGCGTTGTTATGGATACAGCACGTAAGATATGCATGTACATGTAAAATAATTATGGTCGGTGAAAAATAGGTTTTTTTTTTTTTTTTTTATTTTTTTTTTTTGGGAGCCATGACCCTTGAGCGTTATACTGACGGGGCGCGTAGTAACGGGGTCCGAGTGTATGTTCATGGGATGAAGGTGAAAAAAGTTCTTAGTGCTATAAGATGGTGAAATAGATGACACTTTTTCGCATATTTCCTCAGAAATGTATTTTTGTATTTTATTCATCTTTTACCTCTACCAAACTCCAGTTTTAGAGGGTTTGCAAGAATCTTTTTGACCAGTCACATTAATTCATCTTGTTCAATTCATGTAGTTTCAACAGCCTTCTTATTGAAATTAAGAGACCTTTATTATGGTCAGACCTTGAGTATGTTAAAATGTTCTGACCTTTGATATATTGAAATGGTCAGACCTGTGTTAATTATGCCCCCCATCAAAGATGATAGTTTTGCAAATGTTGGTCGATCATTCGGTAGACACTATGGTTTCCGATCAATATCTAGAGAACTCTTGGACCCACCTTGCTCAGACTTGGAATGTATGTTGGGCATGACAAGTAGATGACCAGGTCAAAGGTCAAGGTCACAGTGACCTTAAAGAGTAAAACAGTTTCCGATCAATAACTATAGAACCTGTATTAGTGTATTTTTGTCCACAAATTTTATGAATGCAGTATCCCCAGTTTAAAGTTTGGGGAAGGGGATAACTTTAGAATAAGCATATTTATGAAATGTCTCAGCATTGGCTTGGAAGTTTTAATGTATTTATTCATTGTTACTTGCTCCTTCTTTGACATTGCCTTTAAATGCAATCACTGTCAGCTGACTAGCTCTGTTTTAAGAGTCTTTAACCCTTACCATGCTAAATATCTAAAATGGACTTGTTCATTTTTCAGTTTGGACATATCCATTGATTGTTTATTGGCGTGCTTATTCAAAATTTACTTAATGAATAGTGAGTAGTGCAGACCATGAACAAACTGGATGTGTAGGCTAATCTTGGTCTGCACTGGTCACAAAGGCAGACTCAATGCCTCCAGCAGGGCAAAGGTTAAAGGTTAAGTGTGTCTACCTGTACACATGCCATAAAAAAAGCTGCAATAGCCCAGATTACAATATAATGCTTTACCTTAACAATGCTGATTTTTTTAAAAGGAATCTTAGGTTAGTGAAATGTTCCATTTTCCTTTTCACAGGATGTTTACAGTAATCAGCCAATGAACCTGGTACGTGTGGTAAGGAACTGTTTAGTCACAGAGGAGAGCCTGGTTAGAGCTGCAGAAACGGTTAGTAACTTTAATGTTACTGCAATAGTAGAATATTATTGGTCAGTCGTAAGGCTTGTAAATCACTATTAAATTCTGAATATTGAAAGTCCTGATATTGAGTAGTGATGGGAATCATAAATAGAAATCTCATTTAATTAGAGTAAACCTAAATGATGACTGACTGACTGACTAATCATCTATTTGAAAATAAAAGTAAAGAATTGGCCCCTTAATGTTGTTAAATGTGCTATTTTGGTGTGCTACTTTATCTTCTGTTTGCTTGGTTAACAATGCAATTGACTTCCTCAGTTCAACTTATTTGCAACTCAGTGAGAAGTCATTTTGCCCTATGAGATATGTTATATTGTTCCCCCACCTTTTCGAAGAAAAAGGATATAGAAATGGGCTCCATCCATCTGTCCATCTGTCTGTCCGTCCGCATTACCGAAAATAAATACGGGGCCATCTAACTGTAAACGTCACAAAAGAAAACAGTAGAGTTCATTCCATAACAATAGAATATGGGCTAATGGCCCTCTAATAAACAAAAGAAAATAACAAAAGAAAAGGCCCCTCGTATTGATGAGTGGAAAAAGTAGGAGGGAGAATATGATTTTGTGATCGCTCGTCCTACAGAACGAGTGCAAAAACCACAAGAAATATACCGATGGATGTGTATATCATAACGTCACAGTTTACCAACAGTAAATTCTCCATGTAATACTCTGTCAAAACGAAACCGGAAGCATGAGTAAGGGGGAGCACTGGGCCTTTTTAGATTCAGTAAACTCCACAGTACTGTTTATTTTTTGTCTCCTGGGTCTCCAGGACAGGTGGTGGTGGTGCAGGACGAGTAGAAATTTTGGTTACGAGTGGTCACTGAATGAAAAATTCGTTCCCTGGTTTGATATGTATAAAAGACTTGCTAATAAAAAATAATGGCCTACCACCTTCTGTTTGATTAACACATTGATGCTGTGTGTAACTGCATAAAAATAAAATTTACACTTTTAAATGGTGTATTTCGAAAACAACTTGCTTTGAAACTCAATTTCCAAACATCAAACAATATGGAGCAAAAAAAATGCACCGCTAATTCAGTTCAAAAGTAACTGTGTAAAGGTCGTTTATCTTTTAATTGACTTCAAAGGAGCCGACATCTACAAACACGTGGGCTGACGTAGTGCTAGCTGCAAACACTAGGCTACAAAGGATTTCATTTATTAATTTGAAGGCACCGACAGAAGCTATCAATTATTGAACTTGTTTTTCACGGTCATTTGCTCTTTAACAAGTTTATTAGGGTTGTAATTGGAACGGATTAGGGAGGTGTGATATACACAGATGGTCAAGGACTTATGTTGTGGATTCGTTTTTGGCAGATTTTTATACTGTCTGGATTTACATTAGGAATAGAAAACGGTGAATTTCTGGACCGATTGAAATGGGATTTTCGGAGATGCGAACCGGTCCCAGATGTTCTAAATCAGTAAAAACCGACGATTTGTCAGATTTCTGCAAGCCTGCTCCAAGGTCAAGGTCACACTTGGAGATCAAAGGTCAGTATTGTCTATTGGAGGGTATATTTCATGTCTGGTCCATAACTTTTAATCCATCAAGGGATTTTGAAATTACTTGGCACAAATGTTAACCATAATTAGACATGTCATGCGCAACACCTAGACCCCTACCTCCAAGATCAAGGTAACACTTGGAGATCAAAGGTCAACCTTTTCTGTCTCCGGTCCATACCTTTTTCTTCCCTGCCCCCCTGCAAGGATCCCCCACCCCCCACTAAAAAAAAAAAAAAAAAAAAAAAGAAAAATTTTTCTTCTTATATGACTAGGTACTTGCCCTCCCCCACTCAAATTTTTTTCACTTGAGCCTCTTGTTTGACTTGGCTTATAATCTATTATCCAGCACTGAGAAAAGTGGAGTATGCTGTCCATGTTGCGTGTAACTCCACAAAACAGCAGAATGTGGGGGCATTTGTGTCCTAAGGACACATCTCAAGTTAATACAGTGATTGTTCTGATGGCTTCTAACTTCCACAGAAACATGGCAAATTTAAGAATATGTAAACTCATTATGACAAGAATAAATGATGCAAGTGTAAATAGACCGCCACTATAAGCTACCTTGCTATTTGCATTTTATTTAACAAACATTGTCATTTATACACATAATAACTTTCTTGTCTCATTTATTTGATTTGCCATGATTGACGAGATTTAGTACAGCGAAAACTTAAGACCAGCAAGAACCTGTCATTTTGGTTTCTATTTAGAGTTGGTCTCACCTTTGTGTACCTAGTGTCTCTATGAAAATTTTCAATTTTGTCTGCTATGTTATTTTAAATATTTTTATATATCTCAAGTTTTATACATTAAGTTATTAAGTTTGTCATTTTATGACTTCTGCCATGACTTGTGTTGAACTTAATATTTATTTCTTATTGAATCAAAGAGCTGATACACTTAGGTGATGGGGTTCGTACTCTCAGAATGAACCAAGTGGGACCAGGTAGTAATATGATCAATCTTGTGTTTAACTAAGTTAAACTCTTCAAGCTACTCCATGCATGGATTGTTTAACCAGGACAATACTGAATGACATAAAAATACTCAGCTTAACATTTTTTTCACTAGAAATTAATAAGAAAAGTTTGTTTCAAAGCATATAGGACAGTAATATTTGCCAAAATATCTCTGAGATTTAAAAAGATGTTATCACCATTTAAATGTCAGTTTCGAAATTTTTATGCCCCCCATTGAATATGAGGGGGCATATAGTTGGTCGGTTGGTCGGTTGACACTTTGGTTTCTGAACAATATCTAGAGAACCCTTGGACCCACCTTCCTCAGATGATTCCTGGTATGAAGGTTGGTCACGACTAGTAATTTTCCCATATACAGTCAAACTTGTGAACAAAGACTGCTCAAGGGAATGAGCAAAAGTGGTCTTTGTTCACAGTTGGTCTTTGTTTGGGGAACCAGTAATGGATAATTTATTTTCTTATTTCAGCATTTGGATATGGTATGAAACCTACAATATACATGTATACCTCAATTTAAAGGAGTATCATTTAAATGATGGTGTAAAAGGAAATGTTTTTTTTTTAAATTTAAACTTAATATGCTTGTAACTAGAAAAAAACAACAAAAAACAAATATCAGAAACACATGTTTTATTTTCTTATACCTATGTATAAAGCAAAAAAAAAAAAAATACTCGTAAATACACAAATTGCATGATGAGTATCACAAGAATATTGTTTCAACAACTATATATATATATATATATATATATATATATATATATATATACGTGTATATACGTGTGTTTTCCACATGCTGTAACAGTCTACTTTCTTTCTTTAAAACAACTAACCCACTTTAAAGAAGTCACTGATCTTTGAATTTTTAGTGTTTTTCTCATTTTTTACAGCACTTTCTTCAATCATATAAATTGCTGATTCAAGCACATCAGTGTACCCATATTTCACTGCAAATTTTTTACTTCATTTAAATGATTGAAACACTCATTCACTGAGCTTACATTTAAATGATTGAAACACTCATTCACTGAGCTTACATTTAAATGATTGAAACACTCATTCACTGAGCGTACATTTAAATGATTGAAACACTCAATCACTGAGCTTACATTTAAATGATTGAAACACTCATTCACTGAGCGTACATCACTTTAAATGAAACCACATTCTAAAGCACTTAGTTATTGTACAGAGTCCTTTAACTGAGCCCATGATCTTGAAATCCAATAGATTGCATCCAGAATACTTATTTCTAATCTATACCAGTTTTTCCCGGCTTTGCATTCATTTGATTAATTGGTGTTGTAACTGTTTCTGGCGGTATTTAAGTTTCATAGTTTGAATAATCCCCTGATCCACGGGCTGGCAAAAAGAAGTTGTGTCCGACTAAGGCATATTTTACAGTCCCATTTTCCAGACTCACACTGCAATGTACTGGAGCATTGTCTACAAACAACAATACCCTTCGTCCTTCATTTTCCTGTCAAACCACTGTAACCATTCTTCATAGAGGTTTGTTGTCATCCACGCTGTTCCGTTGGCTTGATACATAACTGGGAGTTTGTCTACACTAATACCACTGAACAGGCTTGTGCCAGTAGTACTGGTACTGGTACTGCAGTACTCAGTCAAAATTTAGCGACTACTGGTACTGGTAATGCATTACTGTCACAAAAAGTGGTACTGGTACTGCAGTACTTTAGCAGTACTTGGTTTTCTTACCATTTTAGGCACAGTAACACAATGTTAATTTTAAAACTGAGCTTATTAAAAGTAGTACATATGCCCTAGGGTGTTTCAGTCACTATCATTTGCTATCATAATAAGTTTTAATGTTGTGCCTGTAAGCAAAATACTATAACTGTAAATTTTTAAAAGAATTAAGGGATGAATATTTAAATCTGATAATTGACATAAAATTATGTTGTTTAAGGCAAGCACACAAAAACATGCTCTGGTCGTGACCTGTTATCAATAACTATGAACCTTTTACTATTGCATGACCTGACATCATTTGTCTTGAAGGAACAGAAGAAGTTGGTTATAGTAGAAGGATACTTGATTTGAAATATTAAAAATGAGTTGGAATATTTTTTAAAAAAACTCCCTGAAAATACAGAAGATAGCTTAAAAGCTCAGTGCCTACACTGTCCAGCACTGATATCTGGGTCTCTGAAAGTGTCGTTAAATTTTATAAAGCATCTAAAGTAAGTAAAACATTTTGTCTTAGTAACTCTTAATCTGTCTGCTGCTATGATTTTTATTTTCTCTTTTAATGAGATTTATTTATACTAAGTAACTTCGATAAAAGTTTACAATGAATTGATATACAAATGTATAATCAATGGCCCATAAAACTTGCAATTTAGTGTTAATGTTAACTTTGTACAGTTATACATGTCACTGTCTGGCTTTGAGGTAAAGTGTAACAAAAAGATTAGGGAAGTGTTAAGATCAACAAAAGGTTGTTATCATCAGCATTGTGTTTAACAAAAGTCTATGAAAGGATTTTATTGTTTATTTATTTAGAGTAATTACAACTGCTAGCAAAGTAAAATAGTTGTTTTAATTTATTTCATAGTGTAAACACAGAGAAGAGTATAATTATGGAAGCATGTCAGAAGGTCCCTTGTAGTTCTGTAAGTTCTAAACAACTATAGTAAATTACACTAAAAGCGACACTACAAAGTCCAGATATGGAGAAAACCACCCAGAATGCGTGATGCAACTTTTAAAAACCTTATAATGATAAAATGCAACTCAAAAGATGAAAAGTGTTGACCATCTTTTAATATAGAGATTATATGACTATAGTTGAGATGACATTTGCAATACTTCAGACAATGTGTATGCACAGTATAGTAAATAAATGTGTATCAGTAATGTATTATGTTTATACCGTTGGTATATTTACAAAGTCTTTCACTTTTAACTATCATTAATTCTCACGAAAGTACTGGTACTGGTACTGCATAAACTTGCAAATACTGGTACTGGTACTTAAGTACTACACTCTAGTACTGGGCACAAGCCTGCCACTGAAACATCAGGGCTTATTGTACTTTCCTATGACCCATTGCATCATCTTTCTCCTTGTAAACAAAAATGACACCATTCTGCTTCTAAATCTTGACAAGCCATTTATTAAATATTATGCATGCAACCATATAGATGACAAAATCTGTAAATTCAGAAGCCTCAATTTGTATCAGAAAATAATGCACTTCATATTCCAGCATATTCCCGTTAGCTGTAGCTCTATTTTAACACTTGTAGTTTTTATGCCGAATGAAACTCACTAAATAAACCAAATGAAAATGTAAATTATCTTTTTGATTAGTTAATCAAATTTAAAATGTCTGTCATTCAATTTCATTTATATTTGCACGAAGAGTTCCATCCCTTGGCACTGCTTGAGTTACATGATTGTTTTGAAAAAATACCTAATCAGTTTATCAAAATATCATACCTGTTACACTTGCCGAAAGAGCAATGGTGAGCCTTTCTTTCGGGCGTTTACCACCGGCACAATCCTCACCCTTTTTAGCTCACCTGAGCAAATGCTCAGAGTGAGCTACTGTGATCACCCTTTGTTAGGCGTTTGTCGTCAGTCGTCCGTAGTCAACATTTTACTTTAAATGACATCTCCTCCTAAACCACAAAGCTACTTTTAACCAAACTTTACTGAAATGTTCCTGATATTGACCTTTTCTAAATTTGCTCAAACTATTCTGCTCCTTTGCACATAAGGGCTGCAAAAGCTAAAAATAGAAAAAAATTCAAACAACATCTCCTCCTAAACAGTTGGATATTTTTCACCAAATTTCACTGAAATGTTCCTTACATAGTCTTCTATTAAAATTGCTAAAATGGTTCTGCTCCATTGAACAAAATGGCAGCCAGAGCTAAAAATAGATTTTCATCAATATTGGCTTTAAATGACATCTCCTCTAAAACCACTTGGCCATTTTAAACCAAATTTGACAGAAATGTTCCTTATATTGCCCTTTTCTAAAATTGCTTAGACTGTTCCGATCCATTGCACGTAAAGGCTGCAAAAGCTAAAATAGAAGAAAAGTTAAAACAACATCTCCTGAACGGCTGGATGTTTTTCCAACAAATTTCACAGAAATGTTCCTTACATAGCCCTCTCTTAAAATTTGCTAAAATGGTTCCGCTCCAATGAACATAATGGCCGCCAGAGCTAAAAATAGATTTTCGTCAATATTTGACTTCAGATGACATCTCCTCCAAAACCATTTGGCCATTTTAAACCAAATTTGACAGAAATGTTCCTTATATTGCCCTTTTCTAAATTGATCAAACCATTCTGCTCCATTGCCCCTAAGGGCTGCAAAAACTAAAAATAGAAAAAAATTCAAACAACATCTCCTCCTAAACGGCTGGGTGATTATCCACTAAATTTCATAGAAATGTTCCTTTCATAGCCCTCTATTAAAATTGCTAAAACAGTTCCGCTCCATTGAACAAAATGGCCACCAGTGTTAAAAATAGATTTTCATCAATATTTGGTTTCAGATGACATCTCCTCCAAAACCACTTGGCCATTTTAAACAAAATTTGACAGAAATGTTCCTTATATTGCCCTTTTTTGAAATTGCTCAAACTGGTCTGCTCCATTGCACATAAAGGCTGCAAAGGCTAAAAGTAGAGAAGTTAAAACAACATCTCCTCCTGAACGGCTGGATGATTTTCCACTAAATTTCACAGAAATGTTCCTTACAATGCACTCTTTTAAAATTGCTAAAATGGTTCTGCTCCAATGAACATAATGGCCGCCAGAGCTAAAAATAGATTTTCGTCAATATTTGGCTTCAGATGACATCTCCTCCAAAACCATTTGGCAGTTTTAAACCAAATTTGACAGAAGTGTTCCTCATATTGCCCTTTTCTAAATTGCTCAAACCATTCTGCTCCATTGCACGTAAGGGCTGCAAAAACTTAAAAAAAGAAAAAAATTCAAACATTTCCTCCTAAACGGCTGGGTGAATTTCTACCAAATTTCATAGAAATGTTCCTTTCATAGCCCTCTATTAAAATTGCTAAAACAGTTCCGCTCCATTGAACAAAATGGGCACCAGAGCTAAAAATAGATTTTCAACTATATTTGGCTTCAAATGACATCTCCTCCAAAACCACTTGGCCATTTTAAACCAAATGTGACAGAAATGTTCCTTATATTGCCCTTTTCTAAATTTGCTCAAACTGTTCCACTCCATTGCAAAAAAAAGGGTTGCAAAAGGTAAAAATAGGAAAAAATTCAAACAACATTTCCTCTTAAAAGGCTAGGTAAATTTCCATAATATTTCACAGAAATTTTCCATGCATAGCTCTCTATCAAAATTGCTGAAACAGTTCTGTTCCATTGAACAAAATGGCCACCTGAGCTAAAAATAGATTTTCATCAATATTTGACTTTAAATGACATCTCCTCCAAAACCATTTGGCAATTTTAAACCAAATTTGACAGAAATGTTCCTTATATTGCTCTTTTCTAAATTTGCTCAAACTGTTCCACTCCATTGCACATAAGGGCTGCAGAAGCTAATCAAAGCGCTGCAAGCTCTGGGGTAT
Organism: Cyclina sinensis; assembly: GCA_012932295.1. Taxonomy (NCBI): domain Eukaryota; kingdom Metazoa; phylum Mollusca; class Bivalvia; order Venerida; family Veneridae; genus Cyclina; species Cyclina sinensis. The sequence goes on along the minus strand of JAAONU010000002.1, from coordinate 31,928,885 downwards.
TCACTGCTGAACTGGCTAGTCAACATTATGCTGTCTTGGGATGGGTCTCACCTTAGACTACTATATATTGGAACAGCCTGATATTTTGCATAAAAATACATGGAACATAATAAGATTATCTGTGTAAGTATTAGATGGTCAATTGAAAACAATATTTATATATAGCAATAATAGACAGCAAGCAATAATAGACAGCATTTAAAGTTTTATTGTTTATCAACATGATGAAACAGAAACACCTAATACACAAGAGCCACCACAAGCGGGAACCACGCTCCACTTTTTCCTATTTCCAAAGGCAATCACATCAGAGGAAGCAGATTGTGGTGAAGGGATTTCCAATGAAACATAATTTGGAAATATTATTATACATAACAAAGTTATGGCCAGTTTTAGCAACATTCAGGAATTAGACCTTAAAGATCAAGGTCAAGTTCAGTTTAACTTTCTTTGGAGGTATTGTCTAGAAGGTATTATGTCCAAGCATGAAGACACTACATCCATTATCAACAGAGTTATAGCCAAGTTAAGCAATGCCAAAGCCATTTAAAGGTCATGGTAATACTTGAATTGTTCAACACGTTTTTTTATGCTCAGTGTTGTTTTGTCCCGGTATGAATCAAATCCATCCATAAATAACAAAAATTTCGCTATTTTAGTGAAATTCAATAATTTGTCGAGGTCATTTTAAGGTTAAGGTCATACCTGAATAATTTAACATGTAGGTTTAGTCATGAGCATGTTTTGTCCAAGTATTAATAAAACACTAAAAATGATATTTTGGCCAATATAAGCAAAATTCAATAATTTGACCTTGAAAGTCAAGGTCATTTGAACGTCAAGGTCACACTTGAATATTCAATGTGTCAGTTTTGACATAAGTGTTGTTTTGTCTCGGTATAAATCAAATCACCATAAAAAAAACAAAAATTTTAAGCAAAATTCAATAACTTGACCTGAAATGTCAAGGTCATCTAAAGGTCAAGGTCATACTTAAAAAAAATTAAAATGTCAGTTTTGTTGTTTTATCAAAGTATGAATCAAATCCATAAATAAACAACAGTTATTACAATTTAAGCAAAATACAATAATGGGATCTTGACTGTCATACCTGAATTATTCAATTGTCAGTTTTGTCAAGAGTGTTGTTTTGTCGAAGTATGAATCAGATGTAACCAAAACGTACACAGTTATGACCAATTTTAGCAAAATTCAATAATATGATCTAGCTAGTCAAGGTCATTTCTAAGGTCAAGGTCAAACTTTAATCAAAATGTCAGATTTGTCAAAAGTATTCTTTTGTCCAGATATGAATCAAATCCATAAATAAATGACAAAGTAATGACAATTTTTAGAAAAATTAAAACGTCTGACCTTGACAGTCAAGGTCATTTTTTGGTCATGGTCACACTTGAGTTATTCAACAGGTTTGTTTTGTCGTAAGTGTTGTTTTGTCCTAGTATAAATCATTCCAACAATAAATACAAACAAAATAATGGCAAATTGTAACAAAATTCAATAATTTGACCTTGAAGGTCAAGGTCATTTAAGGTGAAGTTGATACATGAAAGAACCATAATTTCAGATTTTGTCATAAGTGTTGTTTTGTCAAATATGAATCGAATCCATAAATAAATACAAAAGTTATGAAAATTTGAGCAAAATTCAATTATTTCAACTTGACGGTCATGGTCATTTACAAGGTAAATGTTATACTTGAATAATTTTTCATGTCCGCATTGTCATAAGTGTTGTTTGTATTATTAACATCCAACCACAAATAAGAAAGTTATGGCCAGGTTAAGCAAATTCAATATTTTGACCTTGACTGACCTTCATTTAAAGGTCAGGGTCATATCTGAAAGAATCCAAATGTTGGATTTGTCATAAGTGTTGTTTTGGCCAAGTATGAATCAAATCCATAAATAAATGAGAAAGGTATGACAATTTAACCAAATTCAATCATCTGACCTTTACAGTCAAGGTCATTTTTAGGTAATGGTCATTTTGAGTCTGGTCCACTTAAAGATCTTGTTTAAAGTGTTGTTGTGTCCAAGTATGAAGACAATCCACCTTTTAATAATTAAGTTATGGCCAATTGTATGTTTTTTTTGCCAAAATTTTGACCTTTTGAATTTGAAGGTCATTTAAAAGCCAAGGTCAAGTTTAGTCTGGTCAACTTGAAGTTCTTGTCCAAAGGGTGGATGTGTCCAAGTATGAAGATAATCCATCAAGGAATAAAAAAATATGATCAATGTTAAAGTTTTCGGACAGCAACGGCAACGACACCATGACTATAACAATAACTCGATTTTTTTTAAAAGTTGAGCTAATAAGCACACCCTTACATAATAATTGCAGCAATGTTTATCAAAGAAACAAAAGACATCTCAAATCTCTCTTATGCAAACTGTTTTCAAAAAAAGAATAATAATAATGGTAAGGCAGCTAAAAAGCAAAGAAGGGTGCCATGATGGCACAGCAATGCTTCCTGAGTGTATAAAAATGCAATATAAACATACTAAAAGTTGATATAGATATTAATGATCTATTTAAATCCCCAGAGGCATAATATTTCTATGACTAACCATTAAAATAAAAAAAATCACAAAAGAAAAATTATGGACTGTACTGAAGAAAATGTTCTGTATGTTTTAGTTTGTAACAGCTGTAATTTATTCTATATAGGAAATACTGGAAATATATTAAGAAACAGAAGAACAGTCAATGAACAGCATATAAGTAGCTAATCAACAAGGCACTCCACAGAGACAAAATAACTTAACAAGCTCACTTGTGCAGATGAAATCATCAAGTACAGTCATTGCAATGTACTGTAAAAGAACAGCATGTTTGTTAGTTTTAGTGCCGCATAAGAAAATGAATGTACAATAGTTTTAAGCACATTTAAAGAAAAAAAGCATGAAGTGAAAAAAATTAATCAAAAGGATGATCAATAGCTGAAGAACACATAGTTTAAGGACTTTAAGAATGACGCTTCTATTACCATAAACTTTGCAACATTACTTTTATGTAAATTGCACAATTTGAAAACCATTTTAGTATTTTCTGATGTTACAAAAAGTGCAGATGTCTAGTCTTTTAATTCATAGTGAAATTACCTATTTATGAGGTATGACTAAGAAAAAGAATGGTAAAATTTCTACACTGTAGCAATTTATATTAAACATCTATTTTTTAAATATTTTTTTTTTTATTTTTTTTTATTTTGCATGTGTATGTGTACTGTCAACATGGTTGAGGTCCACTAGACATGGGTACACACCAGATTTGAGACCTTTGTGCTTAGCAGTTTTGGACAAGAAGATTTTTTTAAAGGTCATGTGACACGACTATAGCAACTTTAGTTATTCAAAATAATCATAATGTACTGATTTAAATGGTTTAATTACAAAATTATGAAAACATTGCTTTTGATAAGAAAAAACGTGTTTTGATGAATGGCTGTTTTCCTTTCAACATCGGTAGTTTCCACCGCAATTTTTGGCTGTGACGTATATTTATCCTTACTGTAAGAGGCAGTAGTGCAGAATTACACTGCTCATAACGAATCCTTTTTTAAATGCAAAAATAACACTAAACCACAAGAAACACAATTAAGGTGCACATATTAAAATAACATGTTATAAATTGTGAATTAAAAAAATTAATAACTTCTCGATTTTTTATAACTAAATTCAAACTGTGTGTTGGGAAATCGGGCTGTACTTTTACCTTAGCAGAGAATTTGATTAATAAATATTCCACTTTCTTCCAAGTTGTAGTTCTACATAAACTAATTCCTCCATGTTGTTAAAGGTTGTATAGCACTTTTTTTCACTTGAACATTACGTCATAAACTAATTCTTTGTTATTTAAGTGAAGTAAAATTGAAGTGACTTTAGGTGTTATACCTTATGTGTAAAAATTTGTTTCACTTGAATAGAAATCCTATATTTTTTGATGTTGGGATATTGTTTGAAAAATAATAATATAACATCTCCATCAAGCAGAACTTCAATGAAATGTCAAAGATCGATAAATCATGCCTTATACTGTGGAATTTATGCCTATATTAACCTACCCTAATGGGACCCTTGTATATTCTGCATAGCTGTCAAAACAAGCCATTAACTTTTTTTATGACCCAATCAATATTAAAGTTGAGACAATTAGCAAAAATTGTATGGCAAGTGATCTTACGAATTGATTGAATGAGTCTGCAAAGTTTTTTCATCTTTCACAGAGTGGTTAAGGAGAAGTTTTTTAAAGTAAATATTTGATGACAATCAATGCACAACGAACACAGGGCGAAAACAAAAGCTCACCTTAAGCACATAGTGCTCAGGTGAGCTAAAAAAATCAAGTACATTTATAAGATTGAGCACATAGTGCTCAGGTGAGCTAAAAAAATCAAGTACATTTATAAGAAATGAAGAGTGCACCCGTTAGCAGTGCAATATACACCCACAATAGTTGCCTATAACAACTTCTTTAAAATTTTCTTCAAGACTGAAGTTTTATAGGCACCTTTATATATTTTATATAAAAAAAGAGAGCAAAAAAAAGTATTTAGCAATAATTTCAAGGCACATTTCAAGAAACTTCACTGTTTTATGCCACCACTTTGCGAGGGAGAGAGGTGGGTGGGCATATATAGTTTTTACCTGATTTCAAAGTTACTTGGAATCTCTCTAGGTTCTACTTAAACTTAAGGTCAACAGTCTTTTAAGAATGTTGTTCATTAAATCAAAGTTAAGATCAATGTTCCATGATACATGTAGGTTTTCAACACAGCAGGGGCAGCCTCACGCTTGAAAGTAACTTTGCCCATTCCAGTATTATCCTCAACCACTCAGTTCTTCATGGTGACTTTTCTGGCTCCAACTTGTACTGACCCAAATTCTTCTTCCTGGAAAAAAAATCACCGATAATCTACAGATCAGTAATGTGTTCTATGAGTGCACAGGTAGTACTGATATGGAAGTACCCAAATATAAATGACTTGAAAAACATTTTATTGTATTTCAAAGTGCAGTACAAGCCTTGTGACATCCCACTACAGTATCAAAAGGTATTAAAACAAGAGGGCCATGATGGGCCTATATCGCTAACCTGAGTATGAATCCTTTTAACAAAGTTGTTACAGACCTGGTTTATTGTCCCCAGATGACCCATCTTCGAACTTCACCTAGAAATTACCAAATGACCTTTTCTGAGAAACTTCCTGGATATTTGGGGTAAAAAAATACTTCTACAGTGTTAACAAGGTTTTTCCATATTTGGGATCTGCAACCTAGTTTTTAACCCAGATGATTATATTCAAAATTGTCCAAGTAATTACTAAGACAAACATCCTGACTAAGTTTCATGACAATTGGGACAAAAATGTGACCATCAGAGTGATAACAAACTAAGTGTGGATAGATAACTGACTACGGACATTGATCGGTACTTATAGCATACCATAAGCCTACAGCTCATGTGAGCAAAAAATTAGCACATACCAGGAAAATAATGATCTGAACAACATTGCAGTAGTTTTTATGTCAGTTTTAACTAAGAATACTATTCAAGAGAAAACAGAAATAAGGGAATGATTTACCTGAACAAGCTTGCCTTGAATGGAGATCTTGTGCTTTTTTGGAGGTCGCAGTGCTTCAACAGTGGAAAAGGTTAAGGCTGCAGGAAAGTTAAGAATTCTCTGGCCTTTTTTCTTATGACTGTAAGGAACTTTGAAAGTTAATGGCATGGCACAAGGAACTTTTGACAATGCCTCCACAACATGTAACTGCCTTTCCTAGTTCTTCTTTTGTGTTCTACAGCATAATAAGTCTTGCCAACCTGCAGTTAAGGTACAAAAGAATATATTCCCATATTTCGCTATGTAGAATTGTACTGACACCATTAAATCAGCGTTTTATTCTAAATAATGCTGAGGAAGTTTTAACAAGGCATTCAACACAAGGGCAATCAGTGATAACATGTGTCGCCTGATGATAGCCAAAAAAGCAGTTGTATTGAGAGGTGATTGGACAGTCCCTAGGCTAAATTTGTTTTAATTCAAGGGCCAGAACTCAGCCAAAAATCATTCTACCAAATTCTCATTAACTATGTGCAAGTACTTGAGGTACTGATCAACCCTATAACATTTTAGTCTTGCTTAGTAGTATAAGAGAAGAAGTGCGGACAAACTTCAAAACTAAAAATCATTAAAGGGCCATAACTTTGACAAAAATCATTGAACCGGAAAATGACAATGATATGCACAACTAGACTTAAAATTGATCATTCCTGTAAAGTTTGGATGAAATCGCACAAGTAGTTTCTGAGGAGTAGTCCGGACAAGTTTTGTGACCGACGGACAGATGATGTAGAAGTGATCCCTATATGCCATGTTAGTTTGTAGCAAGCGACACAAAAATTAGGGGGAGGTGGGCAGGGCTGTATATTGCAGTTAGCTGTATTTTAATTTTTTCATTACAGCAGCTTAGTCAAACTAAATTCTATCTGGATATCTACAAACCTAGTACTTCTAAATGTTATTCATTATCGGTGCTGTGTGCTTGGCTAAGGAAGATGTAAGGGTTGTCAAAAGCAGTAGGAAATTTCTCAGGTGAGCTAAAAACATGCCTATGTAAATCTATAAATAACTGGTATATGGAATTTTTAGTGAAAAAGTAAGTCCATCTTAAACAGTGTTGTTTGACACAGTATAATATCATGGATCTTTACCTAAAAACAAAGGAAAGGGAAAAAAAAGTATAATGCATCAAAGTCCTATTTTTATTGTCTGTTTTGTATTTAATGCCTGGTTTCAACACCTTGTTGGCTTATATGGAAGGGTTAAGTTCACCTTTCTAGCTTTGACTTCATAGTTATCCAACGTGAGTACTTCAAGTGTTACATGTACAGATCTCTTTGAAATGGACCAGGGTATTCATTAAGACCCGGGAGCCGGAAAATTACCCGGCTATTTTTTCCAGGCTTCTTTTCTTAAAATCAGGCTTATTTTATAACAAACTGACAGCAAATCATCTGCCTACTTTACATTCACTCCCTCCAACTAAAAAACTTAATGAAACCCCTGATGGACTGTCTTTATCCTTACTTAAATCAGACATTTAGTGAAAGATCTTAAGAGTCTAAGACATAATGTTCTAGATCAGAAATTTCTTGCGTAGCATGGTTTTTGAATCCATAATCCTTGGACTGACAGTCAACACTTAACCGAACAAATAAAACAGGTAATGGCTTCTTTTCCTCATCAACTGAACTAAAAAAAGGTAAAGGTACCACAGGCTAAATATTAGCATTAGGCTCAATATGAAAAAATAACGCAGGAGCTATTAAACGAGTGATTAATTTTGCTATAAGAAAGTACTACACTGTCAACACATACCATTAAAATTATTAACTTTAGTGGGTTGCATGTCAATATCACCACTTCTCTGCCTTCACTGACACAGCTTCCTTTTTCCTAGCTGTCCTTTCCCTTGTACATTGTACCTGATTAACTGACCAACAGCCACATTATCCCTGAGGCTCATATCAAAGGGACTGGAAAAGTATACCTTTATGAACAGTAGTATCTGTCAACTGTAAAAGAAAGAGGAATTTTGAATGCATGTCATTAAAAAGCCATAAAGTAACAGTGACGAAATGATATGTGAATCTGTTCAATTTCTGTTATACATGTACTTAGTCATTCTCCTCTTAATACATTTGATATACTTCAATACCGATGCTAAATGAGATTTCAACAAATTATTATAGTAGCTGCCAGGATGGGTTAAAGTTCATCAGTAGGGTAGAACCCCTCCAAACCAGAGCCCCTCTAAATTGGCTGATCCCACTTCGACCTCCATGTAATTTACGCCTTCAAACCAGATACCCATGCACTCCTGATACCGAACAATTTTGCAGAAATATACAGTTAATATCAATGTGAATCTACCCCTTAAACCCATTCATAACTTTCCCTGGCTAAAATTGGTCATGTATTTCAGATTTTCAAACTTGCCAAAATCAAGTTATGTGTCAAATAAAGACCATAAATGTATTTTATTGCTTCTACATTTGGAGGCATTCATGGGTTTACATTTCATTACTGAAATTTGTTTTGTTTGCAACTTCCTACAGAAGGTAGATATAATCTGACAAATTTCCATTGTGAAATAAGTAAATAAATTTTGTACAGTATACCCTTTATCTTTGTTTTGGACTGCTTTAAAAGGACATTTAAAGTTCATTTTCTTTTACCAATTACCAGGGCCTTAATTGAGAGGGGTTGGACACTCGAAAATTGAGAAAATATGGCGGATAGTATATGTTGTTGCTTATATGAAAGTATAATCAAATGCTGAAAAAAAACTTACAGTAAGAAATAAGTACGAATTCTAGCCGAATTAGTAAATAAATATTCTCATAATGTTTTCATTATCTGGTTTGTTATTTTTCAACGCAGCTGCTGCTTCAAAAAACAATAAAATCAATACTAAAATGGAATCATTGTTTTCCAAAATGGCGGAAAGTATGTACACATTCTCTTTTCCTGATCTACTTTCGTGGGGTATCAGACGAAAATAGAGTTACGAAATAAGTCGGCATTAGATGGACGTAGATAAGTGAACATAGAACGGAGCTTTACAATGTATTTTATTCCTATATCTGTGTTTTATTATGAAATAGAGCACTGTAAACATAGCAGTTTTGGCGAAAATACAGTCTTTCAGTGATCATCAACGTACAAACTTTCGGGTGGTATCAGTGCAAACAGACTTGATAAAACAGTAAAAATGAATTGAATCTCACTCTACTTGGACGATCTTGGGATCTGGGTATAAGTTTTCCAACCTTTTCTTCATATTTACTTCATAATGGATGATTGAATATTGTGCTTTCATCAAATCGAGACAGATTTTTTTACAAAAAAAAAAAAACATACTGAGTTGTTATCTTTTACTTGTCCGCTTGCAAATAAAGCTTCTGTTGTTGAAGTAGAAATTAAATATTTTAAAATATGAATGTTTCTTCTTTTTACAAATTTTGAATTTTGAAAATCAGTCCATAATTGACAAAAAGACTGATGTTTTTTGTAAACTAGGTGCGAGCATTGCTTTCCACTAACTAAAGGTAGATAATTACAAAAAAGAGAGAAAAACGTATTGAGTTCTCGGCGTCTTTTACTTGTCGGCTTGCAAGAATAACTTCCGTTGTTGAAGTGATAAAAAGATATAAAAAAGATCAACGTTTTTTCTTACTTACAAATTTTAAATTATGAAAATCAGCCCATTATTGAAAAAAAAGACCGGTGTTTTTGTAAACGAGGTGCATTCCAACTTACGCTATCGAACGATCAATTCATCGCTCGTTTTTTTCCGTTATAGGATATACAGGTAAACGCGCGACAGCATATTTTGGTTAATCTTTCGATAGATAAGGAGTGTCCATTCCCTCTCAATTAAGGCCCTGCAATTACCAAATGTCTGGACTATTATTGAAAGCAGCATAAACACAAAACAAAATTTACCCTTGCATTGCATTGAACCATGACAGTGGTGCAGAAATGTAGTCACAAAAAAGACAACAATTCCGGTACAGGTCTGTGTGTGTCTTTGTTTCAAAATATGGACTTTAAAAAAAACTCCAAACAGGAGACAGTACATTCCACTTGACGAAAATAAATCCAGTATTTATTTTATACTGGGAACAACATATTATATAAGGTCCCAGTTTTATAGAAGAAACTTTAAAATCCTCTATATATACATTCATTTATGACAAAATTATAAATAAAGTCTTAAATAAAGTACAAGTTATATAGATGTATAACTTTTTTTTCTTTTGCAATGTGTTTTGTTTGTTGTTGTTTTGTTTTTCATATTTACATAAGAAAAGGGCCGAAAAGACCAGGGTTTTGAGGCCGAAACGTTTAATTTTTAAAAGTGTGTGGTAGTAAATAAGCAAAAATGAAGATGATTGTTATCAATAATGTAAACAATTTAACTTTTAAATATAGGCACATTGACTGATGACATCACAAGCACCTGTTACCAAAATATAGCTGAACTACTGGTTGGCAAATAGAACCAATATTTATATACATTTGATAGCAGCAGAATTTTTAACTTTAAATAACTTTTTTCATTGTCAGCCGAATTTTAAGATTCTTATATCATTTGAAAGCTCTTTAAATTCATATTTTGAAAATATAAGCAGATTTTGAATTTTTGCTTTTAAAGAAGAAAACTAAACTAATTTATACCTGTCATTTCAGCATTTTTCTAGCAGCTCAGATGCACTATGGTTAACCATTTACAAACAAAAAAGTAAACAGTTTTGACAATTATTTTTTAAATATGTAAAATATGAGTTTACAGACCTTTTAAATGATATAAAATATTGAATTATTTGATGAAAAATGACTGTAACTGTAATTACAAAATTACTATGTTTTGCAATTTTATCAACCGCCATGTTTTGCCAACCTTCAAAAAGTTAACTGTATCTCTTATCAGTTACTTGTTACTATTAATAGATTTCAAAACAATAACATTCAACGTTCCTATAAGTTGAGAATTTAGGTCTCGACGTCTGTTTGCAGCAGCACGGTTCTCTAACTCTGGGGGAATGACTGTCTATAAAAAACACACAAATTTAGATGAGATAAATCTAAATGACATCAGTTTACATCGGCATATAGCAAGCAAACGAATAGATGTAAACTTACGATCTTCTTTGTTGTTTTGAGTCATCCGATGAATCGAAACCGGAAATATTGATCACGTGATCATTACATTCCTTTAGTAGTCTCTAACAAAGCTAGAGTTTTGTATATTTAAAATGTAGTTGAGTCGATGTGCAGAACTAATATATAAATTTACTTTAAACAGAAAAAAGTAAATTCCTTCGTAAAGGTATGTACTTTTTCTTCATAATTAGCTAAAGCTAGATTTGGCGGCACGATTAAGTTGGTATCCGGCAATGAATGAACGTAAGACTGAAACGAGAACCAGACTAGCGACACAATGAGCGATTGATTGAGAAAATTGCGTAAGAATCATGCGCCACGATTTTTCTCAAATCTCTCACTAAATACAATTAAAGCAATAAAAGATCGCAAAAAGTGAAGTTTTACATTTTACAACAAGTATTTATATAATAGTTACGCATTTGGTACCACATTGCCAAGTTCTATGCACTATTTTGTCAGCTGCGGAACACTAAATTTGTATGCTCTCAGGAATTTCCAAAGCATCGTATAGAGTCTGGAAATACGGTAACTCTGTATTCCCTGCTAACGCAGTGAATACAAAAATAGAAAGGAAATCAAACAGCGTCTCCTCCTCAGTGGCAAGGTAATTTTCCATCAAATATCACAGAAATGTTCCTTACATACCCCTGCATTGAAATTGCTTAAACGGTTCTGCTTCATTGAACAAAATGACCACCGGAGCTAAAAATAGGTTTTCTTCAATATATGGCTTCAAATGACATCTCCTCACAAGCTATTGTCATGAAATTGCCTCTGCCCCATGGATTTTTTTTTTGTATAAAGAATGAGATCTTTGAATATCTTCAATTAGAAAAATGTAATGTTGCATCTGATGTTTGCTTAACGGTAGACCCTGAAGCAAAGTACTCAGGTGAGTGATCCAGGGCCATCATGACCAGCTTGTTGAAGTAGGTAGACTTTGTAGAATCCGTATAGAAAAGTCCAGTTTCGTCCATATTAAATATGCTATGTGCCTCATACATTACTGAAAGTGTTAGTAACTTACCATTCCAATCTCCTACAATTTTCTGGTCCACAGAACCATGTTCACCAGACATTTGCTTGAACACAATATTTGTTCCTTTTGAGAAAGCTTTCCGGCCAACCATTAGAGGCTTTAAATGAATCCATGTTTAAATCCTTTGCATACTGAAGAGCGCGTTCATTAAGAATTGGACCAGAAATGTTCACTTGGTGCAAGGTTGCTTCATTAAACCATTTTAGCACAAGTTCATTAACATCCTCAAATGTTTAGACCCTACATGGCCTTTTAATCCCAGTGCTTGAATTATTGTCAAATTCATCCATTATTTCTCTCTTGCGTTTCAGTATGCTCTGAATTTGGGTTTTATCCACACCTAATTGTTCTGTGATCGTACATCCACTTTTTAAATTTCAATCAAGTTTCACCTTTGTTGATCAAAGACGACACAAAGACCATTTTGTTATTATTCACACCTTTCTATGGCGTGCTTATTTGACGTTAACAAAACAATAGTCAGACAAATTGGTGACAATGGTCGTTGTTTGAGTGATAACTAGTCTTTTGGGAAGTTAAAACACTGGTCACTGGTTGTGGAAAACAGGTTCCCGTTATTCAGGGGTCATTATAGAGTAATATTCCTCGGGGAAATCATAATGGTTGTTGTTTACAGGTAGTTGCTACTAGCAGGTGGTCGTTAGCACAAGTTTGACTGTACCCTCAAGTATAGTGTATCAGGATTCTATTTGTAGTTAGTTAACATTATCAAGACCTTTTTCTCAGACAGGCTTAAGTATTTCAGAAAAGGAAAGAAAAATACTAGAAAAGTATTAAAAATTTCTGCTCAAGTGCAAGGGAACATGGGTAAATTTTCAATACATAAATGTTGAAGCAAAACCATGTAGACTGTTAACTCACAAAAATAAAGTTGAACCATATTGATGTTTTATTTGCCATCATTATTGCAGATTGTGAGGGTATGTCACTGACTGTGATAGCTTAAGTTTACTTTTCTGTTTCAGATGTCACCATTAACAACAACAACAGTCCAGGCAAAATTAGATGATAAAACGAGACAAGAAATAAAAAATCACTTGGATATTCTTATGAGCAGAACAGAGGTGATTGTTTTTATACCCCCGAAACGAAGTTTGGGGGGTATATAGGAGTCACTCGGTGGTCGGTCGGTGGGGTGGTCGGGCAGGCGGTCGGTCGGGTTGTTCCTTGTCTGGAGCATAACTTGAAAACTAACAGTTGGAATTCAATGCATCTTCATACAATGGTCAAGCACAATGAGAGGAAATGCAGTGTTTAAGAATCATCTCCAGCTTCACTATTTGCATAGTTATTGCCCTTCATTGGTTTTCCTTGTCTGGAGCATAACTTGAAAACTACTGGTTGGAATTCTGTGCAACTTCATACAATGGTCAAGCACAATGAGAGGAAGTGCAGTGTTCAAGAATCATAACTCCTTCTTTACTTTTTGCACAGTAATTGGCCTTTGTTGGTTTTCCTTGTCCAGAGCATAACTTGAAAACTATTGGTTGGAATTCAGTGCAACTTTATAAAGTGATCAAGCACAGTAAGATGAAATGCTGTGTATAAGAGCTATAACTCCATCTTCACTATTTGCAGAGTTATTGTCCTTTGTTGGATTTCCTTGTCTAGAGCATAACTTGAAAACTACTGGTTGGAATTCATTGCAACTTCATACAATGGTCAAGCACAATGAGAGAAAGTACAGTGTTCAAGAATCGTAAATCCTTCTTCTCTATTTGCACAGTTATTGCCCTTTGTTGGTTTTTCTTGTCCGGAGTATTACTTGAAATCTACTTCAGTGCTAATTTAAACAATGGTCAAGCACAATGAGAGAAAGTACAATTTTCAAGAATCATAACTCCAACTTCACTTTTTTGAGAGTTATTGTCCTTTGTTGGTTTTCCTTGTCCAGAGAATAACTTGGAAACTAATGGTTTGAATTCAATGCAACATCAAACAGTGATCAAGCACAATAACAGGAAGTGCAGTGTACAAGAGTTACAATTCCATCTTCACTATTTGCAGAGTTATTGCCTTTTGTTTTCCTTTTTGGAGCATAACTTGAAAACTACTGGTTTGAATTTAGTGCAACTTCATACAATGGTCAAGCTAAAGGACAGAAAGTGCATTGTTTAAGAGCCATAACTCCATCTTCACTATTTGTAGAGTTATTGCCCTTTGTCCATATTTCTTGTCTGGAGTATAACTTGAAAACTACTAGTTGGAATTCATTTCAACTTCAAACAATGGTAAAGCACAATGAGAGGAAGTGCAGTGTTCAAGAATCATAACTCCATTTTCTGTTTTTGCAGAGTTATTGTCCTTTCTTGATTTTTCTTGTTCAGAGAGTAACTTGAAAACTACTGGTTGGAATTCAGTGCAGCTTTATACAGTGATCAAGCACAATAACAGGAAGTGCAGTATACAAGAATCATAACTCCAACTTCACTTTTTTGAGAGTTATTGTCCTTTTTTGGTTTTCCTTGTCCGGAGCATAACTTGAAAACTGCTGGTTGGAATTCAGTGCAACTTCATACAATGGTCAAGCACAATGACAGATAATGCAGTGTACAAGAACCACAACTATCTGCCTACAACCATAACTCTATTTCAATTCTTTTACAAAGTATTCTGTTACTAATAACTTCCTCAGTTCAGAAGCAGTCTTGCGGGGTATTCATTTAGTGATAGCTCTAGTTTTAATTGCAGCAATTTTCTACAGTTAGTAAAACTTCATTACAGTTTAAAGCTTGAGGTTGATATAAAACGGAACATTAACTAGGAATATCATTGACAGCAGTAACATATTTTGGTTCTGCAACTGGTTAATTTCTTTTGCTGTTACCATGACATTCCACTGAAAGAAGCAAAATGATCAAGTCGATATGCTTACACTTCCAGGATACAGATAAAGATTTGAGAAACATGCAACTTATACAGGAGAAGTTTGTGATTGATTACCAAAACCAAGCAAAAATTTCAGGTATATATTTATCATACTGACATTTCTTTGAAACGGTACAGATTTACAAAACAATGCTACATGCCAAATTTCAGGTTTCTAGTGAAAGCTCCATATTTTCAGCATGACTGTTTATTTTTTGAGAGTTTATTAACTTTGCAGCTGCACCTTTATTAAGTTTATGTAATTGATTTACATAAACAATATGTTGGCAACTTGTTTATTACAGCTAGTCTCTCACACATACAGCAACAAACCCCTGGCCCAAGCCGTACAGAGGTGGAAACAAAATTGAAACAAGAGAAAGAGGAGATGGACCGACAGTTGTTGAACTCTGCTCAACAGATTCTCCAACATAGGCTGGTCAGTTTTAAACTTTCATAACTTCAGGTTTGTTTTTGTGACCTCTAATGGGGGCATATAGAAGTCTCACTGTCCGCTATTCCGTCTGTTCATCTGATCCGTGCGTAACTGCTCATACAATTTTCATTTTCACCGAACTTTCCGACAATGATCACTATAAAGTGGTGCAGTGCATATTCTCCAGTTTCTATGATTCAAGTATTTTAAGCAGAGGTACTGCCCATTGTTTCATTTTACTTAATATTTCTTCTGTGCTCAACTCATACATTTTCCTTGCAATTTATGAGGTCAGAATTGGCATGCCCAAGGGGTCACTTCATTTTGCATAGACAAAATAGGAAAAACTTCTCTTCTAAAGCCAGTACTGAATAGGCCGATTGCAGTAACACTTCACAGGGATGATTCTTAGGTGGTCTTCTAAAAATGTAAGTCCATGCAGAACTTTGAAAGGATAGAATTCAAAGTTCTTTTTCTCAGTAAGTCCTTGCCTGATTTGAAAATAATTTGGCACAAATTTTCCATGTGTGAATCTCTATGAAGATTTTGAAATTTATACATGTAAAACATGGCTGCCAGAGGAAGGGGCTTATTTTGCCTGATACGTCTATACGAGAAACTTTGAAAATCTTTTTCTTAGATGCTGCAAGTCCAAAGTGAAAATAATTTGGCATAAATGTTCCTTTGGTGACCCTCTATATGATTATGAAACTTATTGTGATCTATGAAAAAATGTCGCAACCATGGGAGGGGCTTACTTTTCCATTGACAACTTTGAAAATCTAATAAACAACTTCCACATTTCTAGGACAATGAATTTGAAATTTGGTGTTTACGAGGGTGCATCAAATTCATAAACTAATTCAATAGCGGGGAAATGATTTAATTCACGTACCTTAAATGATTACTCCTTCTCAAAGTAACGTCCCATGCAGGATTTGCACTTGTCCCATCTCTCGACCCATGACTCGAACATGTGTTGTAGCCCGTCACGTGACATCTCCCGCAGCTGTCTGTCCATGGCACACCTCAGTTCCTCTCTTGACTCAAATTTCGTACCACGAAGACTGTTTTTTAAAGTTGGAAACAGCCAGAAGTCACAAATTGCTAGGTCCGGGCTGTAGGGTGGGTGCAGTAACAGTTTGACGTCGAGTTTTTCTAGTGTGTCCATGACAACATGGCTTGAATGGCTCAGCGCGTTGTCGTGACGTAATATGAATCCGGACCTAAGTAGATGTGGGTGCTTTCTCCTTATTGCCGCCATGAGTTCCATTCTAAGTAAAGTTGCATAATAGTTCCCAGTGACTGTTGTTTTCGGAGGAACAAAGTGGTTTAGCTTTACGCCCTATGTATCACAGAATATAATGGCCATAACCTTCCCGGCTGACTTGGAAATTATCGCTTTTGTAGGGCAAGGCGAGGAAGGATGCTTCCAAACAGAACTCTGACGTTTGCTTTCCAGTTCAGAAAAGTGAACCCACGTTTCATCACATGTTATCACTCGATTTAGAAAGTAATCGCCTTCTTCTCGATACCTCCTGTCGTACTACTGACACATTTTCACCCTTACCCCCATCTGCTCCGACGTCAACAAAAGAGGCACCCATCTTGCTGAAACACGGCGCATTCCTAATCTATTGGTCATAATGCCCTGAGCTGTACCATATGAAATAGCGAACTTACCTGCTACGTGCTCCACACTTACTCGTCTATCATGGAGTATGTACCCCTGAATGGCAGCCACTGTTTCTTCATCTGTTACAGTCACTGGTCTACCTGCACAACTGTCGTCTTCAGTTGCCTCTCTACCGTCTTTTAACTGCTTCGTCCACTTTGAAATGGCACCTTTTGACAGAGCAGCCTCTCAGTAAACTTTTTGCAAATCTTCACGAATATCGGAAAAAGGCTTTCCGAGTTCTGTTTAAAACTTTATAACGATGCGCTGTTCGTTTACACTGTCTGGCGCCATTTTCGAACGGACGCCCGTAACGTGACGTCGTTTATGATTTATGACGTCATAAGTGATGACATCAAAGTTGTGTACATAGTACAATTCAATTTGAAATAATCTGTTTTCACAGCATTTAAAGTTTCATTTTAAACGGACCAGTAGTTTTGACACTCTTGAATTAATTAACGAATTTGTTGATGCACCCTGGTATGTTCACCAGTAAGTTTAGATATGCCTGATTTGTTTTTCATGCCTGCACTATGGTTTTACAGCCCGTCATAGCAATATCATGTGATGAGAACTACTTTCGCATTTCAATTTGAAACTTGGTATGCATGTTCACTAATAAGAAAAAAAAGTAGTGTAGATGTGCATGACAGGTTTTTTATAAACTTCCCCCCTCCTCCCTACACTCAGGTTAAAGGTCAGGTGAGTGACCCAGGACCATTTGGTCCTCTTGTTTTAAACACCTGTTTCACTGAATTGCTTAAAATGTAACATTTTCTTTTTGTTTTAACTCTCAGATTAATAAATCAGATGTATTCCACACCTTGTTAAGTAGAATCTTTTCTTTTCTTTATACCTATCCACTAGCAAATAACTATGGTTTCTTTGTTATTCGAGTTACAAGAGTATGAACTTGTACAATTGCATACAACAAAAGAATTCATTTTGCTTGTGTTCATTACAGCAACTTGCAAACAAACATAACGACACGTTAACATTGTTGGAGAAAGTTATGAAACGAGTTGTAGATGAGGAGTTAGTTACTTGGAGACGCAGACAACAGTTAGCTGGAAACGGTGCACCTTTCGACACTTCAATGATTGATATGCTTCAGAAATGGTTTGTCTCTTTTTGGATCAGATAGAGATTCACAAAGATGTTAAAGTTATCTTAAGTTTATTAATGGTTTGGTATTAAGATTGCAATATAAAAGCAAGATATAAGTCTTTGGTTTTCTTGAGATGGAATGAATTTATTATCTTCATGCCAAGTAGGCACAGGGGAATGTGGTGATAGTTCCATCTGTCTGTCTATCAGAAAGCTTTTGTACAGAGCTTAACTCTGTAACTATTCAATGAACTGAATAGATGGTTTTATTGCTTGAGCCAATTGAACTTGACTTGAACATAAATGGCCTACGGCTATGAAAAATTATTTTGCAGTCAATCAAAGTCATTTTTTCAATTAAAACATCTACTCAGCTGATACTGTCTGTGATCCAGAAAAAATACATTTTGTAGGGGGATGGCCATGTCGCAGGGTCTTGTTTTGACGAATACAGTTGGACATAATTATGCATAAAATGCTGTTATCTCACAGTATTGACAAAACATATCATGTTGTCAATTTCAGGTGTGAATCTCTGGCAGATATCATTTGGCGTAACAGAATGCAGATAATAAAAGTAGATTTACTGCGACAGCAGTTGCCAATAGATATACCCCAGGGTATTACAGACCTTCAGCCAGATCTTAACAGGCTTGTTACTGGTCTTCTCTCAAATCTTGTTACTAGGTGAGTATGTTAATCCTACCTGAACCTAACTACTTGAGATGATCTCATATTACTACAAGAGTTCTTATTACCTCCAAATGATGATCCATGCAAAAAAATCTTACGTCTAAAATTTACGGTAGTCAGGTTATGCTCTCTTTAAAAGAAGAGGGATTGTATTGCATTGCACCTGTCTCTCAGTCCATTGGTAGACCAAGAATTTCTGATTTCTGAACATTCACTGTGTTATAAGCATTTATCTTTGCTGTTTTGAACACAAATATTACTTAAAAGAAAGTCTTTACTAATGTTAAACTGATTGCTGCATACATGTGATTGCTGCATACATGTGATTGCTGCATACATGCGATTGCTGCATACATGCGATTGCTGCATACTTGCAGTGTAGTAAAATGATATAAAGTTGCATGACTACATATCCCACTTATGAAAATATCGTTCTCCATTTGTATTTATCATATTCTACTGTCACAGCTTTTTAAATGTACAGATAATTGCTGTCCTGAATAGCCACTTACTTCAAACTTAATATATACATTTCCTGGCTAACAATAATACATAAAGATCATCATAATGTGAAAAGTTTGTCGAATTATTGCATCTTTTTATGTTTCAGTACATTTATAGTGGAGCAGCAACCACCACAAGTGTTAAAGAAAGATTCTCGATTTTCAGCCACTGTCCGACTGTTAGTTGGTGGAAAATTAAATCTTCAACTTACCCCTCCAAGGGTTAAAGCCACCATAATCAGGTATTAACTCCAGAAGACTGTCTGATGTTATCTTTTTTATATGCCCAAAGGGGGCATATTATGTTATGGTCCATCTGTCCATTAGCATGTTGGTTTCTGGAGGATAACTTGAGTACTCTTTGGCCTACAGTCTTTTACATTCCTGTGATTATTGCCCACATTGAGTGGATGACCCCGGTTTATTTTGGAGTCAGCAGCTCAAAGGTCAAGGTCACAGAGACCTTAACATTGAAAACCATTTCCGCCATGTAACTTGACAATCATATAGAGACTTCAAACTTTATATCATGATTGCACACATTGAGTGGATGACACCTATACATTTTTGGGTCAGTATGTCAAAGGTCAATATCACTGTGACCTAAATGTTTAGAATCATTTACACTGTAACTCGACAACCATTTGTCATACAGACTTCAAAATTCATATAATGGTTGCACACATTGAGTGAATGATCCCTATTGATTTTGTGGTCAAAGGTCAAGGTCACAGTGACCTCAACATTGAAAACCATTTCCGCCATGTAACATGACAATCATTTGTAATAGAGACTTCAAACTTTATATCAAAATTGTACATGTTGAGTGGATGACCCCTATACATTTTTGGATCAGTGTGTCAAAGATCAAGGTCACAGTGACCTAAAAGTTTTAGAATCATTTACACTCTGTAAATCAACAACCATTTGTCATATAGATTTCAGAATTCATATAATAGTTGAACACCCTGGGAGAATGACTCCTATTGATTTTGGGGTCAGCAGGTAAAAGGTCAATGTCACATAGACCATAACATTGAAAACCATTTCCGCCATTTAACTTGACAATCATTTGTTATAGAGATTTCAAACTTTGTATCATGATTGCACACTTTGAGTAGATGACCCCTATACATTTTTGGGTCAGTATGTCAAAGGTCAATATTACTGTGACCTAAATGTTTAGATTCATTTACACTCTGTAACTCGTCAACCATTTTTCATAGAGACTTCAAAATTCATATAATGGTTGCACACATTGAGTGAATGACCCCTATTGATTTTGGGGTTAGTAGGTCAAAGGTCAAAATATTTTTTAAAAGCAAATCAGTTAATTTAAAAGCCTAAGGTTTCCTCCCTTATATTACAAATGCATCATTCTTAGGAAAACACCCTTTGGGCATATAATGCTCTGCCCAGCAGGGCTCTTGTTTATTAATGTGCCACTTTAGCATGTTTAGGAATTTTACATTTCTGCATTGGTTGGCATAAGAGTTTAAAGTTTTAATACACAGAAATATCAACATTTACTAACATAACAGTAATGAATTCTGGCAATGGGACTGCACACAATTTAGACAAATAGGACATGTTGACAGAAATTGGTTTAAACATTCCCAGTATACTGACCCTAAGAACTTAGCAGTGTTCTATCTTTAAATCTTTACCAAGTTAGTAGGCAATGATTACTGACTTGCAACAATTGCAGACCATGATTAGTTTAAACCTTTTTTTTTTATTGAACTTTGTTCTTTTACAACTTATTTTTATCCCATTTGATGACTGCTACCTTGAACTTAGTACTTGTGCCAAGGATGTGAAATACTGAAAGTATTATAAACTAGCAGATCTTACCTCTGGTGGGATTCAAACCAGCTACCCCTGGAATGGGAGTCCTGACCTCTTATCCTACAGGGCTTTACACAGAAAAATTTGGAGGTGGCCTTAGCCAAACTGGGAAATTTTATGGGCTCATTATTTTCTAGAAATGGGGAAAATAAATAAACACAGTATATAATCTTAAATTAATGTGTTTGAAGTAACGGCTTTATTACAATATCAGAATTACGTTGCTTTTAGCTTTAAACTTTTTTGGCCTACCCAATTTGACCTACATTTTTATGTAAGAATGATGCACTCTGCTCATTTAAATCTACATCCTAATTCAGCTAGTTTTCCCCCTTACATTTAAGGAGCAGTTCTGCTCTATTGCACATAAGAGCTGCAAAAGCTAAAAAATAGAAAAAAAACAACATCTCCTCCTAAATGGCAAGGTGATATTCCACTAAACTTCAAGGAAATGTTCCTTTCAGAGCCCTTTATTTAAATTGCTGAAAAGGTAACGCTCCATTTACCAAAAATGGCTGCCAGAGCTAAAAATAGAGTTTCATCAATATTTGGCTTCAATGACATCTCATCTCATACTGCTAAGCTGTTTTCTTTTAAACTTTACAGAAAATTTTCCTGATATTGCCTTTTTCTAAAATTGCTCAAACCATTCCACTCCATGGCACATAAGGGCTACAAAAGCCAAAAATAGGAAAATATTCAAACAACATCTTCATCTAAAGGCAAGGTGATTTTCCACCAAATTCCACAGAGATGTTCCTTACATAGCCCTCTATTAAAATTGCTAAAACAGTTCCGCTCCATTGTACAAAATAAGCTAATAATAGACTTTCATCAATATTTTGCTTCAAATGACAACTCCTCACAAGCTGCTATCTCCAAATTTTGTTTTACTTTAATCAGCTTTTATCACATTGTCTGAATTTTTAACTGTCTGAATGTATGCACAGTTTTAGCACACACTTTTAGCAATTTCATTGTAAGTTTTTGTTAGAATAATTATTTTTTTGGAGATACAATTTGGTGATGCAGTTCCATCAAGAAAATTATCTGTCATAGGTCATCAGACATGACAGATTGATACATTGCTTGAACATGTGAAAACATTAACACAAGGCTCAGATGTTTAGAGCAGGTTGATTTTCATGTAGGTTTAATTCCTGTATGTATGTCATCTGGAAAACACAAATACTGTTAAATGTTAGCCACTGACACTGTTTAATTTGCAGAAAAAGCTTCAAAATTTTCAGTTGGGAAGTTGCCAATAGTCAGCCCCTATTTTAGAAGGATTTTAAGCCGTGCCCCTCAGTCACAGCTTCTCTTTGACCATGATTGGCCAGCAACTCTGTGTAACCTGGTCATGGTCTCCACCACTTGCTATTCAGTCTGTAAGTTTCCTGTTAGTACCTTTTGATATGATTAATGGGTTGGTCTAAGTTGGCTTATAGACAGATCCATTTTAGGAATTCATCTAGATAAATTTGAGTTGTTCTTGTAATTTTCAGTGAGCAGCAAGCAAGGAGTTTGCTTCAAAATGAGGAGGGAAGGAGGCATCAGAAATGTGGTGAGATTTTGAACAACGAAGGGCCTATGGACTATCACCAGCATTCTGGACAACTTAGTATCACATTTAGAAATATGGTAATTATTCTGAAAACATTTAGCTAAAATATGGAGAAAATAATCAAGTCTCGTCTTCCAAAGGGGGATGCAAAGTAATCAAACTTTTTAATTTTGTGATTGCTCCATGTCTGTTGAACGCTTTGAATGAATTTAAATTATTTGCCAAATAAAGCAGATTTGCACAGTGCATAGAAAAACATTCTGGGTTAGATATTACGGGCTTGAATTTTCGAAACAGAACCTTCACCAATTGTTTCATCATGTGAAGGCTTTATATGATCTCTTAAACAGGTATTAATCAGCTTTAACTTTGGTGACCAGTAACTATTGTTTGAAATGTTGTTCTGTAGACCTAACACATAAGCATTGGATTCACAAGTTTCAGCTGATATAAAGTGAAGTGAGTTTCAAACTCTTCTTGTGTGTTTCTTCTGATTTAATGTGAGCAGTTTCATGTATATTTTGATTCAAAAGGTAAAACTGAAATGTGTTTCTTGTGTATTTGTATTTCAGATGATATGATTTGTTGTTGTTTTTGTACGTTTATGTTTCAGTGATTTGATTTTTCTGTATTATTGTGTTTTAGGTGGTTTCTTATTAATCTGATTTTCTTGTATTATTGTGTTTCATGTTGTCTTAAATGAACTGAAAGTGGTTCAAGTGATTTACAAATGAATTGCTTGTAATATATTTTCAGTCTCTAAAGAATATCAAACGTGCAGATAGAAGAGGAGCAGAGGTACATGCAAGTATCCATTTTAACAGTTTCTTTTACAAAGGGTATTGATACACATGTTTGGTAAGCTGTTTACAAAACACCTTTGCAAGTCTACCTAAAAATAGTATTGTGTATGTACATTTATTTAAGTCTGAAACAGAGTCATTGAAAATCTACAGTAAAACTAGGATAATTATAGCAAACTGCTAGTGCCCATCACATTTTTATACCCCTCTAAACAAAGTTTGGGGGGTATATAGGAGTCACCCGGTGGTTGGTCGGTGAGTCAGGCAGTCTGTTGCAATTTCCTTGTCCACAGTATAACTTGAAAATAATGGTTTGAATTCAATACAACTTCATACAATGGTCAAGCACAATGACAGAAAGTGCAGTGTTCAAGAATCATAACTCTATCTTCACTATTTGCACAGTTATTGCTCTTTAGTGGTTGTCCTTGTCTGGAGCATGACTTGAAAATTAATGGTTGGAATTCATTGCAACTTCATACAGTGGTCAAGCACAATGACAGGATGTGCAATATACAAGAGCCATAACTCCATCTTTACTATTTGCAGAGTTATAGGCCTTTGTTGGTTTTCCTTGTCTGGAGCATAACTTGAAAACTAAAGGTTGGAATTCAATTCAACTTCATACAATGGTCAAGCACAATGACAGGAAATGCAGTGTACAAGAACCACAACTATCTTTAATTGCCCACAACCATAACTCTATTTCAATTCTTTTTACAAAGTATTCTATTACTAATAACTTCCTCGCTTCCGAAGCAGTCTTGCGGGGGTATTAATCACATTTAGTGATAGCTCTAGTGTTCCTTGTATCCAAGTTATGCTATATCCCTATAACAAACTCTGTTCCTTATAAATGAAATTAATAGCCTATTTAAAAGATATATTTATGAGGGTTTTTTTTTTTTGTGTGTTAAACATCTGTGGAAGTGTACTTACCCAATATAGTGCCTAATTAGAGTTCATGATCAGAGGCATACTTTATTGACCACTTTACAACACCAAATAAAGACAGATAGAATCCCTTTTTATCTATAAACTATATTGACAATGTAAAGTAATGTTAAAAAGTAATTTTGGTTGATATTAAATCATTTAAATGTTACATTTTGACTTGTGATTGAATATTTCAGACAGCCCTTGTGTTTATGCAGAAATTAACATTACTAAGAAGTCATATTTGTTTGCATTGGATGAATTTTTGCATATTTTGCACTAGAAACAATGTGTGAATATAAGTCTAAGCTATAATAAAACTTACAGATATCATAATAGTTGTCTGAATTGAGTATATGTAGTATAGACTGCTATATGCTGCTTACATAGTGAACTATCATATTACATTGCATGCAGTATATATACATGTTTTCCTGCTATTATCAGGAGTTGCCCGCGAGAGCTAAATAAATGTGTTAAACTGGCTTCTACTGTCCTTATTATTGAAAAGATACAGTATATATCCAAAATTTATGCATATCATTTTCCCTCTCAGCTGTATTTGTTGTTGTTGTTGTTTTTCTGCCAACTTTAACATAGTGGCATGCTTTGATCACCAAGGCCAGTTTAGATGAAACTTTTCTTTCTCTCTTTAGTTTCTCATTTGTTTCAAGTAAAATTTTCTGTTTGGTGAACACTGTCAAAAGCATAATATTATTTTCATCTACCATAACAGAACTTGAGTAATTAATATACTACTCAAAATTTGATAGGGATCACATTTTATTTCTTAAATATCTTTTTAGTGATAGCCTCAAGATAACTGATTTTTTCTCTTACATGTAGTTTATTCATATGGCAAAGCCGACCTGTCCAGCAGATTTTGATTGTTTACCTGTACATGGCTCGAGATGCACGGGAAAAGCGATAGCCCTGGAAAAGTGGTGCACCGCGGGCATGTACCTTCATGTACACATCCGTTTCATTCAGACTTCGCTTGTGCATGGTAAAGTTTATATCGAACCTAGCACTGGTCATGGCAAATCTACGGCAAAGACGGCGTATTGACATTGAGGAGATGAATAGGGGGTAGGGATGCTTGAGTCTGGGCGTTCCCAATGGCAGATGGCAGGTGTCCTTGGGGTGTCTCAGAGCACCGTTGCCAGGATGTGGCGACGGTTTCAGACTTACTGGCATGTCACGCATAGGCATGGCGGAGGGCCACAACTCAGCATGAGGACTGGTTAATTGTCGTTCAAGCACAACGTCAGCGCTTTGTTACCGCAACTGCCCTGCAAAATGACTTCCAAAATGCCACTGGTGTAAGACTCTCCACTCAGACCATCAGGAACCGTCTTCATACAGCTGGCATGAGGGCTAGAAGGCCAGCAATCCGAATCCCATTGACGCGAAACCACATCCAGGCACGTCTTCAATGGGCTGCGATCACGCCAGGTGGATGCTGCATGACTGGACCCAGTGCTGTTCACTGAAGTGTCTAGATTTTGTGTGGACTTCACTGATAGGCGAGTGCGGGTGTGGAGATCCACCAATGAGCGTTTGGCACCCGTTTATGTTGCTACCCATGACCGTCATGGCGGGGGCTCGGTCATGGTGTGGGCGGGCGTAAGCATGCAGGGAAGAACGGACCTGCACATTGTTCAAAACGGCACATTGACGGTTGTACGATATGTCAATGAGATCTTAGATGTGTACGTTTGTCCACACGCTGGTGCTATAGGCCCTGAGTTCATTTTAATGGACGACAACGCCCGGCCTCACAGGGCAAGGGTCACCTACGAGTACCTGGAGGCAGCAGCCATAGAGAGAATGGACTGGCCTGCAAGTTCTCCAGACCTCAATCCAGTAGACCACGACTGGGACATGCTGCAGACTGCAATATCTGCTCGCCCAGTCCAGCCAACCACGGTCCCTGGGCTACAGCAGGCCCTTCTGGACAAGTGGGCTTGACTCCTGCAACAAAGCATCCGGAGACTCATTAGCAGCATGAGAAGGTGGTGCAGAGCAATAATCCAAGCAAACGGACACCACACGCGATATTAAAGCACAATTCAGGCCATAGACTTGATTTTTCCAAAAAGTTCCATTTCATCTCCTGTCTGTGTTATCCCAAATTCGTGCCCCTCCCATGGCTCAGCCTCTGTCAGGCTTCAACGGTTTACAGACTTACACATTTTTTGGTACCAAACTGTTGTCTTATGAACATATTTTCAGAATCACAACAAAAAATGTAACCTTTCAACCTTATGTAGTAAATATACACATTCTTATAAGTGATCCCTATCAAATTTTGAGTAGTATACATGAATGAATACTGGGTGTTATTGTTACTCAGAAAGTATTTTTTCTATTATGCCAATCTTGGAGAGGTTAATGTTTACATTCTCAGATATAAATGAGGGGCTGTAGTCCATTAGAACAAATCAGTTTAGAGGCTTTGTCTGCCTAAATAAAATAACTGATCTACCATATTTTGTCGAATCAGAATTAAGGCAAGGGCTAATGTTTCAGGGGCTTATAGTCATTTTTCGTTTGTTCTGAGTCAGATTTTTGGATATCTATCTATTTATACTGCATGACACCCTTCTCGAGTATTTTATGCAGGATATGAGATTGATAGCAGTTTTAATATATGAACAGGTTTTGCCCCAGAAGCATTATGAGAAGAAAGTTGTTGCTAGGAAACCAATATTGGAGATTCCATCTTTTAATTTTAGCTCTGAAGAAAATTTGATATGGTTCTGCTGTGGTACTTTGACATAACCATGTCTTTATATCTATTTATAGACTGTAGCAGAAGAGAAGTTTTGTATATTGTTTTCGTCAGACTTCAACGTTGGGGGTAACGAGCTAAAGTTTCAGGTCTGGGTGAGTTACTGATGCAGCTTTCTGCTTCCTTCTTTCTTCCTCTAGCATAACTTGTTTGTCACTTTAACTTGTGATGGTAATGGAAAATGTTTCATTACTACACCTGGAGATAGGGCACTCAAGGTAGGCTTTTGTGACTAGCTTTGTCTGTTGTTTGTCCAGTTTAAACAATTTGGCATGTTATATCCTACATATCTTTGCTTTTGGTTAATGGGATACTCATAGCAAATTGCAAAGCTAGAAGGTTTGTTTGTCACTGATGAAATCTTATGCTGGACTTGAAATATTGTGAATAGATCTTATTTGTCTTAGTTTTCTATTTTAGTCCCTTTTCTCAAAATTTATGTGGTATCTACATACAAAAAAAAGATACATGTGGTAATATTTTTCTGCCATTTTGAAATGAGTTTACTGTAGAAGTACATATATTAGTGGTAGTCATTTTTTTTTTTCACCACAGAAAAGATTGATCTCGATATTTCAAATGATGATGTCTCTTTTAAATGTTATTCTTACATATTTATTGTCCCCTGCCTTTTCGAAGAAAAAAGGGGAAATAGAAATGGGCTCCGTCTGTCCATCTGTCCGTCTATCCGTCTGTAACACTTTAGTGTACAGTCCATAACTAAGCCATTCATCAACAGAATTTGAAATAGTTTGGCACTAATGTTTGTTATAATAAGACGATGTGTCATGCTTGACATCCATACCCCTACCTCCAAGGTCAAGGTCACACTTGATAATTAGAGGTCAACATTGTCTGTTGGAGTGTATATGTCGTTTCCGGTTTATAACTTTCTCATCCATCAAGGGATTTTGAAATGTTCACAGTAATGAGACGACATGTCATGCACAACACCCAGACGCCTATCTCCAAGGTCAAGGTCACTCTTAAAGGTCAAAGCTTAACATGGTCTGTTATAGAGTATATTTTGTGTCTGGTCCAAAACTTTTTCATAGATCAAGGGATTTTGAAATTACTTTGCACAGATGTTCACAATAATGAGACGACGTGTCATGCCCAACACCCTGACCCCTACCTCAAAGGTCAAGGTCACACTTGGAGGTCAAAGCCTAATATGGTCTGTTACATGGTATATCTTGTGTCCGGTCCATAACTGACCACCAGTCAGATATACTCAACAGGGGGATTAACGTCTACTCTAACTATAGCTGTTGGAGCTACATTCTTGATCACAAAGAATATTGATCTTCCTGACCATCTAGTAAATGGTGTTGTTGGAAAAGTTGAATTCAAAAGCATTGCTGAACAAAAGCCATTAAAAGGAACAGTATTTTTAGCTCGACTTTTTTCGAAGAAAAAAAATGAGAAAAAACAAAGTTGTGGGGGGTATACTGGAATCAGCCTGTCTGTCCGGCCGTCCATCGGTTTTTCCTTGTCCGCTCAATAACTTAAGAATCCTTTGACCCACAGTCTTCATATTTGGTCTGGAGATTGGTCATGGCCAGTAGATGACCCCTATTTATTTTGAGATCACTGGGTCAAAGGTCATGGTCACAGGAGCTTTGACTTAAAAAAGCTTGTCCACCCATCATTTAAGAATCCTTTGACTTTCAGTCTTCATATTTGATATGGAGGTTGGTCATGACTAGAACATGACCCCTATTGATTTTGAGGTCACTGGGTGAAAGGTCAAGGTCACAGGGGCGTTGACTATAAAAGCTTGTCCGCCAAATAACTTAAGAATCCTTTGACCCGCAGTCTTCATATTTGGTCTTGAGGTTGTTTGACCAGTAGATGACCCCTATTTATTCTGAGGTCACTGGGTCAAAGGTCAAGGACACAGGAGCTTTGACCAAGAAAAGCTTGTCTGCCCAATTATTGAAGAATCCTTTGACCCTCAGTCTTCATATTTAGTATGGAGGTTGGTCATGACTAGTACATGACCCCTACTGATTTTGAGGTCACTAGGTCAAAGGTCATGGTTACAGTGGCTTTCACTCAAAAACTTGACCTCCCAGTTACGCAGCATAAATGATTAAAATCACTTAAATCTACAAAAAAAACATGTAATAAAAAGAAAATTTGTTATTCCCCAGCACAACAAAGTTGTAAGGGGGGTATACTGGAATCAACTTGTCCAACTGTCCGTCCGTCCATCAGATTTTCCTTGTCCGCCCAATAACTTAACAATCCTTTGGCCCACAGGGGGGTTCAAGTCATGCAATGGCAGTTTCAGTTTTGAGGTAGTAGGTCAAAGGTAATGGTTACTTTTATCTTTGCCACTAAAAACATGTAGAATACATAACTAAGCAATGTACTAGCTTACTACCCTCAGATTTGGCAGGGTGGTTGTCCATGACCTCTAAATGACCCCTGTTGACTCTGACAAAGCGCTATGCAGGGGTATTCACTCCATGACAGTGACAGTTCTAGTTTCATTCTATTTCTTTAATGAACTTATTGTTGCATGTGCAGATCTAGCATTGATCAAGATTTTGCACTGAAAGTCCAGATCCATACCTCAATATTTGGAAAAACTACAATTTTGTGCTTCATGTAAAATTCCCTTAGGCGGGAGACGTTGGTAACTCTGTTACAAATTCTTGTTTGCTTGAGTTTGAATTAAGACATTGATTTTAGCTCAAAATAAACAAAAGAGACAACCACTAAAATAAACATTGTACAGTGTATTCATGTATTGCAATTGCTGCATGGCTTATATTATTATCATTAAGTACATCGGAAGTCCTCATTTAATTGATACTTCTGTGGTCAGCAAGTAGAGGAAGCTAATTCGTAAAACCATCTGGTTGGTTAAGGGTTTAGATTCTTAATTTAGAGTGTTCGAAGTGTTATTGTTAGAACATTTGCATAGATAATTCACTTGAAATATTATAAGAGCGTTATCTAGTTCAGATTATTTTAAATATGAATGTGCTGTCAGCAAAAATAGAAACAAGTAGGAATGATGTGGACTGCCTGCACAGTCACTGTAGTTTGGTATCATTACAATGTATCTGCAACCTTGAAAAAGTGAGGTATAAAGTTTAGCAATACATATGGCTGATGGTCCATCATTAAACCAATCAATTTCTAATTGATTACTAATGAACATATTGTAATAGAGACTTATTACTTGCTGGGCAGGTTAGGGATGTTAAATAGAATACCTCAGTTGATTTTTGGTATGATTTTTGAAATGTCAAGGACCTACACTTTGAAACTGCTTTTCAATCATTGACTTGGGAATCCCCAAACGTTCAGTAATAATTCAAACTTCACAGGTTGGTTAGAGGTAAGTAAATGCTATCTGTAGGTCACAGGGGCCTGCTGTTATAATTGTTTCTTGTCAATATCACAGATACTTACACAAAGGACACTGAAAACGAAAGGAATACTTTGGCTGAATTAATTGCCTGTATTTTTTTTAGGGATGGCAACGAATACCAAAATCAATACTCGAGTACTCGGTCATTTTTCCGATAGAGTACTCGGTTACTCGGATGATTTCCAATGATCTTCAAAATTTTATCACAATATATTAACACCGTCTGCATGCTACTTTCGTCACAGATGTGTAACTATAAATAGGACTGCAAGGGAGGTAACTTAGAATAAACCATCAAACAAATTAAATCAACATTATATTTTATAACGTTTTAATTAATGCAATATCAAGTTTAAAACATGTATAACAGTTCATATATCTTTTTTTTCTTCTTGAAATTATATAGACTGGTCTGTTTTCTGAGGATGCTTGAAGCGTAAATGATTTAACATGTTTGTAGTTCCACCAGTATACGTTATTTCACAGCTACATAATGTACATTTAATAGTCTTGCTATCAGCACAGCGTTTGAAATATTTCCAAGCATTAGATTTTGCAGGCGGCACTTTGACTCTTGAAATTTTAATATCTTATTCTAAACAAAAACTTTATCAATATATAAAAAGTTAATGATATTTCTGGATTTATATGCGTAAAGAAGAAATTGGAGTTACTCTCCTTTATTAAGTAAAGAAAAACAAACGCTTAATCGGGTCTAATTACTACCTTCAATCTAACATTCATAATAGCAATCCGGCCATTTGCTGTTTTCAAAACTTATACCTTAAAACAAGTTTCGGCTACAAACTCTTACACAATTAAAGGTAATTAAATATTATAAGAGGCCGAATGACGTAAGCGACACAGGTGTTCAATCCCATGCGCGTGTCAAACTGTTGATCGCCTCGTATCATTTTCGCACCTCTGCAAGGATGTTTTGATTGCATTTAAGAGATATTTGTGAAGATACATGTACATCTTCAAATTTCTGAACTGATTGGATACACCAACCTTTCTAAATCGCAAAAAAATAGAAATTATATATTTTTGCCGAGTAATCGAATATCAATTTTGTTAACTGATATTCGGACGTTCGATCGAGTACTCGGTTAACCGGTTACTCGTTGCCATCCCTAATTTTTTTTTATCTCATTGTGTCAAAGGTCAAGCTCACAGGGACCTGCACATTTAGAACAGTTTCAGATCAATAACTTAAGAATACCTTAATAAAGGACCCTCAAACTTTACAGGATAATTATGTCTCCCCCCAAGGTCACACTTGGAGGTTAAATGTCAAATTTTACAATCGTCTGATTCAATACTGCCTGCAGCAACTGGCTGGGGGGAGACATATGTTTTTGTTCAATCAAAAACCATTTCTAGTTTATCATGATTATAATAATATTACCCCTATTAATTTGGGCTCAGTGTGTCAAAGTTGAAGATTTTGAAAGCAGTTTCAAGAACAACTATACAAATAACCGTCGGATCTGGACTTGACAGAATGGTTGAGCTGGATGAGTGTATGACTCCCTTTTGATTTTGGATATACTACGTCAGTGGACCTAGTCACAGGGGCCTCCTATTTGAAAATGTTTTCCAATATCAGTTACTCAAGAACAGTTTATCATGAGACTTTTAGAACTTCACAAGATGGTTTTTGCATGATTATTAGATGACCCATATTAATGTTAGGCTTACTCTATTAAAGGTCAGGGGTCACAGGGATCTGCATTTAAGAAAATCAGATTAAGAATTAAGATCATCTTAGCACAGGTACCAGAAACATCGTACAGTTCTTGGATGACTCCATTCGTTTTTAGGCTGCTGCCTGAAAATCAGTGTCTCGGTGACCCTTACTGCTTGAGTGGTTTCCTTTAAGTAATTCAAGAAATACTGAAATTAGGATCTCCAAATTATTTCCTCCAAGAATGTTTAAAATTTGCCCCTGTGATTTTTAGCTAGACTATATAATTTGAGTCCAGGTATTCTGTTCACCCTGGCATTGGCAGTGTCACACCTTGGTTAAGGTTTTGTCTGCAACTTACTAGCCTGCATTTATCTTAGTAACCAGCAATGCTAACTCATTTAATACCTCACTAATGCCTTAGGAGCATTAAAGAAACAAGTAAGATAGCTCTTGACCAAATTTAAGGCAAATTATGGCCTTTTTTAGCTTGTCTGTTTCAAAGAAAAAGTCAAGCTATTATGATCACAGCGGCATCGTCGTCGTCGTCATGCAAAAACTTTAATGTAGCCCATTACTCAAACAATTTAAAAGGTATCAGTATGAAACTTTGAATGTTTGCTAATCATGACAAGAGGCTGTTGTAACACAAGGGGCATTATTCTGAAAGCTATATTTTTAGAGTTATGCCCCTTTTTAACTTGCATTTTTTTGTCAAAATTGCTTATTAAGTTGAATGATTTCAAAACTATCAAAGATATCAATATCAATATGAAACTTGGACTGCTTGCTTATCATGACAAGAGGCAGTTGTAACACAAGAGGCATTATTCTTAAAGCTCTATGTTTTTAGTTATGTCCCTTTTGAACTTAAAGTTTTTGTCAAAATTGCTTATTAAGTTGAATGATCAACGGTATCAGTATGAACAATATCAACATCTTGACATGAAATGTCAGAAGTATATAGACCTCCTTCAGGAGTAGTGCACAAGAACCATAACTATGGCCCTCATTGTCGACATGTAAAGCAGACGAGCGTTGGCGTCACTGTGCGGAGCTCTTGTTTACCCAGAAATATTGGTTGAAGTTTTGCATGTAACATACAGTCATGCTTATATCTCAGCAATCATTAATGCGATTGGCTTTAAACTTAAGAAAGATGTTAAGGGACCTGAAACCTCCAGGTAAAATAACTGTTGGCAGAATTGATTGTAAACTATGACCTCTTATAAACTAAGAAATTTTGGTAAAGGTTTTGCATGAAATAAAATTATTACAGTTTTGCATATAATTTAGTATGATATATATATATTTATTGCCCCAAAAGGAGGCATATTGTTTTTGAACTGTCTGTCCGTCCGTCAGTCCGTCTGAAAACTTTAACATTGGCAATAACTTTTTTATTAGTAAGTGGATTTACTTCATACTTGGACACAACACCCCTTTGGACAAGACCTTTACACTGACCTATAATTATTTGACCTTGAACCCAGATTGACCTTAACCTTGAAGATCCAATTGTTCAAAAACTTTAACATTGGCCATAACTTCTTTATTAGTTAGTGGATTTACTTCATACTTGGACACAACATCCCTTTGGACAAGGCCTTTTCACTGACCTATATTTGTTTGACCTTGACCCCTGAATGACCTTCATCTTGAAGATCCAATTGTCCAAAAACTTTAACATTGGCCATAACTTCCTTATTAGTAAGTGGATTTGCTTCATACTTGGACTCAACACCCAATGGACTAGACCTTCCCGCTGACCTATATTTGTTTGACCTTGACCCCTGAATATCCAATCATCCAGAAACTATTATTTGGCCATATTTTCCAAATTAGTAAGTGGATATACTTCATACTTAAACAGAACACCACTTTGGACAAGACCATCTCACTGTCTTGTATTTATTTGACCTTGACCCCTGAATGACCTTCACCTTGAAGATCCAGTTGTCTAGAAATTTTCACATTGCCCATAACTTCTTTATTAGTAAGTGGATTTACTTCATACTTGGACACAACCCCCTTTGGATAAGACCTTCCCACTGACCTATATTTATTTGACATTGACCCCTGAATGACTGGTTCTCAGATCAAAGGTCAAAGCACCACTTTCGGGGGCATTGTCATCTTACAGTGACAGTTCTTGTTATAAGCAACTATGATTATTATTTAAAAGCTTCACTAAGGTCTTCTGGGGCATAACAAAATAAAGCTGCATTACTCCTACTGTTGTGCATTTATCTGAGATATCAGCTATGATTCTTATACCTCCTGCAATGTTGGAGTATACTGGAATTAGCACGTCCGTTTGTCTCTCCTTCCATCTGTTCATAGATGAATGGGACAAATTTCAGGACCTTGAATTGCTCTTTTTATTATCTACTTACAAAGAAAGCTTGCGTACACATGTATTTCAACCTAATCCCAATTGATTTTGAGGTCAAACCATCAAAGGTCAAGGTCAATGCCTCAAAATAAGGAAACCATTTTAGGGTCATAACTTGCTTTCCTTATCTCCTACCTGCAAGAAAACTTACTCATGGATTTCAACCGTACAAAGGATGATCCCTTTTAATTTGGTGGTCAGACTGTCAAAAGTTTAGGTTACAGTTTATAAGAAATCAGTTTCAAGATCCTAAGTTGCTTTCCTAAATGAAAACTTACACATGGAGTTGCCCCATATCAAAGGATGTTTCCATTGGTTTTGGGGTCAAAGGTCATCATCACAGTGCTAAGACATTGTCTTTTATCACATTGTATTGGTTTTGGGGTTAAAGGTCATCGTCACAGTGCTAAGACATTGTTTTTTATGACAATGTTACCAATATATTTCACAATCAGCTTTAAACCAACAAGCTGTGAATAGTAGAGCACACTGTCTTATGGACAGCTTTTGTTACTTGTCATTATTAGTCACATAAACTATTAATTTAGACATATTTATGGAAACATATAAGTCTTCATGTCATCAATCAGAGACGAGAAATTGGTATGTGGAAGGTAGCATTCAGTTTGTCTGTTTGGTTCTTTATTTAGTTCCATACCTGGATCCTGCTAGTTGGCAACATATGGTTAATGAATTTCATTTTTTTATTCAGAAGATACGGATACTCTGTTGTGAATTGTCTGCACTACTGTAATGGCTTGTTTTGAACTGGATTTCCATGATACTGTACTTGTTGTTTTGAGCTTTCTTGGCCCTTTATCCTCAATTTAATAACATCACAGTGTTGATCTGTCACAGTTAAGAAAATAACTAAAAGGGTTAAGCGGGATAAAACTTTGAAATTTTGAAAAGTGACATCAGGATACTTTCTGCTTAGAAGGGCATGATATTTTATGTTGAAATGTTAGGCAGCAGCTACAGATTATAACCTGTGTCTTGAGTTTGAAATATGTTCATGATTTTCAATTGCATCTTTTACAGACCCTGTCATTACCTGTAGTGGTGACAGTACATGGAAATCAGGAGTGTCAAGCAACTGCAACATATCTGTGGGATAACCAATTCTCAGAATCAGTAAGTACCAAAATTAGCAAACATTGTGACCTGAACAATACTGTTTAATAATTGAATTGCATGAAATGTACTTTACTGCAAAAGGGTGTGTTCAGTGTGATGTAAATTGATTGATGATTCATTGTGATTCATTTAATTCTCCGTCCCCGCTTGAACAGTCTGCACGACTGTAGACATTCTTGATTTTACAGCTCACCACAAATAATATATCATGACTTTTAGCCTTTGTTTATCCTTGTAAAGCTGGCAAAACCTTGAGACAGAATTAATATCTAAATATGTTATTACTGATAAACACACTGAGATGAAATTACTTCCACATTAAATTGTGTTTTTGATGTCTAAATATTAAAAGAAGGCATAGTATATCTTCTACAGAAGAATGCAGAATTTATGAATTCAGTTACCCCATGAAAGTATTTTTTGAAAGTATAATTTCTTGTATCTTGCAAACCCTAAAATAAATTGGCAGTATAAACCAAAGCTGCATGCAGCCAGCTTTTGAAACATCACATACCATGGGATGCTTAGGATGCCTTTGTGTACAGCTGTCAGATAAAAAGATTATATTTTCCTCCAGGGGAGAACACCATTCCAAGTTCCAGACAAAGTGCCTTGGTCAGATGTGGCAAATATGTTGTCAACTAAATTCTGTTCTATGACTGGACGTGGCTTAAATGAAAGTAACCTGAAATACCTCGGCAATAAGCTGTTTGGAACAACTGGTAATACAGACTTAAGTGCTGCAATGGTGACTTGGGCACAATTTAATAAGGTAATATCTTCATTTATTTTGGCAATATAACATAATAGTAACCCTGCTAGTAGGCTCAACTTACTGTAAGCATAAATATATTTGTATCAGTTAAGATAAGACTACCTCATGGGTAAAAGGGCACTTGGACTTACTTTCAAATACCTTTTTGCCTATTTTTAACAAATACAGGATTAATATCTGAAAATTTCAGCTTCCTGCGTAAAACGTATATAATGTACTACCATCATGATGCTT
Source organism: Cyclina sinensis (assembly GCA_012932295.1). Classification (NCBI taxonomy): domain Eukaryota; kingdom Metazoa; phylum Mollusca; class Bivalvia; order Venerida; family Veneridae; genus Cyclina; species Cyclina sinensis. The sequence goes on along the minus strand of JAAONU010000002.1, from coordinate 31,892,223 downwards.
AAAATTGATATTCTTTAACCCTTAGCATGCTAAATATCTAAAATGGACTTGTCCATCTTTAAATTTAGATAGATCCATTAATTATTTATGGGGGTGCTTATTGAAAATTCACTGGCCAAATGGCAAACAGTGCAGACCATGATCAGACTGCACAGATGTGCAAGCTTATCTTGGTCTGCACTTGTCACAAAGGCAGAGTCAATTGCCTCCAGCAGGGTTAGGGTAAAAGTGACATCACATACCCTGATTTGTCTTCAGGTTCTATATACTTTCTCATTTGTTCTATTGGCATTAATCAATATCAAAGATTTTCTGTATTTGAATTTTAGCTATTTAACTGTAAAACTCTACACCTTTTCAACGTATCTCATCTTTTTACAAATCTATAACTGTTATCATTTAAGGTTTTAAGTGTTTTATTCAGGTAACATCGTTATAACATTAGACAGAACTGTCTCAAAATACTTTGGCATGGTAATGGTCATCAAGAAAATTTCTAAATACAAATTATGCATTTTTATGAAGGACAGCATTGAGGCTATTAATATCTTATTTTAACTTTGCATTTGACAAAGGTAAGAAATTTGCTGTTTTCTGCTGATTTTCAGGACATTTTATTCCCCCCACTCCCTCCCCCCCCCCCCTCCACACACACACACACACCTTTTTTTCTACCCAAAAATACTGAATAGCTCTGTGAGTGGCTCTTGGAACATTTGGCTTGGGACTGGGCTCTTTGATTTTTAAACAGAGTGCTGACTACTTTTCATAGAAATAAAAATTACTAAAGTATTTTTGAAAAAAAGAAGAAAAGAAATTGTATTTTTTAGTGGGCAAAATAAATGCCCTCTAGCTGCAAAATGCATTGCCCCCAGGGGTGTATAAATGGGGGTATACAGTATGACAGATGTATAAGTATTAGAGCATTAGTGGCAATTAGATCACTATTCACCATTCAGCCAGTAAATTTTCAATTAGCACCCCCATAAACAATTGATTGATTTATCCATATTGAAAGATGGACAAGTCCATTTTAGATGTTTAGCATGGTTAAGGTTAAATACTGATGAAGCAGTCAATCATAAAAAATGGCCTGTTTGATTGCTGTCTTTGGTTTAGGAGAACTTGCCAGGAAGGAACTTTACATTTTGGGAATGGTTCTGGTCAGTGGGTAAACTGGTGAAAGAGCATCTGAAGAATCAATGGACTGAGGGGTAAGTATCCATTTTTGACCAGGTCCTATTATAGCACAGTATAATAAAAATGACATTTTGCAATACATTTTATACCACGTTTATGGTAATTTTCTAACCCATATTTCACTAGATTTTTGTTTGACTGTCGTCTGATTTGGACAGATTGAGGGGTATTTATTGAAACCTTATGAATTGAATAGAAAACAGCAAAGTTCATAATGAGTCGGCATTCAAATGCAGGCAACATGCCAGAGGCTACAAGCATTAAAAAGCTTAAAAAAATCACATTTTGTAAAGGAATGTACCAGTTTAAAAAATTTGCCATTAAATATAGGATAGTTCTCATTTGGCCACCTGGACTTAAGAGATATTTGGTATAGCAGAGTAACAACTTTTTAAAACAAAGAAAGATGGTAAATGAAATAATCTCTGTTTTGTTGTTGTTTTGTGGAGGGGGTGTAGAAAGGTGATAAAATGTCAGACATTTCTCTTTTATGTAGGTAGGTTGCATTTTTTAAACAGAACCATAAAACAATAAGATGAGTTCCATATTTTTATTTTTCAAGAAACATCAATTTTTGGTTTGTTATTTTTGAGGAAACACTAGTTTTTATGTCCCCACCACTTTGAGGGGGAGGGGGGTGGCATATAGACTTGCCCCTGTCAGGCTGTTCCACTGTCACGCTGTCCGCATATAGACTGGTTTGTGTTGCTTGTTACTCCAAACATGTAACTGCTAGAGCCATGAAACTTTCTAATAATAGTTGTTAGCATGTGAACTTACAAACCTGGGTATATTGATGCAAATTTATTGGAGATGGGCAGACTTATGCCCCCTGATTAAGCAAAAAATAGCATTTTTAGACTTGTGTCACATTTTACTCCAAATATATAACTGCTAGAGCCATGAAACTTTCAAAGAAAGTTGACAGCATGTGAACTTAAACACCTATGTATGCAAATTTGTTTGAGATCAGCAGACTTATGCCCCCTGATTTAGCAAAAAATAGCATTTTTAGACTTGTTACGTGAATAAGTCCAAATATATATTTGCTATAGCCATGAAACTTTCTAAGAAAAGTTGTCAGCATGTGAAGTTATGAACCTGGGTATTTTGATGCACATTTATTGGAGATTGGAATAGTTATGCCCCCTGATAAAGCTGTAACCTAGCATTTGTAGACTTAATACACACCTGTCATTGTACAGGATTTTTTGGTGACAATGCAGCCCAATGTGGGGGCATCCATGTCCTAATGGACACATCTCTAGTTACTAGTAAGAATCTTTGCATAATTAGTGCTTAAGGAACAGTACCGAGTTTGTTTTCAGAGGCATGATTGGTTACATTATATTATACAGCTTATGATTACTTAGTAACATTTTTCAATTTTTGAAAAATAAATAAATACAAATACTGAAAAAATCATACTGCATTTTATGTACTGATATTGGAATTAAAGCCAAGGTCACAACTACTGGGGGGGTAGGGGGGGTTTTATTGTATTTTTGTTCAAACAATTTAAATTTAATGTTTGACTTCTCTAGCCAATCAAAAAGCAAAGATATTTAAAGTTCTAATAGATTTATCCATGAATAGTAACAGTTATGATTTCTACACTTATTCATGAAGAGCCCTCTATTTTTAGCTCACCTGAGCACAAAGTGCTGAAGTTGAGCTTTTGTGATTGCCTGATGTCCGTCGTCCGTCCGTGCGTCGTCAACTTTTTCTTCAAACAACTTCTTCTCCTGAACTGCTGGGCCAATCTTGCTGAAACATGGCAGGAATGTTACTTGCATGAAGCTTTACCAAAATTGTTCAAATGGTTCAGGTCCATTGCATTCCTAGGCCACAGGAGCTAAAAATAGATTTTCAAAGTTGGAACTTTAAAAATCTTCCTCTCCAGAACTACAAGGCCTGGAGCTTAGATATTTGATATGAAGCATCATCAGGTGGACCTTTACCAAGTTTGTTCAAATCATGACCCCTGGGTCAAAAATGGCCCTGCCCCAGGCGTCACTAGTTTTACATAGAATTATATAGGAAAAACTTTAAAAATCTTCTTGTCTGAAACCACAAGGCCTAGAGTTTAGATATTTGGTGTGCAGCATTGTCCATTGGACCTCTACCAAGTTTGTTCAAATCATGGCTCCTGGGTCAAAATTGGCCCAGCCGGGGGTCACATGTTTTACATAGAGTTATATAGGAAAAACTTTAAAAAATCTTCTTGTCAGAAACTGCAAGGCCAAGAGTTTAGATATTTGGTGTGCAGCATTGTCTTGTGGACCTCTACCAAGTTTGTTCAAATTATGTCCCCTGGGTCAAAATTGGCCACGCCCCAGGGTTCTATTGATTAACATATAGTTATATAGGAAAAACATGAAAAATCATTTTTCTCCGAAACTAATAGGCCTAGAGTTTAGATATTTGGTGTGGAGTATTGTGTTGAGAACCTTTACCAGTATTGTTTATATGTTAATATGTAAAAAAGGCAATCTTTAAAAATCTTCTTACTGGAAACCTCAATGCCTACAGCTTAGATATTTGGTATGCAGCATTGTCTAGTGTACCTCTACCTAGTTTGTTTGAAAAATGTCACTGGGGTCACTATTGGCCCCACCTGAGGGGTCATAAGTTTTAAATAGCAGTATAGAAGAAAATCTTTGAAAATCTTCTTGTCTGAAACCACAAGGCCTAGAATTTTAAAATTTGGCATGAAGCAAGCTTTATCAAGCTTTTTCAAATTATTAGATTAGGTTAAAGGTCATGGAGGCGAAAAAAAGATTTATCTACTGTACCTCATAGAGCCTTCATTTATAGACCAATATCTTTGATATTCAAAATATAGCTTCCTTGCATGGACCTCTACCCATGGGTAGGGTTTGAGGTCACTGGGTCAAGGTCAAGGTCACCATAGCTTATAATAGATATTTCTACTTTCTGTCATAGAGCCTTTATTTATTGACTGATATTTTACATAATTGGTTTGTAGGCACTTACATATTTTCAATTAAAAAATGAAATACTGCTTAGCAGCAAACCTACAGCCAAAGTACTCAGGTGAGCGATCAAGGGCCATCATGGCCCTCTTGTTTTATTTTTTTTTTTTGGTTACAAAAGCCAAAACACGTCTGTGCAGGTGTGTTGGCACACAAGTGGGAGTGGTTTGCCTAAGAATAGGTATGTTCCAAATAAGGAAACCCAATGAAAAAAGTGAAAGATCAAAGTTGAAGGGGCAAACACTGATGTGTCGCTATGCTCCCTCACTTTGGTTTCTTAATGCTGAAGATTTCACTTCATAGCCTCTATCCTAAGGCATTTATATAACATTATTCAAGCATAAAGGAAACAGCAAAATTTTATTACTACATTTTGATAGCAACCTTCAACATTGTTAAACCATTTGTTCAGGTTTTGATATTTTTGTGTATTCCAGTTTTTAGCTCACTTGAGCAAATGCTCTGGGTGAGCTATTGTGATCACCATGTGTCCCGCGTCAGTCGTCTGTCGTCAACATTTTAATTCAAATGACATCTCCTAAACCACATGGCTATTTTTAACCAAACATTTTACAAATGTTCCTTATATTGCCCTTTTCTAAAATTGTTCAAACCGTTCAGCTCCATTGCACATAAGGGCTGCAAAGGCAAAAATAGAAAAAAATTCAAACAACATCTCTTAAACGGCTAGGTGATTTTCCACCAAATTTCACAGAAATGTTCTTTGCATAACCTTCTTTTAAAATTTTTCAAATAATTCAGCTCCAATGAACGAAATGGCAGCCAGAGCAAAAAATAGATTTTCATCAATATTTGGCTTCAAATGAGATCTCCTCTAAACCACTTGGCCATTTTAAACCAAATTTGACAAAAATGATTCTTGTATTACCCTTTTCTGAAATAGCTCACTGTTCCACTCCATTGCACATAAGGGTTGCAAAGGCAAAAATAGAAAAAAAAATTCAGACAACATTTACTCCGAAACGGCTAGGTGATTTTCCACTAAATTTCACAGAAATGTTCTTTGCATAACCCTCTATTAAAATTGCTCGGATAATTTAGCTTCAATGAACAAAATGGCTGCCAGAGCTAAAAATAGATTTTCGTCAGTATTTGGCTTCAAATGACATCTCCTTCGAAAACACTTGGCCATTTTAAATCATATTCGACAGAAATGTTTCTGAAATTGCCTTTTTCAAAAATTGCTGAAAACATTCCGCTCCATCGCAAATAAGGTTAGCACAAGCTAAAAATAGAAAAAAAATCAAATAGCATCTGCTTCTCAACGGCAAAGTAATTTTCCATCAAATTTCATGGAAATGTTTCTTACATAGCCCTCTATTAAAATGGCTAAAATGGTTCCGCTCCATTGAGCAAAATGGCCACCAGAGCTTAAAATAGGTTTTTTGGCTTCAAATGGCATCTCCTCCAAAACTATTAATAAATTTTAAACCAAACTTGGCAAAAATGATCCTTATATTGCCCTTTTTTAAAATTGCTCCAATGGTTCTGCTCTATTGCACATAAAAGCTGCAAAAGCTAAAAATAGAAAATTATTCAAACAACATCTCCTCCTGTACAGCAGTGTGATTTTCCACGAAATTTCATGGAAATGTTCCTACAGAGCTGTTTATTTAAATAGCTGAAAAGGTTCCGCTGATTGAACAAAATGGCTGCCACAGCTTTAAATAGATTTTCATCAATATTTGGCCTTATATGACATCTCCTCTCAAACTGCTAAGCCATTTTCTGTTAAACTTTACAGAAATTTTCCTGATACCTTTTTCTGAAATTGCTCAGACCATTCCACTCCACTGCACGTAGGGTCTACAAAAGGTGAAAATAGAAAATGAATTCAAACAACATCTTCATCTAACGGCAAGGTGATTTTCCACCAAATTCCACAGAAATGTTCCTTATATAGCCCTCTATTCAAATTGGTAAAACAGTTCTGCTCCATTGTACAAATTAAGCTAAAAATAGATTTTCATCAATATTTTGCTCCAAATGACATCTCCTTAGTATCTGCTATCTTGGCATTGCCTCTGTCCCATGGGTTTTATTTGTATCTTCAATTAGAAAATCTAATGTTGCATCTGATGTTTGCTGAACAGCAGACCCTCAGCCAAAGTACTCAGGTGAGCAATCCAGGGCCATCATGGCTCTCATGTTTAGATAATTATATGATATTATTATTGACATATTGTCTGTGTGGCACATTTAGGTCAGTGTTAGGTTTTATTGATAAAAAAGAATCCCAGGAGCTTTTGTCCCAGAAACCAAGTGGTACTTTCCTGTTACGGTTCAGTGAGTCTGAAGTAGGAGGAATAACCGTGGCATGGGTCATTGATAGAAATGATGTTAATCCTGGTAAGATGATGTTTATGGTAAAACATCTCACACTGTTTGAAGTGTCTGTGAAATAATACTCCATGTGAAAGCTTACACTAACTGTCTTTTTTTCCACAAAGTTGATGCAAGTTCTTGCAAAGAATAAGAGCAGTATAGTCTCCAAGCTTAAGTAACTGTTTATTTATTATGACTACTCAGTCAGCCATCAATGGATGCTTCAAAAATCTTCTTTTAAACCCGAAGTCCTGATTAATCCTTTTTTGCAGTTTTTGAGATTTTTTGAAATTTTATAGACTGAAGATAATTAGCTCCCTTCTGTCCTGTAGTCATATCACTCTGACAACATACAGCTGTCATCTTGAGCCCTTCCCTTGAGTTTACGCTTAGGGATGGTGATCAATTACTGCCATGAGTAATCAGTTATCAATTGATTACATGAGTTATAACAGTGTAAATTACATTTTCCACTCAACACCTTTATGGTGCCAAGTATGATGTTGCGTTCAGAAAAAAAGATATATTTGAAAGCTCTTTATATGGTTGAGCTCACTTTGCTTTTTTTTTTTCCTCTTCTTAATTTTGGACATTGTTGGTTTGCAGGTAGCACAGCTATTCAGTGTTTTTTAGTGTTAAAATCTTATGCATGTACTTAACAGTCTAAGTGGTGTTGGTTATCATTTCATTTTCAGGAATACAGTGGTTTGAACGCAACAGTTGTTAAGCTGAAAAAGGATCATATTTCATGTTTCATATTATGCATATTATTTGGTTTCCATCTGGAGAGCTCAAAACCTAAAATAAGATTTGGAAAATATCAGGTTTTTATGCTAAAACAGTACCCAGATTTTAGGGGCGAAAAATTTGGCAAATTTTATTATACAGTAATTTGCCGAATAATTACATAACACAAGGTGGTTATAATTGTTAAACAGCAATTGCTTCATTTGGATTATGTTGACCTAAGGTGATCATAGGGCTGTTTACAGTCTACCTATTATTGAACTAAAGTGAGCATAGGGTAGTTACAGAGAAACTTTTATTGGATCATAAGGTGAGCATAGAGCAGTTACAGACTAACTTTTATTGGATCATGTTGAATTAAGGTGAGCATAAGGCAATTTCAGACTAACTTTTATTGGATCATGTTGAACTAATGTGAGCATAGAGCAGTTACATACTAACTTTTATTGGATCATGTTGAACTAAGGTGAGCATAGAGCAGTTACATACTAACTTTTATTGGATCATGTTGAATTAAGGTGAGCATAAGGCAATTTCAGACTAACTTTTATTGGATCATCTTGAACTAAGGTGAGCATAGAGCAGTTACATACTAACTTTTATTGGATCATGTTGAACTTAGATGAGCATAGAGCAGTTAAATACTAACTTTTATTGGATCATGTTGAACAAGGTGAGCATAGAACAGTTACATACTAACTTTTATTGGATCGTGTTGAACTAAGGTGAGCATAGAGCAGTTACTTACTAACTATAATTGGATCATGTTGAACTAAGGTAAGCCTAGAGCAGTTACATGCTAACTTTTATTGGATCATGTTAAATTAAGGTGAGCATAAAGCAATTTCAGACTAACTTTTATTGGATCATGTTGAACTAAGGTGAGCATAGGGCAGTTACATACTAACTTTTATTGGATCATGTTGAACTAAGGTAAGCCTAGAGCAGTTACATACTAACTTTAATTGGATCATGTTAAACAAGGTGAGCATAGAACAGTTACATACTAACTTTAATTGGATCATGTTGAACTAAGGTGAGCATAGAGCAGTTACATACTTACTTTTATTGGATCATGTTGAACTAAGGTGAGCATAGAGCAGTTACATACTAACTTTTATTGGATCATGTTGAACTTAGGTAAGCCTAGAGCAGTTACAGCCTACAGTCTATTGTTTCCTTTTCAGCTGGTAGACAACTGTTTCGTTTGGATCACTCATATGATTTGACTCATTACACTATGAATGAACACTCTTGCAATTGTAGGTTAATAATAGGTTTCATGGATAGAACTGAGTCAAACGACCTTTTGTTATCTCGACCCAATGGAACTTTCTTGTTACGATTCAGTGATGGGACAGTGGGCGGTATCACCATAGCATGGGTTGCTGATAATCAGGAAAAACTTGGTATAAATGTTTTTTAGCTGTTATTTTCTGGGTCTGCAATATGTAATTTTGGGTAAACAGATGCATGGCCGTAGGTGAAAGGATATTGTTTTCTCTTTTTTGTCTGTCCATCAATCTGTCTCTCTGTCCATCCCATTTGTCTAGTCTCATTACTAAGTAACCAATGGAAGGAATTTAATAAGACTTACGACAAGTATGTATCACTGGTACAGGACAGTGCTGGCACAAAGTTTGTTCTGATCAGATCAGTAACACCAGAGTTACAGTCCTTGGATTAATTTTCTATACAATAAAATTATAAGGCATATACTCATATATGTATCATCAGTATAGGATGCTGCAGGCACAGAGTTTGTTCTGATCAGATCAGTAACATCCCAGTTATAGCCCTGTGATTAGTTTTCTATATAAAAGACTTGTAAAAGACTTTTCATAAAACATTAGAACTTACCATGAATGTTCCTTGCTAAACTTCTACCAAATTTATCGAAGCAGTTCCATTCTGTCCAGAACTGTGGTTGCTATGGTAACTCAACTGTAAAAATTATGAAATCTTAAAGAAAATCTTGATATTGAAAACTTCAAAGCCTGCTGCAATGATATTTGGTATGTGGCATCACCTTGTGGTCTAAAATTATGCCCCTGGGACCAAAAAATATTCAAATGGCAAATATTAGTATATTTTAGGGTCGAAAGATTTACATATTAAACAGGAAAACAGGAAAAATTCTTCCTCATCAAAACCACAACGTCCAGGACTTAGATATTTGTGACTTGTATGAGGTGTTTTAGATATTTTTGATTATTTAATTATGCGATCTGAAATGACCATGCCCTGAGGTCTGAAGTTTTTATAGAGTTATGTTAGAAAAACAGAAAAAAGGATTTCAGCCCACAAGGCGTAGATAAGGCTTAGATACTAAGCATGTGACATGGTCATTTGCTATAGGTGGAGGCGTTAAGTTATCTTATAAAATATATCATGACCCAACTTTCGTTGTCCTAAACAATACTCAAATATATAGCTTCAGATTTCTCTGCCCACCCCCCCCCCCCCATGCATTTATATTTTAAGAAAGAGTTTATTTCTAAACTCACATGTCCCAAAAGTAATGTGAATTATATAGCTGGGGGATATAAATTCAACAAATTTGCTTGTATAAGGCATTGCATTTGGAACGGTTACTTCAGACATGTAAATGATAGGCAAAAAGAAAAGGCAAAAAGATGCTTTTATTTTTTGGTTTGAAACTGTCTAACATTATGGTGAAAGGTTTGTGTTTGTTGTTTTTTGTGCAATAAACTGGCAATAATGACTATGAAAAGTAAGTTTAAATATAATGTTGTGCTGTTATTTGTCCTAATATTACTGCTTTACATTGATCTAGCTTCTAACATACTAAGTGTCTTTTATATATTCAGGAAGTACCATGTTTTTTTTCCGTCGTATTATATTATCCTGTACCTTAAAGTTTCTATTACAAAGTAATTCAATATGTTTATTTGTTTTAATATTATTATAAGTTTAATTGTATTTTGACAATATTGATGAAACTGAAATAACAGCTACTGGTACACTCTTTGTTCTTTCTTGAACTTTTAGCTTGATTTAAATATGTATTGCATATCCTAAAACAAATTTCAGTAATCTGACTGTATTCAAAAAAAAAAAGTATTCAGGTATTTGTTGTCTTTAAGGTGAGCGGCAGGTGTGGAACCTTGCACCATTCACTATCAGAGATTTTGCCATACGAGGCTTGGCTGACAGAGTTAAGGATCTTACTTCCTTAGTGACCTTGTACCCAGACATTCCAAAAGATACAGCTTTCTCAAAATATTATTCACCTCCAACAACAGGTTTGTAGTCAATTATGCTTTTAGTACACATTAGTTTTGAAAACTGAGTTGATTCTATACAGTACTGGCTTTATACTTGTATGACACAGGTATGCTGAATGTATTTTTCATAGATGTGATCTCAGATGTCTTTAGTCAGTTACCATCATTGTGATCCAGTATTCACTTTGGAAGTATATTTAGCATTATTGTGATCAAGTAATCACTGCGGGGGTACATTTACCATTTTATTTAGTGTTATCCAGTATTCACTGTGAAGGTATACTTAGCATCATTGTGATCCAGTATTCACTGTGAAGGTATACTTAGCATCAGGGCTCCTAAAATTTTGAAATCTCAATCAGTCCGAGACCCCCCACAATTACTACAATTAGCCACTACAATTACTATTAAGCCCTTAATGAAATTAAACACAGACGACAGTTATCGCCTATTTCGATGCAAACTCCTCGCACCGGTTACGTCACGCTTTTTTATCCCCCCGCCAAAGGCGGAGGGGATATTAGGAATGCCCTTCGTCCGTCCGTGCGTCCGTCCGAAACAATTTTGTCCGGAGCATAACTCCAAAACTACTTGAGGGATTTTATTCAAACTTCATACACTGACAGAGCACATTGGTAGGTAGTGCAGTGTGAAAGTGCAATAACTCTACCTTGCCTTTTTTTTAGAGTTATTCCGCTTTATCAAATTTACTTGATAAATTTTGTCCGGAGCATAACTCAAAAACTGCCAGAGGGATTTTATTCAAACTTCATACACTGACAGAGCACATTGGTAGGTAGTGCAGTGTGCAAGTCCAATAACTTTACCTTGCCTATTTGTAGAGTAACTCACCTTTATCAGAATTACTTGATAAATTTTGTCCGGAGCATAACTCCAAAACTACTTGAGGGATTTTATTCAAACTTCATACACTGACAGAGTACATTGGTAGGGAGTGCAGTGTGCAAGTGCAATAACTCTACCTTGCCTATTTTTAGAGTTATTCCCCTTTATCAGAATAACTTGATAAATTTTGTCCGGAGCATAACTGTAAAACTACTTGAGGGATTTTATTCAAACTTCATACACTGACAGAGCACATTGGTAGGTAGTGCAGTGTGCAAGAACAATAACTCTACCTTGCCTATTTTTAGAGTTATTCCCCTTTATCAGAATTACTTGATAAATTTTGTCCGGAGCATAACTCCAAAACTACTTGAGGGATTTTATTCAAATTTCATACACTGACAGAGCACATTGGTAGGTAGTGCAGTGTGCTAGTCCAATAACTCTACCTTGCCTATTTTTTAGTGTTATTCCCCTTTATCAGATTTATTTGTTTATATTTTAAAAATCCCAGCATATACATGTATATCTAATTCTTGAATTCTTGAACTTATTATCCCCGCGCCAAAGGCGGAGGGGATATTGCCTATTTTTAGAGATATTCCCCTTTATCAGAATTACTTGATAAATTTTGTCCGGAGCATAACTCTAAAACTACTTCAGGGATTTTATTCAAACTTCATACTCTGACAGAGCACATTGGTAGGTAGTGCAGTGTGCAAGAACAATAACTCTACCTTGCCTATTTTTAGAGTTATTCCCCTTTATCAGAATTACTTGATAAATTTTGTCCGGAGCATAACTCCAAAAGTACTTGAGGGATTTTATTCAAATTTCATACACTGACAGAGTACATTGGTAGGGAGTGCAGTGTGCAAGTGCAATAACTCTACCTTGCCTATTTTTAGAGTTATTCCCCTTTATCAGAATAACTTGATAAATTTTGTCCGGAGCATAACTGTAAAACTACTTGAGGGATTTTATTCAAACTTCATACACTGACAGAGCACATTGGTAGGTAGTGCAGTGTGCAAGAACAATAACTCTACCTTGCCTATTTTTAGAGTTATTCCCCTTTATCAGAATTACTTGATAAATTTTGTCCGGAGCATAACTCCAAAACTACTTGAGGGATTTTATTCAAATTTCATACACTGACAGAGCACATTGGTAGGTAGTGCAGTGTGCTAGTCCAATAACTCTACCTTGCCTATTTTTTAGTGTTATTCCCCTTTATCAGATTTATTTGTTTATATTTTAAAAATCCCAGCATATACATGTATATCTAATTCTTGAATTCTTGAACTTATTATCCCCGCGCCAAAGGCGGAGGGGATATTGCCTATTTTAAGAGATACTCCCCTTTATCAGAATTACTTGATAAATTTTGTCCGGAGCATAACTCTAAAACTACTTCAGGGATTTTATTCAAACTTCATACTCTGACAGAGCACATTGGTAGGTAGTGCAGTGTGCAAGAACAATAACTCTACCTTGCCTATTTTTAGAGTTATTCCCCTTTATCAGAATTACTTGATAAATTTTGTCCGGAGCATAACTCCAAAAGTACTTGAGGGATTTTATTCAAATTTCATACACTGACAGAGCACATTGGTAGGTAGTGCAGTGTGCAAGTCCAATAACTCTACCTTGCCTATTTTTTAGAGTTATTCCCCTTTATCAGATTTACTTGTTTACATTTTAAAAATCCCAGCATATACATGTATATCTAATTCTTGAATTCTTGAACTTATTATCCCCCCGCCAAAGGCGGAGGGGATATTAGAAATGGTCTCTGTCCGTCTGTGTGTCCGTCTGTTCCAGTTTTGTCTGGAGCATAACTCCAAAAGTACTTGAGTGATTTTCTTCAAACTTCATATACTGAAAGAGCACATTTGGAAGGGAGTGCAGTGTGCAAGAATAATAACTCTACCTTGCCTACTTTTAGAATTATTCCCCTTTATCAGATTTAATTGAAAAACTTAGTCCGAAGCATAACTCCAAAAGTGCTTGAGCGATTTTCTTCAAACTTAATACACTGACATAGCACATTGGTAGGAAGTGCAGTTTGCAAGAACAATAACTCTACATTGCCTATTTTTTGTGGGATTTTTTTCAAACATTATTACATTGAGTGTTTGAAAGTACAACCTTCAGGTAGCTTCTTCCCGGCGGGGGGATTAACCATGTGTAACATGGCTCTTGTCTACTTTAACTGTTTTCTGTACTGATCAGGGGAAGTAACCGCTGCGGGGAGTTTGATTTCGATGAAATTACATTTCACAGATTGAGCCGGTCAACTTTAATCGATTGGCCAGCTGCAAATCAAGCACACTTCAACTTGTTTACAAGTTAATTGGCGATAATTGCCGCAGGCAAAAGTGACAGTTTTATGGTTTTATGATAGGTGTGAAGTACCGGATAAGCGATCAATTGAGGTTTTGGTGTGATATTTTGACTGTTTCATGGAAAGTTAGACAGTTTGTTTTTTTTTTGGAAATTACCTGGACCGATTTTTTAAGGACTTTTGGACATCGAAATCGGTCCATAAAGATAAAATTTTGTCAAAACCGGCAAATTTTCGGTTTTCTGGAGCCCTGCTTAGCATCATGGTGATCAAGTATTCACTGCGGGGGTACATTAAGCATTTAATTTAGAGTTATCCAGTATTCACTTTGAAGGTAAACTTAGCGTCATTGTGATCCAGTATTCACTGTGAAGGTATACTTAGCATCATGATGATCCAGTATTCACTGTGAAGGTATACTTAGCATCATTGTGATCCAGTATTCACTGTGAAGGTATACTTAGCATCATGGTGATCAAGTATTCAGTGTGGAGGTATATTTAGCATTATTGTGATCAAGTAATCACTGTGGGTGTATATTTAGCATTTTAATTTAATGTGATCCAGTATTTTGTGATCCAATATTCACTGTGAAGGTATACTTAGTATCATTGTGATCCAGTATTCACTGTGAAGGTATACTTAGCATCATGGTGATCAAGTATTCAGTGTGAAGGTATACTTAGCATCAGAATGATCCCTTATTTTTGGTTACATAATCTAAGTTGTTTTTGGGCCAGTCCAAAAACCTTAGGTAGTATTTCAAATTTAATTCACATTTTCTTGGAAAAGAATACATGCATATATGAAGTTATGGTAATTAACTGTTTAGATAAAACCAGACAGTATTTTATATGTAAAAGAAATGGTGATGTTCTTTTGAATGGAAACTCACTTTGTCTTTTTCTTTGTTTTGCCAAGTTTAAAGTGACTCACACTTTGAAAACAGCTTCCAGTCAATTACTCTAAGAAATATTATTCCAGGACCTTCAGATTTTTTCAGGATGGTTGGGCATGATGAGTAGATGACCACTATTGTTTTGGGCCTATAGATTCATGGGTCAAGGTCACAGGGGGGCCCTTGCTTTGAAAATTGTTTCTGGTCACAAGCTCTAAAATAACTGCTTCCTGGACCTTGAAACTTTACAAGATTGTTAGGCATGATGTGTCAATGACCCCCTTCATTTTGGGGATCTCAAGGTCAAAGGCAGGGCTCATAGGGACCTGTACTAACAACATTTTCTGGTCATTATTTCTAAAATAACAGTACTCCAGTACCTTCAAACTTCAAAGGATGGTTAGGCATAATCTAGATAAACTGGATTGTTTTTGGGCCCACTGTGTCAAAGGTCCAGCTTACATAGGCCTGAAGAGTAACTCTAAAGATATAGTGTTCATAGATCCCTGAAATTGTACAGAATGATTGACTGCTGCATCAAAATATCAAGCTCACAGGGGCCTGCTCTTCATAAGTGGTCTTTTATTAGTTTCTCAAGAATGAGTGAATCTGAATCCCAGAATCTTAAAACAGTTCAGCTTTCATGGGCAGATAATTCTTTATATCTACAGTTTAAGGCTCACCATGCCAAAACAACAATCTAAATTGATCTTTGGAAAATTGTTTTTCAGATGCTGCACAGAACATGACGCAGGGAGGATATGTCAAAACTACTCTCATCAATATAATTGACCAGCAGCAAGTTTGGTAACTTACCACTTTACATTGATATGCATTGTTTTTTTTTCTGTTACAAAGGAAATGATTCAGTTTTCTTTAAGTATACATTGATTTAAGCAAAGTAATCCAAATTTGACATATTTGAAATTCAGAAAATAGTTATTTGGGAATTAATCAAGTTGATAGTTTGATACCATATATCGTTCTCTAGGAAATGTTTAAAGAACGTGAAAATGTCAAGGGTCGATATTGTCCCATTTCCATTACTTAAGCAATTTTGCAAACTTTTCAAAACCTTTCAATTGAAAAGGTAGATAAGTGCCAGCTGGTGGTTTAAGTATTTTAGAGGTATTTGAAACTGCTCTAAGGAGTTCCCTTTTACTTATAAGCTCTCCTGAGCATATGCTCAGGGTGAGCTATAGTGATCACTGGATGTCCGACATCTGTCATCTGTCCTTGTCTGTTGTCCACTTTTTATCTTGTTAACACTTGACTGGTCACATTAAACACCTATCGTTCTGAAAATTGGTCAGGATCTTTAACTTGATAATCTCTAGGTCAGGTTCGAAACTGGATCATGTGGGATCAAAAACTAGGTCACCAGACCAAATCGAAGGAAAACCTTGTTTACACTCTAGAAGCAACATTTTTTGTTAAAATTAAATGAAAACTTCTCAGAATGTTTGTCTTGATAATATCTAGGTCAGGGTTGAATGTAGGTCATCTTGGGTCAAAAACTAGGTCACAGGATCAAAACATGGAAAAACCTTAGACCATGTAAATGAATGTAGTAAAAATTTATAATTTAAGTGCTGTTTACATTTTATATACAATCATTTCTTTATTTCATAAAATCATATTAATTTTATTTACAAGAAAGGAGATGTTCTGTTAGAGGATTAATATACCTATTGCTCTAAATAAATAATTATTCATTTGCAAAATATACATGCCAAACTTAGTTTTTGTTTTTTTCTTCATTTTTGTAAGGTTGATCATGGGGCAAAGGAGTATTCAGGTGAGTGATACAGGGCCATCATGGCCCTAACTGGTTTACAGTGTACTTCTTGAGGTTCAAGGAAGGCTGTGAATATTATTATACCTCCGAAACGAAGTTTGGGGGATATATAGGAGTCACCCCATGGTCGGGCGGTAGTTCTTTGTTTGGAGCATAACTTGAAAACTAATAGTTGGAATCCAATGCAACTTCATACAATGGTCAAGCACAATGAGAAGAAGTGCAGTGTACAAGAGCTATAACTCTATCTTCACTATTTGCACAGTTTTGCCCTTCGCTTGTTTTCCTTGGCCAGAGCATAACTGGAAAACTACTGGTTGGAATTCAGTGCAGCATACAATCGTCAAGCACAATGAAAGGAAGTGCAATGTTCAAGAATCATAACTCTGTCGTCACTTTTACCAGAGTTATTGCCCTTTGTTGGTATTCCTTGTCAGGAGCATAACTTGAAAACTACTGGTTGGAATTCAGTGCAATTTCAAACAATGGTCAAGCACAATGAAAGAAAGTGCAGTGTTCAAGAGCTATAACTCTATCTTCAGTATTTGCACAGTTATTGCCCTTTGTTTGTTTTCCTTGTACGGAGCATAACTTGAAAACTACTGGTTGTAATTCAATGCAACTTCATAAAATGGTCAAGCACAATAACAGGAAGTGCAGTATACAAGAGCTCTGACTCCTTCTTCAATATTTGCACAGTTATTGCCCTTTGTTGGGTTTCTTTGTCTGGAGCATAACTTGAAAACTACTGGTTGGAATTCGTTGCAACTTCATACAATGGTCAAGCACAATGAGAGGATGTGCAGTGTTCAAGAAACAGAACTGCATCTTCACTATTTGCAGAGTTATTGCCCTTAGTTGGTTTTCCTTATCTGGAGCATAATTTGAAAGCTACTGGTTGGAATTCAATGCAACTTCATACAGTGGTCAAGCACAGTGAGTGGATATGCAGTGTACAAGAGCTATAATTCTATCTTCACTATTTGCACAGTTATTGCCCTTCGCTTGTTTTCCTTGTCCGGAGCATAACTTGAAAACTACTGGTTGGAATTCAGTGCAACTTTATAAAATGGTCAAGCACAATGAGAGAAAGTGCAAAATACAAGAGCTCTAACTCCTTCTTCAGAATTTGCACAGTTATTGCCCTTTGTTGGTTTTCCTTGTCCGGAGGATAACTTGAAATCTTTCTGGTTGGAATTCAGTGCAACTTAATACAATGCTCAAACACAATGAGTGGATATGCAGTGTACAAGAGCTATAACTCTATCTTCACTATTTGCACAGTTATTGTCCTTTGTTTGTTTTCCTTGTCCGGAGCATAACTTGAAAACTACTGGTTGGAATTCAGTGCAACTTCATAAAATGGTCAAGCACAATGAGAGAAAGTGCAAAATACAAGAGCTCTAACTCCTTCTTCACTATTTGCACAGTTATTGCCCTTTGTTGGTTTTCCTTGACCATACAATGGTCAAACACAATGACAGGAAATGCAATTTACTGCCAACAACCATTACTCTATTTCAATTCTTTTACAAAGTATTCTGTTACTAATAACTTCCTCAGTTCGGAAGCAGTCTTTTGGGGGTATTAATCACATGCAGTGATAGCTCTAGTTTAATTTTTCATTGATCTGATTACATAGGCCAGCACATCCCTGCGGTGTAGTGGACTTCAACAACCCACAGACCCCCCAGGCATACTCTGGACCCGCCTCGCCTCCTTCATATCCCAGCCAACCAGTATCTGCAAGAGGAGATTCAATGTAAGTGTGAGATGCAAAGGATGCAGCATTGTATAATCAACATGTAAGGGGATACATTGCATGTTTATTTAAGGGAACAAAGAATGTTGCATGATTTGTCTGTCAAATATTATTTCCATAGTAACTGTTGCATTAAATGTTGAGTGAGTAAACAAGTATATATGATATATGGAAATTATGTCATGGCATATGAGTTTTTATTTTTTCCTATGTCAAAATTGAAGATCAAACTGATGTAATATTCCATATATGTTGATATTTATGTTTGTCTTTGAAACTTTGAAACTGATCATTGCTAATAAGGGAAGACAGCTTTTTGCAAATTAGAGCCACTTTGCTGTGTTAATGCATAAGGTCATATTGTGTCATTGAGCTGAGGAAATATTATTAATAGTGATATACCTTTCTGTCTTGTAACAAAACTATAAAATAAACATTTGAGTGGAACTTATAACAGGCAGCATGTTAAACCATAAGCCACATTTATGTGTCATAGGTCAAGGACACAGTGCATCCTTGAACTAACGCTATATTCCCTTTTTAGCTCATCTGAGCACTGCTCAGGGTGAGCTTTTGGGATCGTTGATTGTCCGGCGTGCATCATGTGTCTTCAACAATTTGACTTGAACGACATCTCCTCCTAAAGCTCTAAGACAACATTGACGAAAAATGCCTGGGATATTCCTTGCATAAAGCTCTACCAAAGTTATTCCAAGAATTCAGTTCCATCAAGAACTCAGGTTGCTATGGCAACTTAAAGGAAAAAACTTTGAAAATATTCTTGTCTGAAACCACAAGGCCCTTAGCCTTAAGATTATGTGTGAAGCATTGTCTAGTGGATCTCTAACAATTATTTTCAAATTATGCCCCTGGGGTCAAATTTGGCCCTGCCCCGGGGGTCAATTGATTTTTCAAAGGCTTATATAGTAAACCTTTAAAAATCTTCTTGTCTGAAACCACAAGGCCCTGAGCCTTAAGATTGGGTGAGTAGCATTGTCTAGTGGACCTCAAATTTGTTCAAATTATGCCCCTGGGATCAAATTTGGCTCCGCCCCGGTGGTCAATTGATTTTACATAGGCTTAAATAGTGAAACTTAAAAAAAATCTTCTTGTCTGAAAACACAAGGCCCTGAGCTTTAAGATTTGGTATGTAGCATTGTCTAGTGGACCTCTACCAAGTTTGTTCAAATTATACCCTGGGGTCAAATTTGGCCCCACCCCGGGAGTCAATTTGTTTTAGATAGGCTTTATAGTGAAAACTTTGAAAATCTTCTTGTAGAAGGAGAGGTAACATTTTCAGTCCAAAAAATCTGGAAATTTGTCAGAAAGGTTGTTTCTATGATTTCTAGCTCAGGTTCGAATATGGGTTAGCTAGGTTCAAAACTAGGTCACAGAGCCCAAAAATGAAAAACCTTGTTAACATTCCAGATGTTACATTTTCAGTCCAAATACCCTGGAAATTTCTCAGACAGGTTGTTTTGATGATTTCTAGCTCAGGTTCAAATATGGGTCATCTGGGTTCAAAACCTAGGTCACAGAGCCCAAATATGAAAAAACCTTGTTAACACTTTAGAGGATATATTTTCAGTCCAAATGTCCTGGAAATTTGTCAGAAAGGTTGCTTCAATGACTTCTAGCTAAGTTTTGAATATGGATCATCTGGGGTCAAAAACTAGGTCAAAGGGCCAAAAAGTAGTAAAACCTTGTTAATGCTCTAGAGGTTACATTTTCAGTCCAAATTTCCTTGAAATTTGTCAGAAAGCTTGTTTCAATGATTTCAAGCTCATATTTGGATATGGGTCATCTGGGATCAAAAACTAGGTCACAGAGCCCAAATATGTGAAAACCTTTTTAACACTCCAGAGGTTACATTTTCAGTCTAAATACCCTGGAAATTTCTCAGTTTGTTTTGATGATTTCTAGCTCAGGTTCGAATATGGGTCAGCTAGGTTCAAAACTAGGTCAAAGAGCCCAAAAATGATGAACCTTGTTAACACTCCTGATGTTACATTTTCAGTCCGAATACCCTGGAAATTTCTCAGACAGGTTGTTTTGATGATTTCTAGCTTAGGTTCGAATATGGGTCATCTGGGTTCAAAACCTAGGTAACAGAGCCCAAATATGGAAAAACCTTGTTAACACTTTAGAGGATATATTTTCAGTCCAAATGTCCTGGAAATTTGTCAGAAAGGTTGCTTCAGTGATTTCTAGCTAAGTTTTGAATATGGATTGTCTGGGGTCAAAAACTAGGTCACAGGGCCAAAAAGTAGAAAAACCTTGTTAATGCTCTAGAGGTAACATTTTCAGTCCAAATATCCTTGAAATTTGTCAGAAATCTTGTTTCGATGATTTCAAGCTCATATTTTGATATGGGTCATCTGGGATCAAAAACTAGGTCACAGAGCCCAAATATGTGAAAACCTTTTTTACACTCCAGAGGTTACATTTTCAGTCCAAATACCCTGGAAATTTCTCAGACAGGTTGTTTAGATGATTTCTAGCTCAAGTTCGAATATGGGTCATCTTGGGTCAAAAACTAGGTCACAGAGCCCAAATATGGAAAAACCTTCTTAACACTCTAAGAGGTAAGATTTTAATTCCAAATAACCTGGAAATTTGTCAGAAAGGTTGCTTCAATGATTTCTAGCTAAGTTTTGAATATGGATTATCTGGGGTCAAAAACTAGGTCACAGAGCCCAAATATGGAAAAACCTTGTTAACACTCTAGAGGCTACATTTTCAGTCCATTTAACCTTGAAATTTGTCAGAAAGATTGTTTCAATAATTTCTAGGTCAGTTCGAATATGGGTCATCTGGGGTCAATTAACCAGGTTCATATCAACTTTGTTAAAAGCAGTCATACAGGGGCCATCAAGGCCCTCTTGTTTTCTATATATACTAAATGAAAATCAATGACCCCCGGGGCGGGGCCAGTTTTGACCCAAGGGCTATAATTTGAACAATTTTAGTAGAGGTCCACTTCACAGTTTCATGTCAAATATCAAACCTCTAGCCTTTGTCAATTCAGAGAAGATTTTTTAAGTTTTTACTATATACATATAAGGAAAATCAATGACCCGCTGGGGCCAGGCCAATTTTGACCCCAGGGCTATAATTTGAACAAATTTTGTAGAGTTTCATTAGATGATGCTACACACAAAATATCTAGGCCTTGCACTTTCAGAGAAGAAGATTTTTAAAGATTTCATTTTAAAAATCTATTTTTAGCCCTTCTGACCCAGATGTTCAACAATCTTAGTAGAACTTCATGCTATGAACATCCCAGGAAAATTTCATCAAATTTGGCCCAGTGGTTTCTGAGAAGAAGTCGTTTGTATAACTAGAAATATGTCCATAGGACACAGATGCCCCCACTCAACCTAGCTACTCATATAGCTAGCAATATAGCCACGAGTAAAGTTTCTTGACTCTAGCTCCAGTGCTTTTGCAGCTACAGGCGACACAACTTTTTGGGACGGACTGACGGACAAGGGCAAATCTAAATGCCCCCACCCCCAGAGTGGGGACATAAAAAGTTGACGACGGACACACTGACGCACGGATGCACTAAGGGACGATGGACACCGGACAAGTTGTGATCACAAAAGCTCACCTTGAGCGCTTTGTGCTAAGGTGAGCTAAAAAAGAGGTGTTAGTAGGGAAGCAAGTTTGACTATTTCTAGTGCTGGATAGTGAAACAAACATTTGGTTGGTTTGGTGTGGTTTAATTGGGGTTTAACTATAAACCACTTTAACAGCTAAGGTCATATCCCGGTGGTCAGTCCACGTAACCAGTGTCCCTGGGTATCCAACCAGTTTACTAACCAATTTCTCTGCAAGTGACTTACTGCTACCTCACTTGCTTCAGAGGTGAGGAACAAATGACCGATAGATCAATTATCACAGAGATATTTTGCCTGCCCTGATTGGGATTGAACCGGGATTGTCAAGATTGACGATCTGATGCTCTACCGATTGAGCTAGCCAGGCCAGCCTAAACAAACAAAAATTTGAAATGAACTTGAAGATAAATTAGTACAAATATTAGTCAAAAAAATAGAGAAAAATTGCAATACAAATGACATGTGGACAAAATTGTAGGCATGAATTTATAACAGGTCTGAAGTACATGAAATTTTAAAGGGTCCTGAATTTTGCACATGGTACAGATATGCTGCAGACAAGTTTTTCCTCTAATCTCTAGGTGTGACCTTGACCTTTGCCTCACAGTAAACGTTTGTGCCAAGTTATATTGAAATCTCTCAACACATGTCAAGTTCTGCTCCGGACAAGCGTTTCCCTCTGACCTGTAAGTGTGACACTGAACTTTGACTTAGAGACCTGGTTCTTGTGGGCGACACTACCCCCATGATGGTGAACATTGGTACCAAGTATCATTAAAATCCATCCATGCACGTTGAAGATATGCACGGGGCATTTCAAACGAGCGTATAAAAATGAGACCTCTAGAATGTTTCCATGGGTTTCCAATTTTTGAGTAAACAAGACCCATTCTGAACATTTACTAAGTATCATCAAAATAAAGAAACTGACTATATTTTAAGGACACTGGATAACAAATTGTGACCTCTGGAGTGTTCACAGAGTTTTCCATTATTCTGAGCTGGTTACCTTGCAGGAATCATAGGAACTGACCATAGTATTTTGATTCATGTTTTGCATATTTTACACTGAATGATACATGTAGCTCTTTGATGTTTTTTTATGCCACCGAAGGGAGGCATATAGTTTTTGAACTGTCAGTCTGTCTGTCAGTCCGTCTGAAAACTTTAACATTGGCAATAAATTTCTTATTAGTAAGTGGAATTACTTCATACTTGGACACGACACCCCTTTGAACAAGACCTTTTCACTGACATATATTTATTTGACCTTGACCCCTGAATGACCTTTACCTTGAAGATCCAATTGTCAAAAAACTTTAACATTAGCAATAACTTCTTTATTAGTAAGTGGATTTACTTTATACATGGACACAACACGCCTTTGGACAAGACCTTCCCACTGACCTTTAATTATTTGACCTTGACCCCTGAATATCCAACTGTCCAAAAACTAATATTTGGCCATAACTTCTAAAGTAGGAAGTGGATACACTTCATACTTAAACACAACACCCCTTTGGACAAGGCCTTCCCACTGACCTATATTTGTTTGACCTTGACCCCTGAATGACCTTCACCTTGAAGATATATTGTCCAAAAACTTTAACATTGCCCATAACTTCCTTATTAGTAAATGGAATTACTTCATACTTGGACACAACCCCCTTTGGATAAGACCTTCCCACTGACCTATATTTATTTGACCTTGACCCCTGAATGACTGGTTCTCAGCTCAAAGGTCAAAGCACTATGTTCGGGGGCATTGTCATCTTACAGTGACAGTTCTTGTTGTCATTAACATCAGTGTGAGTTTGTCAGCATTATTTTTCATTTACTATTAAATTTTGTCTGAATTCAACTAATCTTTACTGAATAAATTAGTATTAAGAGTTCTTCTGCTTCAATGATTTTATCCTGAGTTCTGACTCTTTGGTGTTTATTCTTCACATTAAGGCCATTCAAAGTTTCTTTGTGCTATGGCTCTTCAAATATTTGCAAGATTTTAATTAAACTTTGCACCACTAATAACTACTATAGACGTTGTTGTTGCTTTTTCTTTCATCTTAAAGTCAAGTGTGTCTGTCTGTGCTTTGTTTAGCTATTATTGGATTATAATCAAATTTCTTTAGTTCTTAGCCAAAGATTTTCCTCAGCATGTAGTGTTTTTGTGTATTGAGTTCTTCAGATTGTTTTACAGGATGGTTAAGTTGTGTGTGGTTTTTTGTCTATATGGTTGACTTATAAATTTTAGGTTTATAGGCACCTGTCATGAACCTCTACCTTTTACTGGGGTGGAGGTCAGTCACCAAGACTAAAAATCTATTTTTCTACTTTTTATGCTTCCCGAAGGGCAAAAACATAGTTGCCGCTTTGTCCGTCCGTCCGTCTGTCCTTCATAATTTTGTCCAGAGCATAACTTGAAAATCCCTAGAAATAATTTGTTTAAACTGCACACAGTGGTAGAGGGCATTGACGTGGAGTGCAGTGCCAAAGAACCATAACTCTATTTTGCCCTGTTTTTGAATTATCTCCCATTTTAGAAAAATCTTGTCCGGAGCATATCCTGAAAACCCTTGGACATAATTTGTTTATACTGCACACAGTGGTAGAGGGCATTGACGCGGAGTGCAGTGCCAAATAACCATAACTCTATTTTGCCCTGTTTTTGAATTATCTCCCTTTTTAGAAAAATCTTGTCCAGGGCATAACCTGAAAACCCTTGGACATTATTTGTTTAAACTGCACACAGTGGTAGAGGGCATTGATGTGGAGTGCAGTGCCAAAGAACCATAACTCTATTTGCCCCGTTTTTGAATTATCTCCCTTTTTAGAAAAATCTTGTCCGGAGCATAACCTGAAAACCCTTGGAGATAATTATGCTCCCCGAAGGGCGAGCATATAGTTGCCGCTTTCTGTTCTTCCTTTCCGTCCGTTTGTACGTCCGTTCGTCTGTCATAATTTTGTCCGGAGCATAACACAAGAACTAGAGAGATATCAAGACCAAACTTCATAGGTAGTTAGATCTCATTGATGAGCAGTGCAGTGCACAAGAATCATAACACTTGCTTTATTAATTTTTGAGTTATTGCCCTTTGAAATTTCTCATACTTATTTTTTGTCCGGGGCATATCTCACAAAGTATAAGAGTTATCAACTTGAAACTTTATAAGTAGATAGATCTTATTGATGAGCAGTGCAGTGCACAAGAATTATGACTCTTGCTTTATTAATTTTTGAGATATTAACATGAAACTTCCTTGGTAGATAGATCTCTATGAGGAAAAGTGCAGCGTGCAAGTACCGTCACTCTATTTTGCATATTCAGGAGTTATTGCCCTTTGTTATTTTTCGTACTTTAAAAAAAAATACATATTAAACAATACCCCTTTTGGAATTGGCATTTATTCGGGGAGCATCCATCGGTTCTACCGATTTCTTGTCTTTATCGAGCCTTCATTTATTGACCGATACCTTAGATATTTGGTATGTAGGTATCTTGCATGGATTAATACCACTGGATGTAGTTTAAAATCACTGGGGGTCAATGTCAGAGTGATAAAAATTTAATATAGATTTTTTTTATCATATGCCATAGTGTTATTCTCACATGCAATTCAGTTTCACTTTCACAAATTATTTATGAACAATAGATCTCCTCACTTTTTCTGACCCATTTTGATTACATCATGGGTTCCAGAGTTATGGTCCCTGAGCAACAGAACTTGGGTGAGTGATATTAGGTCATCTTAGCCCTTTTGTTGTCCCCCGCCTTTTCAAAGAATAAAGGGGGATAAAGAAATGGGCTCCCTCACAGGCTGTGTGAGCACAGTACTTTCAGTTGGAAACATCCATTCGAAAACTTGGACCCTAATGCAAGTGTGCACATAGGTTTTCTCAACATTCGTTCCCTTAAAGTCTACCTCTCAGACTTGACTGCCCAGAGACATATTTCAAGATTGAATGCTCTTTGCTCAACAGAAACTCACACTACAGAAGAATGTTCTTTAGAAGGATTCTGCGAAACTTTAAGCCGGCACAACATGGTCTAGCAATGTTCACTAAAGGAGAGTCAACTGATTTTGAAAATAACAGTTCCCTCCAGTTTATGTCTAGAATAGTTTCAGACCAAGGTAGAAACTTTCTCATAGCTTTTACTTAAACCACCTCAAATCAACAAAAATGTGTTTTTTTACTCTACTCTCATCTGCCGTCAATGCTATACCTAAGTCACATAATACAATGTATTATACTTGGTGAAGACTTTAACTTGATGCCTGATGATCCAGTTGTTACTAAGTTTCGTCATGATAATCAACTTCGACAGTATGTAGAAAAGCCAACTCATCAGTTGGAAAGAACATTAGACCTGATTTTCGCATCTGATAACATACAGTGCACTAGTAGAGTTATTGCAGTTTCTTACACCGACCATTTCCTGACTATTTTATCTGTTTTCTTAATGGTTTGTATTGACTTGTATTTGTCAATTTTGTGGTTTTGAAATAGTGATAACAACTACACAAATGTATTTCAGTTGACACATACACAGGAGTTATTTCATTCTATTTCTTTAATGAATTTATTGTTGCATGTGCAGATTTAGCATTGATCAAGATTTTGCACTGAAAGTCCAGATCCACACCTCAATCTTTTGAAATACCACAATTTTGTGCTTCATGTAAAACTTCCCTTAGGCGGGGGATGTTGGTAACTCTGTTACAAATTCTTGTGTTTTTGTTCTTAGCCTGTATTGTGATCATTGTATAATGTAATTTGCTGTAATGAAACCTAGTGTAACACATTTAAATCATAAGTCTAAGGTCAAAGTTACACTTGTCATATGTCTAAATTGGCTACAATTCTGCCTGTCTAGCTTGGCTGTAACTTGGCCTTTCTTAGAGGGATTTCAGATGACTGGGCACAAATATTTACCTCAGTGAGATGATGTGTCTCAGGCATGAAACAGGTCAGTAGTTCCAAGGTCAAGGTCACACTGGAAGAGCAGTTAATTTTAGTGTCCGCTCTGAAAATCCTTTACCCCTTGATGAGTTTTCTTCAAACTTGGCTCAGATGTCCACCTGCAGAACCAAGGTCACACTTGAAGATCAAATATTTGACAGTGAATTATAAGACAAGGATTTTCTTCTAACTTTGCCCAAATGTTCATCTCAACAAGGCAGTGTGCATAACCCATATTGCCACTGTGTCAGCTCAAGGTTAAGGTCACACTGGAAGGTCAAATATCTGACCATTAAAGAAAAGACAATGTGTTTTGTTTGCTCTGTAAATTCTTTAACCATTGAAGGATTTTGTTCTTACTTGGCTAAAATATTCAACTCAACAAGGCAGTGTGCATAACCCATGTTGCCCTTGTGTCAGATCAAGGTCAAGGTCACATTGGAAGGTCAGACAAATTTTGTGTCCACTCTGTAAATTTTATACCCCTTGAAGGATTTTCTTCAAACTTAGCTCAAATGTTCACCTCATGATAGCGATGTGCAGAACCCATGTTTATCTTGTACTAGGTCAAGGTCACACTTGAAGATCAAATATTTGACAGTGAATTATAAGACAACGATTTTCTTCTAACTTTGCCCAAATGTTCATCTCAACAAGGCAATGTGCGTAACCCATATTGCCCTTGTGTCAGCTCAAGGTCAAGGTCACACTGGAAAGTCAGACAATTTTTTTGTCCACTCTTTAAATCCTATACCCCTTGAAGGATTTTATTCAAACTTAGCTCAAATTTTTCCCAGATGAAGAGGATATGCCGAAATGGTGTTGAACTTGTGTTGCCCTTGTACTAGCTCATGGTCAAGGTCACACTTGAACGTCAAATATTAGACAATCAAATGTAAGACGAGGATTTTTTTCTTACTTGGCTGAATACATAATATTCTTTATTTTAGCTCATAATTTGTTTGTTTTAGTAAATTTGCAAAATCAAAGGTTATTGTTACCTGTTTCCTGATTTGATGATTCAAAATTTATTCATTACCATTACCTATGAAGCAGGGCTCCTGAAATCCGAAAATTTGTCGGTTTTGACCGAATTTTATCTCTCTAGACCGATTTCGTTGTCCAAAAGTCCTTAAAAAATCGGTCCAGATAATTAAAAAAAAAAAAATCGGTATAACTTTTCATAAAACAATCAAAATCTCATACCAAAACGTCAATTGATTGCTAATCTGGTACTTTACACCTTTCATAAAACCATAAAACTGTCACTGTTGCCCGCGGCAATTATCGCCAATTAACTTGTAAACAAGTGTGCTTGATTTGCAAGTGTCCAATTGATTAAAGTTGACTGGCTCACACTGTGAAATATAATTTCATCGAAATCAAACTCCCTGCAGCGGTTACTTCCCCTGATCAGTTAAGTAACAGCGTGACGTAACCGGTGCGAGGAGTTTCCATCGAAATAGGCGATAACTGTCGTCTGCTTAATTTCATTAAGGGTTTAATAGTAATTGCTGGCTAGCTGCAGCACAAAGCACACTTAAAAATATCAGTGACTAGTTTGACGTTGTAAAATTAGCTCTATTCTACTTTCGCTTTGAAAAACATATTTTCGCGACGTCAACACCATCATAACTCAAATTGTTCTTTGCCCTTAAATCGTTTCTATTTTTTTTTTAGTTGATTCTTGGTCTCAGGGCGGGGGACGGGGGCGGCGGTCAAGGTCTCGGACCGATTGAGATTTCAATATTTTAGGAGCCCTGCTATGAAGTGTTGTCTTTTTTTTTTTCCATCAAACATTATGCCACAAAAGTTATTCCCTTTTCCATCTATTCAAATATCTAAGTCACCTTCTATCAATGACATTGGAAGGGGTATGAATCACATTCAGTAATAGTTCTAGCTAAACTTTGATAACTGCTGGGTAGCATGAAACAACTGCAAGTTCTTATTGGAATAGGGTCAATTTGCGAAGAATTTCGAACCAAGCTTCATCTTTTAAAATTAAGTAAATATTTAGTTAAGTTGCTTAAAGAGTGAACTGTCCAGGCAGTATCCAACAGATTAACCACAGCTTTTCATGCTGGTTTATGACAAGTCATGCATGATTCTGTGTGCAAAATCTTAGATATATGGATGGTCAGAAATATCCTAAAAAATTTCCAAGTAACTGAATACTCAATCCAAGAATGACTGAGTACTAGAGTATTAGCATTGGTACTAATTTCTATCCCTAATAATTATTTAATGTACTGTTAAGTCACTGCATTTCAATAGAAAATATATACTGAAAGAGGAGAACAACTTCTTTTTTGCCTGCAGTTATTTATGAGAAAAGAATGAGTGACTTTAGTATGGTATCAGCTAATCAGTTTGAAATGCCACAGCTGCCTTTTATTTATGCCCCTGCCAAAGGCAGAGGGGATATTAGAAATGGTCTCTCTCCATACATATGTCCGTCTGTCCTTCCGTCAGTGTGTCCGCACTACCGAAAAGAAATAGGGGGCCATCTAACTGTAAACATAACAAAAGAGAACAATAGAGTTCATTCCGTTACAATAGAATAAGGGGCCAATGGCCCTCTATTAAACTAAAGAAAATAAAGAAAAGGCCCTCTATCCAGTTTCAGCCGGACGTCCATCCAAATTTTGTACTGAGCATAACTCCAAATGTACTTGAGTGATTTTCTTCGTACTTCATACACTGACATAGCACATTAGGAGGAAGTGCAGTTTGCAAGAACAATAACTCCACCTTGCCTATTTTTAGAGTTATTCCTCTTTATCAGATTTACTTAAAAAGTTTTGTCCAGAGCATAACTCGAAAAGTACTTGAGCAATTTTCTTCAAACTTAATACACTGACATAGCACATTGGTAGGAAGTGCAATTTGCAAAAACAATAACTCTACCTTGCCTACTTAAAAAGTTATTCCCCTTTATCAGATTTACTTGAAAAACTCTGTCCAGGGCATAACTCCAAAAGTACTTGAGCAATTTACTTCAAACTTAATACACTGACAGAGCACATTAGGAGGAAATGCATTGTTAAGTACAGTAACTCTACCTTGCCTACTTTTAGAGTTGTTCCCCTTTATCAGATTTAATTGAATAACTTTGTCCGAAGCATAACTCTAAAAGTGCTTGAGGGATTTTCTTCAAACTTAATACACTGACAGAGTAGATTGGTAGGAAGTGCATTGTGCAAAACAATAACTCTACCTTGCCTACTTTTAGAGTTATTCCCCTTTCTCAGATTTACTTAAAAAGTTTTGTCCAGGGCATAACTCCAAAAGTACTCGAGGGATTTACTTCAAACTTAATACACTTATATAACACATTTATAGAAAGAACAATGCACTACAACAATAACTCTACCTTGCCTACTTTTAGAATTATTCCTCTTTATCAGATTTATTTGAGAAAAAAAATTCCAGAGTATTACTCCAAAAGTATCTGAGGGATTTTCTTCAAACTTAATACACTGACATAGCACATTGGTAGGAAGTGCAGTGTGCAAGAACACTCACACTTTTCCTTGCATATTTTTTAGGAATTTTCTTCAAACTGCATATGCACATTATTACATTTAGTTTTTGAAAGTAAAACCTTCAGGTAACGTCTTTCCAGTGTGGGGATTAACCATGTGTAACATGGCTCTTGTTGAAAGTGTAATCAAGAATGTTTCAGCCTTCTCAGAGCTGTCATATATCTTAAAAGCTGAAATGATGATTTATCACTTACAGGTCAATGGATACATTCACAGATGGGAATGACATAGATTTAGCAGCAGTTGCCTCCCCAGAGAGCCTTGTTCAAGATGATATTGACTTGAACAAAATCAATGAATGGCTCTCGACACAGGAAAGCTTCCAAAATGATGGTATGAAATGAACAAATAGCAGACAGATGGACATACATGTGATATGTTTAGGGAGCGGGGCAACTTATCTCATGATTTAAGAGTGTTTTTGTCTTAATACTGTTACTGTACATTTTGATTAGATTAACATGTATCAGAATGATAATTGTTTGTACTACAGTAAAAGTAAAATGTGTATTTTTTATCATCTGAAAGACATGTTACTCATCTGATTTTTACTCAGCAGTAAGAAATGAAATTTTCTTGTATAATCTGTCTGTTCTTCAGACAGGTACATAAACATGACATCTGTATAAATGCATAATTTATCAAGAAAACAAAAAGGTATGCAATAGAGTTACTTGGATGGCAGGTTATAAAGTCTTTATAATATATGTCAGAAGTTTTCTCTGTTTTTAACCAGGTTTTCAACGAAAACCTGGTTATTGTAATGCTGAAGTCGGCTGGCGAGCGGGTGGGCGTCAACTTTTGGTTTCCGCTCCATAACTTGAGTTTACTTTGGCCTATTGATGCCGAACTTGGTGTATGGGTAGCTTATATCAAGAGGCAGCTTGGGATTGCTACCCAGGTGTCTGTGATCAAGGTCACTGTTGCTAAAAATAGAAATTCAGTTTCCGCACAATAACTTGAATTTGCTTTGACTTTTGACCCAATACTTGGTATATGAGTAGCTTATATCAAGAGGCAGCTTGGGATTGTTACCCAGGTGTCTGTGATCAAGGTCAAGGTCACTGTTGCTAAAAATATAAATTCAGTTTCCGCTCAATAACTTGAGTTTGCTTTGACCTATTGACCCGAAACTTGGTATATGGGAAGCTTATATCAAGAGGCAGCTTGGGATTGCTACCCAGATGTCTGTGGTCAAGGTCAAGGTCACTGTTGCTAAAAAAAGAAATTCAGTTTCCGCTCAATAACTTTAGTTTGCTTAGACCTATTGACACCAGATTTAGTGTTTGGGTAGCTGATATCAAGATGCAACTTGGCATTGCTACCGAGGTGTCTGTGAACAAGTTCAAGGTCACTGTTGCTTTAAAAAAGAAATTCAGTTTTCACGTAATAACTTGAGATTGCGTTGACCTGTTGACACCAAACTTGCTGTGTGGTAGCTTATATTAAGATGCAGCTTGGGATTGCTATTATGATATCTGGGAGCAAGGTCAAGGTCACTTGCTTACAATAGAATTTTCAGCTTCTACTCAATAACTTCAGCACACTTTGACCTATTTATACTCAACTTGGCATGTGTGTAGCTTATATGAAAATACAGCCTGGCATTGCTACTCAGGTATCTGATTTATTTTTATTTTGAACTATTAAAAACCAACTTTCTGTGTTGGTACCAAAATAACAGCACCATTTTAACTTCACTGCCATATTTCTTCCTAATTCCTATCACATCAATACTTGGTCGTTGAAAACCTGGTTTTCGTCGCATTGCGGCGCTTCTTGTTTTCTTTTAACATTTCAATGAAAATCAACAACTTAAAAGCCATTTGTAAAAATGAAATATGCAGGTTGGGGTTTGTCTATTTAGAATTGACAGTTATGCCATATGAAAAAAGGACTACAGGCAGAAAAAGTAGAAATTATAGAAGATAAAACTCATTATAATAAGCTCACCTGGGCATAGGAGCTCAGAACAAGCTTTTGTGATCAACCTTTGCCTTTCATCTGTTCATATTATGTTGTAAATATTTCAGCTAGTGAACTCCTAATTTAGAAGTCATATTTTTGTCCAGCTTTCATAAAACTTGCTCAGAGTATTTTTATGCCCCCCATCGAAGATGAGGGGGCATATAGTTTTGCAAATGTCGGTCGGTCTGTTGGTTGGTCCGTCGGTAGACACTTCATTTCCGATCAATAACTAGAGAACTCTTTGACCTAGGTTCACCAAACTTGGTATGCTGGTTGGTCTTCACCAGAAGAAGACCCCTATTGATTTTGAGGTCATTAGGTCAATGGTCAAGCTCACAGTCACCTTCATTCTTAAAACGGTTTCTGATCAATAACTAGAGAACGCTTGGACCTAGGTTCACCAAACTTGGTAAGCTGGTTGGTCATCACCAGTAGATGACCCCTATTGATTTTGAGGTCTTTAGGTCAAAGGTCAAGCTCACAGGGACCTTCATCCTAAAAACGGTTTCTGATCAATAACTAGAGAACTCTTTGACCTAGGTTCACCAAACTTGGTATGCTGGTTGGTCATAACCAGTAGAATACCCCTATTGACTTTGAGGTTATTAGGTCAAAGGTCAAGATCACAGATACTTTCATCCTAAAAACAGTTTCCGATAAATAACTACAGAATGCTTTGACCTAGGTTCACCAAACTTGGTTTGCTGGTTGGTCTTCACCAGTAGATGACCCCTATTGATTTTGAGGTCATTAGGTCAAAGGTGAAGCTCACAGGGAC
Source organism: Cyclina sinensis (assembly GCA_012932295.1). Taxonomy (NCBI): domain Eukaryota; kingdom Metazoa; phylum Mollusca; class Bivalvia; order Venerida; family Veneridae; genus Cyclina; species Cyclina sinensis. The sequence goes on along the minus strand of JAAONU010000002.1, from coordinate 31,859,156 downwards.
CTTCATCCTAAAAACGGTTTCCGATCAGTAACTAGAGAATGTTTTGACCTAGGTCCACCAAACTTGTTACGCTGGTTGGTCATCACCAGTAGATGACCCCTATTGATATTGAGGTCATTAGCTCAAAGGTCAAGCTCACAGTCACCTTCATCCTAAAAACAGTTTCCGATCAATAACTAGAGAATGTTTTGACCTAGGTCCACCAAACTTGTTACGCTGGTTGGTCATCACCAGTAGATGACCCCTATTGATATTGAAGTCATTAGCTCAAAGGTCAAGCTCACAGTCACCTTCATCCTAAAAACAGTTTCCGATCAATAACTAGAGAACTCTTTGACCTAGGTTCACCAAACTTTGTATGCTGGTTGGTCATCACCAGTAGATGACCCCTATTGATTTTGAGGTCATTAGGTCAAAGGTCAAGGCCACAGGGACCTTGATCCTAAAAGCGGTTTCTGATCAATAACTAGAGAACGCTTGGCCCAACCACAAGCAATTAGGTGCTGCTGGAGGGCATTTATGTTTTACAAACATTTCTTGTTCTGATGAATTCTGTGATGTGTTTGAAACTTGGTCTTGTGAATTTAGAAAATAGGTTACCAGCTTAAAGCAGTGGACACTATAGAGGCCACTTATTTTACCAATATGTAATGAAACTTGCACAGAATGTTGTCCTATCTCTTGGACAAGTTTGAAATTAGGTCACATTTTGTTCACAAACAAGTTCACCAGCTCAGATCAGTGGAAAATGTTAATACTGTAGAGGTCAGATTTTTGGCCCAGTTTTAATTAGATTTGGTCAGAATGTATACATTGATTAAAGAACAGATTTGAAACTGGATCTTATTTGTTTGAAAAAAATAGGTCACCAACCTTAATTAGGTCTCCCCCCGCATACTGATAGGGGAAGACATTTTGATGTTGTCCTTCCTGGATGTCACAAATCATGTCTGCTCCATAACTTTGTCATTCCTTGATGGATTTTAAAATAATTCGGCAGAAATATTAACCTCCATGAGATGATGTGTCATGCCCAAGAACCAGGTGGGTTACTCCAGGGTCAAGGTCACACTAGGAGGTCAAACATAAAAAATTGGGTCCTTTTTAAGTAACATCACTGAGATGAAGTTATTACTCAGTGCTCTAAAAATATGTCGAAGTTCATGTATATTGGAAGGACCTAATGTATGAACTTATATCAAAGAAAATCCTTGTGAAAACATTTTACCCAATTTTCATGGAACATGGTTGGTTAGTTTGCTTAAAATGTAGATAACTACTTATAGGATTTGAAAACTGAGTCATGTTTAGTTAGAAACAAGGTCATTAGCTCATATCAATGGATAAACACATATTTGGCCCAATAATACCCACATCACTAGCTCAGATCAATGGTAAACCTTGTGAACACTTTATAGAGATTACAATTTTGGCCAAATTTGCTTGAAATCTGTTCAGAATATTGATTTTGATGATTTTTAAACAAGGTCATGTAGAGTCAAAGTCTAGGTCTTAAGCTCAGATACTTGGAAAACCGTGTGAACACTGTAGTATATAAATTTTCCCCAATCTTTGCAAGATTTTGTGAAATGTTTTTCTTGTAGATCTCTTTGAATAGGTTGAAACTGGGTCAGGTTTAAGTTTCCAGTAATTGAGAACTTGGTTGCCTTACTAAAATATCTATCTCAGTATGACAGATTCTATATAATCTTAATGTTTCCAGTACTCAGTGCAACTCGTTTGAGCAATATAGGGCCATCATAGCCCTCTTGCTTAACATAATTGTGAATTAAAAGCATGTGGACTTTACTACAGTGCCCTAGAGAAAATAGAATGTTTCTAGAATGTAACAGAATCAGTGGCTTTGGGGTCTAGGGGAAAGGTTTGTAGATTTAAAAAGTTTACAGAAGATTGAAAAGAAGAAGTTGCATACTTTCATTAGGGTAAAACTACAATCAAGATACAGAAAGTACTTGAAATTTGGATAAAAAATAATTGATAGCTGTATTATAGTGCTTTACTTGTTACTGTGGAAACCATAGTATTGATATTGATCCTTATAATTGCTGTAAATAAGGTTGCTTGATTTTATCTTGCTGCAAAATTTGTTTTCATGTATTTGTTAAAGCCTGGTTTAAAATGTTAAAGTGATTGAATGGTTTCTAATTGTGAAATCATTTTGTTTAAACTGTCTTGCTACAAAACTTCGGTTGGTTTGCACTTTAAATTGTCAGTCTGTTTGAAAAGGGCAACTGTTTTTTTTTTTTTACCTGAATCAAAATCTAAAGACTTCTTATACCTCACTTTTACAATCTTATTACCCTCACTGGAATATGTTTCAACCTGAACTTAAGTATTTCCTCATCACTATGCAAGCATTGTTTGGAACAGGTCTACATAGACAATATACTCAGTTGCATGTACACTCGTAAATTGCTGTAAACATTGAATATCAAAAAGTGTTTTATTTACTGTTTGAATGACATATGAAAGAGTTATTGTGTTACTTTACTAGCTATTTTACAAAGATAATCACAATATAGTACTTGGTAGTGCTATAATTTGGCTAAAGTCTTCATAAAATGGATTTGATTGAGTGCAGCAAAGCTGTAGATTCGGTGAAATAAAGAGTTAAAGGCTATGTTTGCATTTCATCATGCATTTCAGGAAGTGCTCAAGTTAAGTTATAAGTTGAGTGATTGTGGTATTTCAAGGAATAGAGTATGGCATTACAAATTTACAATAAATGTAGTGTTTTGAGTGTTCTTTTGAGGTAATATGAGTGGAATAAATTTAAATATATATATGCATTCTCATTTAAACGGGCCTCTTGTTCCAATCTGGGCCTGATTTCCAACTTACGTTTCTAACTGAGACTTAATGAACATTTTTAGCTCACCTGACACATAGTGACAGGGTGAGCTTTTGTGATCACCTTTCAACCGTCCGTCCGTCCGTCGTCCGTTCACAATTGTTGTCCACGCTCTATCGGTCTTAATTTGTTTATCTCAGTGATATCTAGGTCAGGTTTGTAACTGGGTCATCTTACCCTTAAAACTAGTTCACTAAATCAAATTATAGAAAAAGCTTGTCCGCACTCTAGCGGTCTTAATTTTGGTCCGATCTTCTTCAAACTTGGTCAAAATGTTAATCTCAATGATATCTAGATCAAGTTCCAAACTGGGTCATGTGACCTTCAAAACTAGGTAACAAGGTCAAATTATAGAAAACGCTTGTCCGCACTCTAGTGGTCTTAATTTTGGTCCCATCTTCTTCAAGCTTGGTCAGAATGTGTATCTCAATGATATCTAGGTCAGGTTCGAAACTGGGTTATGTGACCTTGAAAACTAGGTCACTAGGTCAAATTATAGAAAAAGCTTGTCCCCACTGTAGTTGTCTTAATTTTGCTCTGATCTTCGTCAAGCTTTGTCAGAATGTTTATCTCGATGATATCTAGGTCTAGTTTGAAACTGGGTCATGTGACTTTGAAATTTAGGTCACTAGGTCAAGTTATGAAAAAAATGCTTTTCTGCACTCTAGTGGTCTTAATTTTGGTTTGATCTTCACTTTCATTACCATAAGATCTTGGTTCCTTTCTTCAAATTGCCATAGTGCATTATTGGTTCCAGAGTTATGGCCCCTGAAAGTGCCAAAATTAACTATTTAGACCTTGTCTGCACAATAGCAGCTTCATTTTTGATTTGAATTTAATCAGACTTGTACAATACTTGAGTTAATATAAGATCTTGCAGGGTTGCCAGGGGACTTGAAAAGTAAGGGAAATTTGATTTTTTTTCAAGGTCAGGGAATTGTCGGGGAATTTTGAAAACTGGTCAGTGAAAAATAAAAATCCAGAAAAGTTAGTGAAAAGTCAGGGAAAAATAATTTTGAAGGGCTTATATTGTTTTATTTTATTAAAGATTGCATTTACAAATTTTTTCCATTATGAATCTTTTTCTTTATAATTGTGTACATTGTATTTTAAAAAAAGTTCTAGTATTATAAATAACATTACTTAAAGACTGAAAGTCTCTGCAACCCTTACAACCAAAAATTAAAATAAGTATGTGTTACACTCGAAACCCATGTTCCTCCCTCCAAGATCCATGTCACAGCAACCCTCTGAACTAAGTAAGTTCTGCTATATAGGCCTTACTGCTGATAGTTTGTGTCTTGCCCTTATATTTTTTGCATCTATGGTTGGATTTTAAAATAATTAGCAGAATTGGCAAAAGAGTGAACATGTGTCATGTACATAATCACTGTTTGGAACGGTGTTCCAACATTCAGTTCACAGCAACCTAGTTTTTTGTATAACAGCAGGATTTTTTAAAAAAATATTGCGGCACAAACTTCTACATTTTTCAAGATACTGCTTTGAAACTTTAAACATGTTAGGTATCATGTGTATACGTGCCTGATATATTTTTTTTGAGGCTCAGTCCATTATAGTCCACGTTGTGTTTTAACAATCCTGATGACGCACGACATCTTGTGAAACTCTACCAAAGATGACCCCATGGTCATGATTGCCTGCACCCTTCGAGTCAATTGGCAATTGTATTTGCATCCACTGACTCTTGCAACCATTGAGCAGTTGTTGGCAGGTGAGCGACCCAGGGTCCCATGGACCCTCTTGTTGTATAGTGTACATATTTTTTCTGGCTTCTAGACTGGACAAAGGCCCATTTTTAAAGTAACACTGAATATAAGTGAAACACTGACTTCTGAAGATGTAGCCATCTGTTTTAAAATGGCTTCATTTCTATGGTAATATCTAAGTATTTCTGAAATGCAAATAGCAATATAAAGTATACACAAAGTCTAATATTAAAAAGTATTTACCCAGATTGTATGGCCTGAATCTTGGACTGGTTTCACATGAAAGGTATGGGGTGGTTGGAGAGAGAATTTGCAGTAGATCTGTTTTGTATCAAGTTATTGTAACTTTGCACTAAGTCTTTGACATGGTCTTTTGTAGTGATTTCTGTCTCTACTTAAAAGTTTTTACTGGTAATTTCTTCAACCACTGAAGACCATGGCCATTGAATAGCCAGAATTGGCTAAATGAGCTTTGTCTGTTCTTCAAGTAAAGGAGTTTTCATAGAGTATTATCAGACTTGTGGGCATAATATCTTGCCAAGTTGACCCATCAAATCTTTCAAGGCACTCTATAGTTATGGCACTTGAATTATACAAAATTGATCAAATTGGCCATGTCCATTCTCTTAGAGTTTTAAACAAATATTCATCAAACTTGGTAAAGTTGTTTGTTGGAATAATATCTGCAAAATTTGATTATCAGTCAGATCTCTCCAGCCCTTGAATTATCCAGATTGGCGAAATTATTGTTCCGCTCTGTAAGTCAGTTTTCATCTGATCTGCACCAAACTTACAGATAATGTTTTTTTTGCATATTTAATCCAAGTTAAATAACCAGTCAGATCCCTCCTGGCATTTGCATTACAACCCTCTGATTGCACAAAATATGCCATATAAGCAATGTCCACTCTCGAAGCGTTTTCATCAGAAATTGAAATATGTACATCTGTTTATTGTTTGCAGGGGATTAAATAGGTTTTGTTCATTTGCTTCCAGTGGCAATCTAATGCCATAACCATAGAATAGGTGTATTTTGCAATAATCAGCGCTCTTCTTTTGCTTTGGTTTTTGCAAACATCATGCCCTTTGTGTTCTTTTGCTTACCTGAGCATGTAGTGCTCGTGAGCTTTTAGGATCCATGACTGTCCGTCATTTACCAGTGTTTACAAGAACATCCCCTCTGAAAAACCTAGCCAAATTTTGATGAAACAGCATGAAACTCTGTCAGATAAAGTTGTTAAAATAGTTCTTGTCCATTGCAATCTTGGTCACAGGAGGTAAAATTAGATTTTAAATGTGAGAACTTCAAAAATCTTCTCTGAAACTCCAAGGCTATTTGGTATTCAGCATTGTCAACTGAACCTTTACAAGGTTTGTTCAAATCATGACTCTGCAGTCAAAATAGGCTGATATATAGGGAAGTCTTTAAAAACCTTCTTGTCTGAAACCACATTAAAGGCCCTACCGTAGGGTTCATTTAATTTCATATAGGCTTATATAGGGAAGACTTAAAAATCTTCTTTTCTGGAACTCTGAACCTTGGACCTTAGATATTTGGTGTTTTAAGCATTGTATTGTTGACGATTGTTCAGATTATTTCCCAAGGGTCAAAACAGACCCAAGCCTAGAGGTCACTCGTTTATATTAAGGTCTGTAAGGAAAAACATAGAAAATCTTGTCTGAAACTGTTTGTTCAGCAGACCCACAGCCAAAGAACTCAGATGACTGATTGAGGGCCATCATGCCCCTCTTGTTTACAAAAATCTGTTTCTTTTATTTCTCTGAAAAGTAGAAGGCATTTTGGCAATTGAAACATAAGAGAGTATTATTGTCTTTCATTTTGGTTTATATTGTTACAGATCAATTTTTAGTGAAACAATGTTTTTAATCAATAGTTTCTTAAATTTTCAGTGTCAGGTGTTAATATGTCTTGGGTACTTGGTGTATGCTCATTTACAAATATTGCTTTGTATTTTAACCATCAGATGAAAAATTATTGAAACTGATTGGTTTTATACATATTACAACCCTGTAATGAATTGAGTATTAAATGATTACCTAAATTTTGTTCAGTAACAGATAACAATTTTTTTCTAGGCCTTATAGGAAAAAAAGCTGGAAGTCGTGCATTTTGCAGTCACTTGACATAAACCAGCAGTCAATCCACCAGTAGTATGGGTCATATAAAGTTCTTCAAACTTGCTTTATCAAATGTAGTTTTAAAATGTCCCAAAGTGAAATGCATGTAAAACTCAAAATATTCCAGTAAATGACATTTTGATGCTGTTAGAAATTGTCTTAACTAGGATGTATTATCTGTATCTACTAATGTTTTCCCTGGTACATCCAGAGCTAAAAGTGTACCTGTGCTAAATGTTACCATACATATATCATAATTCATTTTGAACCTAACTTTTGGGATTTCTCTGTCTTTATGGTTCAGATAAAGCTATTTGTTGGAGCATTACTTACAATGTCATGTATTCATTAAGCTTATGGCTTTTAGTGTATCATTTGAGAAGACAACAGATAAAAAAAAATAATAATAATAAGATCAGTATTGAGAGCTTACGTTTTCATTTCATCTGCAGCTATGTTAAGTTTCTTAACAAAATCTACTCATGTAATAAAACATTTTACCAGATTCTGTTTAGCCTTTGTTTTGTTTTAGTTCCCAAATGTGTAACAAGATTATGAAACTTTGAAGTAGACAAAGAAGCTTCAAACTGATACTTTGAACGAAAAATTCTGCATATGGCTAACCCCTAAAACACCAAGGAAGAGAAACAGTCTTATCAGTTGAATATTGTACTGTTTTCTCAGGTATTTTAAGCTCACCTGAGCATTGGGTATTCAGGGTGAACTTTTGAGATGGCACTTTGTTTGTGGTGCATCTTACCAGTTATACTCAGAGGAGCCCTTAGGTTCATTATGCTATTTTATCGAATAAAGTCATTTTGAATTTAAATGATTTTTAGCTCACCTGAGCTCAAAGTGCTCAAAGGTCAGCCATTGGGATCATTGATCAGGTGTCGTATGGTGTGCGTCATCAACGTCTTAAACGACTTGTATACCACTAAGCCAACTTTGACAAAACATGCCTGGGATATTCCTTGCATGAAGCTCTACTAAACTTGTTCACAGAATTGAATCCCATCAAGAACTAGGGTTGCTATGGCAACAGAAAGGCAAAACTTTGAAAATCTTCTTGTCTGAAACCACAAGTCCCTAAGCCTTTAAATTTGGTATGTAGCATTTTGTAGTGGACCTCTACCAGGTTTGTTCAAATTATACCCCTGGGGTCAATTGATTGTACATAGGCTTACTAGGGAAAAATTTTCTTGTCTAAAACCACAAGACCTAAAACTTAGATGCTTTGCATAGAGCATCAGCTAGAGGTCCTCTACCAAGTTCGTTCATATTATGTCCCTGGGTCAAAATTGGCCCCACCCCAGGGGTACTATTTTGCAAAATATTTAATCTTTAAAAATCATCTTGTGAGAAACCATAGATTTTAAACCTAAGAATTTTTGCATGGAGCATCATCTGGAGGTCCTCTACTAAGATTGTTCAAATAATGCCCCGTTGGATCATTTATAACCTTGCCCCAGGGGTCACATGATATTACATAAGGAAAAATCTTGTCTGAAACCACAAGGCCTAGAACTTAGATATTTTGCATGGAGCATTAGCTAGAGGTCCACTACCAGGTTTGTTCAAATTATGCTCCTTTGGTCAAAATAAGCGGTACCAGGGGGGGTCACTTGATTTAACATAGACTTATATACAGAAAACCTCAAAAAACATTTTGTCTGAAACAACAAAGCCAAGGGATAAGATTTTTTTTGCATGGAGCATGAGCTAGAGATCCTCTACCAAACTTGTTCAAATAAAGCCCCTAGGGTCTTAAATTGCCCAGCCCCGGGGGTCAATTGATTTTACATCGGGTTATAAAGGGAATACTTATAAAAACTTTTTGTCTGAAACCACAAGACCTAGAACTTGGATATTTTGCATTAAGCATCATCTAGAAGTATATTAAGCCCCTTGGGTGAAAATTGGCTCTACCCTGAGGGTAACTTGAATTCATATAGATTTATATAGGGAGAACCTTAAAAAAAAGCTGATGTATGCTCAACAGCAGACCAAAAGCCAAAATATTCAGGTGAGCGATCCAGGGCTATCATGGCCCGTCTTCTTGTTATACCCTCACCACAACAACACCGTAAGGAGAGATAAACTGGAATCAGCTTGTCCATCTGTCTGGCCATCCGGTTTCGCTTGTCCGGAGCATAACTGTAACATTGTTGGAGGTATTAATTTTCTTACTTAATTTTCTTAATTAAACTTCATAGATGGATAGATCTCATTGAAGAGATGGGCAGTGTAGGACAATAGCCCACTAGGACAACAGCCACTGGACAATAGCCCACTTATTTGCATAATTATGCATTTAATTAAGAAACTGATTTTGTAATGACTTTAAATATTAGTATTTATAAGTCAACAGTGTAGACTTTTTTTAACTCTGACATTTCTGTTTAAACAAACAGCAGATCCAGATCCAGTGGATTTTTTTACGAGCTCTGTACTTTTTACTCGTGTTTTATTTGGTAGACACTGGGTATAAATGAGTAAAACACATAATAGTAACATGTATAACTGAATATGAAAATTAATATTCTGACTATAAACAAAGGATTGAATTTGTATTTAAAATATATAGATTGAATATTAAAACAATTAAACATCTATATTATTAGTTAATTACATCTGTAATGTGATAAGCAGTGGGCTATTGTCCTCCCTGCCAAATTTTGCAGTGGGATATTGTCCTGTGAGCTATTGTCCTAGTGGGCTATTGTCCCAGTGGGATATTGTCCATTCCCCATGCCCAAGAACCATAACTCTCTTTTGCATAGTTTTGGAATTATTGCCTTTAGAAAATTTTCATAATTTTTGTCTTGGGCATAACTCAAAAGGTATTGGAGATACCAACTTGAAACTTCATTGATGGATAGATCTCATTGAGGAGAAGTGCAGTGCCCATGAATCATCTCTCTCTCTTTTGCAATTGCCCTTTGTTTATTTTATGCTCAATTTTTGTTCATAACTCAAAAAGTGTTTTAGATGTCGACTTGAAACCTCATAGGCTGAAAGATCTCATTAGGAGGAGTGCTGTGCACAAGGATGATAACCAAGCAAACACATTCGGCAGAGGATGGCCATGTCAACATGCATCTTGTTTTCCATAACTTTTGGAGATGTCAACTTTAAACTTTGTATATAAATAGGTCTCATTGAGAAGAAGTGCAGTGTTAAAAAACGATAACTCTGTTTTGCATATTTTTTAAGTGGTTGCCCTTTATAATTTTTCACACTTAATTTTTGTCTTGTACTATTCAACTATTTGAGGTTTAAAGATGGATAAATCTCATTGAGAATAAAGAATTATAACACTTTTTTCACCATAATTTTGGAAGTATTGACCTTTGAAATTTTTCATACTTAATTTTTGTCTTGGGCATAACTCAAAAGGTATTGGAGATACCAACTTGAAACTTCATTGATGGATTGATCTCATTGAGAGGAACTGCAACGCCCAAGAACCATCACTCTTTTTTGCATAGTTTTTCATTCTAAATTTTTTGAAGAGTATTGGAGGTATCAACTTGTAACTTCAAAGATAGATAGAGCTTATTGACGAAATTTTCAGTGGTTAAGAACCATAACTCTTTTTCCATTACTCTTTGCCCCTTGAAATTTTTCATACTTAATTAACTCAAAAACGGAATTTGGAGGTTACGTACCATGGAGGAAACGTACCACTGCATAAATGTACCATTTTGGGAGGTTACGTACCACCTATATATAGAAATAGTTAATGAAGGGATAATAAGGGATAAAAGGTGTGAAAATATCAGGTAAGCTGTTTATTGTTCAAATTTGCACATTGATTGATTTTTATAAGGAGATTAAAATTATACGCATATATAAGAAGAATAAACAACAAACCAGAATTAACGATAATAAACAAGATTTATTTACACGCGTTCCTCTCCCACACGAAAATCATCCACCAGGAACTCGTTTGCCTTGATGAAGTCACGTGACAACTGAAATGTAAAATTGACACCAGTGAAATATACAATAATATATTATGTAAATAATATAACACAATTCAATAATATTCCATTTCAATACAAAAATGATGTTATATATTACTGTAAACGACAAATCATCTTCTTTTGGCTCGGACGGGCGCATATTCTGTCGAAATAGGTTGGTCGCTCTTGTAATGTTGTCTATATTTGGTACAACTGGTTCGTCTGATCTTACAGCCTCTGTGACAGCTTCCTGAACTAGTCTAGCAGCAGGAACGTGGATGTTTCTTGCAGCCAGATCTTTAACCTGAAAAAATACTCGAATTAAATTGATCAGCGATAGTGGTGACAGTAAAAGCGTTGGTTAAATTTTGTTAACATGAGGGTCCAGAGTTCAAATCAGTCTGAAGCGAATATTTTTTTTTTGTTCTATTTTGACTTTTATAATCAGTTTTGAAGTAAAATATCATGTTGTTATAATCTAACGGCATCTAGATATTTAATTTATGTAAAAAATATTTTTATATCAAATCTGGAGTACAGCCTTTTTAAGCACCATAGCAAGATTTAGCAGTCCTTTAATGGCGGCCTGTCACGTGATCTTCATAATGGCGGCGGTCAGTTTATCAATTATGGAACGGTCTATTTCACGAAAAGTATGCCAAGTGGCCTGTAAGCATCCTAGACCATGACCCATGCCTGTCATCATCTCATTATGGTATAAGATAAGATAAGATAATCTTTATTTATAGTCGGTTACAATAAACATAATAACACTAGCTATAAAAGCTATTTTCCAACATGACAGACTATCCTTTAACATACAAACAAACAAACTTTACAAAACTGTGTAAAAGAAAAATTAGATTAAGAGACTCAATTGGAGTTCAGTGACAGTTTATACATGGCAGATAATTGTTTGGGATCCCAGCTATATAAATAGATTTTCACAAGTTGAATATTTACTTCCGTGAGGGTGGAAGCGTTGCTCCGATTGGCTGATGGATAGGTCACAAGAAGGTGACCTTCTATTGGTCGTCCTCAGATCCTAAGCATAGCGATATTTAGGATATGATTTTAATCAGATTGGAACACGCCATGTGTACAGGTAAGCTTAAGCTGCAGTGTCATTGGCTGGGATATAAATAACAATAGTGGAAATTCCAGGTTATCGAGAAGATAGAAATGAATGCGTTGTCTTAGATCTTACCGTAGGGAGATCGTAAACTTCAGTCAGATTGTATATACACTTAAATACACAGATCATAGAAAGTCATTGTTTGAGTACAAAAATGTTGTATTTTCTTATTTCTCTTAAAACAAAACTAAGAAAAATATATTGCAGTGTCAGCGTTACTTTACACAAAACAAAACAGAAATCAAAAGAATTACATAATGCACTTTCTGAAATTCGTTATAGGTAACAGAGTCAAAATTAATGTAAGTACCACACTATTAATCGTCATTATTTACGTGTATTATAATACAAGAAATTCGGTCAACCGGATAACTGCTAGACATTTTTTCACGAAAACGGACCATTCAGTATAATGTTACTTTTTTGTGCTAGATGATAATCTTTCACTTCTAAGAATTCTGTCAACAAAGAAATTCCCTGAATTCTTTGTATTTTGACAGATAAACTCGGTTCGTGTGAGTAAAACTGTATTTTTTACTTCGGGGAATTCCGGTTTAAGACAGATTTTAATGTCCCGGAAGCAGGTGCTTGCTGAAGCACGAGGCACATGTTTTGCTTGTAACTTGATAACCTATGTGTCATCTTTTCTTTTGAAATTCTTGTCTCCTGTTAACTTACTCCATCTGAATACTTTACAAAGACTTGTCCCATTTCCTGCCTCAGGATGAATAGCTAATGGTCCAACGTATTTTCTTTTGTCTGTGGTTTTAGAGTATCGTCTCTTGAAATTTTAGTAGCCTCAAAAAGCCGTAAACTAAATGAATTTCCATTGGTTGACTGTATTAATAGAGAAACTGTGCGTATCTGAAATAACCTACAACCTGGGTATTGTTGTATGGCTCATTCGTTTCGATTTGAAATTAAATGCAACAATTATTCTCAAAAAAACAAAACCGGAACTAGAATACAAGAAGCACTTACAATGAGGACTATATGTTTTAGAACTTATTAAGTCCCGATACTGTCAAAGTATGTTTTCCGGTCATCTCCGCACAATCAACAACGGATTACTCAATGTTAGACATTCGACTTCAGATGTAACCGGAAGTAGGCCCTTGCGTTTTTACTGGAGCTATCTGTCTTTTATTTTTTTTGCCTTTTCACATTTAATTGAATTGGATACGAGGTAGCGGCAGAAATAAATACTCGCTGCATTATCAGTGGCAGGATTATTTTACGTCTGCTTCTAAAGTTGAGGCGAATAAAACCAATCTAAACGGTGAGTAATTGTACAGTTTGTTTAATAATTCTTTAATTTTTTACTGACTTGTTTTTAATTTTCATTATCTTTTTTCAATAGTTTTTTTCCGTCATCGAAAATGTGTAAGTAGATAGATAAAAAAAAAATCATAAAAAAGAATTTAAGCAGATTTAACACGAGACACGAAATTATTATTAATATAACTGTGACTTAAACCTAGAATACGTTTGATTCAATTTGTCAACTGATTTGCTGGCAGTTTGCTAACAAGAGCAAGTAACATGAGTATTAACGTAAGTAGATTTTCTTTGTTTTATGGAGAAAACAACCCACACGTGTTACAATACATATTCTTCTAAAATAATTGAATAAAACACTTTTTATCTGAATTTTTAAGAAATGTTTGTGTAAGTGCACATGTTACGCCGTCGGTGTCCGACAGCTTTTATACGTTACGTTAACTGGCTGCTGATCAACCGAAGTTGTTGAAGATATATACTTTCTACTTAAAGAAGGATATTTCTATTCGAACATTTTCTTGTAAGTTTATCGAATGAACAGCAGGCAATATTAACACTTTTTGGATTGATTATCACACAATCGATCCATTGATATTTAAGAACGACAAGAATGCTCTAGCTACCTTCCAAACAAGTAGTTATATCTATTCAAACATTTAAAATAACGTATATACTCCTCACAAAAAGTCAAGCAACAAACATTTAAACTGTGAAAATTTTTTAATGAGACCTCAATAGTAAATGAACAAGTGCACAAATAATCTTCAACATTTCATCAAGTGAAATTTAACAAAGCATCTTGGAAATCCATTCCGATCTCACGATACTGTTAACAAACAGTAAGGCACATGGAAATCAGGTGTTGTAAAATGTAAACAGCCAACGCAAATTTCAAACACTTCAGGTCAAAAACACGCAAAACCATTTTCAATAGCGTGTGTGACCCCCGTAAGCACCTATGCAGCCCTGAATGCGGCGTGGCAGCGAGGCAGTTAAGCGGTCCAGCTGGTTCTGTGGGATGGGTCTCCACTCCTTCACAAGGGCTACTTCCATGGCATCCAGAGAGTGGGGACGGACGGGCATGCCATTAACAGCTCGCCGAAGAATGTCCCACACGTGCTCGATGGGTTTCAGTTCTGGGGAACGGGCTGGCCAATGAAGGCAAACGACATTGTTGTCTTTCAGTTCATTTTGAAGGACTCGTGCTCTGTGACATGGCGCATTATCATCAATGAAAAGGTATTCATCACCAAGTCTCCTCATTTGAGGGTTACTTGAGGCCTGATGACGTCATTTAAGTAGCGTTCAGCATTCAGCGTGCCTCTCCGGTACAGCACAAGATCTGTACGTCCTCCAGCCCAGATGCCTCCCCAAACCATCAAACTGCCGCCCCCATAACGGTCGTGTTTTGCAATACCACAAGTCGCAAATCGTTCCCTTGGCTGTCTCCAAACTTCCTGATGCCCATCATTGAAATCCAAACTGAATCTGGACTCATCAGTAAAAAGAACTCTTCTCCACTGATTCAGTCTCCAATTTGCATGTTGGCGAGCCCAGTTGAGACGAGTCTGACGCTGACGCTGATTCAGGGGGAACCGTTGTGCTGGTGGGCGTTGACGAAAGTCAGCCTGGTGAAGCCTGTTCCGCACAGTTTGAGTGGAAACTCTGGTTCCTGTGGCAGATTCCAGGTCGGATTGCAGTCTTCTGGCGGCCACAAAGCGTTGGCGCCTTGCAGAAGTGACAAGGTATCGATCCTCTCGTTGGGTTGTAGCCCTCAGACGACCACTTCTTGACCTTGCCGAGAATTGTCAAGTTGCCTGGAAGCGTTGAAAGGCCCTGTGGATGACGCTTCTGTGGACGCCGAGCTGCCTAGCAACGTCACTCTGGGAAACACCACCCTGAAGCATTCCAATGGCATGAGCCACCTCAACTTCTGTCAAAACTCGCCGAACCATTGTCACTAGTGAAAACTGTACAGAAACTAGCCTGGGTTTTCTTTTTAAAGAGTGCAATGACGAAGCATTAAACGAAATTCAGTCTGAACAGTCTGATTTGACCAATAGAAAAAGTGAAATAGTACCTAACTCATCAAGTGCTGACTTCTCGTTTTGCACGTGCATCTTGTGCTCAGTGATAACGGTGTTATGTTGCAATGATTACGTGCTTTTCTTCACATGTACACTTATGTGAATATATGTGTCATAGGACCAAAACGAGAAAGAAATGATTTTGTTGCTTGACTTTTTGTGAGGAGTATCTGCTCTAGCTACCGCCTAAACAAGTAGTTATATCTATTCAAACATTTAAAATAACATATTCATTAGAAGTTCAATGCTCATTTAGCAATACAGAAAATACCTACGTTTAAACGTTTCTGACTACCGGTGCATGAGAGAAAGTTATTTGTCATTTTCTATTTTTTACAATTTTATGTCTAATGTTCCATGTGACGTAGAATATAATACGTAATTCATCCCCAAACGAGATTTCACAGAATGAAAATCGTGTGCGGCAAGTGACCAGTTGACAAGAAACTTTGATGTAGATTCCAAAACAATCAATCCATCAATTTTTTGTAAACTTTTATTTCAGATGTCGTCCCCGTTACCTATGATGGCAGATACAGTGTTTACCAGCTCTATTCAAGAGGAGATCAGAAAACATCTTAACTGGCTGCATAAAGAGACAAGGGTGAGAAAACAAAATTGTATATGTATACAATGTTACCTGAATACTTCCGGTCATTTTTAAATAATTTTTATGTTCTTCACAAGTTAACTCCTTGGATATTCTTTAGTTAGGATTCAATGTGAATTGTAGCCATATGTGCAGTTCAGAAGTTATTACATTTAAAATCTCCACTGACACAATTGTATTTATCAAATTTTCCGAAGTATTAAAAGCATCTCTACGGAAGAATGAAGTGAACATTGAGTTTTTTTATTATCTTATCTCGTTGCTGTGAGTAATAACTAAGATAAACTTATATCGTGGCCACTGATTGTAACTGAAAAAAACCCAACAAATTAAAAAAAAAATTCGCGGCCACGCATTATAATAGTAAAACGAAATAATTAGAATCTATTTCCTGGCCACAAATTATAAAAAAAAAATTGTGGCCGCGAATTATAACTAAGAGGAAAAACCGAAAGTAAAAAAGATTATAACGTGGCCACGAATTATAACTAAGAAAAAAAAAGAAAAAGACAAAAAGACTATTTTATTCCCACGAATTATAACTAAGAGAAAATCGTGACAACGAAATATAACATAGGGAAAAAAAGGAACAGAAGTTTTTATACACCGTGGCTGGAAGACTAATCAGGTCCCTACATTATAACTAGACTGGCTCCAGTCATTATGTTCTGATATTTCAATTTAAGATCTCCCTTGTATTTAGCCCCTCCTACCGTTCCCTCATAAAGTTGGTGTGGGTAAACAAGTACCATGTCTGTAATTACATTTTGTTAGTTTTCACAATTGGCTATCCTTTTTTTACCAGTCATTAGGTCTTCATGCTGTAGATGCTAACACACTACATTGCTGTTGCTGTTGTTGTTGTTGTTTTCTGGCCAGAATATGTCCAAACAATGTGTTTCTTCGTACTCTATAGACCTATTAAGTCTTGTGAGATTTAAAGAGAATATTTGTCATATATTGAAAATCTCATTGTAGAAGTGTCTTATACTGTCATAAGATGGTGTGATATGTGTCTTAAAAAGCCCCATTCAACGAGGGTTGAAAAACAAGTTTATTATTTGTCTAATATATTATTCGTGGCTACACTGTAACCTGTTTGCAAGTAAGTGATATACATTGTAGTTTATACTTATAAAATGTTGGCAAGATGCAGCTGTTGCAATTGTTGAACTGAAATTTATACTAATGTCATCTTTTTAGGAATTCCAGATTGCCTCATATTACTCGTATTTCAAAATTATCTTTCAGTTCCTCGACTTGGATAAAATATAACAACATAGTGATACGGTGGTCTACAAAATGCATTCGAGATTTTCAGATTTTTCTTACTCAAAACTTTTAAAAAATGTTTTACAGGAATTGCATGAAGTGCTGGAGATAATCCATGTTAAAAATAAGAATTATCATCTCAACCAGCAAATGTTCTCCAGTATACCAGGTAAGGGGATTTTCATCATGGGCGAACCAGGATTATCTTACTAAGTGAGAGTGTACTAATCTAAGTGAGATTAACGTGACGTGTGCAAGCTACGGATAAGTGTAATATACTGAGTTTTGATGAAAAAAGTACTTTTTTTTCGAAAACTTCACATGCAGCTCAAATGATACTGAAATGTGTTCTCTCCCTGAGATCAGGAATTCTGGCCCGCCTGATTGTTTTGCCCATTTTTCGACCGTCACTTTAATTTTCTATTTCTGATATTAATGTCTTTTATTTAAAAAGGTTTATTCATTTCAGTCATTGAAAGCTCTCCTTGCATAATAAGATTTATTTTCTAGCCAACAACAATGGACGTACAAAATGGCTAATTTTGAAATCTGTCGAATTTTAGAGATACTGTAAGATCTAAAAGAAGTGGTCATAAATTGTCTGTTTGTGACATAAAAATGCAAATCATATACGTAAGCAAAAACACTGTCACATGACAATTGTTACGTAAATTTCAAATTCAGCTTACCTTAAAAATGTACGTAAGGTGTTTACCTATTATTTAATGTGTAAGGTGACGCTAAAGTAAGTGTGAAGCCAACGACAAACTACAGTCTGATACCCAGAGTACTTTTCGCAGCAAAATGATGTAAGGAATCAGGGGCAGATAACACCAGACTACTACAAAATATAGAGTAGGTGCATATAATAAGGCTTTCTTTCTCCAAAAGTTATTGAAGAAAACGACTGTATTTCCTAAGTTAGCATGCCGAATTTACCTACATTTGATGATACATACACCTGAAAATTGTCATTCAAAATTTGGGTTTCCACCTTTTTTATATGTAGACGACATACAACAGTTGTCTTATGACAATGTACCCACCACAAGACGCCAAGAGCTGCGAAGACATTTAGACAATGCAGACGCTGAAATGCTACGAGTGATACAAGTATGTTATAGCTTTTTTTACCGCGTAACAAAATATGACATCACAGACTTGTTGTTGGGTGTTGAGCTGATTTGATAGCTTCGGTTTTTTTTGAAATATGTATAATTCCATCCCTTACATAACGACAACGCAACAAACGGGTCGACTAAATTTTGAGATTTTGACAGAAAGATAAAATTTTAAAATTCATTTTTAGATTTACTAAGATTTGGGTCTGTTACATTATACGGACATATGGTATCACGTGGGAATTTCTATTTTTCAGTTTTTACCAAGTTTGATAAAGTTATGTCAGTTATGCACATTTTGTTTAAAACGTTTCAAGTCCTTTCATCGACCACAAACATAAGAAAATAATAATTTCAATTCCGTTAGCTGCTTAATTTTACATTTGAAAGTCTAATACGCGATGGAAATGATTCTGTCATAATATTAAAAAATAGACGACGCTACTTACTGTGATGCAAATACGTATACAGTTTTTTTTCACTGAACAAGACAGCGACACACAGAAACCACAACGGTTTGGTTTTGCCTTAATAACGCTTATGTTGTTAGGGCAGCACCTTAAACGGATATATGATTGTTATATAAATTTATTTTCCTTATTTTGGTAGAAGCTTGTCAAACATTTGAGAGTATAAATCCATGCAAGACACTATTATACTACCAACATAGTGGACAAAAATATTGGATGGAGAAAACAAACCTCTTAATCCAGTCAGACCGATTCAAAGGTTGTTTCTCCTTTTAATGCAGTTAAGCACTTGATTATTTTGTCAATGTATTACCTCAAGTAAATGTGACGTCAAGAACCGGTTAGATTTTATACCCGGTTCCATGATATTAAGAAAAACTGAAGAAGGTAACGGTTTCAAAAGTGGCAGGCTAAACCATCTAACACCATCTTAACTCTTCTAGCTGGGATTTCAGGAGAGATAATATTGCTGTATGTAAGACTTAGTTTGAACATAAAGCCATGCATTAGACAAAATATTAGTTGTCGACATTGCTGCGCGCCAAACATAACTTCACAACATTAGTAGACCTCTACATCCAAAAATCCAAAGAAAAACTTGAAGTTGCTAACATTATATCTGTTCTATCAAAGTAATACGAATCAATTCATTAAGTATGTTATGAACATATGTTTTTTCCAAATCCTAATTCAGTTTCAATTTCAGGAATTAACCAAAAAACGAAGAACAATGTTGTCTGAGCTAGAATTGACTCACCACAAGGTTACAGAAGATGCTCGTGGATTCTTCGTCCGGAAGCAGCAGTTAGCCGGAAACGGTGCTCCATTTGATTTTACAACGGCAGCAGACGAACTGCAAGGATGGTAAATTACATTTAAAGTGATTGTGCACATTGGAGGTCAAGAAATTAGAATCTAAACAGATATATCTCTTATACAATATTTCTTAGACAACAGTTTGAAATTTCATTCAGATGACTCGTACTTAACGTGCTTGTTCTACTGCTCGCGAAACCCTACCGAAAAAAATGTAGTTGTTATCCAGTGTTTCACCAATGAAAAAGCAAACCTTTACCAGTCTTTGTCGCAGTATATGCTCTTTTATCTATATAATAGTTTCCTTTTTTCTCATTTTATTTGGTAATTTTAAACGCTACTGAAACTTAGGAATGAGGAACTTAATATTCTTAGATATTGACGTACATGAGCTTTTTCATTTACGTTATGGGGAAGGTGACTGATTATTATTATATATAATTTTTATATATTATGGACGGGGCTCTCTTTTGTGAAATTTAGTTTTCTATTACCGGTGATGGCACAAGGGAGGTAAATCTTGAAAAAAGTTGAGTTTAAAAATTCCTTAGTGTTAATAGATAAATAGGCTTGCAGAGGTCAATGACAACTTTGTCACCGTGGTCCAGGGGCAGAGCGCAGGGCTCCGGATCCAGAGGTCGCGGGCTCGAATCCCGTCAGAGGCGAGATTCTTTCACGATCTTCACATTCCTCACCGCTGCGCGAATACTGGCATGGAGCGTGGTGAATCTAAGTTGTAAGTTGTATCGCAATCGATGTAAAATAAATGAGTCTGAACTGAACTTTTACTGGTATGCATCTGTAACAGTCGGATCACAGGACACATGTTCATGCAAGACGTACCTGTCAAAGTCCTCACTGACTTGTACAGACCTGCTTACCCGTGTTATAAGTCGAAAAGCAAACTAAGGGGAGTAAATCCTAAGTTTAACCGTTTGCAAGATTTATGTCCCCTGCCTCGATGAATTTAATTTTAAAAAAATATTTATTCTTATCTATAAATATTGATTGATATATTTCATGCAACGGGAACGTGATTCATAAGAGGGCCTTTTAGGCATAGTAAAATCATACACAACCTATCTAAATGCTGGAATATTTCAGGTATAGAGAGCTTGAAAGTATTATCCTTCAAAACAGGAAGCAAATAGTCGGAGAAAAAGAGCTTTGCAGTCAGCGGCCTATCAACATATCGCAGGGAATGACCAACCCAGATCCTCTTCCCAAACTGGATGATCTTCTCAGATCAGTTTTTCAAAGGTTCGATTTTGTCACTGGGTCACATATTTTTGGTATTTTACTTCAATTATAAAAGTAAAATGTGTGTATGTGTAGCGAAATGGCAAAAATTACTTAAATCACTTAAAATAATTTTGAGACTCATCAAAACGGTTTGGGCATTCCATGTTTGTGTGACGAATTCTTGTCATATGCACTGATTTTCTTTCAGAGTTATTTATCATTTTAACTTCTGCAAACTGAACTTCTTGTTTAAAAATCTAACCGAGACGTTTGTGAAAAAATTGTGTATTTAAATATACGTATGTAAATGCCCGATGTTTTTTTTTAGCGTAGTCAGAGCAAGGGAGATTCGAGTCACTGGTCGTTAGCAGTTTCTGTGTTTCATTTAGGTCAATACTGTCTCAGTGATTTTTTTAAATATGTTAGGCCTACTTTTAAAAGCAACAAACTGTTTTAGAGAACTGCCCTAAGGCTTTTCTTTTTTTATCCCCCTCTCTCTCCTTCTCTGGCTGTCTGTCTCTCTTAGCTCACCGAGCTTGGACAAAACTGTTTTTATACGCAAAAAATCTTTTTCGAAAGTCGTCGCACGTAAAACTAACATACCAACCGCGTTCCCTTTCATGCTTATATATGTCAGAGTGAGAGCAACTGATTTATGATCACAGATATTAGGGGCATAACTGGGATCCCTAATATGCACGTGAATGAAAATCACAATGTTGTACTGATTATCATACATTACGACTCAAAGTAAATAAAAAGTTAAAAAAGGTTAAAGGTTTCTTATTTAACGTGGGTAGTGGTGTGGATGGAACAACTTATTTCCAGAAGAGCCCATGGTGCGTGTATTTTACCTCCCCGGACCACAGTCTAGGCCGATACTGAGGGAAACATGTACTGATGTAATTTATTGGGTCATTAGAATAATTGATTATTTACAAAAGAACGGATGTTCAAAAATTATTATGTAAAAATATAAAGACTTAAAAAATGCATTCGGTTAATGTGTTGTATTTGGAATTTTCAACTGAAACTTTGACATTATAATTATTTCATTTAATGCCATTTTTACCGACATGAAATAATCGAAATTTTAGGGTATTCCTCTTTACAGTAAACCTGTACTTACAAAACATGTGATAAACCTATACTTACAAAACATGTGATAAACCTATACTTACAAAACATGTGATAAACCTATACTTACAAAACATGTGATGTACTGTAGTATTCTTAACATAAACACTTAATAGTTTGCGATTTTGTTTCCAGATCGTTACTTATTGAACAGCAACCTCCTCAGATAGTGAAGAAAGAGAGCAAGTTTCCATCTTCAGTGACGCTTAGATTACTGGTCGATGGAAAACTAAATCCACGGTTTCCCCTTCCAAATGTCAAAACAATTATCATAAGGTCAAGTTCGGATTATGGTTTTTTCTTCTTTTTTTCAGTTTTATACTTCTTCTATGGTAAATACACTTATTTCCGTTTCGGTGGTTCAGGCATGTAACAGTAGCCTAGAGAATATTAAAATTGCTTAAAGAATGAAGGATTTATGACTAATTTGGTGCTTCGTAACTAAATTTAGTTGTTTTAGAGATGTTTTTGGAAAAAAATTACTGCGAACAATGACAAACACACCCTGGTATTGACATCAACATTCAAGATTTGTGTTTCAGAGTGTCAGAGTATTTCTTTGTTTATAGCAACGTGTCCTTACAGAATTTGTAATGTAACTATTTAATTGTGTACTTTTAAGCCATTTCAGATCCAAAATGCCGTGGAAAATAAGTGAGGTATTTGATTAAATTTTCTCGTAAAAGACGTGATTAGCAGATGTATCAACATGGTGACCTTTCATTCCCTACTTTTCTCATCTTCTCAGAATATTTCTGCCAATTTACAGATCTACAAGCATATGTTTTGCAGAGTTATGTCAGAATAAAAAAGAACGGGATATATACTTTGGCATCGAAATCTAGCGACACGGAAAACTAGTTGGAATGTTTTCCGGCAACATCAATATCAAGCATCATTTTGACGCCTTTTCATTTTTTTCACTTGTAAAAAAGCGTGGAAATGAATAGAAGAACATGATCTTGATTCATCTGCAAAACTTGCATTTTATGAGAAAACCCTCAAGAAATAGATAAAAGACCGTTTTTTAAGCCTGTTGGTAGATTTAGATCTCTGTCACTGGACTCGCTAATTTCCATGGCATTTGAAATATAGAAGGATAAACAATGTCAAATTTGCAAGTTATAGTTTCTAATTCAGTCCAACATAAGTTGCTTAAAACAAGGAAGTAATTCCTCACTTTAAAACACATAATTTGAACGTCTATGTCTGGAAAGTTGTCTCTTCCAGAGTTTGATATGTAGAGCGGATCTATGCTATCCGGTCTACTCGCCATATCACCTTGTCCAACAGATATGTTATTATGTCTACATACAGAATAACATGTTTAAAGTCATGCCATTATGTTTATCCAACAGATATGTTATTATGTCTACATACAGAATAACATGTTTAAAGTCATGCCATTATGTTTGTCCAAGAGATATGTTATTATGTCTACATACAGAATAACATGTTTAAAGTCATGCCATTATGTTTGTCCAAGAGATATGTTATTGTGTCTACATACAGAATAACATGTTTAAAGTCATGCCATTATGTTTATCCAACAGATATGTTATTATGTCTACATACAGAATAACATGTTTAAAGTCATGCCATTATGTTTGTCCAACAGATATGTTATTATGTCTACATACAGAATAACATGTTTAAAGTCATGCCATTATGTTTGTCCAACAAATATGTTATTATGTCTACATACAGAATAACATGTTTAAAGTCATGCCATTATGTTTATCCAACAGATATGTTATTATGTCTACATACATAATAACATGTTTAAAGTCATGTCATTATGTTTCTCCAACGGATATGTTATCATGTCTACATACAGAATAACATGTTTAAAGTCATGCCATTATGTTTCTCCAACGGATATGTTATCATGTCTACATACAGAATAACATGTTTAAAGTCATGCCATTATGTCAATTTGCAATGATTTCCTGTTTCTTCATCAGTGTTATCTAGCTGATTTATCATAATGTCTATATACAGATTTGATTTCTTTAAAGATATGCCATTATGAATTCGTTTTAGGGTAACTTGTCTGCTTAGCATACTCTCTTATTTTTCTAAGCTTATTCTCATCGTGTTTAAGTTAAAAAGTGATTTGTTCAAAGTTATGATGCTAGTTAGTTCAAATTGCTGTTATGTCTACAAAATTATTTAACTTGTTTACCATCATATCATTTTGTCAAACAAATATTTCATTGTGTTTAAGATAAATAGTAATTTGTTGCAAGTAATAATACTATGCAAGTTCAAATTGCCATTATGTCTACAAAATGATTTAACTTGTTTACAATCGAATCATTGTGTTATACGGTATAATGTTTCGACCTATTCATTTGACATAATTATATGTAAGTCAGAGAAAATGGAGTTGTATATACAAAATAGCTCCGTTTGAAACAGGTTCAGACAGTGAAGATAATATTCGTTTGAAGACAAACATAGGGAGAGAGCAGGATGACCTGGTGAATTGTCATTATAGCATAATTTAAAACAAAATGATAGTGTAGGAAAACGTTATGACATGACCATTGAACAAGACAGTCAGCAGAAAACTCAAATAATATCATGACTTTGAACAAATTAATACTGTATGTGAACATCATGACAAATCTGTTTTAACAAAATAGTACGGAGAGCAGAGAAGAAAGAAAAGTCTGTGGACATAATAACTCTATTTTAAAGTCAGAACGGAAAGTTTACTGACGTAAACTATACAGGTTTTAGGTCATACAAAATACGTACAATAAATACTGTAAATCATTTGTCATGTGATCACAAAAAGTCAAGGTAAACTTTTCAAACTTGAGAATCATACATATCATTGTCCGTTTGACAAGATCATAGTAAATATAGTAGATAAATGCAAAAAAAAAACAAAACAAAAAACAAAAAAACACACACACAACCAGCGAATCGACAATATTGATATGATTAAAAAATAATACTGTTTATAGGCATTACAAAGTCATGACTTATTACAACAGACAGTTTTATATTGCGGAAGCCTGTAACTTAATTATAATTATGGAATACAAACTAATTTCAGTGAGCAGCAAGCGTGCGACGTCCTGAATGAAAGACCTGTACAGCCAGACCACGGGAGAGTATCGGACGGCGAGGGAGTTATGGGTTACCATAATAGCAGGGTTGTATTAAAATTCAGGAAAATGGTGAGTGTGGTCAACTGTTTGCTAGAAAAGATAGAAAATGAACCCGAAAATTGATCTAAAAGATGAACTGAAATTGAACGGATATATTAAACCGACCTTGTAATATTGAATATTGAATCGTTCTTTTTAGTACTTGCTCGTCTGGACAAAATTTTTTGTTTTATTGCTTTTGTAATGTTTTTTATCTGTATTTATTCATTTTGTTTGTTTGTTTGTTTTCCTGTTGTTATTTATTTTTCTTGCTTTTTTATTTTAAGTATGAAAGTATTATCTTAATATAGCCAACAAATATATCGAGTTTACACCTTTGTTTTTTCTGTCATATTACAAGTTGATTTTAGTATATCTTGATACGGCTCTGTCTGACTGATTTTACCAGAAATATGAAAAATGTGAAAGACTTGTAGTATTATTGAAAATGACACACCTGTTATGAATATAATTCTAACATATCTACATAGGAACTTGTTCGTATAAAGTTGTTATTGTATGTGCATATCAGTTTATGATTTTATGTTATTTCAGTCTATTGAGCATTTAAATCGTCCGACAGGGAACGGCAGATTACGTCAGGTAGAGGACCTGATTTCTTCACAATATTAAATATTTTCATTTTAAAGACCACCATTATTGTCTCTGCGACCAGAATAAAAATTGGTCAGCCTTCATCGCCTGTCTTTCCTTGCAGTCTGACCATCAATCTAAGTTGTTGGTTACTTACTAAATAGTCTTTTTTAAAGAAATTTTCTTTGAACTATACCTCTGTAAATTACACTGTCCGGACTAAAATATAAGCAGGCACATTAAGCAAACCAACGGGGTAGGCTGATCGCATGACACTCGTTTGTATACTCGATGGTATGCACAGCAGCAGTGTTACTAACTTGGTGTTGCCAACGACGCCATGAAAGTAGCGACATAGCGGTCTAACCAAGGCGGCGTGGCAGCCTAGCAGCCTGAAATATATAATCTATCCGGAAGAACACACATATCATTGTTAGGAAGAAAAAAAACAATTAGGAGTTATTAAATCAAGTGACTGAAACTAATGGTGTTAAGTACGAATCACAGTAATCATGACATGAAACAATGTTAAGACAGACAACCAAAACAAAAATGGTTCAAGATAGATTTTCAGAAAATTGAAAAAGGGGATCCGTCTACTAAATTATTGCACGAGAGTTTTCTTTTTCTCGTAGACGAACACTTACTTTGTTTTCTTCTTGACCAACAAACCGGTAAAACGTAACACGGGTAATGTATGGAGTTGGCGGCACATCAAAGAAAGATATGTGACAGTCAAGTCGTTTGCAATGAATATAATGAGTTAAAAGGAAAATCTTATTATATAATTATATTGAATTATAAGATTTTTAGGAGACTTTCGTTTGAAATAAAACATTTAATGAATGGATGAAAAATTTCAATTTCAGAAAGTAGCGGAGAAAAAAATGTGCCTTCTTTTTATGGCTGAAATCAAGATAGAGGATTTTGCTCAGCCGATCCAGATCAACGTAAAGTTCATATTTATTTCATTTATTTATTTATTTATGTATTGAGTTTTGCTATCTTTCATTATTATATGTTTTGCTGAACTGAAGCTTTAATTAAATGTAAGAAAATGAATAACTTTTGAAGAATTTTTAGTTTTACCCACTTAATTTCTGTTATCGCAACAAAACAATGGCCGGCCCGGCTATCTCAATCGGTAGATCATCGGATTGTCAATCCCCATCAGAGCTGGCAAAATTTCTCCGTGATAATTAATCTCAAGCAATGCATCTATAGGTCATTTGTCCCTCACCTCAAAAGCAAGTGAGGAAGTAGTTAGTCAATTGCGGAGAAATTGGTTAGTAGACTGGTTGGATACCCAGGAACATCGTTGTTAGGTGGACTGACCATGCTGTACCGGGCATTAGAGCGAAAAAACAAACAAGACAATGTAACACTGAAAAGAAGGCGGAAACATTAAATTATTATGAAGACGTTAGTCTTACCAAAAAAAAAATCGCCTTGCACAACTTCATGGATGTTTAAAAAACAACAACTTTAATACGCTTCTATAGGAATTCGATCTATAATGATCGAAACTCATTATTATTTAATATTATGTAATATAGATACAGTTTTATCATGCGTCTTTGCAAATGTAGTTACGATTTTCTGCGCCGCCGCGCTATTGTACGGGAACGTCATCCATATTGTTGTTTTGTTTCATACATACATCACGGCGAACGTTGATTGCATAAAAATAATATTTTAAAAAAGTGGTATCTCTCCAAACTGATTTGTTCGCATTACCAATGATAAGAAAAAAATTTCCCTTTTCCTGTTTTTCATTTTTTCTTTGCTTGATTACTCCTTTTCTTTCAATTTTCTCGTCCCTTCTTTCTTTTGTTTTGCTTTTTTTCATTCCATGATTATTAATTATGTATGTCCTTTGTTAACTGACGTATTTATGTTTAGACCATGTCGTTGCCAATCGTGGTTACTGTTCACGGAAATCAGGATTACGACATGGTTGCGACAATCACGTGGGATAACCAGTTTGCATTGCCGGTGAGTACGGCTTCATAAAGGTAACATGTAAGAGAAAACATGTCATAATCACAGAATCTTCACATTACATAAATCGAAGCAACTAGTACATTATCATGTGAGAACGAGTTACTATATCGTTGGAAAGTGAAAAATATATTCGTGCGCGATTCATTTCTAAAACACTTAACCAGATCTAGTAGTGGTTCTTGCAAATAGTTAGTTGTTCATCTTAGCAGATCCTCGGGGTGAGCTATTGTGGTACCATTTCTTCCGCCATCCGACGTCTTTCGTCCACCACTTGCTTTAGCACTGTCTGGTAGACATCAACCAAGTTTTTTCAAATTATGTCCCTCGGGCCACTTTTGGCTCATCCCTTGGGGTCATTGTTTTTTTACATAGACATAAAGAAGAAAAAACTTATTCTCTAAAGCCTTATGGCGTAGAGTCTAAGCATATAGTGTGTAGCATTGTATTGTAGACCATTATCAAGTTTGTTCAAATTATATCCCTGTGGTCACTTTTGGCCCATCTCTTGGGGTCACTGTTTTTTAGATAGACATAAACAAGAAAAAAAACTTAAAAAAATAATTTTTAGAAACTGCAGGTCATGCAGGTTTGAATATTTCGTATGTAGCATTTTCTAGTAGATCTCTGCTAAGCATAATAAAATTATGTCCCTGGCGTGACGTTTGGTCCCGCCCCTGTGGCTATTGTGTTTTAGATCAAAATTTCGAGAAAAAATCTTCAAAAATATTCTTCTTTGAACTTGAAGCTGGAATTTAGATACTTGACAACTTCGTTGTTTCGGAGATCGCTACCAAGATTGTTCAAATGATTAGCCTGGGTAAAAATTTGTGCAATCCCAGCTAGAGGGTCTCTTGTTTTTTTACATAGTCTTCAAAAGTATAAATTCAAAAATCCTCGTGTCTAGTGTTTAGATATTTATTGTGTAATGGACCTGGGTTGAGGGTCACTGATTTAGTAAATGCAGCATTTTTTAATCGTCTCTCATACTGCTAGGCCCAGAGCTTTGATATTTTGTGTGTTGAATTGTCCACTGGTTCTCTACCAAAGTTGTTAAACTCATCATCCCTTGGTCAAAAGTGAACCCACTCTTGGGATCAGTAATTTACATCATTCCTTAGAGTGTTCTCTCGAACCGTAACGCCGATTGCCTAGATGTCTGAGTATGTTGTGCTTTAGTTGAAAATCAATCGTTTTCCGTGGTGGTAGGGGCAGCTTTACCCAGGTGAGCGATAAAGCGTTATCATGGCCCTCTTCTTCTATTTTTTCTCTTATGATTCAACGTCATTTAGACATATGAAATTTGATAAGTAGAATTGAATTGGTCTGTTCAATTTTGTTCCTTCATTAGAGAGATAAGTGAGGAAATTATTGTGGTCAAAACTACATGCCTGCAACTCTAAATTTACATTATTTCATTTTCAGTCAGGTGTTATAAAAGAAAAGGTATCGCTCAGAATCCTTCTTGGAGAAATAAGTTGTACTGATTTGCTGGTAACATGTTTTGCATACACTGGATTGAAACAATGTACATAAGGCTAAAATTTTTCTCGTGCAGCGTTACAATAAATGTGTTTTTCTTAATTATGTACGATTAAGTACGGTCAAACATGTCTCTGGTGTAAAATAAGGTAGGAGGAATTCAACCTGAATTTGAATCAGTCTGTAATAACAGAACATAAAAAAATGCTTGTCGCCTAGACAATAATACTAAGGTGAAGCAAAGTATAAGTTGTTGATAAAAAGAAACATGCACATTCACCTCTTAAAACTGAATAATCCTTTATCTTACAGAAAAGAGTTCCGTTCGAGGTCCGAGATATTGTGCCATGGTCAGATGTTGCCGTTATGCTTTCAATGAGGTTCTTTGGCTGGACAGGAATGGGATTAGATAACTCGTGTCTAAACTTCCTTGCCGACAGACTCTTTGATACTGAGCAGAGCAGGTCCGAGGTGTCGTGGTCAAGGTTCTTTAAGGTACTAAAACCCAACCCTGGAAAGTTCAGCATGCCTTGCGAAAAAACTTTCAGCCGTTTTCAGGCTTAAACTAGAATTTTACATTATAAAAATTCTTAACGTAAATACAAAGCACACCAGCCAATCATGATTTTTGTAACTACAGATTTCTTATTGAAAAAGACCATTTCACCTTTCAAGCGACGGATTGTTAACAAAAAATGGGCCGCGTGAGAGCATAAAACAGGTGCGCGATGACGTAGTATCCTAACATTGCTTACTTCATACATATCATTTTTATTTTTATACGCAATACATATATTTCAGACCGCTGGACCGCTAGCAGCCTTCAGATAACAAAACATGAAAAAACACTTTTTTATTTGCAAAATTACACACCAAAACACGTCTATTGTTGCTGTTTTTGACGCCTAGTCCAAAGATATTAGTTTTATTTTGATTCACAATGTATACCTTAGGCCGCGGGTCGCTAGCAGCCTTTAGTAAACAAATCACAAAAAGACGCTTTTATTTATTTGCGAAAATACACACCAGACCCCTTTTATTGTTGATGTTTTTGACACAGTCCAAAGATATTAAATTTATTTTGATACAAAATGTTTATCTCATGCCGCTAGGCCGCTGGACCACTAGTAGCCTTAAGATAGCAAATCATGAAAAGACGTTTTTTGCTTCTTTTTAATTTGAGACAATACATCCCAAACCCCTTTTATTGTTGTTGTTTGTTGACATTTAGTTCATAGATATCATTTTTATTTTGATACATAATATATATCTTAGGCCGCTAAGCCGCTGGGCCGCTAGGGTTAAGCCGCAAGGTCGCCAGCTTCACGAACATTCGATTTTTAAGTTTTTAGACATTTTTCTAAATATTCACTACCAGAAATAAACAGTTTATTGCTTCACAATTTGTCAGCTTTACTTGAAAAATACAAAGGTGTTAAACAAAATAAGCAAGTCTAATGACGGTAATGGCCACCATTTGCATCAATGAATACTTGGCGCCAACGGTGCATAGAATGATGGCCTACTTAAGGATGCGACATCCCACCTGTAATTATGCCGTTCGGCGTTATAAAGACGTCTCATCACTGATTAGTTAGGCTTGATTTTGTGGCGTTTGGTGCGGGAATTGTATAAGACCCAAAACGTCCAGTCTGAGCGATATCGGATGCTTGTAAACAAGAACTGACCGCAAAATGCATTTGCTTGATTCAGATACACATGACACGATAAGTAGATATTCACACAGTTAAATGTTCAAAAAGAAGATATGGGGTTAATGATAAGTGGGAATCTAGGGTGGCAAGTTTTCATTGACGGTTTGAATATATATATATATATATATATATATATATATGTATATATATATATATATATATATATATATATATATATATATATATATATATATATATATATATATGCATTTTGTTCTAATTCTCCTCCAGGGCAAAGTTGCAGGATTTGAGTTCACGTTCTGGAAATGGTTTTGGTACGCTGGCAAGCTTGTGAAAGAGTCTTTGCAAGACCTTTGGCAGGGAAAGTAATCGTAACATCTTTTACTCGATATATTTATATATGTATACAGACTTCAAAATGTATTGTTCTAAACAAGTGAAAGACATATGAACCTGCTGATCTGGATTTAATATTCGAGTTCTACTACGAAACTCACAAAGCTGGGTTTTCTGTCGCATGAAAAAGCAAATAGGGTTACCATATTTTACTAATATACACAGTGGACACGAAAAGAACCATGACTAACTCGTAGAAATGAAAATGAATGAAAAATAATGATAAAAACTCTACAGGCCCCATGAACATCAAGAAGAAAAGTCATCTATAAAGTTCTTTACTTCAAGGGAAGCAAACTGCCAATAGAACTGTCCTTCTTTGCAATATAACATTTTTAACACATATTTACCTTTTTTACAGACTGATAGTTGGTTTCATAGACAAAGAGGAGTGCAGTTCTAAACTGATGTCTAAGCCAGTAGGAACATTCATGCTACGCTTCAGTGGTAGTAACCTAGGGCGTATCTCGATTGCTTGGGTTAGAGAAAATCCAGAAAAACCAGGTTGATATATTAACACTTGTTTACTTCCTTTAATTTTGTCAGTGAATAAAAATGGACGTAGTTAGGAAGTCTAGGAAATAAATCGTATGTGGAAAGAACGAGTAAATTATTTCGTTGTATCTGAAAGCAGCTAATATTTAATTTACTGATAAAACATAGGAACGTATTCATCATTTCCATTCTAACTATGTAAAACCTTAACAATGTATATATACTGAAGTTTGAAATTCGGCCATCGACAATTAAAGCTACACCGAATTTGCAGACCACGGAATGAATCAGAAGCTGCTTAATCTCAGCCTCTATATTCTCTGCAAAGGTAAGTATCTAAAACCTGGTGTCATTCATTCAGATTCTGATATTTAAACTTGACCGCTCTAATACAACCATCTTTACTCAGTGAAAAACTAATCCAAAATCTCCTGTTTTCGCTATCTGGTTTACAGAGCTCCCCAGAGCCACATATAGAATTAGAACATTGTATTTCAACAAGCATTTAATAAGTCAATACCATAATAAAGCCATATTAATCTTTATTTACTTGACCAGGCCACTAAGAATTCACATATGCTCCTGATTCAGAAATTTGACTAGAGCAAATTCGAATCTAGAGAACAACACTTCTCACTGCCCCCTTAGCAGATTTAAAATGATTAGCTGGCGGCAATATGTTGTTGTTTTTTTTTTTTTTTAAACATTGTTTTTTTTTTTTAATGAAACGCTTGGCAGATTTTTTAAAAAAAGAATGCTGTCTGCAGGTGGCAAAGAAGTGGCACATCTAGAACCTTTCACCTCAAGTGACCTTTGTGTGAGAAAGCTTGCAGACCGGATACACGATTTAAACAATCTTCAATTTTTATACCCTGATCACAAGAAAGATGAAGTCTTTGGAAATTTCTACACCGCTGTTGGTAATGTGTTACGCGTTGCCTTAAAACAGAATACTGTTTATAATTATGAGCTCATGTTTCAATTTTCAGTTTTCTTCGACACGGCATCTTTTTCTCATTTTAATGACAATTAATTACTCTTATTAATGAGAAATTGCTACAGGGTACTGACAAGAAAATTCTCTTGTTGTTTGATAAGAAATGTGTCACTACCAGTTTATTTTACTGTTTTCAGTTACTATAAGGAACTTGCAATTGGC
This sequence comes from Cyclina sinensis, assembly GCA_012932295.1. Classification (NCBI taxonomy): domain Eukaryota; kingdom Metazoa; phylum Mollusca; class Bivalvia; order Venerida; family Veneridae; genus Cyclina; species Cyclina sinensis. The sequence continues at coordinate 31,826,312 of JAAONU010000002.1, read as the reverse complement.
AGGTGAGCAGTGAAATTGTCAACTGTCTAATGGACTACCATCGAATTTTCATTGTGATTAAGATCTTGTCATAACTGATGTATGTATTACCACCTTAATCGATTATTAAACTCGTAGTTGTCCGTAATTTTGAGTATATATACCTTAAGCGGGGCTTTAAAGATGCATACTTATTCGTTGAATTGCAGAAAGTTATCCTGTCGGAGGCTATACACCGTTTTCTATTATCAATGTCATTCCCGGTGAACAGTAGGTTGCTTTGTTATTTGTTAATTTACACATGCATGTTATTAAAGCCGTTTTTGACAAATAGTCTGGCATGATTCATAGCTTTTTTAAAAAACTCTTTATATAAGGTATATGATAGATTTCTGTGACGGCTTTGTGAAGTCATGACAAAGAGCCAACCTGTGAGAAAACTTCTGCTGACCTCCGCTGATAAATTTCTGACTCGCTTTCCCAGATTTTTTGGTGATAAACAACAACCCATGTCATCTGTTTTGATGCTTAATGCACATCAAAGGTAACATCGTGCGACATTGTGTATCATATATCAGATATATCAGAAAGAAATTTTGAGGTCCAATGTGCTGTAAAAATTGGCGTTCAAATCTACTATGAAAGGTACATCTGAACATGCTGTACAAATTAGTATTGAGTGTAGCATTTGGCATTACGTTATATTTTTTATTTATTTGTGTAGGTCAACTCCCATGGAACTTGATGATATTGAAATACATCCAGACGCTCTGCTTGATTTTGGACCGTTTCAATATCACTAAATTATTGACTGCGATCAGAACAAAACACTTAAAGCGTTTAAAGACGGTTGACAGGAGGCAAAGATTTGTGGAAATAAAACTTAACAACCCATGCTCATTTTACCTACTTGCACCATCTTAATAATAAAAGATATTTCTTTTCATCCAACATAACCGAACCACTTCTTTCATTCAAGAGAAATCGTCATGAGGTTATCCTATTCAACGAAATTATAATAATGTTGTAAACTGAAAATTTAAGTAAGATAAAAACCTTGAAGTGTATTCAGTGCATTTGAAAAGACACTAAGGATGTATTTGGTAGTATAACGAACACAAGTTATCAGATATATAGAGTAATTCTGTAGATACATTATGACCTATTGTTGATTATTGTAAATATAAAAATATGCGTCATTTTTTTCTCAGTTATGTAAACTCTTTTTGTAAATAAGATCATGATGACAAGTTATGCTTCAACTCCATGTTATAAATATGATAACCATCTAACATATCTCTGTTTTATATTTGATATGTAAGATTTGATTACATGTATGGTCAGCTTGTATTTCGATTGAATCTGAAAGATTAAAGACTTAAAATATTAGTTTTGATTAGATAATATCGTTTTGTTATATTTTCCCCATGAGTTATTTTGTAATGTCATGCAATACTTTCTTTAAATGTTAATATACCAGTCAGTTCAGTGATGTCCTGAACAGTCGTAATTCTAATAAATTTAAACCTGTCACTTGTCTTTACCACATAACGTCGTCTCAAAAGCTGCCGGCAGAGTTTTGGGTATGATAATTGCAAAGTTTAACCATGCAAGAGAGCTCCCTTTAAATGTTGTCGCAAAGTTATATGATTCTATTGTATGGCCGGTTATTGCCTATGGATCACATAAATGGGATACATTATCTTTCTACTGCATTGACGCCGTTCAACATAGCTCTTGGGATGCGAGATATACACCTACAGCTGCTATAAATGGGAATTTTGGTTTCATGTCACCCTTTGAACGACAATGGCAGACCATATGCACTTAGTTAGCTAGATTGGTCCAGGTTGAATAAAAAGTTTTTATGTATGGTATTAGAATGCTAGAAGAAATTGTAGAAATTCTATGTATAGAGTTAAAACTCAGCAAGATTGGCTGCCTACAGTTTTATTTTATTTTTCAACCTATTGCAAAAGCTACGATGAAATGTGTTGAACAAACAAAACAAAATGATGATTATTTTCAAGGCTACTGAGTTACTTTATGTCAATAAGCCTAACACTGTAAGAGCCAATGTAGTTAATAAACTAAGAAATTAGAAGCTATTTAAGCAAAATATATCATGTTGAATAATATTGCCAAATTGTTATGCCCAGAAAACACCGTTTGACGCGTTTACAAAATTAGGAACTGGGATGGCACCCATTGACATAATCAAAAAAATAACAGTATAAGATAAGTTATGAATGTATAAAATGTATACACAATGTAGGAGCTTAATATGCCTTGTTTAAAATATGTCACCCACAGGAAAAGCATTTAAAAAGTCGTGTCAACTTGTCATTTTGTACAAGAGTGGTCGTAACCTTTCAAAAATGTATATATTATCATTATTTATCATTTTGCCTGTACGTTAGGAGGCGGTTTCGTGGTCTAGAGGTTTTTCAATTAAATCATAACCTAGGGGTCGTACGACTTGCCATTCATGTTTTGGTTCGCGGGATAACAAAGTTTTGTCATTCTTTTATTCTATTTTTTTTTCAAACATTATAGGTGTCTAAACTAATTCATATGTAACTTATCAATTAATTTATTTTCTTTTTCCATGTAGTACATACAAATATATGAAACAAGGGTAAGCTCTTGGAAGCTTAACAGTTACAATACAAACCTATACCTAAAATACCTTTTCAAAATGGGGTTCTAAATTACTTAGACAAAGATATTTGGTTTGCAGGAGAACATACAATTATTATAAAAGGTTATAACTCAATTAAACTTGACAGGAATGTTTGATGCATAGCATTGTCTAATCATGGCTTCAGAATAAAAAAATGGTCCCGTCCAAGAGTCACTAGTTTTTTATTTACTTCTACAGAAAAACTTAACATCTGCTTACTATTTTTGAAACAAATTTTGGATCATATATATCATTTTGACTTTAACCTTCATGGGACTCTACTTGACCTACTGACACACTTTCTTGTTTTTCAACTACAGCATGAACTTTGAACTCACCATATATATTAGGGAGTATGCAGATTTAATTTTGACATATAGACAAACCCTTACTCATTGACCTATTTCTTGTTTCTGAAGCTACATCTATGAAATTTGGACGATAATTATATTCAAGTACAAGGAGTTTACCTTTGTTTTCTTCCTCTTTCTTTTCTTTCATTCTTTAACTACTTTCATTTTTTGCATTTGTTAATTTTGTCAGCTGCATCATATTTTGTTGGTTTTTGCTTAATAAAGAACAAATATCAGCAACTAAACCGTATGTATTGTGCCAGTATTCCTTACTTTTTCCTTGCTTACGAATTACTCTCTTTGGGTTTTCCACAGTAAAACCAGTGATTATTGTACATAAATCTAGTCAATATTACTTATAGTAAAATACATATTTTTACACAACACTCTCTTATTAAACATCAATATTTCCATGTAGTTTTTCAGTAATAATCTGTTATATTTTGATGTTTTCCGTCATTCTTGTAGGTCATTTTGTTTTTTGCAGTGAAGATGCTAGCAACTGATTGCTTTATTTTTAACAGTTTTTATACTGCATACAGACGAATCTAGCCATGTTTGCTCAGTTTGCTTCACATAAAAGCAAATATGGTGTTATTACTATTTATTTTATTTTTCTTTAATCAATTGAAAATAGATTTACTCGTGCAAGCTGTTTACCTTGTTGACACAGTGGAAGCTGTGGTTTGCTAAATTTTCTGTGGAGCGTTCGAGTTGTGAATTTCGAGGAACATTGCAGTGTTACTCACGGCTGCACTTTTGATCCACACTATATAGTCTGTGAAGGTACATAAACCCTGTTTGCAACTCAAACGGAAGGAATTAACATTAACACATTAAGACAGCACACGTAATTCTGGTCTAAGATTATCTAAAAATTTATCTAGTTTAAAAGTTTTATTTTACACTATAAGTGTAGATAACTAAACTGAAGTAATTTAGCGATTTTTTAAATAAGTCTTTCGTATATATTTATTTTTGGACAGTTCGGGTATTGTTTTAAAGCGGTTGCTTCGGCATAACTTTATTTTTCTTTTATTTTTAAATGAAAAGTTAAATTTATTAGTTTTAACTTTACGATATTTTTCAAGTCACCATTATTGAACGCCTCAAGGAATTTGTATAAATTCAGTTTGAGCCTGAAGTTTTTATTGTTGTGATATCTTAAACTAAAATTATGTAAACTTTTAATTTGTTTGTCTTTGTAGTAGCATTAGTAATGCCTAAATAACTTTTCTTATGCCTTAATAATCTTGTCAGCCACCCCTGAGTGTCCGTCTGTCTTGTGCCATGGTTACGATACAGCATGTTAGTGTGGTTCGCAGTAAACCGACAACAACCTCAGACCTAAAGCAGTGTTCGTCACTGAGTACAGTCCTAGACCCCTCCAATCAACAGATGGACTCGTATCACTTTGGACCATACAAATACAATACCTGGCCTAAAGTCCATTGCAAGAGAATCATATAGAGGCCGAATGTTACCGAATGTTACCAAGCCTTGAGTATATAGTACAATATGAACAGTTTGCATTACATTACATCGACCTACTTCTAAGCTTTTCTAAGCTTGCACTGTGGACAAACCATTACCTTAACCTACTTTCTGTTTTTGACGTTTCATCCAACGAAAGTTTGAGCCGTATGTCTGTGGATAAACTTGACCTTCTGACTTACTTTCTTGTTAATGTACATACAAATTATTTTGCACATCCGTGCAGTCTGATCATGGTCTACACTGTTCGCCATTCAGTCGGTAAATTTTCAATGAGCACCCCTGTAAACAATAAATGGATCTCGTCCAAATTGAAAGATGGACAAGTCCATTTAGGATATTTAGCAGGCTAAGGGTTAAGATCCCAGCGAAACTACTAGACTTCAGACTCGCACCTTAACAAAGCGGAATGATTATATTCTTGTCATGTGTGGATTTTTAAAGGTTTAGACCACTCTTTTACAAAGTGACAAGTTGACACGACCTTATAAACTATTTTGTGTGGGTAACAGTCTTTAAACGAGACATTCGTCACATTCATTATACATTTATTCTGTGTAGGTCTAATTTATGTCAGATTTTTAAAGCTTCACTGTTATGCATTATTATCATGTCAGAATTATTTTATTATCTTATATTTATGGAAAATACTTCTTCATCCTTTACCTGCTTGCGGCAAACATGTCAGCCTCGACGGTCACGGAACATTTGTGCTATCTCGTCAAAGTCAGAATTTACCCTATCGGTAAGACTTCAGTCTCCATATAATGAACATGATAAAGGTTTATTTATCTTTATCAAAAGTATATAAGATTATGTTCTTTCTAAATTCAAGGCACTAAACATTTTTCTATACTTTCAGGACAGAATGAAATTGGTGTAATTTGCTGCAAGCCAATGAAAGTGTTTATCACAAGAATTTGAACAATGTTCGTAAGATGAGGTGAATGTTTTACAACATACATATAAGGAAAACATATGACCCCTTGAACGGGGTCAATTTTGACCCCAGTGCCTTAACTGGTAAAGGTCCACTAGACGATGTTTCTTGCCAAATATCTCAGCTTTAGCCCATGTGGTTTCAGAAAAGAAAAGTTTTTACTATATACATATAGTATATAGTAAGAGTATATGTATAGTATATGCATATACATAAAACACATGATCCCTGGGCGGGGCCAATAATAACTCAAGAGCAACAATTTTAACAAACTAGACAATGTTTCATACCAAATATCTAAGCTCTAGCCCTTAGGGTTTCAGAGAAGAAGATTTTTAAATGTTTTACAATATACATATAAGGAAAACCCATGACCCCGTCCCCCGGGGCAGGGCCAGTGTTGACCCCAGGACCATAATTTGAACAATCTTGGTAGAGATTCACTAGACGATGTTTCATGCCAAATATCTAAGCTCTAGCACTTGGGTTTAAGAGAAGAAGATTTTTGAAGATTTACTTTATACATATAAGGAAAACCTATGACCGATGGGGCAAGGCCAATGCTGACCCTAGCGGCATTATTTGAACAATCTTAGTAGAAGTCTACTAGACGATGTTTCATGCCAAATATCTAAGCTCAAGCCCTTAAGAATTCAAAGAACATTTTTGAAGATTTTACCATATACACATACGGGAAACCTATGACCGCCATGGCGGTGTCAATTTTGACCCGAGGACCATAACTTGAACAGGCTTGATAGAGGTTCACTAGACAAGGCCAATTTTCACCCCAGAGGCATAATTTGAACAATTTTGGTAGAGGCCCTCTAGATGATGTCACATATCACATATCAAAGCTCTGGACCCTGTAGTTTCAGACAAGAAGATTTTTGAAATTTGCATTTTTGTAAGAGCTTTTTGGCCCTGTGATCTACTTATGCAACCGACCGATATCATTTTAACAACTTTGATAGGGTACTACCCAAGGATGATTCCTGTGAAGTTTGGTCAAAATTTAGTAATCGGTTTTAGAGGAGATAATGTTTAAAGAAACTGATGACGACACATGACGACGGACGACAGACAGAGGGCAATCACAAAAAGCTCACCATGAGCACGTTGTGCTCAGGTCAACTAAAACAGCACATATTACCAGAATAAACATCGTCTGTCAACACGGCAAAACCACAAGAACGATGAAGCTCCGAGTTACAGCTAGGATTTTTTCTTTTTTCATTCAATGTTATTGTCGTATATCATTTTTATACGCCCGTCGTATTATGAAAACGCAGGACGGGCTGGCGGATAGGCTGGTCTGCAGGCTGTATCCAGTTATTTTCCGGAGCACATCTTCTACATGCATGATGGGATTTAAGTATTACTTGATATAAATGTTTATCATCATAAGACGTAGTGTCAGGTCTCTAGGTCAAAGATTAAGGTCAGACTTAGAGGTCACATGAAAACGTTTGTCCCAAGATAAACTTGTACATTCATTGAGAGATTTAATTATAACTTGCACAAATGTTTATAATTGTGAGGCGGAGTATCGCATACAAATTCAGGTCCTGTGGCCAAAGTCAAGGTCACGAATAGAAGTCAAATGTCAGACAAAAATATGCAAATGTGTGTAGGCTCCATTTAGTCATCATGGATTGAGTGTTTCTATCACATATCATCACCATCACGGGACTGAGTGTAACACACACATAATCCAGTCCCATATATGCAAGGTCAAGGTCATTAGAGATAATGAAATGTCTAGATTTTGTCAGGAGCATATTTTCTACATGCATTGAGGGATTTAAGTATTATTTGATTCAAATGTTAACCAGTATAAGACATAGTGGTTCGCATATAAATCACGTCTCTTGGTCAAAGATCAAAGTCACATTTAGAGGTCAGAAGAAAATGCTTGTCTGGAGCTAAACTTCTACATGCATTGATGGATTTTATTATAACTTTGCACAAATGTTTATCATTGTAAGACGGAGTGTCGCATGCAAATGCAGGTCCCTGTAACTAAGGTCAAGGTCCTAAATAGAGGTCAAATATCTGATTAGAATAAATAATGTGTGTACTGACCATTTATTCATCATGAATTTAGTGATTCCATTACATATATTCACCAGACAGAGCATTACACGCATAATCCAGCTCCATACGTTCAAGATCAAGGTCATTAGAGATGATGAAATTTCCCGATTTAGTCCGGAGCATATCTTCTACATACATAAGAAATTTTTGTATGACTTATACAAATGTTTAGCATCAAGAGACGTGATGTTGCGCGCATAAACTAGATCTCTAGGTCAAAGGTCCAGGTCACACTGAGGTCAGAGGAAAACGCTTGTCCGGAGCAAAACTTCTACATGCATTGACATATTTTAATATAACTTGGTACAAGTGTTTACCATTATGAGGCAGAGTGTCCTGCGCAAACTTCAGGTCTGTGGCCAAGTTCAAGGTCACACATAGAGGTCACATATCAGATAAAAGTATGAACATGTGTGTACAGACTATTTAGTCATCATGAATTAAGGGATTCTATCACAAATGTTCACCACCATGAGACTGAGCGTTACACGCATGATCCATTGTCCAGATGACACAAATTTACTAAAATGTCATTAAACTGTTTGTGTACATATATTCGTGTGATCATACATTTCACACATTTATCAAAAGTGCATGAAATAATTACGTCAGCAAATATATGTATATTGTACTTGTTCTAAAGTTACAACCTTCTGGTTTTAAATAAAGCATCACTTTCTTTGCTTGCACAGTTTCACTTATGCTTGTAACATCTCAGTACCGACGCTTAATATACGCCAGTCTGAAAAAGAATGAATGTCCAATGCTTTGAGGAATTTTAATTTAGATTTGCACATATGTTCATTATCAGACAGAGTGCCATGTGCAAAATTCAAGTCCCAGTATAATTTCATGTTCTTCAGACCTGGTATAAATTCAAACTTACAATTTTGTCCAAATGTCAATTTTCAATGCAATTATACCCTTTCTTGAACTCATATATGTACTAATTTATTTTCAGGTTCATTTAAAATGTATGTTTCACTATCCAGCCCCAGGAATAGTCAAACTTGATTCCCTATTATTACCCCTTTTATCCATCATGCCCTCATCTTCACCAAAAGCTTTTGTGGCGGGCGTATTTTGTGACAATGGCACCCTTGTTGAATAATGAAGTTTTTTTTCCAGATTTTCTTCAAATTATAGTTTGGATAAGAAAAGAGATAGAAGGAAATTAGAAGCAAGTGAGCTGGAGTTACAAATCTGAACTTTGTAAATACTGTCATTATGAAGTTTATAGTCATTCCTAAGCAACAGTTTACATACTGTTCTTCGGAAAAAGAAAAGTTACAAAAAAATGATTATTTAAAAAAATGGGAAAAATAGGCATATCGAAAAGAACTAGGGACACCCCTCTTCCCGTTTCGTTGCAAAAGTCAAAGGTGCAGTGCATTCAGGTTTTTGACAAATTTCTTTTCAAATCCCTTTGAGTGTGTATTTTTGTGAAGTATCTTTGAATGATGAATGATGGATAGGGTGCACTTAAGGAAAATGCGTGGGTGCCGGTAATAAGCACGATCAACAGGCGTCTTTGAATACGCATTATGATAAACATGTTTACAAATGCCAAAGGTGAACTTAATGCCTTAACCCATTCATAAACTTGTTTAAACTTTAAATACTTAGCAATTAATCAAAGTCAAAAACACCATGATAATTTCAATAATAAAAATTTAACACTGGTAACTAATTTACAACTGCTGATACTGACAGCTTTTGAAATCATGACTACCGACTGTCGTCTATGATGTATTTTCAACATTGGTCACGCTTCAAAAAAAAACCGGTAAAGAAATTGTTTTCTACAAAATATGCATAACTTAATTACTTAATGTGCGTGAAGTTAGCTCAAAATACGACATTCAAAGGGGAAATAAGAATTTTTATTCATTTGTATTTGAATGTCGTGCTAGCACGACATGAGACGTTCGTATTTGACATAGGAGCCTGGAATTCTATCAATAATTAACTTAAAAGCCATAAACAAAAAAATCCCTACCATATATATAAAAAGATTATACATATAGTGGGGATTTTTTTTGTTTTGGCTTTTTAAGTTAATTATAGATAGAATTTCAGGGTCCTGTGATATTTGATATCACTCGAATACGATATTTGGCATTCATTTTTTTTTGTTCATTTGTGCATGAATGTTGTGCTAGCACGACGTACGACATTCGACATTTGCAATAACTTGAATTTTTAATAGTGCCAATTTTCATTCATTTGTATTCGATTTGACATTCACTTTTTATTTATTTGTATTTGAATGTTTTCCTAATTCTAGTATGTCGAATGTCGTGCTAGCAGAACATTAATAAAACAAATGATAAAAGGTCGAATATCGAATGTTGTGCTTGCACAACATTTAAAAGTAAATGATCAAATAAATGATTAAAATTCGATTGTCGAATGTCGGGAAAGCGCAACATTCAAAATTCTAGTGATTTCAAATTAGAATGTCGAGTGTCAGGCCAGAACATTCCAAATTCAAGTAATAACAAATACGAATGTCTTATGTTGTGCAGAATATTCAAATACAAATGAACAAAAATTCTTACGTTCACTGGCAAATGTCGTATTTGAGCTAACTGTACACACATTATTACTTATAATAATAAGAAAACTATTCAATTGTAAAAATTGTTTTTGATGGAAAATGCATTTTTTTAGTGTTTCGTATACAGTAGATCTTATTTGAAATAAGTATAATTGAACGACACGTTCATTTAGCAACTTTTGAGCAATCTTTCTTGAATCCAATCATTTTTGTCATTCGGACGAAAGCAAATCGACAAGACAAATGCTTCTCTCGTTCATTGGAAGTTATTGTGAAAATGTCTACAAAAAAAATCAAACACTTTCGATGGAAAAAGATTGTTATTTAAGCCATCAAATAAATTATTTATTTTAAATCTGCTGCAATATCTTATTCAACCTCTCATTTAAACATAGCATAAACAAATCCGTAATCGTTTTTGTACACGCTGCGTCACCATGTATAAGAGCTTGTTCATTCTTTGGCGTATCATAAGGAGCGGATCAGAGCTCCAGTGGTAACGCGCTGGACTGGTAACCCAGGGGTCCTGAGATCGATCCCCCGCTCCTCCACTAATATTACTAATTGTCTTTCGGATGAGACATTAAACTGAGGTCCCATGTATCAGTGCTGTACGCCGAGCATGCAAAAGAACAGTTTCTGGAACGGGATGCTTTCTGTATCTTGCACTATCGCCCGCAACATAAATAAACTTTAGATAGATAGACAGGCGTATCATATCTTTGGTATTTCTGTAGCATACTCGATAGATAGATAGATAGATAGATAGATAGGCGTATCAAATCTTTGTTATTGCTGTAGCATACTCAAAACGTGTTTCTGTCCAGTGACAGATAGGTTAAAATTGATTAGCAAGGTTAAATGTCATAAGTTTCATAATATAAATACAGTAAAGTTCATTTGTTTCTCATGGTAATTTTATTTTCTTAACAAGATCTGTCACATAATATGACAAATCCCCACACAGGTCATGTATGAGACACAGGAGCACAAAGGATTGACTGAAAATGTTTGTTTAGTATTATGAGTAGATTTAGATGATAACTACTCAAAATATATTTAAATTTAGGTAAGGATTGCTTATTATAAGTGTTGTAATTTCAATTATGTGTAATTAAATGAATAAGAAATCGAATTAAGTGAACGATTATGCAATTAAGTCAAGGAAATTGAAAATGCATAATCATTTTAGTATACCATAGGCGAAAATCGAAATAAAACATCGTGCGGGCGATGGACAAAATAGGAGTTTCTGAAATATACAACTTTGAGGCTATAGAAAAACTTTAATTATAGAAAATGTGGATCAAACCCACTTGCATTGGTACCACTTTTGCAGCGCCACCGTGTGCTTTTGGTGATTGTGCAAATCCTGTCCTGGTGGAGTTGGTTCCATTCCTGTAGTTACAACTGTCTTAGCCATGGAACGGTTGTGGGTTGGGAATGGCGGGCAGGAATCGCAACTGGAAGCATATTTTAGAAAAGAAATTCAATTGGAATCAGGTTTGGGGATCGGACCGGCCAGTCCAAGACAGTTGTCTGTATGTACTGGTTGGTGATAATGGACCTGTGTGCTCGGAAATTATCATCACAGGCCCTATTGAACCAGCGTACGAGCGAACACAATTTTCTAAAATCTCATTACCGACCGGTCAGCTATAAAAGTGCCATTATCAGTAATGTGCAATGTTGATGCCCGCCCATACCATAACCGACCCACCACCATAATGGTCATGCTTTACGAGACAGACTGGCAATAAACACGCGTTTTTTTTCTTCAATCACTCCTTAAAGACATTACCTGAGCCATACCTTATCTGTCCAATATGTTCACGATCCGTGTTTAGACGTGTCTGGACGTGCTTGTTTGTCAAAGATTGCGAATGGCTGTCATTCAACCCAACATGGAGGGAATTTCTCACTGTTTAGTTTGAAATTCACTCTCCAATCACATTCTGAGAGTTGTTTCTTAGTGTTGAACCTATTCATTAAAGAAACGTTACTATGCGGCCAGGAACACAATTAGATGACAGTTTTATTAATGATACTGTCAAATACAAACGTTTCATTGCGAACATATGGTTCATTCAAAAAGTAAGTTGCGTTTAATGTGTTGTTCATTTGAGCACCTTTTCTTAAGCTTCCCTAATTTAATTAATTATGCAAATTAAAAATAATCTAATTTATCGCTTTGACAATAGCAAATGAATAACCTTTTCTGAAATAGTTTTATTCATAGAGTATTAATTTACATAAAATATTCTCTAACAGTGCCGCGAGTAAATTAGTTCTACAACAACAACAATATGGGCCATGAAGTCTGCGTAAGACGTAGACCTAGCAGACAAATTCCCCGCTGGTAGCCTAGTTCTGTCTTTCTTAAGGTCTGTGCTGCTTTATTCGGTTTATACTATAGTACCCGTATGAGTTTTTAAAATATCAATTTTCAAAAATATTCATAAATTTATTAATTTTACTTTGAAATGTATATTTATAAAGACATTTCTATTCAAATACACAGGACATGCGGCGTTCGTAGTATATAAGCGTTTCCTATTTTTGTAAAAATGGTTCTATACAATGACTTTATAAGAAACAATTTTCAGTTTCACAATTTTCATGTGGCAGTTTTCTGTGTTATGCTGTTAATCATACCATTTCATTATACAAAACAACCAAGCCGTAACGTTTCAATACGGCATCTGTCAACATACGTTACGGCTGACGTTACGGCTGTTGCTAACCGAATAAAACAGCGTAGCTGAAACCGTCAACAAACTCTTTTGATTAAGACTTGCTAATTATGATAAATAACACTTATAAATTTAAATAGTTTTCTCATTATTTAAATGTCAAATACGTTTCTTCATCCACACGTTCAGTGTAATTTATGATTAAACCAAAAAAAACAGTTTTGCCTTTGCCTAATTAATAAGGTATATAAGAACTTTTCAAGCCGTAAAACTTATTTGATCTTTTTACGGAGATAGTTTATTTTGCTTAATGTCACTGCCGAGAATCTTAAAGTGATGGAATATATAAGAATTTTTGTGTATGTGTGCACGTGCGTCTGTCTGACTTACGGGCAAACCGTTAACACATCCGCTAACTGTGTGGGTATCCAATGTTCACCTCCAGACTGTTTTGATTCGTTCGTACCTTTAGGTGGATGTTGTCCCGTCTGTCCTGGTCCAGGTAAGAATTATAAACTTAAAAATATGGACATTAAAGTATAAGTTCGTGTAATAAATTCTACTTTTATTATTTTATTCTGTTTTTTTTATTATGAATATGAATGACATTTTTTACTAATATAACAGTATATATATTTCGAAAGGTTATAAGACATGAGCAATAAATGACTGAACGTCGGCAATTGTAACTTCTATTCTCGAAAAACTAACTACTTTAAAAAAATTATCGGTTGGAGTATATATAGCTACACGATAAAAGGTCCTGTATGATCACTCTTAACTTCTGGCTTATTGTTCATAATAAAATTTTATTATCCGCATATGTAACTTACCGTTTTAATTTGATGTTTTGTTTTTCTTTTAAAGCCAGTTTGATTAATTGCATTATCTAAAATTTAAAGTGCTTCATATTTTTTTTACATCACTCTACTGTTTAATTTGACAATTTTTAACTAATTAGAAGACACTACATTCTAGTTTTAGGAGACACTTCATTCTAGATTTAGCAGACAGAATACCTTCCAGCTGTTATATGAAAATGGTACGACCGACGTACCCATTTCACCTGTGCGATTCCAACCGACGTCGAATATCTCTTTCATAGATATTTCTTGTTTAAATATGTTCTCATTTTCAAAATATTATGAACGTTAATAAAAGTGAATATACCCTTCTGATTAACATTTTTCCCCTTACAAATCGCCCTGAAAATGTGACACCTAGTCTGTAGATTATGTATGAGGAAACAACCTTTTACCTTGTAGGACGCCCGTGCAGTTATCGTGGTAAGAACTATCAAGATGGGCAGAATTTTCAAGAAGAATGTAACACGTGCGAATGTACTGACGGAAGTGTTAGCTGTACACAGATGTTTTGTCGTAAGTATAATAATAAACAACGTATTTAATGTAAGGGTTGTGAATTGGTTGTTAAATGGTAGTCAAATGTTCAATCGAAAATGCATTGGCAGGTAGTTTGGGATTCAGATGTGCATAGTTTACTTTAAATATCCTACTCAAGTAAAATTCTTGCTTAAATTAGCCGACTTTTGAAAACGCCAGTGATGTAGCAGAAAAGCTGTGTGAAGTGTGCTAGTAGCTTGAAATTCGAAATCTGCATTCAAAAATATACCTCCGGCAGATAGTGGGGGATTCACATGTGCATAGGTTGCTTTAACTGACCTATTCGAGTCAAATACTCGCCTAAATTACCTACTTTGGAACTAGTAATGTAGCAGAAAAGCTCTGTTAGTAGTTTAGATTTAAATATGCATTCAGAAATATATCTCCAGAAGGTAGTTAGGGATTTAAATGTGCATTAAAATATACTTCTAGCAGTTAGTTCGAGATTAAAGTGTTCTTCAGACTCAGATGCACATTTTGTTTTGTGTCTAATTGCATAATGTATCTACCCCTTTATGACCAGTTATAAGCATGAATTGTCGCCTGGCCAATGAAATTTTGTAAAAACTCAATTACTTTTGAATGGCGCTTTTTCATTGGTCGAGAATTGTGTTACTGAAGTATGAGAACGATTGTTTGCCATTTCAACATATTTGAAGAAACACATAACTCTAGTGTAACAACAAAACTGTATTTCGGACCACGTTTAAACGGGTAGTGAAAGAACTTTGTATTTTATTTTGATAATACTTCCCATCCCTACTCCTTCCCGAAAAAAAGAAAAATATTCAGCACGAATTTATCCCGTTCAAATAATTTTATTTCACTGCAAGCTGACGAAAAATCTGGAAGTTGCCCGGTCCCAACTGGTCCAGGAATTTGTGTTGAAAGTTGTTCGAGGGATAATGACTGTCCACGAAGACAGAAATGCTGTAGTAACGGATGTGGTCACACGTGCATGAGACCAGAAAAGGGTAACATTTTCATCGAAAGCCTTAAAGAAGAAAAATGCTACAGAGTAAACCTTCTTTAAATTACAATGTTGGAATGTTATAATTTTGACTTTCACTTTATTTTTTATTTTCTGGAAAAAAAAATGAATTCAATTTCTCTCTGTGTGTTTAGTAAAACGTCAACTCTTTTTTTCTATGGATATGCAGTCGTTTAGCACAAAAGCAAATGGACTCATGATTCATATTACGTTGCATCATTTTTCTTTATTGTGCGTCTAAATTAGTGGTTATACCTTTTGTTAATAATTACAGACATATGGTTTCTAAGTAATATCTTTAATATTTTTCGTAGGGAAACCATGTGTATATAAAGGTGTAAAGTACAGGAATGGGGCTAGTTTTATGGACGACTGCAACACGTGTACCTGTTCTAACGGTATGACATCTTGTACGGAAATGGCGTGCCGTAAGTATTCTACCATTACTTTGAATAATACTATATAAGCAGAGTCCTCTCCCTGTACCATTAAATAACCATTTGCATTTTAACCTTAAACAATGCCATTCAATGAAATATAATACGATGCAAACTAACACAAAAAATACGTCAAAATATAAACTGAACCATTTACTCTAAAATACAACGTTATAAAATGGAACAAAAATCCAAATAATACAGTTAAGAAAAAAATAGGCTATTTGTGCTAAAATTTCTTCTGTAACAGGTAATTCCTTTGAGTACCATTTTTAAATGTAATAACAGTTTTCTGTTATAGTACACTCCAAAACATGCGCGAAATATATTAAAATTAAAAAAGGATAATGCCCGATAAGTAAAGTAGCATGCTTAAGATTCTTGTAATAAGTATTCATCAATTCAGAAATTCCTTTTGATACTCATTTACAGCGCAATGCTGTACAATCACTGCCTTTAATTAAGGTCGATATGAGGCTTATTCGACCTTGAAAAAGTGATATCGGACAAGGTTGTAATAATTTTATGCGTTGATAAACTCACTTTTTTATTGGCTCTGCCCTCGTGTCAATGATAATTAATTATTAATCACATGACTGGGCTTCAACAAATGAAATTCTGTTTATCTATAGATTTAATGATAAAATATATTCACTACCAAAATAATAACATAAGACATCTCACTAATTTCGAAGCTTCTGTCATTTTATCAATAAGGCTTCACAGCATTTCCGGTAGACCACGTGATATCTATTTATAGCTGGCAAACCTGGCAGCTGCCCTATCCCTGTTGGAAACAGTATTTGCGTGGAGACATGTACAAATGATGACAGTTGCCCAGCAGAACAGAAGTGCTGTAACAATGGCTGTGGTCAAACTTGTATGACACCAATCAACGACAGTTAGTATAATAAATACGTTCCACTTAAATATAGTACTGTTCTTAATTAGTTAAACATGTATAGTTTTGTATACTCATCAGCAAAACTGGAAAAAAAGTATACTGTTAACATAACGTTTTAAACAAGTTTTTGATGATTAAACTTATTTTTTTAAGATGAACTTGCAGAGACAAAGAAAACTGTAAATCTGTTTCATTTTTCTTTCAAGGGGGCTCATGTGTGTACAAGGGTGTAGTCTACAGGGACGGCGAAAATTTCATGGATGACTGCAATACATGTAGGTGCAGAAATGGAACTGCTGGTTGTACTCGAATGGCATGCCGTAAGTGATATTTTACAATTACATTTACTCGATATCACCAATCTCGTTTTAACATTGATTTTGTGATTTTTTTAGGTCGTCCTACCAGATTATTTCATACGTATATATCTTAGAAAAATCACTTGTCGAGATTTCGTCTTAAAATTGTTGAATTTATGTGATCAGTCACTTTAATTTTCAGCAAAAAGACATTGTTTTCACAATGGAATCAGCTACAATGAAGGTGAAACATTTAAAGATGGATGTAACGTATGTGTTTGTAAGGATGGAATTGCTGAATGCACGTTAATTGCTTGTCGTAAGTAAATAAGTGAACTTTATTTAGTACCAGTAATGTCCGTGCGTCTTAATAGATAATGTAAAGAAGTTTTAATTATACGATCACGTGATCTGCAAATTGTTGAAACTGATGAAGCTTGTCATTAAGTATTGTTACTTAAGTGTAAGGAAAAAATAGTAGAATTTTAGTTGTCAAGTAAGGCATTTCCGTAATGTCAACTTTGTTCTTGCTTATCTTTTTTCTGTTATCTAAATATAATAATATTCAAATTTCAGACTGAACTCTTGTCATTTCTTTTCAATAGATTATTTTAAACAAAGTCCGGAAAATATGTAAATAGACCTCTTACTAGAAAAAGTTTCAAATGAAAACAGTTCACTCGCTTTGTAAAAAATGTTTCGATATATATTGAGTATTTTTTATCTAAAAAGTTCGTTACACCAATTTAATTTTAATGAAGTTAATGAATTGTTTGATTATTTGTTAACAGCGGAAGTGAAACCAGGCACGTGTCCGTCTCCGCTGGGTATCGGAATTTGTGTGGACAGATGTACCACCGACCTCAGCTGTCCAGGCAGGGAGAAATGTTGCAGCAATGGCTGTGGCACTGACTGCAAGCCACCGGAAAACGGCGGTGAGTCCTCTTAGTAACACAAGGCATAAGGTACTGACATTTAAAGATTTAAAAGGTTAAGGTTACTCGTTTCAAAAATATTGCTTAAATGATAACAGACTTTACTAATTGCTTTTTTAACCTCGACGCACTCAAAACATTTTTTTCATCAGTTTTCAATACTAATACTTTGGTGTTTTCCGTTGTTGTTTTTTTAATTGACTTATATCTACTATTTCATTCCGTCATTCATAATAACCTTAAAAGTTTAAAAGATTAATTTTCAGATAAAAAAAAATCTTCTTTATTTTGTACCATAAGCAGAAGTAAATGGTAAATCCTCTTTTGATAAACATTCAGTGAACTGAAATTTGGAACTTGTTGTAAAAACAAGCTGCAACAAATATGCTTCTTATCATTCGATTAATATATTTTACAAGTTTACAATCGCAGCAAATAGTAACCTGCCGCTTTAATTGAAAACATAAAACATTCCCGAACAAAATTCCGGTACGAGAACAATGCATTTGCAGTTCGGATGAAATTTATATATAGAAAAGAAATCAAAATCGTGATATTTTATTTTAGGAAAGCCCTGTTTTCATAAGGGAGTAAGGTATAATGACGGCGATACTTTCAAAGATGCCTGTAACACGTGCATTTGCAACGATGGACAGGGTGCTTGTACTATGATGGCATGTCGTAAGAGCAAGTTTTGTTTTTGGCTGTGTATATTTCCGTCCAGCCACACGTGTGTAGTGATTTCTAGAAGCATTACCTCTAAATTGTTATACCTAGCAAAGAGCCCTGGCTCCGGGGGTCTGAGTAAAGAGTTTTTACACATCCACTTGAGAGTGACTATGACATCATAAGCTGGAATGTGACCTCAATTTCTTTTTTTCTGTTTTACATTTATTTTGTCATTAGCGTATGAAGCTGATTTTGTTTTACGAATTCATTTACGAATTATTATTTTTTCTACAGTTGATGATGTTTGAACACCTTCACACTGTAATCAGAGTTAAAGATTAAAGCATATTAATAATTTAATGTCAGTAGTTTTTAACTCCAACATAACTTGAGTTTTGTGCGGCTTTATCTGGTGTAAGTCATAGGTTTAGGCATGTCCTACAACATCTTTCCAAGACCTATGTCACTAAAGGCATCAAAACCAAGACAAAACTGTCAACATTGGCTTTGTTTGAAATAAGAAAATTTCCAGTAAGTATTTCATTTTTTTCATCGATTTCTATGGAACATGAGTCAGTCAAAGGAGAAATATATTACATAGTTACCACGGAACACAGGATCTCCATCAGAAGCTGAGCCGTTTTATCAAGCACGACGTGAAACCTTGGAACTTGTTTGTATGCAATGTTTCACGTTGTGTTTGAAAAAAAAAGCTCAGCAGCCAATGGAGATCCTACATTCCGTGGAAAGCTTATATTTTTCTCCTTAGACTGAAACATGTCCAGTAGAAATCGCTGAAGAAATGAAATTTTTACGGGTAATTTTCTTTTTTCAAGTGAAGCCAATTTTGACAGTTTTGTTTTTGGTTTTAATGCCTTTAGTGACGTCAAGATCACGTGGTATTTCTATACTGAAATACTCAGTATTTACTTAACTTTTAATCTTGAGTGGTGCAGTGTTGTTTTTGTTGTTAAATACTAGCTGACGTTAAGCCTGGAGAGTGTCCAGCTCCCGTTGGTATTGGATCATGTGTCGAAAGCTGTACCACTGACTCCGGTTGTCCGGGAAGTGAGAAATGCTGCAGTAATGGTTGTGGTACAGTTTGCTTGCCACCAAAAAGTGGAGGTAAGTTTCTGAAACAGACTTATGGTTCTTTTGCTTCAGAACGAATTAAGAAGTTGGTTGTTCAGCCATAAAAGTACTAGCATCTGTTTGCCATAGAATTTCAACATCTACATAATGTTTGTCTCTAAAAGTAACCATTTCCAGACTGAACGGATACAAAGATAACATAGTTTGACAAACATAACCAAAATGCCCGCCCCCCCCAAAAAAAAAAAACAAAAAAACACAGGCCCCACGTGCTATCTAGCACTATTGAATATATTTGTGGTGTCAAACAGTGATATAACTTCGGGTAAAATAATACTTCAGCACTCTGTTTTGTTACAATATCGGATGAAATTATATAATAAATGTTTACAAACCAACAACTGCATTTTTGATTATGCTGAAAGCCGAAAAGAAGTATAGAAAAAAAGGTAGTCCATTCAATTAGTCTTCTATCATTTAGTGTTTGTCAGCATGCGGGATCTTTTATAGGTCAGTCGTGCTTACATAAAGGCATAAGCTATAATGACGGTGAAACGTTTAAAGATGATTGTAACACATGTAGATGCAGAAATGGTAGAGCAGGATGTACCAGGATGGCATGTCGTAAGAAACCTGTGCTTTTCTAACTAGCCACTTTTTTCTATTTTAAATTTGGAAGTGTATAGTAGTTTGCAATAAGTATTTGTATTTTTGTTTCAAAGACAATTTTTATGAAACTAAAGGTATTTCAAACAATAGGAAACAGCTTCCCTCGGAAGTTTAAGAAAAAACATCTTACAGAGGTCCTTGATGTTCCTTTGCCAATACATTTTCGATTGTCGTCTGAGTAGATATTTTGGTAAAAACCGTTAAACGAAGATATTGCGGAAATATGTGTTGTAAATTATTTCTTTTATTTAAATACATTTATTTTGTATATTATGCTAGTTTAAAGTAATGTCAATTATTCGCATGTGTTAAAATATTTGGTTCAACAAGTGTCTGATATTTTCTGTCATTAAAAGCCGATGCCAAACCAGGAACTTGCCCGCCACCATTGGGAGGTGGCATTTGCATTGATAGTTGTTC
This sequence comes from Cyclina sinensis, assembly GCA_012932295.1. NCBI lineage: Eukaryota > Metazoa > Mollusca > Bivalvia > Venerida > Veneridae > Cyclina > Cyclina sinensis. The sequence goes on along the minus strand of JAAONU010000002.1, from coordinate 31,805,694 downwards.
AACAGACAATGCTTGCCCAGGCAGGGAGAAATGCTGCAACAATGGTTGTGGCACACAATGTATGGCGCCAATCGACGGGGGTAAGTTTGCCCGGCAAAGGAGGCAGCATTACATCTTATATGGCAATACCTTCCCGTTTAGTTTTTAAATATTTAATGCGAAGTGTAAGAAAAGTCATCTGAAATAAACGGACAGGCGAACAGGTAATCAAATAATTACATACCTAGAGAGACATTTCCGTTAAGTGATTTAAAACTGGAAAAGTGCACTACAATATTTACACATTGAATTTTCGTTGTTATTACATGCTTAGAGTAGTGGGCGATTGTACCATTTGAAACTGTAGTACTGAACATTATTTTGTTACATAAAACATCCTATAGGAAGACCTTGTGTACACAATGGGGTTTCGTACAAAGATGGCGAAAGCTTCAAAGATGATTGTAACACCTGTACCTGTAGTAATGGAAATGCAGCTTGTACACTAATGGCGTGCCGTAAGAATTTAGCACCTTTTTTATACATGTATATGTTTTTTTAACATTAACCTGTGAATTTAGATTTAAACATTTTTTCAGAAACAATTGAGTGATCATTGCCTTCAAAAAATCAGGCCGTTATATGTGATGTTGATATGCGGTTTGCTAAATAAACGATAGTTGGAGATATCGTGACAAAAAAGGCCAAAACTTACCCAAAATTATCATATGACCGGGAAATTGCGGCTTTCATTTTTAAATTTCTTTCAGACTTTTAAAAACGCACAACCTTTTTTTGATTAGTTCATGTATGTTATCGAATCAGGAGGGGTTTATATCAGGTATTTCAGACAACAGGAAACAGTTTTCCTTTTTATGAAAAAAAAATCTTACAGGGGACCTTGATGTTCCTTTGCCAATACATTTTCGATTGTCTTCTGATTAGATATTTTAGTAAAAACCGTTTAACGAAAATATTGCGGAAATATGTGTTGTAAATAACTTCTTTTATTAAAATACATTTATTTCGCATATTAAGCTTGTTTAAAGTAAAATTATCAAATTAAAATTGTGAATTATTCGCATGTGTTAAAATATTTGGTTCAACAAGTGTCTGATATTTTCTGTCATTAAAAGCTGATGCCAAACCAGGAACTTGCCCGCCACCATTGGGAGGTGGCATTTGCATTGATAGTTGTTCAACAGACAATACTTGCCCAGGCAGGGAGAAATGCTGCAACAATGGTTGTGGCACACAATGTATGGCGCCAATCGACGGGGGTAAGTTTGCCCGGCAAAGGAGGCAGCATTACATAAAATATGACAATACCTTCCCGTTTAGTTTTTAAATATTTAATGCGAAATGTAAGAAAAGTCATCTGAAATAAACGGACAGGCGAACAGGTAATCAAATAATACATACCTAGAGAGATATTTCCGTTAAGTGATTTAAAACTGGAAAAGTGCACTACAAGTTTTACACATTGAACTTTGTAATTACATGCTTAGAGTAGTGGGCGATTGTACCATTTGAAACTGTAGTACTTAACATTATTTTGTAACATATAACATCCTATAGGAAGACCATTGTGTACACAATGGGGTTTCGTACAAAGATGGCGAAAGCTTCAAAGATGATTGTAACACCTGTACCTGTAGAAATGGAAATGCAGCTTGCACACTAATGGCGTGTCGTAAGAATTTAGCTCCTTTTTAATCTTCCCGAAGCTTCCCAAAGGGAGAGCATATAGTCGCCGCCTTGTTTGTCCTTCCGTTGTTCCGTCCGTCCGTCGTCACACGCTTGTCCGCAGAATAACTTGAAAAGGAATTTGATCGAAACTTAACGCGTTGATAGAGACCAGTAAGAGGAAGTGTAATGTCTAAGAATCATATATCTACCTTGCATAACTTTCAATTATCTCCCTGAAGTTAATAATGCTTTTCCGTAATATTACTCCTAAACTGCCCATGATATCTCATTGAAACTTCACACAGTTATAGAGACTGGTTAGAGCTAAAAAGTCGAAAATATACGTTTCGAATGATCCGATAGTGGATCATTCGAAACGTATATTTATTCATATTATTTTGAATAAATATAAGTTTCGAATGATCCACTATTGTTGTCTACGTCACATATTCAAAATTGATCATGAGACATCGTTTCACGGATATTAGCGAAGTATGTTTGGCATTTTCCGAAGCAATTTAAGACCGGTGGGTCATAAAATATTTTTGACAATTTAATCCTGATGTATCTCAAGGATACCTTGCCATCCACGAAAAATAACCGTGCAGATAGGGTGTCGATAATATTTTTAAGCATTCGAGAGATCTTTTTTGTTTATTTTTTTTGACGATTTAGGCAGTATTATAACTTTATATACTGGTGCTGAGTGTCCAAAAAGCTTTTGATTGTCTTCGAACTCGAATTTTCATTGTAAGAGAAAAATACAAGAATAATATTTCAATCTTGCGTACTATATGAATGTCTGGTCGCACATGAAATGTATTATACTTATTATTCCTTAAATTACATGTGCAAACAATTATATTGCTGCAGCTGGAGCCTCTTGTCTACACAAAGGAATAAGATATAGTCACGGTGAAACATTTAAGGATGACTGTAATACATGTACTTGTAATGACGGCAGGGCAGGATGTACAAGAATGGCGTGTCGTAAGTGTTTATTTTGGTATCTAGTTTATTTACTTACCTTGTGCCATCTTTGTATAGCTAAGTTGTCCACTTGATATTGTTAAATGTGTTTCAAAGTCAATGAAACAGTATGTTAAATTAAGAAGTTTCATGTAAATGAATCAGTCATTGGTAATACAATTTCATAGATAATAGATAAATATTCTAGTCAAAATACTTAGTACTCATGTGAAGTGTGACAATTTGGCTTTTTAAGCTAGTCAGTGAAAAAGGATGCCGTTACTATGAACACAACAACAATAAAAACAGAAGTAAGTATTTTTCTAGATTGATAAAAGCTTAATTTTTCAATTTCATGATTAAAGCTGAAGGAAAACCAGGCACATGTCCACCATCTGTAGGAATAGGTATTTGTGTAAATAGATGTACAACAGATGCAAGCTGTCCAGGCCGAGAGAAATGTTGCAGTAATGGATGCGGCACAGTTTGTATGCTGCCTGAAACTGGTGGTAAGGTCGCTGAATTTCTTATATATATGATTAACTATTATGCCCCCGAAGGAGGGCATATTGTTCTTGAACTGTCTGTCCGTCCATCGGAGAACAATGCTCAAAACTTTCTTATTAATAAATGGATTTACTTCATACTTGAACAAAATGATCTTTTGGTCAAGACCTTCCGACAGACATATATTTGTTTGATCTTGACCCCAGAATGACCTTGACCTCAAAGCTCTAATTGTCAAAAAATATGAACATTAACCATAACTTCCTTTTTGGTAGACAGATTCAATTCATTCTTGAAAAACTTACCCCTTTTTACAAGGCCTTCCCACTGATATATATTTGTAAGATCTTGAACCCTGAATGACATTGACCTCAATTGTCAAAATAACTTTAACATTGCCAATGACAATAAATGGATTGACTTCATACTTGAACGCAACATCCTTTTAGACAATACCTATCAAGTGACATATTTATATGACCTTGATCCCTCAATAACCTTGATCACTAAGGTCCAATTGTCAAAAGACTTTAACTTTGCCCATTACTTCCTTATCAGTAAATGGGTTAACTTCATACTTGACCTTGAGACAAGACTTTCCACTGACTTAAATTTAGTTGTCAAAAATACTAAATATTGACCATAACTTCATTACTACTTAACAGATTTAGTTTATTTTTGCAAACAGGAGAAATCTTCCAAATGCATATATTTCTTTGACATGATCCCTTCATGACCTTGAAGTCAGTAGTAAAAAAACTTTTTTTGAAGGAAGTACAATACAGTCTTCATCTGATAACATATATCTTTTTACATTGACTCCTAAATGACCTTGACTTTGAGGTCGAACTGTTGTTGTTGTTTTCTTTATAAAAACAACATTTCTTTTGAAGAATTTACAATTTATTTTCATCAAAGGACAATCACCACTTCGTGGGCATTGTCAACTTACATTGACAGTTTTTGTTTAAATTGAAGTTTTCTGCTGAATATTCTTGTAACGATCAAAATGAAACTGCACTGTTTATACAGAACGGTTTGCTTCCAAAAATGATATTTCAATAGACGGATAAGAAGATAGATTTACATTTGCATAGAAGATGACAAAAACGTTCGCTCATAAATATCTATGTCATTTTGGAATTTGCAAAGGACACGGTATCCCAACTTGCAACATTATGAAATAATTATTACAAGAATTATACTCATGTAGGATTCATTTAATGGAGGACCGATATGGCTCCAAACCGCTCACATGAATTAGTTAGCAAAGTGGTGTTCTATAGTTAAAGCTTGTCTATTTCATGAAATATTAAACAATTCACATTCAACTTGTAAAATAAAAGAAATAAAACTACAACCTGTTTATTCGATGACACACTGATTTGAAATGTAGGGAGGCCATGTGTACACAAAGGAGTCACGTACAAAGATGGCGAAAGATTTAAAGACGATTGTAACACGTGTACCTGTAGTAACGGGAATGCCGCTTGTACACTAATGGCGTGCCGTAAGTTTAATTAGTAGTTTTGGGGTTATAGATATAGCAATCTTGTCATGGGTATTTCATTCACCTTCATCTATGAGCATGGGTAAAAATCATGTTTCTTCAGAACTGTCGGAAAATTAAGAGGATTACAAACCATAGTCAAAACTTTTTGTGAAATATAAATCTGTGAAGAAAACTTTCTGTAATGAAACAAGGTTAAAGTCCGGTAACTTTGTAAATTTAAAAATAAAGAGTTTTATTTCTCGTTATTTCAGTTGTTTCAGATGTTTAGTACAATGTTAAATCTGGGTAGAGGTATAGTAATGGAATTGTTAAATTGATTTTACAGTCTGAACATTAATTGTAAGTAGTATCATAAAAAACATGACTGCAGATATTCTTAACAAAACATAATGGAGAAAGTAACTTGGGGGTGGGGGGTGCTTGGTTTTTATTGCTGTGAAGTATTGCAGTGAAGTGTAATTTGTCAGTTGTTTTTAAAAAATACAGACGAACAGTGTTCACGTGAATCTGATTCTTAAGTGTAAGTGACTAATGTTTTCCTTAAAGTTCACCAAATAATGACCTTTGTTACCGAATCAATCGTATAAAAAATCAAAAACAGTGGTTAGTAGGTCTAAATATGTTTTCAGCACATTCACCATGTGTGTACAAAGGTATATCTTACAACCATGGGCAAACTTTCAAAGATGAGTGTAACACATGTACATGCAATGATGGAAGAGCAGCATGTACTCTAATGGCTTGTCGTAAGTTTACATGTTGTACTCTAATGACATGTCCTTCATGTATATTTTGTACTATAATGGCATGTCTTGTCTATTTTTATGCTGTCATGGTATGTAGTAAGTGTATATTTTATGCTTTAACGGAATGTCGTTAGTGTATACGTTGTACTATTTTGTCATGCTGTATGTATATTGCACTCTCATGTCTTGCAGTACGTGTATATTTGGTACTTAAATGGTATGTCGTTAGTGTATATTTTGTAAATTAGATGGAATGTCGTAAGTGTATATTTTGTATTCTAATGGCATGTCCTCCATGTATAGTTTATACTATAATGGCATGTCTTGTCTGTTTTTATGCTTTTATGGCATGTAGTCATAAAAAAGTGTATATTTCATACTTTAACGGAATGCCGTTAGTGTATAATTTATACTATTTTATCATGCTGTGTATATTGCACTCTAATGTCTTGCAGTTCGTGAATATTTGGTACTTAAATGGCATGTCGTTATTGTATATTTTGTAAATAAGTTGGAATGTCGTAAGTGTATATTTTGTATTTTAATGGCATGTCGTAAGTGTATGTTTTGTACTTATGGCTTGTCATATGTCTATATTTTGTAGTTAAATGACATGTCGTAAGTGTATGTTTTGTACTTATGGCTTGTCATATGTCTATATTTTGTAGTTAAATGACATGTCGTAAGTGTATGTTTTGTACTTATGGCTTGTCATAAGTCTGTATTTTGTAGTTAAATGACATGTCGTAAGTGTATGTGTTGTATTTTAGTGTTTATTGTATACTTGTATGGCATGTCGTAAGTGTATATTTTGTACTTATGGCTTGTCATAAGTCTGTATTTTGTAGTTAAATGACATGTCGTAAGTGTATGTTTTGTATTATAGTGTTTATTGTATACTTTTATGGCATGCCTTTGGTTTACAGTTCTTAGATCATACGTATCTTCATAACATATTTACTGTTATGAGCTGGATAAACTGACGCTGGATTGTAAACCGTTGATTATTTCTTTTTGGAAACCATAATCAAGCTTTTTTTCTTTTTTGCGAAATACTTTTAAAGGATTCTGTGACGTCGCTATAACAAATATGTATTTACATCAAATCTACTTGTTTCACCAAATTATAGTAAAACTATAATTATAGTTTTCATTATCAGTAATCAGGCATATAGCCTTTTGTCTTTACCTATGTCTTAAAGGGATATACAGGCAAAAGTTTTATGCTTTCTTTCACGTTTCTTCAGTCAATATACTATGAATGTGCTCGAAATAAATACAATGATCAGTCCCAGTAACAAAGATTTCCTCTATTTAAAAAATTTTAAATGAAAACCCGGGTGGTTTCCTAATCTGACCCACGTAGGCCAAGATAGAAAATTTAGATTTCGCGCTAAATTTTGCAGTGAATGATTGGACGGTTTAAGTACCTGTCACTATTCTACAGCAAAAAACAACCCAAGAGAAACGACAATTGGCTGTTTTTGTCGCGTGACCTATTAAAGATAACCGTTCAGGTTTTACTTTCAGTTAAAGATCGTTCAGATATTTACGTTCAAGCCCGCATTTCACTTTTTTTTATATGGACAAACATACTGGGAATTTTAAGTTCTTCCTATTGAACGTGATTTGAGCAAATAATATCAGTTTTAATCTTTTGGCATTCATTTGCCTGTGTATCCCTTTAAAGAAATCTAGTAAGAAGATTTTAAGCTTTAAGCATCAAGTTGACCAATAATTATGATACGTTGAAGCAACGTCATGTTGTTTTTTGGGTAATGAATATTCAAGAAAATTTCTACCATATGCTGTTTCGTTTTCACATCAAGCTGACGAGAAGCCGGGAAAGTGTCCTCCACCGGTTGGTTTCGGTATATGTGTGGACAGATGTACCACTGATCTGAGCTGTCCAGGCAGGGAGAAATGCTGCAGCAATGGCTGTGGTACTGACTGCATTCTGCCTGTCAAAGGTGTGCAATACATTTTTTTAAATACTACAATACTTTAGATGCAAGACAAGTATTTTATCATTATCATTTTACCAATGCTTTTATCATCAGTACAATAATGTCATTGCCTTTTATTGTTACTGAATGTATGATATCAGAGCGTTCTGTCATAACAATACCGCGAATTTATTTCATCGTTGCGTTTATCAGGAAGTCATAAATGGTGATATCAAAATATAAATATTTTTCTGTATGTTTTTAAACTTTGGACCTATCTATCTTTACTATAGTAGCAATGGGATCATCGTCTAAACAAGATCAACGTTTCTTATCGCCAGAATGGCGCCGTTACCATGGTTACCCAATTTTCATTTGAACTCTAAATGCATGCTTTGTCCGCTATCTCAGATATGCTTTACAATTTAGGCACTAAAATACATACTAAAAGAACATCCAACCTCTGAAAAGAAATAGTCTTATATTGCATCTTTTTGCTATTTTATATAAAAGTTATAAAATTTTATTCTATAAATATCAGATCCCATAGAGGGAGATAGTACATAATGTTAGCCCCTTAAAAGTAATGTTAACCGAGGCGTCAGTGAACAAAATCAAAAGTTCATTATGTTGTTGGGGTTTTTTTGGTCACAGGTTTTTAACACATTTGGTAGGTGCTTATGAATATATAGTCTGGCAATCCCAAACAGTCTGTGAGGGTAAATTCATTCTGTGTTACATGACAAGATTATACATTACACACATATGGAAAATTAAAACAGCAAAGGCACGTGAGGTATAAATATATATATAATTGAATGCCGAAATTGATTTGCAGACTTCTTTTCTACTCTTTGGTCGAACATTGTAAATCGGATACTTAACATGACCTTTAGATATGATAAAATAAGTTTTTACCAACAAACATTATCATATGCTCTTTTATGTTCTTTAATTATCAACTCATCACCTCTACAGAGCTTATCTTCTTTTAAAATAATGTTTTGTTTTAGCATGCAACAAAGATAAATAAGTATTAATTGTAAAACATTTATGATATACAAGTACATGTTTGTGATGACAGTGTAAAAGTCCCCCACTAGTTAGACTATAGCTTATAAAATAGTAGTTCTCGTTACCAAAATGACAAATAATCGGCATTAAAACATAATCGTTCGTTCAAAGAGATATCTAAAAACCACCAAGAACATGGTTGTCCTATTAATAAAAATGTGTCAATTACTTTTAGGAAGATCTTGCTATCACAAAGGAATTGAGTACGCCGACGGCGAAAGCTTCAAAGACAGCTGTAATACGTGTAAATGCTCTGACGGAAAAGCTGCTTGTACTAAAATGGCTTGTGGTAAAATGAAACAGTTACTTTAACCTTGAAAAAAAAAACACACAAACGAGAAACCAAAACAAAAACAAAATGTAATTGGAAATATCGAGTTACCTTAGCGAACACATTTCTTATATACATTGTCTTAACCGCATACTCATTTTGGCTAGGAACCTTAAATCAGAACTACACTTATACCTCATTATATGAACCAGTGTGCTGTGTACCGTACTGTATGTGCAAGACGCGAGAAACACTGTCAAATGCAATATATGTGGTTACATTTTTTTCCTAACAAACGGTTCAACTGTCTTAAATGGAATTTAGATATATACTTTGTTTGCTTCTTTGCAGTGCACAGAGCCACATTGACCAGGTTTATATTTTTGAATAATTTTATAGAAATTCCGTAATACTCTTCTGTTTTTTGACAGTTTTATTACAATAGAATTTCATCTGTGCGACAACATATCATATGAATGTCGCCTTTACAGTGTGTTCATCTCGTGTTCCGTATGGCATTGTATGATATCGTTCCGATTAAACGTCCAATTTTTCAATCATGTTGTTTGTTATGTTTATCCAGGAGGAGGATGCCTATACAGAGGTCAAAATTATAATGAAGGTGACAGTTTCAAGGACGACTGTAACACGTGTAATTGTAATGGTGGCAAAGTCGCCTGTACATTAATGGCTTGTCGTAAGTAGCTCTGTTGTTTCTGTTTTCAGTTCTATTGTTTTTACCTAGTCCTGTATAAGCTGAGGACCACAGTTTTACCATCCGTCCGTCTGTTTGTTTGTACGTCCGTCCGTCCGCATAATCTTGATTTTGTTATATCTGTGAAGAAACTAGGTTTAGAAAACTTGGTATCTGGAAAGATACTAACAGATCATGTCTCTGAATTTCGATTTTTTTCTGTGACCGTCTGCCTGCCTGGTGTTCAGTTTTGATCCCGTGATAATTCGACAAGTTAAAAGAAGTATCCAAAAAAACTTTATAGGGTGGTACAAAGGATAATGCAAATTATACGCAGATTTTTTTAGTTTGCTCCTGTTGCGTGATTTCGTCCATCTGTTGGCCCATCTTCGAAAAACAACACACTGTTGCAGCTCTTTTTAATCTTGTAACATGACAGATAGCTGTATGAAGATTGTGCATATTATTTAAGAATTTGCTTTTCTGTCGAGAGCATGTGATCCAGAATTATATGTACTACAATTACTTTAGAAGCCAAGATCATTAAACTAAGCATATTGATGATTATAAGCCAGTTTGAGAGTATAAATACTCTTTTTCATTTTTTTCGGGCAATGCATTGATTTCCATGGTAACAGAAGTTCTAAAAATGCGTGCATTGATGGCCCTGTGAAAACCTTTAAAGTGTCAGTACTATGTCCCATACTCGTGTGATATATATAAAATTGCAAAGTGTCAGTACTATGTCCCATACTCTTGTGATATATATAAAATTGCAATTATGAACTTACCACATGCTCTTAGCATTTCTATTAATGATAAGGCTTCCGCCAGGTAACTTTTTCATTGTTCACGAAGATACAACAAACATTTCACACATTTTCACAAATGAACCACATTTTCTCACTATGAATAACGCCTTGATGATTTTAAACAAAAAGCGTAAATGAAACGCTGAAGTGTGAAGAGTGGGCACATGTCTATAAAGCAAGCAAAATATTGGCGTCTCGTCTTTTCCACCGTACAGCAGAGAGCAAGCCTGGCACATGTCCCATACCAACTGGTGGAGGTATCTGTATAGAAGACTGCACTACAGATGTCAGTTGCCCTGGATCTCAAAAATGCTGTAGCAATGGGTGTGGCAGTGTTTGTATGAAACCAGACTTTGGAGGTAATTCATTTGTTAAGTCAAGAGTCTGATTTTTCCAATAGCAGGAAACTGGTTTTTGCAATAGTACTGACAGTCTTAAAAGTTGATATTGTCTGCGTTGATATAGAAAGTGGTTTTATTCAAAACATGTTTGTTTCTAGTAAATGTTATGCAGGATCTGATGCTTTCTATTCTTGTTCAAATTTAAAGCCACGAACGGAACGATTACACTGCCTGATGTTGATCTGAATTAATTGAATAATACCATGAACATTATCCTTTGAAAACGTCGCTTTTACATATGCTTCCTATCTTTGTAAATTTGTTTTTCACAGGAAGTTCGTGCTTTCATAAAGGCTCAAATTATACTGACGGTGAAAGCTTCAAAGATGACTGTAACACATGCACATGTACTAATGGAAATGTTGCCTGCACGCTAATGGCGTGTCGTAAGTGTGATACTAGAATCAAATGAAATTACAATACATAATATAGTTCTCAGCTTAATGATTAAAAACCTGTTTAATCAAAAGGAAAGTTAAGGACACTTGTGTAAAAAATTGGCGTGTTCTTCTTTTAAAGTGTTTTAATATATTAAATCAAAGGTTAGTGCTAGATAGCTTGCTTCTCATACTGACTTATCGCCTTCCTTTGATGTACATTGTCATTCTCATGTCCTCATGCTTTTGTGATAGAATAGTTCTGTCGAGCTCATACTGTAAGGTTGCTGTCAAAACTATACAAAGATGTGCTACCCAAGAAGTAGTATAGGAGGTTACTAATATTTGATACGTATAATATTTCTAACACTTGCACATCAAATCGCAAACAGTCTACATTACTTCCAGTCTTTCTCCTTTACATTCTCTTAATACATATATAAAATGTATTCCACTATGTGTTTTTACCAATAAAATTGCTTTAGCCCCTAGAAATCCCTGTTACTATAATGGAAATACCTGGAAAGATGGTGAAACGTTTATGAATGACTGTAATACATGTATTTGCACCGATGGAAGAATCTTGTGCACGTCCAAAGCCTGTGGTATGTATATTACACCCTCTTACTGTCTTAAGAAAACGCTCTGTTTATGTAAAGATGCACGTGTTTAGCAATGCAGTAAGCATTAATTCTACAAGCTGTACAATAAAAACATTAACAGCTCGTACAAAACCTAAGCAATCCATAAGCTTCAAATTTAGGTAAATAATATCAAAAGAAAGAATAACAGAATTATGCAATTAAAACATGGTACTGATGAATTGAAAAGTACTAAGAATATCTTGAATGCATTCATAAAACAAATGTACTTAGAATATACTTAATGCATTCATAAAACTAAAGTACTTAGAATATACTGAATGCATTCATAAAACTAAAGTACATAGAATATACTGAATGCATTCATAAAACATAAGTACTTAGAATATACTGAATGCATTCATAAAACTTAAGTATTTAGAATATACTGAAAGCATTCATAAAACTTAAGTATTTAGAATATACTGAATGCATTCATTAAACTAAAGTACTTAGAATATACTGAATGCATTCATAAAACTTAAGTACTTAGAATATACTGAATGCATTCATAAAACTTAAGTATTTAGAATATACTGAATGCATTCATAAAACTTAAGTACTTAGAATATACTGAATGCATTCATGTAACTAAAGTACTTAGACTATACTGAATGCATTCATGTAACTAAAGTACTAAGAATATACTGAATGCATTCATGAAATTTAAGTACTAAGAATATAGTGAATGCATTCATGTAACTAAAGTACTAAGAATGTAGTGAATGCATTCATGTAACTAAAGTACTAAGAATATAGTGAATGCATTCATGTAACTAAAGTACTAAGAATATACTGAATGCATTCATGTAACTAAAGTACTAAGAATATACTGAATGCATTCATGAAATTTAAGTACTAAGAATATAGTGAATGCATTCATGTAACTAAAGTACTAAGAATATACTGAATGCATTCATGTAACTAAAGTACTAAGAATATACTGAATGCATTCATGAAATTTAAGTACTAAGAATATAGTGAATGCATTCATGTAACTAAAGTACTTAGACTATACTGAATGCATTCATGTAACTAAAGTACTAAGAATATACTGAATGCATTCATGAAATTTAAGTACTAAGAATATAGTGAATGCATTCATGTAACTAAAGTACTTAGACTATACTGAATGCATTCATGTAACTAAAGTACTAAGAATATACTGAATGCATTCATAAAACTAAGTACTTCGAATATACCGAATGCATTCATAAAACTAAAGTACTTAGAATATACCGAATGCATTCATAAATCAAAAGTATTAAGAATATACCGAATGCATTCATAAAACACACGTTCTAAGAATATACCGAATGCATTCATAAATCAAAAGTATTAAGAATATACCGAATGCATTCATAAATCAAAAGTATTAAGAATATACCGAATGCATTCATAAATCAAAAGTATTATGGATATACTGAATGCATTCATAAATCAAAAGTATTAAGAATATAATGAATGCATTCATAAAAAAGTACTTAGAATATACCGAATACATTCATAAATCAAAAGTATTAAGAATATACTGAATGCATTCATAAAAATAAAGTACTTAGAATATACCGAATGCATTCATTAATCAAAAGTATTAAGAATATACCGAATGCATTCATACATTCATAAATCAAAAATATTGAGAATATACTGAATGCATTCATAAAAATAAAGTACTTAGAATATACCGAATACATTCATTAAACAAAATTACTTAGAATATACCGAATGCATTTATAAATCAAAAGTATTAAGAATATACCGAATGCATTCATAAAACAAACGTACTAAGAATATACCGAATGCATTTATAAATCAAAAGTATTAAGAATATACCGAATGCATTCATAAATCAAAAGTATTTAGATATACCGAATGCATTCATAAATCAAAAGTATTATAAATATACTGAATGCATTTATAAATCAAAAGTATTAAGAATATACTGAATGCATTCATAAAAATAAAGTACTTAGAATATACCGAATGCATTCATAAATCAAAAGTATTAAGAATATACTGAATGCATTCATAAAAATAAAGTACTTAGAGTATACCGAATGCATTCATTAATCAAAAGTATTAAGAATATACTGAATGCATTCATACATTCATAAATCAAAAATATTGAGAATATACTGAATGCATTCATAAAAATAAAGTACTTAGAATATACTGAATGCATTCATAAAACAAAAGTACTTGAATATACCGAATGCATTCATAAAACTAAAGTACTTGAATATACCGAATGCATTTATAAAATTAAAGTACTAAGAATATACCGAATGCATTCATAAAACTAAAGTACTTAGAATATACTGAATGCATTCATAAAACTAAAGTACTTAGAATATACTGAATGCATTTATAAAACTAAAGTACTTAGAATATACTGAATGCTTTCATAAAACTAAAGTACTTAGAATATACTGAATGCATTCATAAAACTAAAGTACTTAGAATATACTGAATGCATTTATAAACCTAAAGTACTTAGAATATACTGAATGCATTTATAAAACTAAAGTACTTAGAATTTACTGAATGCATTCATAAAACTAAAGTTGTAAGAATATACTGACTGCATTTATAAAATTAAAGTACTAAGAATATACTGAATGCATTCATAAAACTAAAGTACTTAGAATATACTGAATGCATTCATAAAATTAAAGTTCTAAGAATATCCTGACTGTATTCATAAAACAAAAGTACTTAAAATGTACTGAATGCATTCATAAAACTGTGTGTTGCTGTTTTTAGGAAAACCTTGCGATTATAAAGGGAAGACTTACAAAGATGGAGACAGTTTTAAGGATGACTGCAACACATGTACTTGTAGCGATGGCAAAGTAGGATGTACACTTCTTGAATGCTGTATGTATATCTAAATGCCCACTATTGTGAATATGTTCTAGGTTTGATCATAAATATACTTTCAGTTTGAAATTTGCAGAGTTTCGAAATTTGCCAGTTTAACTTAAGTCTGCTTTTATCCGTTAAAAAAGGTCAGACGTGTTTCAGTTCTAACATTGCTTCTTTACTGTAATGAAAAAAACGGTATTCTCTAGTGAAGGATAGAATGCTAAGAAAAGTGGTAGTGATGGCCGTTAGTAATGTCCTGGTTTGAATTCCTCCAGAGTGTGAACTACAAATTCAATCCAGGTGTTGCCTGTCTTTGCTTTTTTCTTCAATTTGTTGTAGTTGTTTTGTTGTTGTTGCTGCTGTCTTCGGTAACTGGTTTCCTTTTGTTTCTATAATTTCAAGAGCTATTTATAAGAACTTATTAAAACATGTTTAGAGCAAGGCCAACATTATTTTTGTACATAAGAGTTTTATTTTTGCAGCTGGGGAGAAACCAGGAAGATGCCCTCGTCCAACATTATTTAGCCTGTGTCTAAATAGATGTAACGGTGATCAAACTTGCCCTGGTCAGAAGAAATGTTGCCCGAGCTGGTGTGGAAATTCCTGCTCAGACCCTGTCGGAGGTTAGAAAAATTATGTGCTTAACTTCGGTGATAGGATTCTGTTTGGTCAGCAATATCTTCGTTGTCATCTCTTGTAATTTAGATTATTCAAAATTCTAATCATCAAAATATGTTTTAAAGTTTCAGTATCACAATTGCAAGTAGTTCTTATTTTACCAAGAAAGATGTCTTACAGGCGGAAGTGGCGTTTATTTGTACCATAATCATTCGTAACTTTGCTTTTTAAGTAAATGAACATTTTAGAAATATAGTGCTGTATTTTTTAATGATATTGCAAAAAGAAAATCAGAATGGCTTCTTCCTGAAGAAATGACTTAAATTCAAAAGAAAGGTATATGCTAACATTGTTTAAGAGTGAATAGAACATTATTCAATCTTATCCTATAAGTACATTTATTTTTCTTTATAAGTAAAACCGAGATCGTTTGCAATTATTTATATAGTTAAAACCTGGTAATAAGACCAGTTAAACATGGTCTTAATAACGAATCGATCTTAATACTCGACCTTATTCTCTCTTAGTTTAAGAATTTCGTTCTTTCAAATTTCTGTTGTTCAGGTGGCTTTGAAATAATTGTGTTGTAATAGCGTGGCTTGTCTGTAACATATGACAACAACTGTAGTAACTAAGAGCCATGGTTTCACCTAAATTCAGACATTGTAACATTCGTCATTTAAATTCCATATTCCATAATAATTCCATCTAAATAATGCATTTTGGTGGGTCCTTGTTTTCTACAGCTCTAGCTGGAATCACAACCTGCAGAATTATAATGTCTTATTTGTATATCAGACAGTTGTGCTGGCGTTGTATGCCCTGCCATAGAATGCCAAACTGGTTCCACGCCTTACAAGCCTCCTGGTAGTTGCTGTGAAATATGCCGACCTCCAGGTGAGCATTCAATTTGGTACCGGTTGTTCACGTGACCCCTTTAGGGGAAACACTACATGCAATAGGTTTCTTAAGCGAAGCGACAGGCTTGGATCATTTTGTGTAGTAAAATATAGCACTGATTAATATTACCATAATATGTATTATATAAGGTGTAAGAATATGAAAACAAACTGATTCATCTCTTTGTCGTATTTGTAACACAGCTTTCAGGGAGGATCACGGTGTTTTATCATAAGCGCCAATAAGTTTTTGAATTCTGAGTTTTATTATGTAATACTCAAGACTATTTTGTAAAGATATAATCACAATGGACTTCTTGAATGCCAGTAAATCCATATGTGATCTTTTCTCTGGAACAAAGGCTTATAAAAGCAACACCCGGATTTTACGATATAGGAGTTTGATACAACGAACCTCTGTCATACTGAAGAATAGGTTTTTCAAACGCAAAATTGAAAACAAACACTAAAAGGTATGATAACGCTCTGGTCACTAAAATATAAATGGCATAATTGACTTTACAGCTGGAGAAAAACCGGGCATCTGTCCTCGGCGTCCACGAAGGGGTCCTTGTGTTGATATGTGCAATTCGGACTACAGTTGCCCCGGGCAACAGAAATGTTGCGAAAATAGATGTGGCCGATCATGCATGCGACCAGACAGAGGTAGTTTTTTGTTGTTGTTTTTTTTATCAGGGTGTTATTTTTTACTAGAGATCTGAGATAAAATATTCTTAGAACGATAAAACAGCAATTGATGACATAGTCTCCATCTTGTAGAACCACATCATGGAACTATGATAAGATTGTATAAACTGGGAAAACTTTTGATGACAGGTTTCTTTGCTAGAAGTTCTGACATTTTTGGTATGCTTTTTTCGATGGAATGAAAATATTTGGACCTTCTTTCCATTAAACATCGAAATAGTAGATTTGGTTTATTTGTCATGCTCAGCAAAGTTGCATGATGCTAAATATGAATTCATTATTATATAATTTTTCGTTTAAAGCTTAAAGAAATATATCAGCACGATCCTGGTCAGACTCGGTGTTGCCTTATCAAGTAAATACAAAACTTATTAAGCAGACCTTCTGAACTCTTTTTAATCTACGTAGGTCGTTGTGATGGTGTATCCTGTCCACCATTGAGATGCTCGGTGCAGTTCAGACCTCCAGGCCAGTGTTGTCCAAGATGCCGTGGAGGAAGAGAGTGTAAGAATGTTTCATTATTTTAAGTTTCCTTAAACATACTCCTGCTCAAAAACCTGCTCAGATTTTTAAACATAGGACAGATATTAAATCACATTTTTCAAAGCGATCCTAAACAATTGTATACACAGCTTACATTAAAAGTCGTTTTCAGTTACATGGTTCTATTTATCTTGTTAGGGGCAACTATGGCGTTATCGTCTAATAACGTCATTCTGTCCTATATTATGAATGTTTTAATGACAAAGAATTTGAAGGTAATGGTAAGCGAATTGCTGTCTGATTTATATTAGTAATTCATTACAAAGAAAACTTTCTTTGTTGGCTGGCTATAAAAAAAGACGTTCAATATTTTTGTTTCTTTTAGAATAGCATGACCTTAAGGAAGTTGGAAACATTATTCGGAAACATGAATACCTCACCAAAGTTACCAACAGCTCAAGGATGACTGTAAATAAAAGATTTGACATCATATATTTGTAACTCCGTGTTTTGGAATATCATGAGATTTTAATATACAAAATAGTTTTTTTAATTAATAACAAATGCTGACTGTTTAAAATGTGTCATTCTTGCAAACTATATACTCCGGTGTACCACTATGTTGTATTGATTATATGACTGTATTTTTTTCTAGAGGATATAAAGATATTTGTTATCTTACTCAGAAAAAGACGTGATTTTTTTCAGTAATTCTTCTATCCCTATCATTAGTTCGGATTCCCTAAAGTGACATCCCTTACTGTTTGACACATTTATTTTACTTCGTGAAGAAATAACATTTTGTTTTTTACAAATGATATTCTGCTAAATATTACGAACTATTTTTTAACGAAATAAGTTTTCGATTTACGAAATAAGATTTCGTTTATACGGAATAATATTTCGTTAATACGAAAACAGGTTTCGTTTTCTCAAACTGTATTTTGCACTAAAGAAATAAGATTTCGTTAAAATACTTTTTCGTTTTTACGAAATATTTTAGTCAAGGGTTACATTAGCCAAACTTCATTTTAATATGTATTTTAAAATGTATGCGAAATAGAACAAACAAATCTTTTACGGGTTGAGTTATTGGTCTAATGTTATGGCATGAAATGAAAAGTAGGTAACCAAACCTTGGTCTCGAAGAATACGAGTCAACCAACAACCTTCAAACGCTTACTTTTAAACCCTTCCGGTGATCAGAAAACAAATCCTGAAAACAAGATACAAAAAGCAGTGAGAGTTTGAAAAAGTGACCTGAACGTATCACTCATCACTTAGCTGCTACGACGTTAAAAATAAACCAGTCTAGACTTAAAATCCTATACCTACCCGTGATAAGGTTTCAAGTCATGGCCCAAGTACCTCACAAGTTGGTCACCTGAAATTTGTTTATCTTTGGCATCAAATGCCACTCTAGAGTACTGGAGGAAGTGAATGGTGTTAGAAATTATCAAAGGCTATATTAACTCTAACTCTATGAGAAATAACAGTGACATTATTAAAATTGTTTTACTTTGCCAGCTATTAAACGATTAGTTAAACAACATACACGTTTCCTGCTCCAGAACTTATGCACCTGTCGCAAGATATTGTCTCATAAGTATGAGCTTGACCTGTGGACTCAAAAATAAAATTATTTATCTACTCATCCTGACCAATCATCCAGTAAAGGTTGAAGGTCCTGAGTGCAGTGATTCTTGCGTTATTGATCGGAAACGGCTTTTAGAGTGTTATGACATTGACATTTGACCCTGCGGACCTCACACTTGTAAAGTCTGAAGGTCATTCAACGCAGGTAGACATAAGCTCATGTTTGATACAAACGTTTCCGAATAAGAGTTAAGGTACGAAGCCAAGCATATCAGATTTGGTTCAACCTAGGCTATTGCTAAGCTTTTTCGGTCTATATGAATGGAATCAACTGGTAGAACGTTCTTATTTGAAACAAGGAACAGATACTGAATTCGATTTTTTTGCATTGAAATTAGATAGGTCCTTGCAAAAAAAGGAACGTTCGCCACTTGATAAGAAATATAGCTAATTACATCAAAATGCGGATCTGGAGTAATGAATGATAGAAACTGAAAACTGTTAACTAGGGAAATAGTACTCAGTTTAATAATGACCAAGACCAAAGAGGGCGTCTCAAAATTTGACAGTTGTAGCCATTCACGTTCTGTAACTAAAAGATAACTTTTTCAGTGTATACAGGCGAAAAGAGTATCTCTTTGTCATTTTTGAGTGAATAGAGTGGAAGCGTGCCAGTCTATGTCTGAAGAATCGAACTTGCAACTTTTTGATATTATCTGCTAATAATTTTTTCGGCAGCTACGGTTAGGTGTTTCTTTAAGATAGATAATAATAAGAATAAGTAAATAATAAAAATTATTTAAAAAGCATTCAACATTTGGGACCTACCTTATACAAACATTGCTTCAATATGAAATTTAAAGAAAGAAAAATACTAATACATTTCATACGATTTGCCACTTGACGCACTAATTAAATGGCAATTATCTATGCACATGCTGTATTTATGTTTGATCCTGGTCTTATTTGAAAGACCCTGGTTTGGTATGAAATACCAAAAACGTGGAACTAAGTCTACTTTGTACACTAGACCACAGTTGTATTGATGCGCGTTAGTTCATTTTTATGGCGTGCATAGCTTGATAAAATCTTGTTGAATAATAAAAACAAGCTAAAGCATTGCTATAAAGATAACTAGAAGTTAAAATGCATTGACCACAAATAGTTTTAATCATTTTTTATGAATGTTTATTAAGGAATAAATTGCGTTGTTTTTCCTTATTTTGACGTGATAAATTTCTGAAGTTTGAGAAATGTTATATGTCTTTAAACAATTGCTCAATCTGATGTATCTATGTACAGCATCGGATATAATGGTATTCATCATACTAAGAGCCTTGTCACACTTCATGATATTTAATGCTGTAGCACCAATTTTGTCGACGGCTGAGCAGTGACTGTTTAATGATACATTTGGTAAACATAACTGCAGTAAAACATAATATATAAACTTCTAA
Source organism: Cyclina sinensis (assembly GCA_012932295.1). Lineage (NCBI taxonomy): Eukaryota > Metazoa > Mollusca > Bivalvia > Venerida > Veneridae > Cyclina > Cyclina sinensis. The sequence goes on along the minus strand of JAAONU010000002.1, from coordinate 31,785,446 downwards.
ACTTTATGTGATACTATTGTATTTAGATATGCAAGATTTTTTAGGTTACATCTCAATAAATGTCTATCAAATACATTAAAGAATAATATATTATTTGGTCAGGTCGGACAACACTGTCCGTGAGGACTCGAGTTTTGCCGAGCACAGGACACGGCGGCACACCATGATGGCAATCGTGCGTCAGTCACTGTAAAACATCCAAATAGAAATAAAATTTTAAGAAGTCCTATTCAGTAACACTTCTTGACTGCCAATGATCTATAAAGCAACACTTTCTTATGTTCAAACACTTACTTTCTAGTAAATTAGCAAAGTTTTTGTGCTTATACTGATAAGCGCACCTGTCTGATAACGAAATTGAACATCGTCAAAAACGTTTATATCCTTTAAAGTAGAGGAAAAGTGAGCATAAATTTATGTATTGATCAGTTAAAAAGGGACACCACAAACAACAAACGAAAATGAGAACCCGATCGGTTACCGTCTTGGAACGGTCAGTTCCAAAACAATTGCCACTGGGGGGGGGGGTTAAACCAGGTTCTAGGGTGCGCCAAACTCACTCTTGCTCAAACAGGCTCTCATGAGAACAGACAAGTACAAGTTGTCTTGGTGAATTAACTCCAACCCACCTATAAATTCGACAAAGTTGCCATATTTCTACGTTTGGTATTCCGTGTCAAATACAGTCCTTTATGCATAGATAATCGCCATTTACATAATGCACGTCAAGAGCCCGATCGTATAAAATAGATTGGTATATTTTTTTCGAATTTAAAATAGAAGATATACATGTATTTGTCAAAGATACATAGTGGTCCTTGTTAAAGGCGGAGTAGTATATTTTTAGATAACGACTTTTTCGGGTATTACAGGGTGCTTCTGAGCAAATGGAAAAAAATATGTGTTGTTTCCTATATTCAGTTGATGATTGTTATCACGAACATACTTATCACTGCTATCAGTCACGTGGCACATAAAGCGGAACAACATATCTTGACGTCACTTTTAATGTGTTAAGTTCGGTCCGAAATTTGTTCGAAAACTGTAATTTTCAGTTTTTCTTTTTCCTCCCGATTTGCCATTCACTTAGTACTTGGGCTTAGTCGCATTCCTGATTTCATTTTTTCCGCCGTGTTCATTCATAAATTTTAATCTAACTGGATTTTTGTGACAACCCAAAAGTTTATTTGAATTTTAAAAATGCAGTGTCGTTGGCTTCTCCGATAATTTCAAGTTATAAGGGCGGTTTCATAAGTTTGAATATCCTTAATTTCTCCGTTATAATTGTGGACAAAGCGTCTCAAAAGGTCATTTGTCCCTTACCCATGATTCAAGTGAGAAAGCAGCCATTTGCTTGCGGAGAGATTGGTAAGTAAACTTGTTGGATATCGAGGAAACCTGTTAGGTGGACTGACCACCGGCATATGACAACAAAAGGTGGCACTAGCGTTATACCAGAAAAAAAAACAAATAAACAAGTGTAGACCTCGAAAAAAGTGAAATTGTAACACATATTGGGTTGTGTTTCTCTTGTGTCTTTCCGCAACTTGCAGGTACATTTTTAATCCAAGAAGCTGACATCGAAGGAGAGAGATATTAATAAGTTGCGGCAAGTTGTTAATTAAATACGTTTAGCGTTACTATTATACATATGTAAATTGGAATGTTGAATATTTTTAAGCGAAAGCGGAACGTTATTTGATTTTTGATTGCTTCACCAAGAGTCATCCTAATATACTTGAACAAGTCTAAATAAGTGGTTCAACCTGACTCAATCACAATCGGCATTTATCCGTAGGTTTTATGCAAAGTCTCAAATTTATTGCCAAAGCTTTTTCAAAGGCCTTTTAAAACGAGAAAGGTTCAAGTCCATGCTAGGTTTTGATCTGTAGACATAGGTGTTAATTGCTAATTCTTCTTAATAAATAAACATATATGATTTTACATTTTTGTACACTTTTTATTACTGTTATACGAAATCTTATTAAAAAGGAGTTCCGGGGGAGAGGGATTGACTACCAACTTACATGAGCTGTTACACAGTGACAAAAACGTAATCTATTTTCTGTTACAGACAATAAAATGAGAGACGCTTCTAACAGAAACTAACTTCTCGTTGGAATATACATGTAGATACTAATCTATCATTTTATAAAATAATTTTTGTGTTTCAAAACTCGCAACAATGCAACACAATCCACTGATTGGTCGAGTAATTAAATCCTAAGTCCCATCCATTTTATTTATTCCTTTTCAATTATTATAAAATACTCTATCAAAATATTAATGTTCATCGGATATACAAAATAAACTTCTGTTTATTGATGTAATACAAAACAAACATTAAATATATTATTAAGTGTCCTGTGTTTGAAACTGCACTTGGTTTTGATCGCGTCATCAACACTGACGAATAATACTAATCGATAAAAAATTTGCGAGCAAATCTTTATACAGTACACATTTTTTTGTATGTCTTTTATGAGATAATATATTTTAATACAAATATGCACATTTAAGACAATGAAAATTTCATTTCAAAAATCAGTACAATATACTGATTTCGTTGTCCGTCGTTTTCATGAATCTCTAGTATCGGATAGGTGGACACACTGGACAACACTGACCAGATAGTGTATATTGACCTTTACAGTATACTGCTGGGCATCGAACAAGGCTACAATCCAAACCTGCTGCAAAAGAAAACATCTATATTTGACTATTTGAGTGAAAAGTACTTTGTAAGTGTAATGGTCAGTCTATATCTTGTTTGACCGTTTGGCACCACTACCTAAGTATTTAAAATAATATTCTCTAAAATGCTTTAATGATTTTGATCGATCTACATTATTCTAGAAATGAAATTTACGCTCAGCCAGAACGGTGTTTACATTTGTTAGCAGATAATTAAACCTCTCACCTGCTGGAAGACAGACAGGGCAGCATCGTCCCTTAGTGTATATTGGTTAACACATCTTATCTTCTTCATACACAAAGCATAACAAAATACAATTATCATATTTGGCCCCTTGTTTTCAGTACCAGCTTCTGCTTGAAATTCTTAAAAATGGAATTTAGTAAGCCATCTATAATTAAAACTAAACAACATGTACAAACCTCTATCCCTTGGTGTCGTACACACGTGACCACAGCCATTACTGCAACATTTCTGACTACCAGAACAATCAAAATCGTTGGAACACAACTCTACACAAATAGGTGTAGTTTGCATTGCCAAAATTATTAACTAATTATATTCAGTAATTAACATTAGTTTATTCATTAAGTACACTGACCAGGGTGAGGTCTATAGCTGACAACAAAATTCGATATTTGTTTTCATTTGCTTTACATAAAGTGAGACTTTGAAGGTAAGGTCTTGCAGCTGACATAAAGCCTTTATACCTTTGAAACAAACTGACAGTAACTTGTAGGATAACAAAAGTAGATGAAAATATATTGAATAATCTTTAAGTCTTTCATTTACGTTTGGTACTTTTTTCAGAAAATTTCAAATGGAGGTTTCCATGGAAATTTTACATAGGACTTATTTCGATTCATCACTAGTTTGTATAAGAAGTACTTTCAAGTTGATGGAAATACTTCGGAGTAAACTTTAAAGTGATGATAAAAAGACCGCAAATATATAACGATGATAAAATCATGATGCTACTATGACAATTATGTGATATCCAAATGTAATAACGAAACAGATGTAATTGTGCACACGATCTATGTTTTTTTGGTAGAGAAGTCCCTACAAACACATCCTTTTCTATCATATTGCGTCAGAAAGAAGTTCTGTAGCAGAACTTTTTCTCATTTCCAATTGTCTCTATTTTGATTTGATTTCTGAATCTTCTGAATGAATGTTTCTTTTCTGCGCTTCGATATGATGCACGTTTGTGTGAATTGTTTTCAGTGTGCCAATTCGAACTGTGCAGCTCATTAAGACTGATATCTGAACTTAATTCAACAGCAGGTGAACAACCTTCGTTAACTTTGTTTGTGTCTGGAATATCAAGCTGATCACCGTCTTCATTTGAAAAAAGTTTTGTTTAATCATAGTGTTCATGTCCACGCAAAGCTTAGTAAGTTAAGGAAGGATTTTATTAATTGCTTGCTCAGGTTTGATCTCAATGACTTGTGTTGACACTGAATTTGAATAAATTCTTAAAGTGCCTTCTTTAATGTTTACAACTGTCAGTGGAACAATATCTGCTATTTCTAAATTTCATTCACCACTTGTCCTCAACAAATTAATGTCTCTGAGGAGTTTCTCTTTAGAACTGCCGTCTTTGTTTTTACCAAAAATGTCAGTATTTTCATCCATGACGTCACAAACCTTTTCTCTAGTTAAAAGAGAACTTTCATTAAAGTTTTCCATGATTTTACTGAAGTAAAAGAGCAGTTTCTTTAATCATTATGTGCTAGCCCGGCAAAGCTCATTGCTTGCTAGAAATGTGTATAGTCGAGATAAATGCGACTTCTTGACTATCGTCTGTATTGGTTGCAATCTTCCGTTTATTTGTTTAGCCGTATTTACATCGGATGAAAATATAGTTACTTTCTTATGCCTGCTGTGCATTTTTTTAAATTTTGTTTCTCAACTCTTTGCTAAGTCACTGTTGTCACTTTGATTGGTTTACGAATTTTCGTTTTTATTCCATCCAGTTTCTTTCTTACTTCGAAAGTCATGTTACTTCTTTTTTTACTTTCCTGAACAATACACTAGACTCTGAATCACTTTAGTTCATATCTTGTTTGCCAGAAACATACTCCTGATCAGCACCACTGTCATCGTGTTCAGATTCATTGTAACTAGTTATAAACTTCCTTTTAACAGATCTTTTTGAAAATTGTCTTATATGAGCAGGAAGAATATTCGACGAATTTGTGTTGCCTTTTTCTTGGTCCTATTCAGTATTATTGGTATCGCATTCTTGTATTGTTTGAAGAATTCTACATTTAACCATGTTAATTCTTTATTCTGGAACTAAAATTGTTACAAATTTTGCTTTTTTTGTCAATTGATTAAAACTAAGCGATTTTAAAATTTAAAAAATACTATTAACTTCCATACTAGATTAGATATATTCGTTTTGCGCTTGTGTTTGTTTTATTTTAAACATGTTTCAGCTTTAAAAATGTATTGTTTAAAATCAAAATAAAAAATATATACTAACATTTTCAGACGTAGCTATTTTGAATGTATCACATGAATCTTGCTTGTTCCTTCAAACTCATAAAAATACTTTTTTAGAAATTAACCAAACTTTATCGGTTTGTTATCTTTAATTGCGGGGAAACATATGGCCAAGATTTAGATGTCTGATACTTATACAAGCATCTGGATTGTGAATTTACAGTGTGTAAAAGGTACCAAGTTAACAATTTTGTATGTTAACAGAATGATTAACTCCCGCTTTATAAATCCAAAAAGGGACCATGTGTCATATGGATCCTTGTTGAATAACAGGTTTAAACTTTAATTTGCATAGCGTCGGTGCAAAAAGGTACCGTGAGTCATATGGTACATTTTGTATCAATTAATAAGCACTTGGTCTCTTTTTACAGAATTTGGGTTAGAAACAGAACAACAACTTAAGGAGAAAGCTCAGATTGAAACGGGCCTCATTTGTTAACAAGACCATTGGAAATTTGACTCGAGTACGCCGAGTCGAAAGCAACCGAGGATTACGATCGCGAGGATTAAAAATATGCCCTATATTCGGACGCCTGCCTCTTATTGGATCTGGATACATGCGAAGGAGATTCAGTACAGTTTGTCTGGATATGCTAAACTGGATACCGGTGCTTGTAGCCGTTTTAAACATGTTATGTAAAGAGTTAACGTTATGCAACGGTCTTCACATGGGTCGTTTTGGTCTACCTGAACGAACAGCATCCTTGACGCTTCCAGTTTGATAAAAACGTTGTCGGAGATAAATTATGGTGTTCAGATGACATTGATTGTCTTGTGACGTCGGAAACACTAATGGCAGAAGTAAGGAGTGCAATAGCTTGAACTCTACCATTTTAGCATATGCAGACAGTAAAAATTAAAGCAAATGAGTGCAATAGGTACACAGGTATATGTGTACTTATCCTTAAAACATTAATACCTGTGTTCACAGTAGTTTAAAAATATACCGAAAATAAATGCTTCATCAAGGTTCATCCAAATATACTTAAACAAGTCTTAATAAGTGCTTCAATCTGACTCAATCACAATCGGTATTTATCCGTAGGTTATCTACAAAGTCTCGAATTTGTTGCCAAAGCTCTTTCAGATGCCTTCTAAAATGAGAAAGGAATGAAAAGTCATGTTCATGTCCATGCTTCGCTTTGATTTGTAGACATGGGTGTTAATTGCTAATACTTCTTAATAAAACATATATTTTTTTACTTTTTTTGTACACTTTTTATGACTGTTATACGAAGTCTCATTAAAAAAGAAAAAATGCTAGAGTTTCCGGGGATTTATTTTTAACTAACAACTTCAATGAGCTGCCATACAGTGGTTTGAGTAGTACAATATATTGTTTGCAACTTTAAAGAAAACAAAACATAAATTTGCGAAAACGTAATTTATTTTCTTGTAAAGATGATAAAATGAGAGACACCTCTAACAGAAACTAAATTCTCGTTGGAATATACATGTACATAGTAATATATGACTTTATAAAATATTTTTGAGTTCCCAAAATCGTAGATATGCAACACAATCCGCCAGTTGCTTGAGAAATTAAATCGCAAGTCCCATCTATTTTATTGATCCCAAAATATTTTATCAAAATATCAGTGTTCATCGGATATACCAAACCAACTTCTGTTTATTGTTGTTATACAAAACCAACTTCAAATATATGTTTAACTGTCGTGTGTTTGAAACTGGACTTGGTTTTGATATTGTGTACGGAAGTGCGTCATCAACATTGGCGAGTTACGCTAATCGATGAAAATTTTGCGAGCAATTCTTTATACAGTACACATTTTCACAGCATCAAGTTCGACAGTGATAATATATTTTTATACATATATGTACATTCAAGACAATGAAAATTTCATTTAAAATTCAATACAATATACTAATTAAGTTGGCCGAGGTTTTCATGAATCTCTAGTATCGGTTAGGTGGACAGACTGGACAACACTGACCAGGAAGTGTATATTGACCTACACAGTATACTGCTGGACATCGAACAAGGCTACAATCCATACCTCCTGAAACAGAAAACGTCTGTATTTGAATATTTGAGTGAAAAGTACTTTGTGAGTGTAATGGTCAGTCTACATCTTGTTTGACCATTTGGCACCACTACATAAGTATTTAAAATAATATTCTCTAAAATGTTTTAATTATTTTGATCGATCTAAATTATTCTAGAAATGAAATTTACAATGACTGTAAAAGTCAACGACATTTGCTAACAAATATTGAAATCTCTAACCTGGTGGAAGACAGACATATTGTTGCAGCGTTGTTCATGTATTGTATATTGGTTAGCACAGCTTATCTTGTTCATACAAAAAGCATAACAGAATACAACTCATATGTTTTCCCCCTTTTTACAGTATCAGCTTCGGCTTGAAATTCTTAAAAATTGGACTTTATAAAGTAAACTATAAATAAAACTAAAACAACATCTACAAACCTCTACCCCTTGGTGTCGTACACACGTGACCACATCCATTACTGCAACATTTCTGGCTACCAGAACAATCAAAATCGTTGGTACACAATTCTACACATATACCAACCGTACCGGGACGTAATCGTGGACATTTCCCGGGCTTTTCAGTCTGTTCAACTTAAAATAAAAATTAAACATTTGTCAAAAGATTTGCACTTAGATTGATAATGAACGAGATAGCGAATGATATCGGAGAAGTGAGTTATTCTAGGAAAATGCATGATTTTTCATTTTTATAATGTAGCTATCTAGCAAAGTTAATCGAAAAAAAGAAAGAGTCAATCTTTGTAAATGATAAAATATTCTTTCAGAAAATTAAAAACAGAAATTCATTGAGAAAATGCGTGATATTTGGATAATGAAGCCGTTATATTTAGAAAGGAATTCCAGGTCACGTTGTTCGTGCATTATAATGTAAGTCTTTCAGCAATGGGTGTTCATTTCACAAAGTAAATATTTGCTTTAATTATTTGCCTTTAACTCTAAACGACATATATATCTTGCTTTAACTATGAGCCTTGTTACACATAATATTATTTTTGCTTTAGCGCCAACGTTTTCGACCACTTAGCAGTGACAGTTCAATTATAAATTTGGTAATACTTTGGATTTGGTAAAAACATATCAACAACAGCAAAAAAAGAATAAAATATTTAAACTGTACTTTTTGCGTATTTTTGTATGTTAAGAGGCAATGTTTTTTTTTTCGCTTGTAGATTTCTTCTCAATGAAGGTTTATCAAATACCTTACAGAAAAATATATATTACCTGGGCAGATTGGACAACACTGTCCTGGAGGAGTTACAGGGTTCAAACAGTCTGGTGCAGCACAGAACACGGCGGCACACCTTGATGGTAGTTCCGCGTTAATCGCTGTGAAACATCCAAATATAAATAAAATTTCATAAAGTCCCATATTTGAAACACTTCTTGATTGCAACCAATCTATTAAGCAATACTTTCTTATGTTCAAAGACTCACGACTAAATTGTTAAAGTGATAAGCACAACAATCTTTTAACAAAAGTACACAAAATTAAATACGTGTATTTCTCTTGAACCTTACAGGCTAGAATCAGTAGGTCGTCACTGAATTTAAACATTTTATTATGACTTACATTCTGTTAACGACGAATCAAATCATTTCTTGATATCCTGTTTCATTCTTAACATAAACACATCACGTCAAAATAAGGCAAAACAACATAATTTATTCCTTAATAAACATTCATCAAAAAGATTTAAACTATTATGTGGTCACTCGTTTAAACTCCTAGTAATCTTTATAGCAATGCTTGAGCTTGTTTTTGTTATTCAACAAGTTTACATCAAGAAATGCACGTCATAAAAATGAACTGACGCGCATCAATACAACTGTGGTCCTGTGTACAAAGTGGCCATTGTTCCAAGTCAAATAGAAATACAATAATTATGTGCATAGATAATTGCCATTTAAATTATTCGCCAGCCCAATTTTGTGAAATGTATTAATATTTTTTTCTTTTTTAAATTTCATATTGAAGCAATATTTGTATAAGGTGGGTCCTAAATATTGAATGTTTTTGTGTCGCCTGCTACAAAGTAGCCACGACAAAAAGGGATCACTTCCGAAAAAAAATTAGGGCCTGTCCACTTCCAATGCAAAAAAAGATCAAATTCACTGTCTGTTCGCTGTTTCAAATAAGAGAGTTCTACCAGTTTATTCTATTATATGGACGTATAATTGTTGAACGAGAAAGCTTAGATATAACCTAGCTTGACCAAAACCTGGTATGCTTGGTTTCGTACCTTAACTCTTTTCTTTATTCGAAAGCGTTTGTACCAAACATGAGCTTATGTCTAGCTACGTTGAATGACAGTTCTTGTATTTTTATCCTTTAAGAAAATGAACCACTTTAAGAAACTTTCTTTACAGAATCGCCTTTTCAACATTCATTTTTATGACTTTGACGAAGAAATATGTAGAAAAGAAACTGCAATCGATGATAATATATAAGAAACTAATTATAGATTTGACGACATTACTAAAATCACATATTATCCTTTATGAAACTGAAGATTTGATAAAGTCAATTATTCTTTTCATCCAAATCAGCAAACTTTCGTTACAACAAATGGTAAATGTAAAAAATATTAAGTACCTTGTAGCTTTGTATTTGTACTTTAACTTCTTTCAGTGTTCCTACTTTTCTATATTCGGAAAGATTTGGACTAATTGTGAGCTTATTTCCATCTACGAAAATGGTCTACAAATGGAAAATTTCTTTATAAAGTGTTTTTTTTTTTTACATTACTTTCATAACTTTGATGAAGAAAAAGGCTAGAAGAGAAGCGGCTGTTGGAAATAATGTTTACGAAATAGATTATAAAATGGACGACTTTATTAAAAGAATTTAATTATGATTGTTTTTTTAACTGATGGCTTCACCATGTTAGCATTCGTTTCATCTTAAACAACAAACTTTCCATTAAAAATTCCAAATGTAAATTAAATTAAGCACCTTGTAGCTGCATTAGGGTTCTTAATATTACACTGGTAATTTATTCATTAAAAAAAACTGTCTAGTGGATACACACTGGATACACTGACCAGGTCGTAAACAGTTTCATCCGGCTGAAGTCTTCAGGATTTTCTGTTCATAAAATGAGATCATAAAAGTGAGAAATAGCAGCTTACTTAAACTTAGGCCATTATTACTTTGATACAAACAGACAGCAACTTGTAAGATAAGAATATACTATAGTCATAAATATTTTAGTCTTTCAGTTAAATTTTGAACGAGTTTTATTCATCCACAGTAAATTTCAAATGAATAGTTATTAAAAATTAATTTACATTGCAGAAAACAATATCGAGAGAATTTTTATTTATTGAATGTAAAATAGCTTTAAAATAGTTTTTTTTAGTCTATTTCAAAACTTCGATGGCTACAGGAAATCACTGCTTTGTTAAGAAACCATCCAAAAAGTAAATGTTGGAATAATAGATTGTAGGCTGTAGACCAAATCTGTCGATACATTGGTTAGCAGACATTTAGTACAAAGCGTGGGTCAATGATTAAGTATTCAGATAGTATAGTTCTAAGATAATCAACGAAAATACAAAAAAGATACATGCAAAGGCATACATGCATTCCTAGATTTATCATGCAGCAAACAGTTTTTTACTTAAAGCATGTTGTTCACATTACAGATCTTCCATGCAGCATTTTTTCCGACGTTGATTACTCCTTTGAGGCAGAACCTCACCACCTTCTTTTTGTCTGTTTGAAGTTCAGAAATCGATGGAGTTTTATTCATTAATCCAGTCGCTTCCAAATGGCATTAAATAGTTACCGTAGGATCAGAACTGCATTGTTACACTGTGCCGGACTAAACCAAAAATACTTAATATTTTCCTTAGCTGCCAACACTTATTTTTGTTTATTTTCTATTATTTTCTTACTTAAGTAACATCAAGATAAAAAAAAACTTATTAATCATAAACAGGACAAAACGTCAATGTTGTAAATTGTATTACCAAAACATGTTTACATCAGTCTGCATTTCCATAGAAGCAATTAATCAAGGCTAATTAGAAATAGAAGATAATTATCTGAACCATGTGTACATTAAGCATTAAATTTACAAATTATTTATTATTTGCCTACCGTTGTTTCAACGAAGGGGGGCTATAGGTTTGCTATCCGTCTGCCTGTCTGTCAGTCAGGCTGTCCGAAAATCTGTATACCGCGATAACATTTAAACTGTATAAGTTAAGTTGATAAAACTTGGTAGATGAATAGATAATTACTTTTTTCATCGGATCAAAATGCATGTTGCTATGGTAAATGAAATAGTCAAAATATGGCTTTAAGAGATGGATCAAATCGTCCCCTTTTCGCAAAAAGTACCATGAAACATTTTCACTATTTTGAGAAAATCGCATTAAACGTTTCAAACCAAGATCAAATCATGTGTTTGTCTCTTTTTCTCTTTAAATATAAGTAGACATAGGTGTAGTTGCATTGCCAAAATTATTAACTAATTATATTCAGTAATAAACATTAGTTAATTCATTAAGTATGATGGTTTCTGTTTGCATCACTAATAAATAGACATAACATGTTACATTCAAATGTAATAACAAAGCATGTATTTAATAATGTATGGTGGATTCACATTTTGGACAACACTGACCAGGCCGTTTTGGTTACAGTTTGACCAGGGTGAGGTCTATAGCTGAAAACAAAATTAAATATTTGTTTTCATTTCCTTTACATAAAGTGAGACATTGGAGGTAAGGTCTAGCAGCTGACATAAAGCCTTTATACCTTTGAAACAAACAGACAATAACTTGTAGGATAACAAAAGAAGGTAAAAATATATTGAATAATCTTTTAGTCTTTCAGTTACGTTTGGTTCTCTCTTCCAGTAAATTTCGAATGGAAGTTTCCATGGAAATTTTACATAGGACTTATTTCGATTCATCACTTCATCACACCAATCAACAAAACTCTTTGCAGAACTAGTTTGTATAAGAAATACTTTCAAGTTGATGGAAATACTTCGGAGTAAACTTTAAAGTGATGATAAATGACCGCAAATATATTACGATGATAAAATCATGATGCTACTATGACGATTATGTGATATCCAAATGTAATAACGAAACAGATGTAATTGTGCACACGATCTTTGTTTTTTTTTTGGTAGAGAAGTCCCTACAAACACGTCCTTTTCTATCATATTGCGTCAGAAAGAAGTTCTGTAGCAGAACTTTTTCCCATTTCCAATTGTCTTTATTTCGATTTGATAGCTGAATCTTCTGAATGAATGTTTCTTTTCTGCGCTTCGATATGATGCACGTTTGTTTGAATTGTTTTCAGTGTGCACATTCGAACTGTGTGGCTCATCAAGATTGATATCTGAACTTAATTCAACAGCAGGTAAACAACCTTCGTTAACTTTGTTTGTGTCTGGAATATCAAGCTGATCACCGTCTTCATTTGAAAGAAATTTTGTTTAATCATAGTGTTCATGTCCACGCACAGCTTAGTAAGCTAAGGAAGGATTTTATTAATTGCTTGCTCAGGTTTGATCTCAATGACTTGTGTTGACACTGAATTTGAATAAATTCTTAAAGTGCCTTCTTTAATGTTTACAACTGTCAGTGGACAATATCTGCTATTTCTAAATTTCATTCACCACTTGTCCTCAACAAATTAATGTCTCTGAGGAGTTTCTCTTTAGAACTGCCGTCTTTGTTTTTACCAAAAATGTCAGTATTTTCATCCATGATGTCACAAACCTTTTCTCTAGTTAAAAGAGAACTTTCATTAAAGTTTTCCATGATTTTACTGAAGTAAAAGAGCAGTTTCTTTAATCATTAAGTACTAGCCCGGCAAAGCTCATTGCTTGCTAGAAATGTGTCTAGTCGAGATAAATGCGACTTATTGACTATCGTCTGTATTGTTTGCAATCTTCCGTTTATTTGTTTAGCCGTATTTACATCGGATGAAAATATAGTTACTTTCTTATGCCTGCTGTGCATTTTTTTAAATTTTGTTTCTCAACTCTTTGCTAAATCACTGTTGTCACTTTGATTGATTTACGAATTTACGGGTTTTTTTTCCATCCAGTTTCTTTCTTACTTCGAAAGTCATGTTACTTCTTTTTTTTACTTTCCTGAACAATACACTAGACTCTGAATCACTTGAGTTGATATCTTGTTTGCCAGAAACATACTCCTGATCAGCACCACTGTCATCGTGTTCAGATTCATTGTAACTAGTTATAAACTTCCTTTTAACAGGCCTTTTTGAAAATTGTCTTATATGAGCAGGAAGAATATCCGACGAATTTGTGTTGCCTTCTTCTTGGTCCTATTCAGTATTATTGGTATCGCATTCTTGTATTGTTTGAAGAATTCTACATTTCACCATGTTAATTCTTTATTCTGGAACTAAAATTGTTACAAATTCTGACTTTTTTGTCAATTGATTAAAACTAAGCGATTTTAAAATTTAAAAAATACTATTAACTTCTATACTAGATTAGATATATTCGTTTTGCGCTTGTGTTTGTTTTATTTTAAACATGTGTCATCTTTAAAAATGTATTGTTTAAAATCAAAATAAAAAATATATACTAACATTTTCAGACGTAGCTATTTTGAATGTATCACATGAATCTTGCTTGTTCCTTCAAACTCATAAAAATACTTTTTTAGAAATTAACCAAACTTTATCTGTTTGTTATCTCTAATTGCGGGGAAACATATGGCTAAGATTTAGATGTCTGATACTTATACAAGCATCTGGATTGTGAATTTATTCCAGTGTGTAAAAGGTACCAAGTTAACAATTTTGTATGTTAACAGAATGATTAACTCCCGCTTTATAAATCCAAAACAGAGACTTTGTGTCATATGGATCCTTGTTGAATAACAGGTTTAAACTTTAATTTGCATAGCGTCGGTGCAAAATGGTACCATGAGTCATATGGTACATTTTGTATCAATTAATAAGCACTTGGTCTCTTTTTTCAGAATTTGGGTTAGAAACAGAACAACAACTTAAGGAGAAAGCTCAGATTGAAACGGGCCTCATTTGTTAACAAGACCATTGGAAATTTGACTCGAGTACAACGTAAATTACGCCGAGTCGAAAGCAACCGAGGATTACGATCGCGAGGATTAAAAATATGCCCTACATTCGGACGCCTGCCTCTTATTGGATCTGGATACATACGAAGGAGATTCAGTACAGTTTGTCTGGATATGCTAAACTGGATACCGGTGCTTGTAGCCGTTTTAAACATGTTATGTAAAGAGTCAACGTTATGCAACGGTCTTCACATGGGTCGTTTTGGACTACCTGAACGAACCGCATCCTTGACGCTTCCAATTTGATAAAAACGTTGTCGGAGATAAATTATGGTGTTCAGATGACAGTGATTGTCTTGTGACGTCGGAAACACTAATGGCAGAAGTAAGGAGTGCAATAGCTTGAACTCTACCATTTTAGCATATGGAGTAAAAATTAAAGCAAATGAGTGCAATAGGTACACAGGTATATGTGTACTTATCCTTAAAACATTAATACCTGTGTTCACAGTAGTTAAAAAATATACCGAAAATAAATGCTTCATCAAGGTTCATCCAAATATACTTAAACAAGTCTTAATAAGTGCTTCAATCTGACTCAATCACAATCGGTATTTATCCGTAGGTTATCTACAAAGTCTCGAATTTGTAGCCAAAGCTCTTTCAGATGCCTTCTAAAATGAGAAAGGAATGAAAAGTCATGTTCATGTCCATGCTTCGCTTTGATTTGTAGACATGGGTGTTAATTGCTTAACTTCTTAATAAAAACATATATTTGTTTACTTTTTTGTACACTTTTTATGACTGTTATACGAAGTCTCATTAAAAAAGAAAAAATGCTAGTTTCCGGGGATTTATTTTTAACTAACAACTTCAATGAGCTGCCATACAGTGGTTTGAGTATTACAATATATTGTTTGCAACTTTAAAGAAAACAAAACATTAATTTGCGAAAACGTAATTTATTTTCTTTTAAAGACGATAAAATGAGAGACACCTCTAACAGAAACTAAATTCTCGTTGGAATATACATGTACATAGTAATATATGACTTTATAAAATATTTTTGAGTTCCCAAAATCGTAGATATGCAACATAATCCGCCAGTTGCTTGAGAAATTAAATCGCAAGTCCCATCCATTTTATTGATCCCAAAATATTTTATCAAAATATCAGTGTTCATCGGATATACCAAACAAACTTCTGTTTATTGTTGTTATACAAAACTAACTTCAAATATATGTTTAACTGTCGTGTGTTTGAAACTGGACTTGGTTTTGATATTGTGTACGGAAGTGCGTCATCAACATTGGCGAGTTACGCTAATCGATGAAAATTTTGCGAGCAATTCTTTATACAGTACACATTTTCACAGTATCAAGTTCGACAGTGATAATATATTTTTATACAAATATGTACATTCAAGACAATGAAAATTTCATTTAAAATTCAATACAATATACTAATTAAGTTGGCCGAGGTTTTCATGAATCTCTAGTATCGGTTAGGTGGACAGACTGGACAACACTGGCCAGGAAGTGTATATTGACCTACACAGTATACTGCTGGACATCGAACAAGGCTACAATCCATACCTCCTGAAACAGAAAACGTCTGTATTTGAATATTTGAGTGAAAAGTACTTTGTGAGTGTAATGGTCAGTCTACATCTTGTTTGACCGTTTGGCACCACTACATAAGTATTTAAAATAATATTCTCTAAAATGTTTTAATTATTTTGATCGATCTAAATTATTCTAGAAATGAAATTTACAATGACTGTAAAAGTCAACGACATTTGCTAACAAATATTGAAATCTCTAACCTGGTTGAAGACAGACAGGGCAGCGTTGTTCACGTATTGTATATTGGTTAGCACAGCTTATCTTGTTCATACAAAAAGCATAACAAAATACAACTATTATGTTTTCCCCCTTTTTACAGTATCAGCTTCGGCTTGAAATTCTTAAAAATTGGACTTTATAAAGTAAACTATAAATAAAACTAAAACAACATCTACAAACCTCTACCACTTGGTGTCGTACACACGTGACCACATCCATTACTGCAACATTTCTGGCTACCGGAACAATCAAAATCGTTGGAACACAAGTCTACACATATACCAACCGTACCGGGACGTAGTCGTGGACATTGCCCAGGCTTTTCACCTTAGAAAAAAATAACAATTGTTAAAAGATTTGCACTTAGATTGATAATGTACGAGATAGCGAATGATATCGCAGAAGTGAGTTATTCTAGATAAATAGGAAAATGCATGACTTTTCATTTTCATAATGTAGCTATCTAGCCAAGTTAATCAAAAAAACAAAGAGTCAATCTTTGTAAATGATAAAATATTCTTTCAGAAAATTAAAAACAGAAATTCATTGAGAAAATGCGTGAAATTTGGATAATGAAGCCGTTATATTTAGAAAGGAATTCCAGGTCACGTTGTTCGTGCATTTATAATGTAAGTCTTTCAGCAATGGTTGTTCATTTCACAAAGTAAATATTTGCTTTAATTGTTTGCCTTTAACTCTAAACGACATATATCTTGCTTAAATAATGAGCCTTTTTACACATCATATTATTTTTGCTTTAGCGCCAACGTTTTCGACTACTCAGCAGTGACAGTTCAATTATAAATTTGGTAATTCTTTGGATTTGGTAAAAACATATCAACAACAACAAAAAAAGAATAAAATATTTAAACTGTACTTTTTTCGACACTTTGTATGTTAAGAGGCAATGTTTTTTTTTCGCTTTTAGATTTCTTGTCAGATAAATGTTTATCAAATACCTTATAGAACAATATATATTACCTGGGCAGATCGGACAACACTGTCCTGGAGGAGTTACGGGGTTCAAACAGTCTGGTGCAGCACAGGACACGGCGGCACACCATGATGGTAGTTCGGCGTTAATAACCGTGAAACATCCAAATATAAATAAAATTTCATAAAGTCCCATATTTGAAACACTTCTTGATTGCTACCAATCTATTAAGCAATACTTTCTTATGTTCAAACACTCACAACTAAATTGTTAAAAGTATAAGCACACCAGCCTTTAAACGAAAATACACAACATTAAATATGTGTATTTCCCTTGAATGTTACTGGCTAGAATCAGTAGGTCGTCACTGAATTTAAATATTTTATTATGACTTACATCCTGTTTACGACAAATCAAATCATTTCTTGATATCCTGTTTCATTCTTAACATAAACATCTCGTCAAAATAAGGCAAAACAACATAATTTATTCATTAATAAACATTTATCAAAAAGATTTAAACTATTTGTGGTCAGTGCGTTTTAACTCGTAATCTTTATACCAATGCTTGAGCTTGTTTTTGTTATTCAACAAGTTTACATCAAGAAATGCACGTCGTAAAAAAGAACTGACGTGCATAAATACAAATGTGGCCCTGTGTACAAAGTGGACATTGTTCCACGTTCGGTATTTCATATCAAATACAAATACAATATGTGCATACATAATTGCCATTTAAATTATGCGCCAAATGCCCATTTGTGTGAAGTGTATTAATATTTTTTTCTTTTTTAAATTTCATATTGAAGCAATATTTGTATTAGGTGGGTCCCAAATATTGAACGTTTTTGTGTCGCCTGCTACAAAGTAGCCACGAGAAAAAGTGATCATTTCCGAAAAAATATTAGCAGATGTTTTTGAAAAGTTGCAGGTTCGATTTTACAGACATAGACATGTACTCTGTTAGCATTTTACTAACATATCCTAAGTTTATCGTAAGAATTTTCGTAACTTTTAAGAATAAGTACGTTATTAAAACGCTGCCCAGATCCATTCTGATGTAATTAGCTATATTACGTACCAAACGGCGAACGTTCCTATCATTTTTACAAGGACCTGTCCACTTCCAATGCAAAAAAATCAAATTCAATGTCTGTTCGTTGTTTCAAGTAGGAGAGTTCTACCAGTATGTTCTTTTATATGGACGTATAATTGTTGAACGAGAAAGCTTAGATATAACCTAGCTTGACCCAAACCTGGTATGCTTGGCTTCGTACCTTAACTCTTTTCTTTATTCGAAAGCGTTTGTACCAAACATGAGCTTATGTCAACCTACGTTGAATGACAGTTCTTGTATTTTTTTATCCTTTAGGAAAATGAACCACTTTAAGAAACTTTCTTGACAGAATTGTCTTTTCAACATTTATTTTCATGACTTTGACGAAGAAATATGTAGAAAAGAAACTGCAATCGATGATAGTATATAAAAAACTAATTATAGATTTGACGGCATTACTAAAATCACATATTATCCTTTATGAAACTGAAGATTTGATAAAGTTCTTTTCATCCAAATCAGCAAACTTTCGTTACAACAAATGGTAAATGTAAAAAAATATTAAGTACCTTGTAGCTGTGTATTTGTACTTTAACTTCTTTCAGTATTCCTACTTTTCTATATTCGGAAAGGTTTGGACTAATTGTTAGCTTATTTCCATCTACGTTGATGACAGTCCCCTCTACGAAAATGGTCTACATATGGAAAATTTCTTTATAAAGTGTTTTTGTAACATGTAGTTTCATTACTTTGATGAAGAAAAGGCTAGAAGAGAAACGGCTGTTGAGAATAATGTATAAGAAACAGATTATAAAATGGACGACTTTATTAAAAGTATATAATTATGATCTTCTTTTAAACTGATGACAGCACCATGTCAGCATTATTTTTATTTAAAAACAACAACCTTTCCATTAAAAAAAGCAAATGTCAATTAAATTAAGTAACGTGCAGCTGTGTTTGTTAATTTACATTGCAGAAAATATCGAGAGAACTTATTTATTGAAAGTAATATAGTTTTAAAATAGTTTTGGCTTTTTCAGTCTATTTCAAAATTTCCATGGCTACAGGAAATCACTGCTTTGTTAACAAACTACACGAAAAATAAATGTAAGAACGGATTGTGGACCGTAGACATATAAAGACCGAAACCGTCGATACATTGGTTAGCAGACATACAGTACAAAACGTGCCTTGGTCCATATTCTGGGGATCTATGACTTAGTATTTAAATAGTATCTTTTAAAATAATCGACCAAAATACGAAACGATGCATGGACAGAACCTGAACACCTTCTTTTTGTCTGTCTGGAGTTCTGAAGTAGATGTTTTTTTTATTAGGCCTAATTTGTATTCATTAAACCTTTCATATGACATTGAATATTTACCGTAAGATCAATAAATAGTTACTGTAAACTCATTGGATAGTTACCGTAAGATCAGAACTGCATTTATACACTGTGCATGTCTAAACCAAAAATACTTAGTGTTTTCCTTACCTGTCGACACTTATTTCCGTTTATTTTTCTAGTATTTTCTTTTTATCTCAATGTGCGCATTACAATTTACTCTGCACACAAGGCTGTACACTCACATTTCTACTTCACCTGGTCTCCCTTTCTCCCCAAAAATTGGATAATATTCTGTATAGTAATTTACGTAAGGCAACGTCCTTATTTGTAAACCTTTCACCTTAAGTAACATCAAGATAAAGAAATCTCATTACACATAAGCAGGACAAAAGGACAGTGTTGTAACTTGTATTACCAAAACATATTTACCATAAGTCTGAACTTCAATAGAAGCAATTAATCAAGGCCGAGTCGAGGTTCAAGCCAGACATACAAGCTCAATTATCTATGTGTATAACTAGAATAACAAGATAAATACTCTTTACATATAATCAGACATACAAGATCAACAGCATTAAAAGATGGCCATAGATCAGGGCATCCTACACCTCTATATCAGGGTGACACTACACCGCTATATCAGGGCACCCTACAGCCTGTTATCATAAACTTTAACTGTTAATCTCAATTTGTGCTTATTTTTTCTTGCATAAAATGTGCAGAGAAAAACATACAAGAACAATTTATTCTCACGTTTAGAAAAATCTTTCAAATAATGAATTTCCAGATATTAACGTCTTTACGCGAACCTTTACATATTTTCTGAGAGCATTCATATGCATTCCGTCTCCGTGGCCCAGTGGTTAAGACGTCCGCTTACGAAGCGGGAGGTCGAAGGTTCGAGTCCCGTCAGGGGCTTGTTATGATGCGGCCTGTTGGTGAGCCGCCAGCTAGTTAAAGAATTGTTACCGATTGCTTGTCCGCCTGGCGCCTGGCACGTAGGATTACGAATCGGGGAGTAAATGTGTACACAAAAAGAGGTGTCTCATAAGCCCGGGAGGCTGGCCCTTTCAGTAGGGATGACAATATAATAAACAAACACTTTACTTTACTTGCATTGTAGGCTAGGCATTGAATACGAATGAAAGCACAATTTAGCATTGTAGAGTTAAAGAGACTGGCCTCCAGATGACAAAAAAAAGAAACTTTTCTTGTATTATAAATTTCTTGTAATATTTATGACTAATGCTTAAAAACTAACTAACTGACAAAAACTAAGTCAGATAATCACATTATAAATTGTTTATTTTTTCCTATCATAGTGCTATACCGTAACGTGACGGTATTTTACTTCAAACCTGATTATAAAAGTCAAAATAGAACAAGAAAAAATATATTCGCCTCAGCCGGATTTGGACTCTGGACCCCTCATGTTAACAAAATTTTATCAATGCTTTTACTGTCAACACTAACGCTGCATGTGTAATTTTTGTTATTTACTTTAAATCTTATACAATATAAAATATCATGTTGTTATAATCTCACGGCATCTAGATATTCAATTTATGTAAAAAATATTTTTATATCAAATCTGGAGTACAGCCTCTTTAAAGAAGTTCACCCAGTACCATAATTCAATAACTGAATTTATGGTAGTGTTTTTTTGGGTTCGTAAATATTCTTGACGGATAATTGGTTTTCGGCGGGCATACGCTGAGAACCGAAAGAGACTCAATCAAAGGACGGGCTGATTATTTTTCCTAAAAAGAAATACAATCCAATACGCTTATTAAGATACGCTTACCTTTATCTATAACATGCTACATGATCCGTAAGTTAGCAAAATAATAGCTTTAGGGTCGTGTAGCACTTACTTGACATTTAGACCAATATGTCATTCAGTAATCGCAAAAACCGACATGGTTGACGGTTGCGTGTATCTCTGTTGCAGTTTTGACAGCTAATACCGAACAGTATGACATAATTTATTCTTTTTTAACTATTTCATCAATTACGTTACTTACGACTGTTTTGTCATACAGAGACACTGGCAAATTCACTATTGTATCATCCTCAATCAGGCAAAATATTTTTTTTTAAAAAAGGATACCGCTGAAGTTATCATGCTGCTTTTTAGTTTCCTACTTTTGCATGGATTTATTTCATTTCTTGATGGACAAGGTTATCGAGGTATATATTTTTCCGTTTCTTTTTTATAGTTATTTTATTGATGTGTATTATTATAATGTTTGAGCTCAAAAGAAAACTAAAATGTAAGCAGAACAGTTAAAATCGAATAGATTTGATGTGATGTAGATAGTACCGGAGTTTCTTATACTGAGTACTTATAAAATAAAGGTATTATATTTCTCAAATAATTGTTCAACTCGTTTTTTTCCTAATGAGAAAATGGGTTGAATACGTAGTTCACAAGACGTCATGAAAGTGATTCACTTCAAATCTATTTATCTTTGTAAAACTTGTTGTAGGCACTAAACCTGACTGTAGGTTGGTGAGATGCGGACGACCTGAGGGCTGCGCAATAGAAGACACCTTCACTCCAAAAGGACAGTGCTGTCCTGTATGTTTGCCAAAAGGTTAGGCTTAAGTTTGCTCAATCTTGTACAAGAATACGATAAATTTAGATAATAAGAACCTTTAAATAGTAACTTTGTTTAATCTTTTCTAGCAACATAATTATCGAGATCATAATGAGTAAACCTGTCATGCCTTTAAATATTATGAGTATCTTTTAGGTCGTGAAAAGCCTGGTAGCTGTCCGTCAGTGAGGCCTGATGAACTGGGAATATGCATAAACGAATGTTCTAACGACTATAATTGCCCCGGGAGACAGAAATGTTGTAGTAATGGCTGCGGTCGTGTTTGCAGAAGGCCTGTGCGTGGAGGTAAGTTAAAAACTGAGTTTGTCTTCGTATGAAATAGCATTAATAACTTTATAAGGTTAAAGTCTAGTTGTACATTTACAAAGATAAAATGTATAAAAAAGCAAAACAGAATTGACTTATTTGACAACTACGTTTCTTACAAACATTCCCGTAATTCAAACAGCTAAAAACAATTCTTTATCTATACATTTGCAGGAAACGGTTTCACCAGCTTGATCAACTAAATACATATTAGAAACGGTAACCTGGGTAGTCACGGGATCCTTGGCGGTCTAATTTTATAACCAACATAACGAGCATTCAATGTCTGTTATGGATTTAGATGCTAGTTATTAGCATAGTTGTTTAACATATCTTAATCATGTTATTTTAGATTATTTTCCCTTCTCAAGGGAAACTGGACTTTTACATCCTGGTTTAGTATTTAAATCATGATTATACTAGTTTACTTGCTTTTGCAGTCGATTCAACGTACCCCTTTTTACGCAGATTTGCCCATGTTTCAGTATATTTTTTACATAAGCTTTTATATAAGAGTGAATAAAGCGTTATCGTAATGTCAGAGCTCAACGGAAAACTAAAAATATAAGCAGAATTTAAAAACAATAGATTTGATATGATTTTAATAGTATTGTCGTTTCTATTACGAGTACTTATCAATAAAGGTATTATTTTTCTAACATACTTTGTTGCACTCTCTTTTTCTTATAGATGATAAATAAACGCAAAAAGAGGTTGAATACATATCTCACAAGAAATTGTAAATGTGACTCACTTCATAATTATCTATTTATCTTTGTAAAACTTGCTGTAGGCACTAAACCTGACTGTAGGTTGGTGAGATGCGGACGACCTGAGGGCTGCGCAATAGAAGACACCTTCATTCCAAAAGGACAGTGCTGCCCTATATGCTTGCCAAAAGGTTAGGCTAAAGTTTGCTCAATCTGGCAAAAGAATATGATATATTTAGATAGTGAGAACCTTTAAAGAGTAACTATATTTAATCTATTCTAGCAACATAATTATCGAGATCATAATTAGTAAACGTTTCATGCCTTTATAATATATGGGTATCTTTTAGGTCGTGAAAAGCCTGGTAGCTGTCCGTCAGTGAGGCCTGATGAACTGGGAATATGCATAAACGAATGTTCTAACGACTATAATTGCCCAGGGAGACAGAAATGTTGTAGTAATGGCTGCGGTCGTGTTTGCAGAAGCCCAGTGCGTGGAGGTAAGTTAAAAACGGAGCGTATGTCTTCGTATGATATAGCATTAATAACTTTTTAAGGTAAAATGTTTAGATAAAATTACAAAGATAAAATGTACAAAAATAATAGGTTTGACTTATTTGTTACAACTATGCTTCTAACAAACATTCTCATAATTCAAACAGCTAAATCCGATCCCATATTTACAAAACTGCAGGAAACACGAACAGTTTCATGACCTTGATAATTCATCAACTAAATGCATACTAGGTACGGTAACGGGGGTAGTTGGGATCCTTGGCAGATCTGAATTTAAAGCAATCATAACGAACATTCTATGTTTGTTATGAATTAAGATGCTAGTTTTAAGCATAGTTGTAACACTTACCTTTATCATGATATTTTAGAATATTTTATATTCGCAAGTGAAACTGGACTTTAAGACCTCGCCAAGTGTGTAAATCATTACAAGGATAAAACATGTTTACTTGGGTTTGCAGTCTATACAACGTACACTTTTCGACGTAAATATGCCTGTTGTACAATATAAGACAAACAGTCAAGTAGGAGCAGTGGTCGTCGGGGTATAGCGTTGGACTCCCGATCCGGTGGTTGTTGGTTCGATCCAACCAGGGGTGAGAGTATAGAGTGACTTTCCACACGAGTACTAGTATAAACCCAGGAAGCAGTCATCGAGAGGATTTAATATGAGTTGCAAGAATTTGCTTCCCTATAGATGTAAAACAAATAAGTTTAAACACTTCACACATACAATCGATTATATAATATGTAGATCAGGATACGCCCAATTGAGAAAAGATAACATATTTATGAGCAAACTCAAATGGATCTCACTCGAATAATGCGGAATTTATATGAACAGCACTGAAGTTTAAACTAATCACACATAGCAGGTTCTCTGGTACTATATTACCTTTCTCTTTTTTTTAAGTAGTATGTTGCTGTTGCTTTTTGCCATCACAAAACCTATCTTACAAATCAGGGACTACCTAGGTTCCCTTTCTAACGAAAGCTTTTGCGTTTACTACAGGTCAGTCTCACTGTTATGGCGTTGTGTGCCCTTTGATTAGGTGTATCAACCAGTATACTCCTCCAGGAAGATGTTGCCCCGAATGTTTACCTCCTTCTGGTTAGTAACATGTCACTTGTCTGTTAGAAATCATTTTTGCATGTACTTAGTAAATAAATCTGTCTGACCTAGTTTAGACGAAGCAGAATGAATTAAAATAAAAACAGTGTAAAACGGAGTGAGTAATCATTTAAAAAGTAGTCGGCAAAAAAACAGTCAATCATTCTAACTTAATAGTTCAATTACAATGCTGTAAATCCATCACTGTCATACATTTGTAGTGTGAACATGACTTTACTTCTATAGATATTGTTTTGCTATTTTGAATCAAAGTTGAAAGTTTTTAATTATTGACCTTTGACATTTCAGGTGGTGTTGACTGTAGTGCTGTTCTATGTCTACGGGTGACTTGCAAAGGAGCGTTCACACCACCAGGACAATGTTGTCAAGTTTGTCCGAGTTCAGACAACGACGGTGACTCGTAATAATTTGCTGTTAGGCATGGCAATCGACATTCATTGGTTTAGTTGTCTGTTCTGAAAATAAAATCTTGAAAAGAAATCAAAAGCTTGAATATAACATGGAATTATCTTGGTGCATACTGTTAAAAATGTTGGCAAACATGGTGCAATTGTATTATCAGGGTAAATTTCCAGGTTTTGCTAAGTTTAAACAACCCGCTATTATATTTTTGCCCTGTTCGATCCGTTAGTTGTATGACCCGGCATCGGTACCACTTTATATTTTGGTTCTCTTTTTAACTCACCTGTGCACAAGATGCTCAGGGTTATCCAATGGGTTAAACCCAATATTGAACTGTACATGTAATCACATCTACATGCAATATTTCTTGCTATATTAATAGTTGTCTTCTTGCTTTAATGTTTTTGTCTTTCCAATAAATATTGTCGGAGTGTAAAACGAAGTTAGAAAGTAATTTTATTACAATATATAATATTTTAAGTCTTTGCAAGCACAGGATCTAATGAATACACTATAAAGTATGATCCTTAAGTATCATAAATAGAGCTAAAGGGGAAAATATTTTTCAAAAGGGATAAACTAACAATTTTATATTTTACAAGACTAACCATTTCCGGTGTGCATTATATTCACTTACAGGTCTGAAATGAAATCACTGTTGTTGTTTTTGCAGTTTTATTGTCACATGCTATACACTGAGCATGGAAAAGAGGTGTATTTGGAATAGAATACTTTCCTGTATCTTGCACTTTCCCCAAAAACCTAAAATAACAAACCTCTTCATGGGACGCCGATATGGGCAACTGGTATCGACGATTAAAAAAAAAACTCAGGAAAATAGAGAATTCACCGTTATTTAGGCGACGCTATCATTTCCTGCTAGCATTATAGGCATATAATTGTTCAAATTGTTGACGTTCTAAGCATTTAATTAAATTCAAATCAAATGTTTTTAGAAGTATTAAACATTCTCCTACGACAAAAACTGTTGTCTGGATTGTAAGTCTGTTGTTGTACATACAGTAAACAAATTTTCTTCATCCTATAGCTGTCGTTATCAAAATGATGCAAAGTAATATATTAATTACAATCAATTTCCCTGTTAAATTTAAACTCATTATTAAAAATAAAACAAATATTTGACAATCATAAAGAAAAAAACAGATTCAATATATTGAATGCAGCTTCCTTCATTTTTTTTAATTCTCTCATATAAACATTAAGAGAAATCTATTGATTGCACATTGTTAAAAGGAGGGCCGCCAACAGGGCCACAGATAGGATTCCAAGGTCGCAGTTTAAGGATGTTCGAAAATCTCCGACTCCAGACGCTCAGCTGCATATCCATTATCACTAGACGCTCTGTTGCAGTGCCCTTAAAGGGCATAAAGAATAAGTGGTTTTATGATCTACAAAATTAGGCTTAGCCAGGTTTGTTTTGGCAGACTCTAGGTCAGCAGCTTTGATCAACGGAAAAAAAACTTGTGGCCACTTAAGAGGTCACATTTTGGTTCTATTATCTTGACTCTTTGTAACTATATTTATATTGATTATTAATTAGTAGTTTTAAACGAGGCTATTTATGATTAAAACAAAACATGATTTGCGATATATGATAACTTGTTTAGTAATTTGTTTACAAGAAGAATTATAGCTAATATCAATATCCTGACTATTAGTACTTTCAATTTTATTATCCTCAATGCTTTAGTCAAAATCAACAACTACAGTTTTTGTATTACCAACATTATCAATCAAATCTCTGTCTTCACACTGAACCTTAAGTTCCATAAATATAAGTAATAAGTATTTCCAATCTTAGTATAATCAACATCTGGATTGTCACAAGCAGCACTAGCATTTTCAATTTCTGCGTACTTACCAAACAACTAAGTAAAATTACAGGTCAAATGTGATATTTAGTATTATTGCTGCTGGGTTACAACATCTGCTGTCAGTTTGGAATAAACCATATTTGCTTTGTTTGACTGGAGTGTGTATGTGATTTGTTTGGTTTTTGTAACGAACAGGACCACACCTACTTAAGTTCAAACGACTCTGTCGAAGGATCGATTCTTTAAATTTGTATTTCAAATATTACGTATTATGACTAAGCAGGCATGACATCAAACTACTGAATAATGTTTCTTTTTCCTTTCTGATGCATCTTTCTGTTACGGACGAAGCTTCGAGACATTAAAAAATGATGAAGTTATTCATATGCACTTGAAGAACATCTTTGGCAATATTCTCTAGTAAAGCAAGTTTTAGCACAGCCTAGTTCTTGTTCTGCCATGCCTATCAATTTCCGTAATTAATTTCAGATGGAAGTTTTTTTTATAAAAATGCGAAAAGGTTTGATTTGAACCTTGGTTTTTAATTTGCGAGCAGTATTCATTTTATCATCGAATTGTTATCATTCTAGCTTAAATTCTTACGGACATGAAGTTCGTAACAGAAGATGCAATGCATCTTGGAAAAGCCCGTCTAGAGCGGGATTCAAACTCCAAAACAAAACACCAACGCTCTTGACCACTAACCCAAAGAATCGATTCCCTGATACAGTTGTCAGAGGTTGTATTTACTCATTTTTAGACCGGTGTGCACTGGACTGTAACACACTCCCGCTAGAGAAAGTCATCATTTATGATGACAAATGGTGTGGCCATTTTTATATCAGAAATCTTCAAGATTTTTTATCATTATTATTACTTAATCCAGGAGGGGTTATCCCGCAGAAGCCACCGTATTACGACGTCCTCCCGCATCAAAATCCAACGCTCTAGACCGCTGAGTCAAAGAATCTATTCCTTGTAAGTTTCAAAAGATTGAAATATAGAAGACGCTTTTGTTTAATAAGGTTTAGCTTCAAATAAAAAAGAAAGACGACTTCTAGCACGTTCAAGATGATAAGTTATCGTCTGGTTGCGCGTTTATACCTTGTTTATTGACATTTATTGTCAACATTTTTATGACTATTGTCTATGCGCAATATCATACGAAAAAAAAGACTTGTTCGTACGGAAAAACACAAAACTTTTATTGACAAATTGCTCAGTGTATTTATTAAAAACTTGTTTAATACTATAAAACACACTCTGATATCCTCCTAATTTTATTACCGACAATAAATGTTTTACTGAAACATTTAAGATTCGTGATATAAAGCAGTACCAATTCATCATGTGTTCACTTTGAGCTAGCAGTCACAACGGTAAAAAAAGCAAGTAAATATAACGTCTTTCTGTATAGGCAATACAAGGATATTTGTCATTTCAGCGGCTAGCATGTTGTCTTTTAGTTACCTAATTCTGTTTGGATTCATTTTAGTAATTAATGCACAGCCCGGATTTCAAGGTAAATTTTATCTGCACATAACGATATAAGATTTTATAGTAGGAACATAATCTTTTCAAAATCTTATTTCAGAAAAAAAGGTACATTAAAAGAAAGAATAAGAAGGTCCGTTTCAGCTCTCCTGATAACACGTGCTCCGGACGAGCTATTGTGGCTGCCTTCCATTTTTCGTCCTCAAAGTTTAAACTGCACACTTTCTGACACCACTTAAACAAGTGGATTTATAGCTGGCATTAAATTTAGCATTGATCTCTTTCAATTTTGTTTACTGAAGTGAACAACAGGTTCACAAAATCTGTAACTGAAAATATCTTTTAAAGTTACTTCTTCAAACCTGTAATCCAAGATGTGTGCTATATACTATCAACTATTATAGAACGATCAACGTTTGCCTTACACAAGGAGGACATTTATATACAGGCTTATTTAGTGAAAACATAAATTTTTCTCGGGCGAGACAAATCGCTTGAGGTTAGGTATGCAATTGTTTAAAGATTTTTGTTTAATTTTAGCTCAGCCATGAACGACAGGTTGGCTATAGTGAGAATTAGTGTTGCCTTTTCTATGTTTCAAATGGTTCTCACAGTGCATCTCGTGTCTCTTAAAATAAACACGACGTGTTCGTCTCTAAGAAGATTCTTTTTTAACTGCAAATACACATACAGGTTTTGGAAAGCCTGGAAGATGTCCAAGGTCTAATGGGTTTGGGATATGCATAAGCGAATGTGTAAGCGATTACAGCTGCCCGGGGAGACAAAAATGCTGCAGTAATGGTTGCGGCCGTGTATGCAGACGGCCAATACGCGGAGGTAATTGTAGTGAATATGACTTGAATAGCAGCCTGTTAAGTAAGTCTCCGAAAAGTATCTAAGCCATTTGAAGACGTTCCCCGTTGATCTCATTTTCTCAGTTAATACAGATATCAATGAAAGGTGCCCTACTTTTATTGATGACTTTTAATTATATGTTATACAAAATGCATCCAATGTGGCCTTCACATATTGTAACAGTAGCTTACTTTGCGTGAAAGATATTTGTAATACTCACAATATGTGTAAGTGTAATATTTCTTTTAATTGAAATTTTGATAAAGTGGGGATAAGCGTAATCTTAGGACCAGTATGAAAATTTTATCGCGGAAAAGGTAGAGTAATTGTTTTCCAAAGCTCAAAACCATTACTTAAGAATGTTTAAACTGGTAGACAACGTATTATGTCAAAATTTTGTGGATAAATGCGGGTATATTTATTGAATCGATTGATTTAGGTCGGCCAGGCTGTTTTGGTGTCATCTGCCCTCTGATTAGATGCGTCTCCCAATATACACCTCCAGGACGATGTTGTCCAGTTTGTAGACCTCCTGGTAAGGTTGTTACAATTGTACAACACGTTAACGGGCTTAGATATTTCTCTTATACATTATAGTTTTGTACTGTATGCACTTCTTGCTTGTCCCTGACCTGTTAAAAGAAAGGGAAATGGTGGTAATAAAATGCGGTTTTGGTATTTCAAAAGAAATATAGGGTAATCATACTTAATCAGGATGAATTGCCAGAGCAGCAAGGTTTCTAACAACCCGACATAGTAATAGACATTGTTTACTGGCATAATAAACTCTTTAAACGTTTCGTATTTTTTATTATGTTTATTAACCTTTAACCTTTCGATTTCGTTTATTTGTAGCCGACTTATTGTTTTTTATCTGACTTTTGAAATTTCAGGTGGTGTTGACTGTAGTGCTGTACTGTGTGCTCAGGTGTTCTGCAGAGGAGCATTCACACCACCGGGAAGGTGCTGTCCAATATGTCCACGTGTTGGCTAGTTAATCAGATTTGCTTGAATGTTCATTTGAAATATTTTGAAAGCGGTCTTCTCGTGGCGATAAATAACATTTAATACTCACAAAGAGGAGTTTAGTTTCAATCAGTTTGTCATTTGTTCCAATCGGAACACTTCAGTTACCACACGTGTGATCCGACTGATTTTGTCCTAAAAGCCTAGTAAGCTCTTCTTTGTAATCAAGATTGGCATAATTGAGAACAACTTTAAGAAACGAGGACTTTAAAACTCCAGACACATGAAGTAATTTTCTTGCGCACGTTCATGTGAACAAAGTAACTGGTTTGTCATAAGAACATAACAGAATCCATTATATGTACCAATAAACATTCTTAGACACACAAGTAAAATATTTAACATTCTGAACCGCAAATTTTGGATATAATCTGAATAAAACATTCGGTCATGGGGTAAGTAGTAAAACAGAAAAAGGATTGTGTATAGACTGGATAAGACAAGTGATTTAAAAGAGTAGTTTCAAGAATGTAACTATAATTGCAAAGTGTTACTTTCGTCTGACAAATAAGTAACAAAATTGCAGTTATGCTAAATTTGAAGACCATATATGTCTTAACGCCCATGATTCAGTTAAAATATTTCATCTGAAAAGAAACACAGAAACGATCTTAATTCTTGTACAAGATTTAAACTTCGACCAAACCATGCTTACACCTTAAAATTCTAAAGGGAAAATATTTTCTTTCTGTGTTTAACAAAGGAGAATTGAAGACCTTTTTAAACTTCTTTGCTTAGTCAGTACAAACCGGTGCAATATATGTCTGGACAATCGATTAATTTTGTAGGTTTGTGGTAATACGGAATTGTAGCTATTTTTCAAAGTAGAGCGTAACCGATTACATCTCTTTCAAACTGATAAAAACATAATCCTTACATTGTAACCTCGGTCGACCAGCTTTTTAAAAAAAGATACAAGATAGAAGTCCGTGCACGCACAGGTTTAAAGAAATAAAAGTTCTCGATATTTTACTCTATACATGAATGCTTTTAATGCTTTTTATTGTCATTCGGTTGACATGATGTGTGATCATGTTGAAACAACTTTGATCCCAAAATTTGCCTTTAAACGTTTGCATGTGGTGTCAAAGACATATGACATGTCTGTAAAATAAGGTATGTGTATAATCTATTCCACATTCTTTGATTCACCAGAAACGGTTATGGCCCCTAGGTAAATTATAAAATTTTGTAATGTCTTTAAAGACCTATAATTTCATTGCTACAGATCTTGAAAATCAGAATATTTTTTAAAAGGTTTATCCAACAATTAAATCTAAGTTCTGCAGTTTTGCTTAGGAGAGAAATAAACTTAAACACTCCGTCCTACTGATCCCTCATAATGTGCCCCGTTGCAAGAGCAAAACGAAACATGCTGTTAGAACAACAGTAACTATTGTATAAAGCTGATTTGCATCCTTTTGAAGAGATAACTGTTATAATAGGACATGTGCTCGAGGTCTCCATGTATTAAATGGTACATGACTCCTGTGTTATAACTATTTGTTAAAGCTGCTGAATCTCGGATAACCTAAAATGCGAATAAAGTTGAAGTTTGTTCCAGTCACACCCTGTTTTAAATTTTGAGGCAAAAGGGCAGTTTTCTTCGTGACACCCATGATCTGCTAGATCAGTAAAGATTTGAAATCAATAAAAACGTGAGAATAATATACGTTAAGAATCAAACACAGAAAACCATTTTGAAAAATTGAAAATTTTGAAAAATCATTTTGTTTTTAGAAAATCAAAAATAAAACGCTAATCATAATTACCATAGCAACGTTATGTAAACTAGAGCGGGGCAACTAAATGTATGAACAATTGCAGAAAGTCTATGTCATAATAACAGACACAATACACATGTCAAATTTTCTCCAAATATTCCCCAGGGTACTTCAGCATGTCTCGTGTCTGTGAACTCAAGATTTATGCAGCTGTTGAAGCTTTCTGTTGGTATTGTGCTGATACCCTCACAGGTCTTTGACGTCATCGAAAGGTGAGCCTCTTAATTCGTTCTTGATGGTGGGAAAAGCCAAAAGTCACATGGCTCTAGGCCTGGAGAGTACGGGGGATGGGGTAAAGTTTTAATATCTAGTCAAGCTAGTGTTGTCTTTGTAACGTCAGACGTATGGTGTGTTGCGTTGTCATTGTGAAGATGGAATTTCGCGACAAGCTCTGATCTCTTCTTCCTCACTGCTCTTGTCAAGTCATCCCTCAGTACCTGAAAGCGACAAATTTACAAATTTCCCGGAATAACGTTTACATACGTTACCTCTAGTTTGCACACCTAATAAGGACCATAACTGTAAAAAAAAAATCGTAGTTATACAGATAGCTTCAATATTGATGTGACTGTGGCCCGCGCACGCTTATCTGGCGTTACCATAATGACACAATAATTCGGTTATTTAAGAATATGTGCATGCAAATGTTTAATGGCTAGATGAAACATGTAGGTACAATTACTGAAAATTTCAATACGGAAATGTCAAGAAATAAAACTCTGACAGCACTTGTCCCAATACTTCCGAACACCCCTCGTATCAAGAGGCTTTTTCCTTAAAGAAATTTCGATTCGATATGGTCATGTATAGGTGCTTCGGTGACATACAGAAGAATTGTTCAAAACTGAAGATTAAAGATAATGCACCGCTGCCAAGAGACTATTCAACATGAAATACTATAAAACAAAGACAACACACGGAACAAATATAGTTAAAATTAATATCAATTGTTTCCCCACAATGTAGTGCATTCGTTCTACTAGTAGCGTATGTAAGATTTCAGACATTACCCTTTGCCACGCAGACAGTTGGTGGTTAATAATTGTACACCATTATAAGGGGAGGCAATCAGGAACCGAAGTCATTAAACAGCAGAATGACTAGAGAATAACTGTTTGCAAAGAACTTTCGAAGTAACCATTTCAAAGTGATCAAAACGAGATGATTCACTCTTCAGCTTGTACCGATTAATGATGGTGTGGAAAATAAATTTTTCGAGAAAGATATGGAAATGATACGTCATTTTTTATGCTATGCTTGCCGATGAAATTATGTTGTATATATTCCATATTACCCAAACTGTGACTGATACATACTGTACATTAATCAAACTAAAATGCCGGACTTATGTTTTACGCAACTTTCTATGAGCTTACAGTTTAAATTCTGTTTACGAGTTGTTGTCACTAAAAAAAATATCAACTAAATTCAATCATACCTTTTTTTTTTAATTTAAGGGATCTTTAATTAAACTGTGAGATTTGACACAGATGACAAGTATCTGATTTTGTGTTTTAAAACCAGTTGTAGAACTTTTAAGAAAATAAATACCTCAGTACTTTTGTCTTCAATAAAGTGTAAATGAAATGGACACATAGGGCACTAGGCTCGTGTCCTAGGTCTCAATATTTACGAGAAAATGCAAAGACTCCCTGCTTTACTGCTTTGCTGGTACAGACCCTGTCTTCGCTGATTTAACATTACGGTCAATGCTTATAAAAGTTTTGGAAGGGGTTTTCGAAAATGGATTCTTTTCGCTGAAGCTGTTTTACAAATGTTTGAACTACTTTATCAACCTATTAAAACGTGGCCGAACAATAGATGAATTTGAATGTTTACTTCGAACAAAAATGAGTAAAATGGCAGAACAAAAGTTAAGGACAACTATCGGTCACAGTTCCCTGTAACTAGAAATTTTGTTTGTGCGAAATGGAGTTCTTTTGACCGCACGTAACGAAGTACTAGACACAAAATTTTGAGTTTCCGGTCATGTGAATTTAAGCAGTCCTGTGATAACTTGGCGGCATGACTTCCGCCTGCCGCACAAAAACTGAACTTAAATGGCAGACAACTATCGGATACAATTTCCAGTAACTAGAAGTGCTTGCAGAAATCCAGTATAAGGAGGATATAGAATTACAGGGTACCACTTCACTTACAAGTCAAATGTACCTATCTAGTCTGTTCATTTTCCATCAACAACGAATAATTATTTGATATTTTTCTCTAGTGCATAAGCACTTTATTAACTATTTGCATAAAGCCACTGTGTACAAAGCAGAGAGCAATGGACATATTCCACACACACACACAAATCTTACAATTATCTAAAATAAGATCTCCTCTTTAAAACTAAGGCTTTATTTGGCACACAATATTTCATTTAATTTGCTTACACGAACAGATGTGAACGTCCTCAGTACTTAGTGTAGCTTTGGTACTTTGACAAACACTACGGATCGGTGAAACGTGGCAGACGTAAAAGAATGGAAAAAAAGATAAAAATGTTCGAGTTTGGTATTTTACACTTCTATTTATAATGTTATTTTAAAATTAAATTGTGAGAAATAAAATGCTGCCTTTCAACAGTACAAAATGCATTGGAATAATGTATATTACATCTACAAGAAATGCGTTATAACGAATCAGATCATATATCAATTAGTGCAACCAATGAAAATCCTAGATTTCTTCATTGAATAATATAGTCCTTTTTGCTTTACAAAACCTGGGCGCCTGGTACTCGGGTACTTTTGGTGTTGTTGGAGTAATTTGCCGAACTTTGTCAACTAGCCGTCTTTTTCTTCGAGATGTATAAACTATAAGCACTGGATTCCAAAAATAACTTTTTTGCATTGTACGTATTTCTATCAAACAAATACTTTAGTAACACAGTACATTTTTATAATTGTTTCCAATATATTTCTACCTTAATACCATATCATGTAATGTCAGTATTTCTTTCTAAAGCAAGTGGAAACACCATTGTGTAGATGAACACGACACACCTACTTTTTGTAAATGAATGAGAATTGTCACTGTCTATTAGACTTAGTAGAGATAGCTTTTGACATTTCTTTTCATGTTTCATGTTTCATATTGGCTATTAAAAATGATCTTGCAAAACCTTTTTATTTATTCACTTGTCAGTGTCTCAAAATAAAAGTGCCTAAAAAATCACGTGTGTTAATTAATTAGAGATATTTTTAATCTAGTTGTTTTAACCCACAAGATAAACAATGGTACGAGCAACATAAATTCGTGACGTTTACGTAAACAATAATTAATAATGGTAAATTAAGTTGCTTTATTTAGCAAAACAATATTTTAAACACATGTTAAACTCATAAAAAGAAGAAAAGGATACAGTGGTTATGGATAAAGCGATTTTCATTTTCATTTTATTTTGTTGTACAAGTGTTATTCTTGGACAAAAGAAACAAACTGGCACCAAGAAACCCCGATGTCCACCAGCTGTGAAATGCCCGGCGTTGGGTTGCCTGTTCCCTGTAACACCTCCCGGCAAGTGCTGCCCAATTTGTCCGCCAGGTAAATATATTTTATCACTTTAAACATATGGATATAAATTTAAATGATTTTTTTTAAATACCATATGAAGGAAATGCTCGTCTGAAGAAATTGACTCTGGCTTAAGTCTAAACGAAAGACTTTTTTTAAAGAACACTGATTGTTACTAGATACGAGAGGTGTTTCATAAATTAGTGGAATTCTGTTCTAAAAACTTATTACATAAAAATGCATACACGAGTTGTTTGACACACATCCCACGATTGTTAGCTATTTGAAACACGCCATTTTTTCAGACACCTCAAGCGCACTCGAAGTACAACACCTTGTATTATCTGTTATGGCTAGTATTTCCTTCAGCTGTGTGAATGGAAGATAGCAAAGACTACTCTAGAATGTTCAGTTAAGTTTAACCCTTAATGTGCTGGAACCGAAAGTGATTAATTAGCCTTTGCCACCAGTATAGAGCCAGGTCAGCCTGCACATCCGTGCAGTCTGACCAGGCTCTATACTGTTGGTAGCTCCATTTTTGTATTTTGATATTGAAATCCCTTAAACTTTGAGTGGACTGTTCCAAATTCAAAGCTGGGCAAATCCATTACAAAATTTCAGCATGTTCAGGGTTAAACACAACACTGTACCTATTTTACAACGACCGTGTAACAATTTTTTGTAACTTATATCAGTCAGTCTCGTTGACTGCTTGCAAGATACAAAGCAGTACACGCAAGGCAGGATTTATAGGATATTTGTTAGTGACGTTTGATCTGCGAACATTGGGTGCGTTTTATCAAAAATCGTATCTTACGAGGAAGTTACGAGAAATGATACGAGAAACATTCTCGTAAGAGCGTTGATAAAACGGGCCCATTGTCAGGAACGTTTACTACCAATGTGTGTTTATCTTTGCATTAAATAAAATATTTCTGAGGCTGAAAATGTGATGACGTAGGCTGACTTTGCCGCTGGTGTTTGTAACTGACTTGAATAAACAATCCAAAAACATAGAATGAATTCATATCATTTACAGTTGGCGATAAACCGGGTAAATGTCCCGTTCCTACTGGGCCCGGTCACTGTGCGGAGTTTTGTGCAGGTGATTTTAGCTGTCCGGGACGACAGAAGTGTTGTAGCAATGGATGTGGTCATGATTGCATGGATCCAGTTCCCAAAGGTAAACGCTTCGCCATAATCAAAGGTCTTGGAATTATTTTTCTCAGAATGTGGGTCACCAGAAAAGTCAAACAAAAATGACAAGTTTGGATTTCGAAAAGCAAGTAAAGGGAAAACTTGCTTTAGACAATAATAATGATGCATACACTCACAGTTTGACTCAGCTATCCGTATAAAATAGAATTTGGTAATAGATATTTCGCAAGTAGGAAGTCATAGAAAATAAATGGATAGTCGGTCACAACCATAAATTTCGGATTTCGACTTTTATTTGCCTATCCATACTGTGCAACTGAGAGTCAATCTCCAGTTAAACAGGTCAGAATTAACTGTTTTCCAGTTTTATGTGCATACTTTAAAAAACGATAAACTCTGTCTTATGACCGGAGTCATTCTTGATAAAAGATATTCTTAACATTGCAGGAGGACTGCTCAATTCACAATGCAAGATGTAAGGT
This sequence comes from Cyclina sinensis, assembly GCA_012932295.1. Lineage (NCBI taxonomy): Eukaryota > Metazoa > Mollusca > Bivalvia > Venerida > Veneridae > Cyclina > Cyclina sinensis. Next base: position 31,748,137 of record JAAONU010000002.1, on the reverse strand, counting down.
GGACGTCCTATATATTCATTTTTATGCTGTCATTATTTATTTCTAATATAGTGTAAGGACTTATCATAGAAAAAAAATGTATTTATTTTTTTAAAATTCGCTTACTATAAGAGGAGATGCATATTTGTTAAAAAATATCAATCATGCTTGTTTGGTCGCATTCAAGAAAGGCTATTATACAAGTGAAATGTTTCGACCTTGTGTAATACATTTCAGCAAAGTCTTGCTCTTACAAAGGCAAGCAATACAGTGACGGTGAGACCTTCAAAGACCTCTGTAACACATGTACATGCACAAATGGGAAAGTATCATGTACGGAGATGGCATGCAGTAAGTTATTCGTTAAAGTTTTACACGAAACTTACCTTAACTAGCTTCGTTAAAAATCGCGTAGTACATAGCTGAAATCAAGTAAAGGAATGCCATTAAAACTAAGACGGTCATAGCTTTTATTCTTCCGAAATGTAGAAAAATAAAACTTAAGATATTCTATTCTATTATTTGGAAAATTGAAAATTATGGGGAATAAGATCGGTACTACTGAAAACCACAGTCTCTTCAATACTACCTGTCTTTACCTTCAATACTACCTGTCTTTACCTTCAATACTACCTCTCTCTACCTGTCTTTCTACCATTTCATTAATGACAGTTTATTTAACCTTATTACTGGGAAGAACTATGATTTGACTACAATTCTCCGAAAAATGGGTCACCGTTCTTTTATAAATGGTCATGATCGGTAGGGGATCTTAAAAATATGAGAGTTTAAGTGACTTGAATTCATCGGCCTTAACCACGTGTCAGTATTTATCTGGTCAGCCTGGGATATTTTCTTATAAGGACGATTATAGCTTTCTATATGAATAGATAACTAAGTAAAGGAAAGAAGTTATGTCAAAGTGTTTTTTTTTTAATCAAGCATTTTACAATTTCAGTTTTGAAGCCAGGCAAATGTCCAGAGTCCAAGATGCCAGGCATTTGTATACTAGGTTGTACATCAGACTGGAGCTGTCCAGGTGTACAGAAATGCTGTAGCAATGGATGTGGTCTCCTGTGCATGCAACCAATAGGCGCAGGTAAATAGACACATATTTAAAGCCAATGGGGTATATTTTTTGCCACGCATACGTCTTTGAATTTATGGTTTGTCATCAAAATTATCATAGTTTCGAGAACGTTAATTCCCAAAATTATAAAGGTCTTTTATCTTGATCTTAGTGATGATCGTAATATTCCTGTTTTTGTTTCAGTTTCAAATCAACCCAACTGCGCTGGTGTGTTCTGTCCAGAAGTTTACTGTGACGATCAGTATATCCCCAGCGGGAAATGCTGTAACGTATGTCCGTCATCCAAGCCTTCCTATTGACGTATATGTCAACAAGTAGAATAATGTTTGAGAAAAATATGTACTAATGAATTAAATAAATATATGTAACGTCGCAATTTTCTTGCGTCTGATGTTGAACGACTAACTTCACTATTTACACTCTCTGTTGTCCAGTTAGATACACGTTGAGTCTTGAAAGAATTCATTTCTCCGAGTCTTATATGATTCAAACAGAAGTTCTGACGGAATTGTTGATAGATGATATTATGGCGTAAAACAGTTGTGAATTTCAAGGATTTCTATCCACTTCGCGCGCATAATACTTCTTGGAATTTTGCAATTCCATTTCGCTATATACAATCAGAATTTCCTTTTGAACAAAAGTCTTTGAAACTAAAATGAATTTACAGTGTATACTTAATGTCAATGTATATGTTTAATTTATCCTAATTTGCGACCATTTTGTATGTTTCTTGAATATGATTAGATTAAAACAGATAGTAAACAATTTGTCAAGGCAATTAAGCGTGAGGATGTGAATATAAATTAGTGTGTGTCTTCTTTTAAATTAGTACATGTACATACTATTATACACAATGATAATTTATTTAGACATAAAAAAACAACATCCTTGATTTATTGTTACAAACTGAAACCGAGACAGTTCTCATTACATAAATTGATGTGCTGTGGTTATCTCGTATCCTGGTTCTTACGTTTTGTTGTATTTGTGCACAGTGAAGATAAACTCATTAGCTGTTAAAGTGACCAATAGGGGCTTCGGTCATGTACCAACTGTTGTTTTGTTGAAGTCTTTCCTCTTTTGTTTTAATACCCATACGTGTATTTATTCACAGAATGGTATTTTTTATCTAAAAAAAACTATTATACAGTTCCATTTTTTCCGTAAAGTTACATCAAACACAGATGAAAAACATGTAATTAAAACTAAGACAGACATTAAAGCTATAACAATGGCCTGAATCGTCATAAGAAATAAACCAAACACAAAACAGCGTGGCCAACCCAGGTGACTTTTTGGGTATTGTAGTCACACTCAGCGCAGAGATTTTCACTCGATTCAAGTAAGTTTTTTACCGGTAACTTTGATGTAACTGGATAGATATCGAGTCTTGTTTACACTTTGTGCTTCATTGGCAAACAGTGGATTACTTGATGTTTGTTTCATTTTTAGCTCGACTGTACGAAGTATACGGAGGGCTGTCCTACTCATCCCGGCGTTTGTCTCAATTCCAGGAGAAGATAACTGCTGTACATACTTAAAGATTTACTATAAGATACTTTTATTGCAGAAATTAATTGAAATCTAGGAAATTCTTACTGAATATATCTAATTAGGCTACTAGAATACACAGCCTATATATGGGAAGCTGCATTCCCTATGGTGATGTAATGTTGGTGATTTCTTAAAAAAAATAATGCCAGTTTTTATAATGACACTATGTACGTATTTATAATGTATTTACCTATAGTGTGTAGAGTTTTAAACGTAATATATCTACTCTGTGTGTACTCAAACATGTTTATTTTATTTTTACATAGCAAATGTGTAGTAGTTATTTGTATCTGAAACTTGAGCATAATGCATCTCTAATTTCTTCATTAATTTAATGGAATATAGCGCATGCTAAGTGGAAAACTATTCCCTACTTGTCATAGGGTGTTTTATCTCTTGCAGGGTAATGAATTAACAAATACTTTTACATTTCAGAGCCAATTTGATTAAATTACTTCCCCAGTACATGTAACAAGATCTTTGCATTGTTATTTGCGTCTTGTTTATGTAGAGTAGTGTAACTGTCGTTATTTTCCGGTAGTTGTAGTTTTTCCGACGGACTTTTCCACATGTGACAGTTACTAACCAATCAACTAACGGCCCCGCACTTCCACCAGTTTCAAAATACAAAACAGTACGCTATATTTTTCGGCTGTATATTTTCCATATATTTTGTAGGAGTTTATATGTTTCCTATAGGTAACTATACATTAGTATATTACTGTATAATTGTTTTTCTTTTCTCCCGCTATTTTTGTACTTATAGACTCTTTTATTTATTAGATTGGTAATTTATAACGCTCCCTTTGTGTTCAGACATTTATCATTACTGTCTCATTCTACAAAAGTCCGTTATACCGTTATATTCATGTATTAATTAAAATGAAATGTTTTATATGCATTGTATTGAATTGTTAATGCATTTTAGATCAGATACCGTTCCAGGTAGATAAACGTAGTCAACACATGCAATTTGTTCATCTTCACCCCTACTCTATCGGGTACGAGCCTGGGACGGATGACATACTCAGAGGTAGTTATGATTCTTTTGTCAAACGTACAATATTCCCTACCATTCAATCATACAGTCATAGGTTATGTGCTTTTCGCAACAGAAAACAACGTTCACGACTTCTGATAGTTTTCCTGAGTGTAAGGAAATACTTCGCATCTGAAAAAGAATCATTAAGACCTATGAGTAGGGAACAATTTTCCGCTTAGCATGTGCTATATTCCATTAAAATTATTGAAGGAATGAAATAATTACAGCTGTTCCCCTCCGACTCGAGCCAAAACCTTGAAAATGACGTCATTTACCAGGTGGTATGACCACCCTGCGAATACTGTATAAGGTAGTGTTCCTGACAGTATTAAGAAAATCTTTTTTTAGTGAAATAAGAACAAACAGACTATTTGTTTAAAGTGATGTTCGTTATATATGCCGGATATAAAGTTCTGCGAAACTGCTAATGCTAAAAATGACGCTTTTGATGCTTAAGTTATATTGCAAAAAATCTGGTGTTTACGATACCTCTTTTAATTTGTAGTGTTTATGATAACATTTTCCTTTGAATCACCACAACTGCTGTATAAAAGCATTTAAGTACAAGACAAGTTTCTAACTGGATCTTAAACTTATAGCTGCATGCATTATGATATAGTCATCAATTCGCTTTAATTGTCTGAAACAGTGTGATTTTGGCACGTGTGTTTACTGTACCAAAGCGGCTCTTGAAATTTCCATAACTAAATCGCGATTTCAGGAAAAATCTACAAAAAAACATTTAAAAAGGAAATTACACCTTCTGATAAGGATTAGAAATCCGGGTACCCTGCGCTATATTTCCAGAATATTCATACAGTAACATCAAAGTTATCGATAAAAAACTTACTTGAATCGAGGGGAAAAGTGGGTTGGGCATCCGGATAACTGCTCTCTTGAAACTGTGTATTGATTTTCTTCACCAGTCAAATTTTATAAAAGTCCAATGATTCGTGAATATTCATTTTACTATCATTTAATCTTTGCTCTTTTGTGTTTTTTAAATAAAGTTCTACGACACTATAGCTGTGACTATACGGAACATACTTTTTGTTTTGTTGATCATTTTTATCAACACCAAGAAGGTTTCAGTCTCACGGAAATATCAGGTATACTATGTTTACTAATGTCATAGCCATGTTTGAAAGATATGAGACTTTTTAATACACAACCAATCCCTGTCACAATTATTAATTAAGTATATATCATTTTAGATCGTTAGCATGATCAACATGAAAGTCTTCATCAGATAATTGATATTTCATACCTGGGTACCCTGTGTGCATACAGATGTATTTTGTTGCATTTGTATTACTTGCATTTGGACGTATTTTAGTTGTATCTGTATGGTTTGCATATGCACGTAGACGTATTTTAGTTGTATGTTTGAGGTAGGCATATGCACGTAGACGTATTTTAGTTGTATCTATATGGTTTGCATATGCACGTAGACGTATTTTAGTTGGATGTTTGTGGTAGGCATATGCGCCTAGGCGTATTTTAGTTGTATGTTTGTGGTAGGCATATGCATCTAGACGTATTTTAGTTGTATGTTTGCGGTAGGCGTATGCACGTAGACGTATTTTAGTTGTATGTTTGTGGAAGCAATATGCACGTAGACGTATTTTAGTTGTATGTTTGCGGTAGGCATATGCACGTAGACGTATTTTAGTTGTATGTTTGTGGTAGGCATATGCACCTAGACGTATTTTAGTTGTATGTTTGCGGTAGGCATATGCACCTAGACGTATTTTAGTTGTATGTTTGTGGTAGGCATATGCATCTAGACGTATTTAAGTTACTTCCTTAGGTATACATATAAATCTAGACGTATTTAAGTTACTTCCTTAGGTATACATATACATCTAGACGTATTTAAGTTACTTCCTTGGGTATACATATACATCTAGACGTATTTAAGTTACTTCCTTAGGTATACATATACATCTAGACGTATTTAAGTTACTTCCTTAGGTATACATATGCATCTAGACGTATTTTAGTAAGAAAGGTATACATATACATCTAGACGTATTTTAGTTACTTCCTTAGGTATACATATACATCTAGACGTATTTTAGTTACTTCCTTAGGTATACATATACATCTAGACGTATTTTAGTTACTTCCTTAGGTATACATATGCATCTAGACGTATTTCAGTTACTTCCTTAGGTAAACATATACATATAGACGTATTTAAGTTACTTCCTTAGGTATACATATGCATCTAGACGTATTTTAGTTACTTTCTTAGGTATACATATGCATCTAGACGTATTTTAGTTACTTTCTTAGGTATACATATGCATCTAGACGTATATTGGTTGTATGTTTGTAGTAGGCATATGCATCCAGACGTATTTTAGTTACTTCCTTAGGTATACATATGCATCTAGACGTATTTTAGTTACTTTCTTAGGTATACATATGCATCTAGACGTATTTTGGTTGTATGTTTGTAGTAGGCATATACATCTAGACGTATTTTAGTTACTTCCTTAGGTATACATATACATATAGACGTATTTAAGTTACTTCCTTAGGTATACATATGCATCTAGACGTATTTTAGTTACTTTCTTAGGTATACATATGCATCTAGACGTATTTTTGTTGTATGTTTGTAGTAGGCATATACATCTAGACGTATTTTGGTTGTATGTTTGTAGTAGGCATATACATCTAGACGTATTTTGGTTGTATGTTTGTAGTAGGCATATACATCTAGACGTATTTTAGTTTCTTTCTTAGGTATACATATGCATCCAGACGTATTTTAGTTACTTTCTTAGGTATACATATGCATGTAGACGCATTATTGTTGCATTCGTATGGTATGCATGCAGACGTATTTTAGCTGTATTTGTTAACGAAATGACAAGGTTAGCTTTTAGTATGCTGTTTTGTACGTTGTCCGTGCGTCCGTCCATCTGTCATCCGTTCACATTGTACTTGTAAACGCTCTTGAGGCTACAGTTTCTTTCAGATCTTAATAAACAGATGTTAGCCAAAATCAAACCTCGGACAAGTACGAAATTGTCACATTGGGTCAAAAACTAGGTCACTGGGTCAAATATTGAAAAAAAAAAACAACTATTTTTCAATCTGGCTTGAAACAATATTATTAATCAGATCTTCATTTGAACGAAATCTGGCTTGAATATTCATCTCAATGGAACCTGGGAAGAAATTCAAAATCTGGATCATGCGGGTCACTAGGTAAAATCATAGGAAAACCTTGTTAACACTCTAAAGGTCACATTTTTACCCGTTTTAAATGAAACTTGGTCAGAAAGTTTGCCTTGATGAATTTTTGTGTGATTTTAAAACTGGGTCACATGGGATCAAAAACTAGGTCACCGGATCAAATCGTAGGAAAACCATTTCTGAAATTTAAGAGGTCACATTTCTTAACTCACTCTCTAACGGAAATTAGATGTCCAATTTTTACTTGTTGTCTGGACCAGCAAATGTACGACTTGACAAAAGATTTTGCCAGCCCTGCTGTTGTCCATCTCTTTCAAATCTTCTTGCGAAAAAAGTGGGCACTTGAAAGACTCCAGTATAATTTGGCAAATACATTTCTTAGATACCCTTGCACTAAAGCTTGTTCAAGAAATTTTGATATATTAAAAAACTACCAGAGTAAAATGTATCCTCCACAGAGTTTGAAGGTAGTCTTACAATCGTTATTTTTTTTAAATTGCTGTCCAACAGTGTTAAAGAGTTTCCGCTGAAACATCACACGCTACTTGACCCTCTACTTTCATGTAGCTGTATTTCTTCAAAGTTAAAGCAAAGCACTTCACAGTAAGGTGTTTGTAACCTCTAACTAGGTGCATGCAAATAAAGGCCTGTTGTCGTACATGTATTAAAAGTTTTAGAGAAAGAATTTTATATTTTCTTCTTGAAGCTGAATATTGTACGTGTATGTAATACTCAACGAAGCCTCGATGTTTCCCGAGTTGTGTATTAAAATCGAGTTATTCTGCAAACCCAAAGTTCATACACAAGAATCAATTGAAAGACTTTAATAAGCGGTAAAATAACACTGACATATGTTAAAACGATTTATTTATGAATCAGTTTTGTAATTTTCTTTATCGGAGACCGGTTTCTAATGTAACGAGTTGTTTTCAAGTTTAAGAAAATAACCAAGGAAATTAAAGTGGTATGTTAGTGAACAAATAAGTAATGTCGACCATAGAACTGGTCTTTGTCTTGCATTGTCAGGTAATGACAACACTTATTCACGAGAATTGAGACGAATAAACATTTTTCAAAAAAACGACAAACATACTTGTAAACGCTTCAGTTTGGTGTGAGAATTGTGAAACGTTGTAGTGGACCATTGTAAGAAGCATCTTGAAAAGTGTGTGTGTGTGTGTGTGTGTGTGTGTGTGCGCGCGCGCGCGCGCGCGCGTGCAAGCGTGCGTTCCCGTGGATAATGTTGTTACTTGTTCCTAATTCAAGCGGGTGCTTCTCCCCTCCTTTATGTTGCCATTCAAAGTATTTAAATGAAAATATAAATATACAGTTTAAACAAGGGCAAGAACAATGCAAAAGATAGTCTCTGATCATTGTCAACATGGCATCTCTCTAATTACAAGCTTAGTTAACTCCATTTCAGCTAACACAAATACGTTTAAAGAAAATAATATGGCTATGTTCAACTCTTCCATCAATATGAAATAATATCTGATAGTGTCTCACATTTGTTCAGCGTACGCATTAATTTATGTCATATAGAAAAACATTGGTTTGAAAAATTATCAGCGGCTGTAGGGGTCCCTGCTGCCGTAACCTTCAGGCGGACCAGTGTAATAATCATGCCGTCCTTTATAAGGTTCCGGATAAACACGGTCATTATACTGGCTTGCTGGTGACCGGGGTCCGTATCTATATTGTTGTGACCGTATATCAGATTGACTCGAATGCGGGGAACCATAATAAGATGCATTTTGATAACCAACCGCGTCTGGAGATTCCCTGTATGGCTGAATAGCAATGTCATCACTGTAACTATTTTTATCGTCGTCGTTTTTTCGATTTTGACAGCAAATCACAATAGATGATATGATCAGCACCAGCTTCATATGAAAAAGAAATTCAAATTAATTTTAAATAAAACTCGTACATTATCATCCGAATGAAGTGGGCAATGCAAGAAAGTATGTAATTCTTAAAATCGTTACGGCTTACCACTGTTTGTTAACATAATGATCGATGAAAACACTTCAGTATTGTTAATCGAGAAGATTCTACTTTGGCAAATATCTTTACAAATGTATAGGTGGTCAGACCTGAACAGCAGCTACGCTAGCGCCAACTCCGATCAGGACAGAGCTGTGATCCGTCAACCAGTCATTGACAGCTTCGTAACATCCCTGGTAAATATAAACACAGATAACAACTAGAAGAGAACACAACAGGTACTGGACAAATGTTCTGTATAGAATTGCTACAGGTGTTCGACAAAACGACACAGATTATAAGTATATATGTTGTTTCACTTTAAGTAAACAGTCAAAAACTGCTGACATGTTCAAACAAACGTGTATGACATTTGTAGAATTCTGAACATTGATTAAAACTCTGACTGATTTGAGCATATATAAAATGAGATATTTGTTAACTAAATATAACGTAAAATGGTCAAATTACAAGGTAAATGGGTTAGGGTCGAACACAGAAACAGAAACAGTACATGCTTGATAAATGTTATCAGCAAATATTACCTGATCTATATAAGAATTGTTTCCACTTGGGTTTAACGTACATGATGTATCATTGGAATCGTCACAGCAAATATACGGTACCCTCTGGCTGGGATCTCTTCTAATCCATTTTGTAGCATTGTCAAACTCTGTGTAACTGTCTATTCCGCAACATTTAAACTAAAATATGTATTAAATAAAAGAACTCAGTAGTAAGAAATTAACGCTTTAAGGCATTCTGAAGAATGCTTCATGTTCGGAGAGTATTATTTATCCTGGTCAAAAAATAAGTTGTTTCCCTTTACAACATCCGTCATTTAAAAAAATCCGTAATGAATGTTTCCGATCGGAAGTTCTCGGCAATCATCTCGATATCACACCGAGTTAGTGTCCAGTAAAAATGCTACACGAAAACTTTGAGAGCTATTGGCCGTCTGATTTCAGAAAAAAAAGAATTTTAAAGACTTCCTACATGTTTCTAGGTAAAAACAAAAACTAACCCTACGGTGGAGCTATAATGTCCTAAAGGGACCTAATTTGAAAAATCTTCGTAGAGATTCATCAGACTATCACATATGCAAACTTTCAAAGAATTTCATAGAAAGGTAATTAAAGGCATATTCATGGCGTACTTTGAAGTGATGTTTATAAACAAATAAACAAACAAACAAAAAAACTACAGTTAAAACCAAGATTGTAATCGGTCGTCTAATGATAAAATTTCGCTGGACTTTTACCCCAACAAGCTTGAAAACGTTTTTAATAATCGGACAATAAGTTGTCGACAAAAAAAAAGGATCAGTGGTCCAGTAGAACGCACTGACCTTTTAATACAGGGCTCGTGAGTTCGATCTCCCCGGGCCCCCTCCCCATCCCCATTAACTAAATTTACCTTTTTTTCGGAAAAGACGTTAAACCTATGCCCCATGTATCAGAGCTAGACACAGAGCATGGAAGAAGGGTTGTCTCTGGGATGGGTTGCTCTCTGTATTTTGCACTATCCCCACCAACCTGAAATATCTAAACCCTGCTGAGACTTCAGTGATATGGGCAGCTGATACCCTCGATAAATGAACTCAAATAGACTTAGAGATAAAAAGCCAGTTTGGTATTTCATGGTTTTGCTTAAAACAACAAATGACATACCTCATGCATGACAAAGTTCATGGAAAGAGTGAATGGGTCTGTACCATTTGTACCTGTGTAATCATCCTGAAGCTTGTCTATAAGGGGTGTTCTTATCCAGCCATCTATCTGTAAAAGATGATAATTCTTATTCATGTATTCGATGCATTACTGCACTACACCAGCTCAGTAGTTTTAGTGGACAATACTTTTTCAGCAGCGCCCTTGGTTTGAGCCATATCACTCGATTTGCCCATGGTCTAAGCCAATAAATGTATCATGATATGTCTCTCTCTGTACAATATTATTTGAAATACTTGCAGCTTACTGCTTCCATCATGAATTATGTGTCTTGAGCAAAATGTCTTGCTAAGTTTGTGATACTTTGTTTGAAATCGGTGCCATATTAATTGTTGATGTATATTTGTATACCGTTGGGAATATGGCTGTAAAGCAACGGCAGCCGAAGGGTTCACAAAGGTCTAAAAAGCAAGTCTGTGAAGCTAAATCTTATGTTTTTTTCACGTCAAAAAATTCTATTTCAGGCCTGCTTTAAAGTACTGCTCAGTGGAAGAAACTTGCCGAACGATATGAACTACAAATATCGGAGTGAAACGTTTAAACCTAGCAGTAGAGATCGAACCTTACCTCTGCAAATTTTGACTCATAAAATGTTTATAAGCAGAAAAAGTATTACCGTAGATTTTATGCTAAACAGCAGTATGACGAAGACAACCTCCGCAATAAATATCGTCACCAACACTATGGTATACTGTAACGTAAGAAAACAAGATCATTAATTAGTGTTTTATTGTCACGCGTAAGTAGGTTAGGAATGTTAACATCGAAGTTACAACTAGATAAATGACTTGTATCACAAATTAATCCAATTTATAGAACGAGGCTGTGTCATGCACAGCTCCGACACAGTTCAATATGTCGTGTCAACTTTCCTGTGCGAGGTTTTGTCTCAGCTAAAATTTAGTGGCTCTGGAATATCATTTTATTTGTACACAAGATTACTTCTTTATAAATCAACTGTAACGCCTTTCATAATATTTTATAGGAAAGAATATTCGATTCGAAAAAGATACCTCGATCTCGACTATAAAAGTGCCCTAACTTCAGATCGTCTAATATTATTGTCAATCTTCTTTGATTATTCATTTATTAGAAATTTTATGAATAATTATGTTGTGAGAATTTTGCTCTTTCTAGAAAACTATTAAGGTAGCCTCTTCACAAGCTAATGAAATGAGACTGGGAATTGATGCTAAAGTAACAAGAGCTGTCAATGGAGGCAGCACGCTCGACTATTTAAGTACTGGATAGTTAAAAAAGGGATAACTATTAAAAAATCAATTTAATTCAAGAATAAACAATAGAATAGACAAGAATCTTCTCCATGGTAGATGAAATATCATATCATATCTATTATTTTATCATAGATATTGATAAGAAAGTTACAGAACATAATTTAAATATGACTGTAAACATTATAGAGTAATGGAATAAAAATTTGTGCTGACAATATACTGAACAGTTGGTAATCCGTTGGTATTTGAAGTTCTTCAAAAAATAAAGAAGTTACAGTAAAAAAATTACAATTTTTGTGGAAAATTCTAATTTTAATGAGGAGATCATTCTGGAAATATGGGTGCTAGAGTTATGAACCTTACCACATATGATGTCGGTGATGATAAGGAACGTATATTTAAAGTCTGAAGTAAATTCCTTAAGATTTAAAGAAGCTTTAGTAAAATATTACAATTTAAAGGAAAATTTTAAGTTTAAGGGGGAGTTTATTCTGGAAATATGCGTGCTTGAGTTATGAACATTACCACATATGATGTGGGTGATGATAAAGAGCATATATTTGAAGTATAAAGTAAATCCCTCAATTGATAAAGAAGTTATAGTAATAGATATTTTACTGCACAGAAACTTTAATAAGAAATCTGGACGCTGATGCCGGGGTGAGTTGGACAGCTCTCTGTATACTCTAAAAACTGTAAAATGTGAAATAGTTCTGTATAACCATGAGAAGTTTTAAAATGTTGTTTATAACAGATGTATCTTTTCTGGATTATAAAAGGAAAATTGAATTAACATTTTCAATTGTTATACTTACTACTATCAGCAGGAATTTCACTTTGCATACTGCACCTATACATCCGAAAATTCCGAGTACAAAAAAGAAAGCACCAATCACAATGAAGGCAAGAGAGGCATCTCCTGCAATGTCACCAATGTCAAGGTCACTGATGTTTATATTACTGTCGTGCGCAGCATCTTGTAGTGCTTGCTGGAAGGCAGTGTACGCATTCTGTAAATAGCTATCCACCAAGTCCGAGCCGAAACGTACCAAACACGCCACAACAAGCAGCACTATCCCAATCAACTGTAATATAAAACAAATCCTTTTTTATTCAGTGTGTTGACAGAAAAGTTTCAGATTTCACATCAAATTTGTAAAATTCTGTTCATAACTTAATCGTGAAACCAGAACGAGGCTTACCGAGAACAGGAGATTAATAATAACCAAAAGAATCTGGCCACATCCCTCGCAGCAACCCATGTTCACAAAACCCTTCTTTAGGCCTTGTTTCCAAACTAAATGACTGAACTTTTAAATCCTTCTTTTGGTACAGCTGTTATTTATCTCTTTCGATGATTTCATTGGTTAGCATCACACGTCCTGAAAATATATGTGACAACTTTGAAGGGAATATTTCTATCAGATCAACTCGTTATAAATGTTATTCTGTGTTCACGACGAAAAGATAAAAGCGCACCCGATTTCAATTATAGGAAATATGAAATAAAATTGAGATCATCTTTACATGTGACCAGGTAACACTCACACTCACATATCTGTTTATCAAAATAATGTTGAAATGATTAGTTTTCGATAACCATTTGTCATTGTGTACATCATAGGTATCTTATACTCCGACGTAACTGAAACTGAAATGTATGTACCTTGATCTAGCTTCACATTAATGATATTAAACAACGAGGGGAAAACCCGTGTTAATGTTTATTTAAGAATATATACATATAATTATGTTATCTTTTAAATTAAGAGATGTCAAAACACCCTAAATTAAAACTTTTTTCATGATCTAAAAACTTAATGAAATAATTTTGCGGATAATAGAAGATCGCGCGTGGTTTCTGACATAATTTAGAAGCAACTTACAGCCAGTTTTCTTGAATTCTCTTTCAATACATGTTATGCTGTTACATTTTACGCTTTAGAATGAAATGTGATATATTGCCCTGCTAAATAAAGTTCAAATAATGGTTGTTTTTTTATCCTCATAGTGATTTTGTGTATGTGTAAACTGTTCTTTTATCTGTGTGTATATCATATGTATTTTTGTTATTGTAACACACGTACATGTTGTATTGTTTGCTCTCTGTCAATATCCCTATCTATGGCTTATACATATCTCTTACAATGAACTTAGGAGAGTTCAGTTTAAACTTATTTATTTAACATCGTTTGGGAAACAAGTTCCTTCTGCTTATATTAATCCCTCTCGATGACTACTTCATGGTTTCGGACAAGTACTCGCGCCGGAAGTATGGAATGCAGAAAGTCATTGGAGATTCTCATCACTGGTGGGATTCGAACCAGCAACTTCCTGATCAAGAGTATGGCGTTCTACCACTTGACACCTGCTTCTACATGATGTAAACTGATCTAATCCAATGTACTGTCATTATTCTGTTGATTGTATCGTATGTATTTATGTATCTGCCCTGCAGAATAAGTTCGGGTTGCAGTAAAGATATACAATCAACATGGCTTATGTTTATTTCTTTAATTGGTAACCTCTCAAATGTAATACAGCGGGTAAAACAATGATAACTCGTAAAAGCAAGAAGTTACACTTACAAAAATTATTAAATAAATGTCAAAGAATAAGTTAAAAGTTATCAAACATTTCAGACTCAGGATTGCCTTTTTTAAAACACGATAAAATCAATGCATTATAATTAATTAAGAGCAAACTGTGGCTTGTGCTAGTAAAAATATTTCGAGGGTAAATACAAAAAAATAATAATAAGTGCTATATCATAACAAAGCAGATAGCAAGTTTCGCATACACTATCGATTTGCTCTCCTCTTATGAAGAAATGTCAATGAAAAAAGTAACTTATACCAGTATTTGACTATCACTGTACATAATTTAACAAATGGTAAAGCACGTTTAACACATCTAATACCTGTATACAGGGCGTAACCTCATACCGACCATGTTGTTTTACATAGCTTAATTCTATGGTCTTGCTAATTATTGTTAAATTAACGGAAACAAAAAGCCTAGTTAAAAAACGTGAAACCGCATATGTAATGTAAACTTTCAAGTTGCCGCTGCTGACCAAATTACATATATGAAACTGTTGTTTCTTTATTGTTGCTGTCATTTTCAGCTTCATTTTTCCACAGCGATTTTTTTTAATGTTTTACAGTGAACTTGAATCCAGAAACCGTAAGAATATATAATAAATCGTCTCTAAACATGATGGCTTTTAACAACAGTAACATTATCTTTTTAACATTGAAAACATTTACTTTTAACACCAAAAAAAGTTACTTGACAATATAAGCACAAAAACAGTATAGACACAAAAATAGTTTTCGGAAACTATTATCTTATGTAAACACGTCAACAAATGCCTTTTAAAATACAATTAATACAAAAGTGTAGTTGTCCTTCAAGTTAGCACAAATACCTAAGATAACAGAACGGTTTCTTAAAGCAATATAAACTTGTGTCTTCATTAGGCAACCTAAATTCTCAAGTCCAAGCAAGGCTGTTCTTTGGTTTCGCAACTTTCTTGTAAAATACTTATTTTCTTAAAGTTACATACTAAAAAATAAACCGATCATGTTATTGTTTATGCATTTCAAAGTCTCATTAGCTATAAACAGAAAAATGATACAAAATCAAGAGAAGAACAAATGTTGACAAATGTTTCCTTATGGCTTGTAATAAATCGCTATCACCAAAACATTCTACATATATATACAGAGAGAGAGAGAGAGAGAGAGAGAGCGACTGATAATAATGCACTCGATTTACCTGTTGTATAAAAAATGTCTGACTGACATCTTGACACTGGGTAATAATTCACCCATAAGTATTCAATTTATATGGTTTTAAAAGAAAGGAAATTATCTACATGTAGGGTAAGCCTTTTTAAAAACAAAAGGTTATTTAGAAGAATTTTTCAGCCAGAGCTATCTGAATGAACGAATCTTATTTGAGTCTGTCTCTTATATTAAGTATCTATACTGGCATGGCAGCGTGACAGAGTAAGTCTCCTAACTGAAATTTCAGATTTACCTCTTATGTCTAGAAGTTAAACAATGAGTAAAAAATCAGCTGTATCACTGACGTGTGGCAATTTAGAATAAACATCGAGGTAACTAGGTGGGCCTGTATGCTGAATGCGAGCATTTTTTCAGAGGTGAAAATATAAAACATCAAATTCTCAACATTGTTCTAGCTCATTTTTATCATGCATTTATCTCTAGTGCTCATATGAACATGTAATTTTGTTCTCAAAAAATCAAATCACATGATTAATTACTTCACTTTAAAGAGATATTAATATCAACCATATTTGTTTTGCTATAACATCAACAAATAAAAAGGCGTATTAATCATCAAATGCAAATGGCCCACCTTCTCGCAAAGTAATCTGTAATGTTTACCGTCAAGTAAATTACCAAGCAAAGTCAAAATGTCGCCTATATTATTGTACAGCATACTAAAATGTATGTCGAGGTTTTGCGACGCTGAAACAGTTTATTCATCTCATATCTAGATATTTCTTAAGAACATTTGATTTTTTAGAGCCACTGTTTTGTGTTGGCTAAGTTTATTCCTGTAAAATGATAACAAAGATTTAGCATGACTTAGCTTAATGAGTAAATACTTAAGAAAACCTCAAACAAAGATTTCACAAGGAAACCCTAGTGTGATCAGGTCGCTTGCTGGATTCCAAGGACCGCCTGAGTAGACTAGCGATAAAGATAGGATAACTGCCAGACAATCGGTTTGAACCCCGCTTTCACCAACGACTTTCTTTGTAAAGAAAGATGGCAGTTTCTTACGGATGACTTATGTCCCTATTACTGGTCCTTCCCATGAACGATGGTTAGGTACGTCTTCTCTATTATTGGTCCTTCCCATGAACGATGGTTAGGTACGTCTTCTCTATTACTGGTCCTTCCCATGAACGATGGTTAGGTACGTCTTATCTATTACTGGTCCTTCCCATGAACGATGGTTAGGTACGTCTTCTCTATTACTGGTCCTTCCCATGAACGATGGTTAGGTACGTCTTCTCTATTACTGGTCCTTCCCATGAACGATGGTTAGGTACGTCTTCTCTAAATTACTGTTCCTTCCCATGAATGATTGCTTGGTACATCTTCTCTATTACTGCTCCTTCCCATGAACGATGGTTAAGTGCATCTTCTCTATTACTGGTCCTTCCCATGAACGATGGTTAGGTACGTCTTCTCTATTACTGTTCCTTCCCATGAATGATTGCTTGGTACATCTTCTTTATAACTGGTCCTTCCCATGAACGATGGTTAGGTACGTCTTCTCTATTACTGGTCCTTCCCATGAACGATGGTTAGGTACATCTTCTCTATTACTGGTCCTTCCCATGAACGATGGTTAGGTACGTCTTCTCTATTACTGGTCCTTCCCATGAACGATGGTTAGGTACATCTTCTCTATTTCTGGTCCTACCCATACATCTTCTCTCAATAGGACTTTGACGACTTAGATGTACATGAATCAAAACTCGAGACTTATCCAAACTTTACAGAGCTCAAATCAAACACGAACGAAGTGCTTTTGAAAATCTATGCATAAATTAGCATTGCTGGTGTTTGAAAATGTATTATCTTCTTAAATACATGTAGAAATAATAGTTATAGTAGGTCACATTTTATCCTGAAGATAAAACCAATATTACTTTTACATGGAAATTGCAGAGATAAATTATGCAAAATTGTGTAAAATACCAAGATCGTTAGATTAAACATTATCTTACAATGCAGGGAAATACAAGTATATAAGTAATTTGTTATCTTTAGCAATTATGTTAATAGGACATGTATGTTAATAGGAACCAAACTGAAAATAAAGTATGAAATACAATATACTAGATCTTGAAATTGATGATGAAAGCATTTATTATGTTGACAGTCTTAAATATTCGATTTTCATGTTGATATGTATCTGAACTGGATAATGCTTAAATGTGTAAGTTTGAAAATAATGTTATCAAAAAATAATTACTCATTTTCTTTCCTGGAAATGAAACATTTTTTTACACTTCAAACAAAATGACTTCATTTGATTACTGTTGTACTATTTGGGGAGTAGGTGAGAAAACTGATCTTTCAAAAATATCCTACAAAAAAAATAAGCTGCAAAATTGTTCCACAGAAACTAAGATTCAAGATTCTTTATGTCTAAGTCGGTGTGCATTTGTTTAATCATGAGCAAATTGCAGAATATAATACAAAAATAACATGTATAAATGGACAACATTAAAAATCAACTCCCAACCGATAAGAACACTTACGTATGGATTATTTTCTAACCTTAACTTGGCTTGATTATTCTTTTGATAACAGATGTCAGTACTAAACAGCAATTCTAATAAAATGTCATCAATAATACCCCGATATACAGAAAAGATTTTTTTGTTTTCAAAAAAACAATATGCTAAGACATATGAATGAAATTCAAAGGTTTTAACTAAATTAACTTAAATTTTAACTTAAGACTACATGTATATACTTATAATCGTTCATTCAGACGCTTGACTATGATTCTCGAAACTGTGTGCTAAGCTATCAAATGGAAAAGGTGAATATATTTTGGATAAAACTTGGTCAAACTAATTGTATCGATATATTGTGTAACTTTTGTATGGGTCAATATCTCCTCCTTCGAGAGATTCTGGCCCACTCAGAATATGCTCAAGACGTCACTTAAATTATTTTGACTAGATGAAGCACTGACAATATAAACGGTCAGCTTCTGTCTACTGTTGCAGCACTACACTAAAATGCAAAAGTTTTTACTAAACTCCTGCCTAAAGTTACAAAACTGCACGGTTGAAAATATCGTCGAAAACTCGTACTAAAGTTTTATAATTTGCTAAACTCCCGCCAGAAGTTAAAATACTGCACGGTTGAAAATATCGTCGAAAATTAGTAGTAAAGTTTTATAATTTACTAAACTCCTGCCTGAAGTTACAAAACTGCACGGTTGAAAATATCGTCGAAATTTAGTAGTAAAGTTTTATAATTTGCTAAACTCCTGCCTGAAGTTACAAAACGGCACGGTTGAAAATATCGTCGAAAACTGGAATTAATACTAGCAAATACGGACAAATTATCTGGCAATCTTATTATGTTCCTTGCTGAAATAAACCATAAAATATTTGTACATACAGTTTATAATCATAAAAGACTGCACATTAAATCATTTGAAATAGCATATTATATTCCGAATAAGAAAAATTGAACGTACCTTTTGTCCCGAATAATAATAAAAACTATTATTATAATCACAGGTAAAAAAAATTAAATAAACAATCGTTATCTAAGAATATATCCAGAGAGAATTTATATCATTATATTGAGCACTTCCTGGTAGAACAAACGTTAAGATAAGCTCGTATGTAATACCGTCACGCCCATTGTGATCACAACGTTATCTTTTCCAACGTCGTGTACATGAATACTTAAACTGAACTCTTATCTCAAATTTTGTGATTGGATTGGTAAACAATGTTGAAACAAAGAGTATAATAAATCACATAATGTAGGAAAACTCGATTGTATGAAGTTGATTTAAATTGCCGTGCACAATCTGTACAGGTACTTCACTTGTCAAATATTTGCTTGTTCACTTCTCGTATAGTTTCACAAGTCATCAGCCGAGCACGTGACTACTACTATCAGAAGAAAAAGGTGAAGGTGAAGGTCATGTATTTGTTGGAGGTTTACATGAAAATTGAATTTTGTTCATTTAAAGCATTGAACCATTACACAATGCAATATCAGTATTGCAGATAGGAATAAAAATAACCTGTTTGTGTGTAACATTGTGTTGACGTTGCAAAAACAAGCGACAACACTCAGACCTCTCTCTCTCTCTCCCTCTGTGTGTGTGTGTGTGTGTGTGTGTGTGTGTGTGATTCGCTCTTATATACCGACAGCTGTTTTACATTTTCACACAAATACTTATAATCACAGTGCATAAACAATCATAAACAATACTTGATTTTTAAACTGTTCGCTGAAACGCTTTGAAGGAGAACTGTGTGAGAGATCACTTTAAACCTGTTGTCACCGTAGTTTACTTCTAAATGCATGATCTAAACTTAAAACAGAAAGTGTACGTGTTTGTCCAAACAAAATTAGAAAACAAAAAAAGGAATTTCAAGACACGCTTATGTAGACAGACGAGGCCAAATTCGAAACGTAAACTACCAATAAATATATTCACCCGCTTCCCACAACAAATCTTATTTTGCAATGGTCTTAACATGGTAACTAGCCTTAGGAGCAGAGGTAATGCAGTTTGCCAAATGTGATTCATAATAGTCTTATTATTCCAACATGATGGCCCTGGATCGCTCACCTGAGTACTTTGGTTGTGGGTTTGCTGTTAAGCAAACGTCAGAAGCAGTACTACATTTTCTAATTGAAGATTTTTAGGTGCCTACAAACCAAATATCTATAATATCAGTCAATAAATAAAGGCTCTATGACAGAAAGTAGAAAAATCTATTATTAGCTGTGGTGACCTTGACCCAGTGACCTCGAACCTCACCATTATGAGGTAAAGTAGATAAATACATTTTTAGCCTTGGTTACCTTTACCCCAATTTAATGGAAGCGGTTCATACAAGGTGTCTATATACCAAATATTTAAAATATCCTGAATACCTTCTGAGCTTACATCTAATGTTTCAGACAAAACGATTTTCAAATATTAAATATTTCGCACAAATTGGACCACCACAGTGGGGCTAATTTTGATGCCAGGGACATAATTTGAATAAATTAGGTAGAGGACCACTTGAAAACACAATACTCAAAATATCTAACTTCTAAGGCATAGAGTTTTAGATAAAATGATTTATTTTAATCTTTGCTATATAAGCCCGTGTAAAATCATGAGACCCTGGGGCAACCACAATGGCATAATTTGAACTATCTTGCTAGAGGACCTCAAGATGATGCTCCAAGCGAAATATCTAAGGTCTATAGCTTTTCACAAGAAGATTTTTAAAGCACAAATATTTTACAAGGGTTGGGCCAGTTTTGACCATAGGGACATAATTTATACAAACTTGGTAGAGCTCTTCTAGACTATGCAACATACAAAATATTTTAGCTCTAAAGTATGTGGTTTCAGACAAGAAGAATTTTTTAGGTTTTTCCCTATATAAGCCTATGTAAAATCAATTGATCCCTGGAGTGGGGAAAATTTTAACCCATTGGCATATCTTTTAACAAACCTGGTTGAGGACCACTAGTTTGTGCTCAATGCAAAATATTTAAACTTTTGGCCTCGTGGTTTCAGAAAAGAAGATTTTAAAACAATCATTATAATTATAAGCTTTTGCAAAATCAAGTGACCCTGCAGCAGTGTTATTTATGACCCAAATGGCATTATTTGAACAAACTTGGTAGAGAACCTCTAGCTGATGCTCCATCAAAAATACCTAAGTTCTAGGCTATGTGGTTTCAGACAAGAAAGTTTTTAAGGTATTCCTTAAATAAGCCTACGTAAAATCAATTGACCCCTGGGTCAGGGGCAAATTTTGACCCCAGGGGTATAATTTGAACAAACTTGGTAGAGGTCCACTAGACAATGCTACATACCAAATCTTTAAGCTCAGGATTTTGTGGTTTCAGACAAAATTTTCAAAGATTTTGCTTTCTGTTGCGATAGCAACCAGTGTTCTTAATGGAATTAATATCTTTGAACAGCTTTGGTAGAGCTTCATGCAAGGAATATCCCAGGCATGTTTCACCAAAGTAGGCTTAGCGGTATAGATGGAGAAGTCGTTCAAGTTAAATTGTTGATGACGCATGCCAGACAATCAATGACCACAAAAGCTCACCCTTGAGCACTTCATGTTCAGGTGAGCTAAAAAGATATTGAATTTCATTGTCCAATATCAAATTTGGTTTTTCTACTGTATAATTTCATGACATGGATTGGAACAAACTTGACAGTGGAATGCAACTTTGTTAATGTTTAGGTAAGTTTTAGCAATATTTGCCTATGGATTTCGGATATGGAACTTGTGGAGCTGTGACGTTCTTGCCATCTGATTTTCCTTGTAGTCCTTGTCGCACATATCTGTTATCATATGTATAGGTGTCAAAACAATAAGTTCAGAGTACAGAGCATCCACAAGCGGTTTTCTAGGCATCTTTCTGGTGAACTTACTGAACAAAAAGAATATGCTGGTTATAATTATCTGTTTCGCATTATTACTTACAGACAGTAGGAAATCACTATTTTCAAACGAGTTTGCTTGAAATTTTCACCCTTTCTCTATCACTGGGGAAATCGGGGAAAGGCCATTAGCCTTAGATCATAAAATAATTTCTAAGAAGTATAGGGAAGTGTGAGACACAGTACCTGGATTTTAAAATAATTCACAAAAGTCTTTTTTCGACAGTTTATTATTGCAAATCATTCTTTGATTATCTTAAATACATTAAGTTGCATAGACATGGAGACTGATGCATACCTTAACAAAGACAACATTTAGTGACGCATAGATAAAAATGAACATTTCATTTCAGCAGTCTTTTTGTCATATTATATCACATAATTAAATATCACAACAAAAAAATGAACGGAAACTGTTCACCTCTATTTATATTTACACTGATTTGCTTTCATCAGTGAAAATTCTTTTTTTTTTTTCGTCTGAAATATACAAATATTTAGTCAACACACTGGGATCTTTAATCCAACCGTGACTGCCAAAATGGAACATTTCTTCATTTCTAACCATGCCTGTCATGGCAAACAAACTATAAGTCATACAGATACATGTAAATTGTTACCCTTAAAGAACAACACAGTTCAGGACGGAATTAAGACATTCACATAGAAGACCATTACACCTTATATTGCTGACTGAGCTAAATGCAATTGGACAAGTGTTTATAAATGAAATATCAGGTAATTTCTGGTTTTGGATGGTTATGGCTTATCTATGTACTCCTCAAGTCACCAATCTGCAAATTTCCCTCATCTTGGTTGGTGTATTGAGAGCAATATCAATAACCTTGGAGATCTTTCATAACAATTAAGTTTAAAATACATTCATATAAATAAGGAATTTACACTCATACATTTTCTAGATTTCTATACAAGCCAGGCACCCCCTCCCCCACCCCCATCTGCTAAGAGAAGACAAAACTTCCATTATTCATGCCAACTTACACAGCTTAGGGTACAAAGCAAGGTTCCAGTGTAATAAATTTGTATACTGTTGGATTTATATTTCCCCAATGTGACATGTCAAGAGATACAAGAAATATTTTTGTTGAATGAAATAATGTACTGTACACTCATGTACCTGTGAGAATTGTTTAAGTGAACAAAGTGTATGTTCTGTTCTGGTCTCTGGTTAAAAAGGTACAAACTATTGCTGCCAACAGGTATGATGTTTTGAAAACATGAACAAAGTATTTCATTTATGAATATTTTGCTTGAGGCTCAAAAATATCAATACACAATTATATATGATCAATACCTGTTAATGATCTATTGTACATGTACATGATCTGAAGACAAACACTTTTCAACATGCTTTTTATCCTTCATAAAATATGTTTTCCTCAACATATAAGAATATGATACAGAGCAAGTAATTGTTCAGGTAAAAGTTGAGCAACCACACTAAATAACTCCTACAGCCTTACTTGGTATTTCAAGTTTTGTTTTATCCTTTTTATCTCAAATGCAACTTTCCTAAAAACGGTAACATTTGAAATAAATCTTATATTTAAAGGTTAAATACTCAAAGGTCTGCATAAATCAGTTAGCAAGATTTTTTTTATTACATCATATTTTTTGTATGATTTCATGTTTTTCAAATGCAGTTACATATATATCATAACAAGAGATGAATTTAACAGAGAAGCATAAAAAGAAAAGGTTTAGAGTATGAAGTTATATATGCAGTTAAAGATTACAACAGTGTTTATGCCTATGCCCAAATACACTCAACCATACAACACTGTTTATGCCTATGCCCAAATACACTCAACCATACAACACTGTTTATGCCCATGCCCAAATACACTCAACCATACAACACTGTTTATGCCCATGCCCAAATACACTCAACCATACAACAATGTTTATGCCTATGCCCAAATACACTCAACCATACAACAATGTTTATGCCTATGCCCAAATACACTCAACCATACAACACTGTTTATGCCTATGTCCAAATACACTCAACCATACAACACTGTTTATGCCTATCCCAAAATACACTCAACCATACAACAATGTTTATGCCTATGCCCAAATACACTCAACCATACAACAATGTTTATGCCTATCCCCAAATACACTCAACCATACAACACTTGTTTATGCCTATCCCCAAATACACTCAACAATACAACACTGTTTATGCCTATGCCCAAATACACTCAACAATACAACAATGTTTATGCCTATCCCCAAATACACTCACCCATACAACACTGTTTAATCCTATCCCCAAAGACACTCAACCAAAAAACAATGTTTATGCCTATGCCCAAATACACTCAACCATACAACAATGTTTATGCCTATGCCCAAATACACTCAACCATACAACTATGTTTAAGCCTATGCCCATGCCCAAATACACTCAACCATACAACAATGTTTATGCCTATGCCTAAATACACTCAACCATACAACAATGTTTATGCCTATGCCCAAATACACTCAACCACACAACACTGTTTATGCCCATGCCCAAATACACTCAACCAAACAACAATGTTTATGCCTATCCCCAAATAAACTCAACCATACAACACTGTTTATGCCTTTCCCCAAATACACTCAACCATACAACACTGTTTATGCCCATGCCCAAATACACTCAACCAAACAACACTGTTTATGCCTATCCCCAAATACACTCAACCATACAACTATGTTTATGCCTATGCCCTTGCCCAAATACACTCAACCATACAACAATGTTTATGCCTATCCCCAAATACACTCAACAATACAACACTGTTTATGCCTATGCCCAAATACACTCAACAATACAACACTGTTTATGCCTATCCCCAAATACACTCAACCATACAACACTGTTTAATCCTATCCCCAAAGACACTCAACCATACAACACTGTTCATGCCTATGCCCAAATACACTCAACCATACAACAATGTTTATGCCTATGCCCAAATACACTCAACCATACAACAATGTTTATGCCTATGCCTAAATACACTCAACCATACAACAATGTTTATGCCTATGCCCAAATACACTCAACCACACAACACTGTTTATGCCCATGCCCAAATACACTCAACCATACAACACTGTTTTTGCCTATCCCCAAATACACTCAAACAAAAAACAATGTTTATGCCTATCCCCAAATACACTCAACCATACAACACTGTTTATGCCCATGCCCAAATACACTCAACCAAACAACACTGTTTATGCCTATCCGCAAATACACTCAACCATACAACTATGTTTATGCCTATGCCCATGCCCAAATACACTCAACCATACAACAATGTTTATGCCTATCCCCAAATACACTCAACCATACAACAATGTTTATGCCTATGCCCAAATACACCCAACCAAACAACACTGTTTATGCCTATCCCCAAATACACTCAACCATACAACAATGTTTACGCCTATCCCCAAATACACTCAACCATACAACACTGTTTATGCCTATCCCCAAATACACTCAACCATACAACACTGTTTATGCCTATGCCCAAATACACTCAACCATACAACACTGTTTATGCCCATGCCCAAATACACTCAACCATACAACACTGTTTATGCCCATGCCCAAATACACTCAACCATACAACACTGTTTATGCCTATGCCCAAATACACTCAACCATACAACACTGTTTATGCCTATGCCCAAATACACTCAACCATACAACACTGTTTATGCCTATGCCCAAATACACTCAACCATACAACACTGTTTATGCCTATGCCCAAATACACTCAACCATACAACACTGTTTATGCCTATGCCCAAATACACTCAACCATACAACACTGTTTATGCCTATGCCCAAATACACTCAACCATACAACAATGTTTATGCCTATCCCAAAATACACTCAACCATACAGCAAAAGATTTTGATCTGTGAGCAATACTGGTTATTTTTGCATAACACATTGTATTATTTCACTGCTTTTTTTCACTTTGGTAAATTTTTGTTCCATGAACAATTCTTAATAAAAATTTACAAAAATGTCAATGTTGCATTGCTGATGTAAAATTAAAGCAGCTCATTAACAGAAATTGAATCCTTTTCAAAATAAATTTCCAAAATAGTTTCAATACTAAATAATAACAAACAAATGATCAGCAAAATCTGTTTCCAGTACAGATTCTTATAATTTGTTGCTGAATTTAAAAAAAAAATTCTGCCTTTAAGACGGACAGTACAGACGTTAAAAACACATGCTTAGAGTGTTGTGGTGCCAATCAACCAAAGTTCAAATATATTTGGGTTAGATTTTTCTCAAAATTCTTAATAAACTCTCAGTTGTATTGTTGATTACAGCTTTGATTATACATTAGTGACTGATAAATATGTCTCTGAGAAGGAATGCAATTTTTTTTCAACAAAAGTGTAAATGAGCCGCTTTACAGCGAGTAAATTCAGTTTCCAAAATAAGCGTTCTCAACCATAAAATGCAAGTAGAAACTCATTCAGTCAAATACACAAATAAAGACAAGCTCAGTATTCAATCAGAAGCTGCAGGTGCTAAGATGAAGTCAATACTTCAATAAAATGTAAATACCAACTCATTACGTAATTTGTTATTAATACAGTATTACTCAATGCAATACAAACCAATACAATTCAGTACAAGTATACTGTTTCAAACATTTAACAATCATTGACTGAAAGATGACTGAAACAAATATGGATAGAGAAAAGTGTCCAACAAGATGTCTGTAGTGCAGTTTATCGGCTTTTATTATATGTTATGTTTTAGCCTCACACAGAAGTAGACAAGAATGCTGTGCTTTAATTTTGCTACAGATGTAATAAGCTGTTAGATTTCAAGTCAAATAAAAACATGTATAACAAGAGCACCACAGAGTGGCACCAACGCTCGTCTGTTTTATTTATCAGAAATGAGCATGCAAGTTCCTACCAATCCAAAACCGACTTTTGCTTGGAAAATAGAAGATTTAAATAGTACAAATCACAGTGAACACAAAATGGACGGATATCTACATGTCTATCACAGACAAAGGCTATATATAAGCACATACTGTACTTACTCCACAAACCATAAAGTATGAACTATTCAATTGATAAATTATGCCAGTCTGTCTTCGGCAACTGGTCAGACTTTCTACAGAAAGAAATGTAGAAACAGTATAATGAATTAACCATCTAGTAATTTCTTATGTCAAGTGAAGCTAATAGCAAATTGATAGTTTGATATCTGAAAGGACTTTTTCAAACTTAACTGTATTCCATGACTACATCTTAACACAGACATATCAAAAATGAAGTAAAAACTGTATTCTGAGGCTATAAAATGCATTACATATGATATGTTAGCCCTATCAGTCCCCAAAATAGCCAATGGCTAGAAAATTTCTGATATTAGCAGAAAAATAACACCTATTTTTATTATTTCGGGCATAATTATTACAAAATCACATGACAATTTAACCAAATGGAAAACTTTGGCTACTGAGTTTGACTTAATGCCAACCTCCTGCTACTGAATAATTTCTAAACACAAGACTCTCTACCATGATGATGTAAGTGAAGAGGTTTACTAAAAAATTCTTTACAAGGGTGTAAAATGAGCAATACTAAATGTTAAGCGGCATGCATATACCGTGGTACTGACTTAAATCCTGTTCTTCAATCACTTATGATACATTCAGGTTACTTCAACAAAAAGTGTATATTAGTATTTTATTAGAATCTTGACCTAACTTAGACAAAAAGCAAGATAAAAAACAAAATTATTTCCATACTGAAAGTCATAATGATGATACAGTCTTTGTTTATATATATATATATATCATAAACAAAGTATATGATTTATCTTAAAACAGTCTTATTAAAATACTGAAACAATCGGAAAATACTTCTAAAATCTTAAATCATTAAAATATCCAAACATTTGAAAATACTTATAGAATTTTATGTCATACCTACACTACACATAAAATTAAAAAGACAACTATAAAATTGAGAAAAGATGAGATCACATGATTAAAATCTGACAGGATTTCTATTACGTTGCCTCTTGTAAGTATACATATAGAAAATATTACTGTAAAATAATAAAAACCATCTACGAAAAATAACTCTAAGACATGATAACAATATGAAGTTTCATTAAGAAAATTTCTCAAAAATGTAAACAAATGATAATGACCTGTAAAAATATTTTTTTGTCAATTCTGTTTAAATTCAGCTTCTAAAATTGCCTAACCATTTAAGATGTAAAGTGATCAACAGAATCGCAACATGTTGAAATTACAGTGTACTATAAAAACGATCTTAGGTCCCTCTAGAACTTTTTGCTATGAAAAAGATCGGATTCAATGTAAAATACAATTTTATGAAACAGATGTCTGAGTGACATCAAACTTATTCAATAAAAGTGTATTGATCACAGATTCCCAGCATCTAATCCTTTTATCCTTAAACAATAAAAGCTATCCATATATTATGCTAACTTTAATAAGTTGAAAATTAAAGACATTTCATTTTTTTCTGGTATATTTCAAAAACCAGAGGTAACAAAAAGCAAAGTTAACAACATAACAAGTGTACATACAAAATTATCATATCCTTATAACATCCTTCACTAATAAAAGAAATGTTAGTCACAAATAAGCTAATATTACATGTATCACCTTCCTTTTTCAAGTCATGAGTATGGTCTCTCAGGAGATTCTGTGTGACTACGTCCTAAAAGTCGGTCTGTATTGTTTGTAACATTTCCTAATAAATGCGTAACTTCCTGCATGTAATAGTCCACCTTTCGTATAACAGCTTCCGTTGTCATATGTTCATGATTAATAACACCTCGCTCATCATTTATTGCACCGGTTCCCCTGATTGGTCGCTTTTGTCCTTGAATGTTGTCTTGTGATACTCGGGATTTGAGCTCACCCACATATTGCCTGAAATAGTCGATACGTTACAGCATTACATTTACACAATAAATCTTTATACAACAACTACAGATAAACATGGAATACCTTATCAGACTTCCCTATACTGGTTCTTGATGGTTCAGTGACTATCACCTGTATGAAGACAAGTATTCATAATTCTTTCCTGTTGTCTTGGAAACAGACTTTGTTTCATCTACATTTGTAACACATCCACAAAGAAAAAAACTTTTGAAGTTTTTGGAGATATAATGCACAATTTTTCTATACAACGCTCATATTGGTAATGAAAGAAAAGTTATGCATAAAAAAATAACTTGCATCATTTTTCTGACAACATCTTTGAAGTCTTCACACTGTTGTCTTGTTTCCATGATAATGCGCTGAACATGTTGCCATGCCCCTCTCTCCTCCATCAAACATGACTCTGTTACATTGCGTAGTTGTTGTTCTTGTTTCACTTGTGCTTTCAACTTCTCTAATTGTTCAACAGCCTGAAATGATGAAGTTTTTCAATGAACCTGAAATGGTTGTTTTTCCAATGAGGAAAAACATTCTTCAAAAATAATTCTGATGTCTGTATGTCCAGAGTAATAACATTTTCAGCTTAGAAATAACTTTTACAAAAATAATACGACAAAAGATTTAAAAGAAGTAAATGCAAAAATGGTACAATAAAAACTCACAGGAATAACCACCTCACTGTACTGTTCAAAATTACCCTTAAACATGCAAGCAGTGATCAACAGTACCCCTAACACCCCCTCACTTTGTCAAACTCAAAATTGTTTAAGCAGATTGAAAACACATTTTAAAAAGTTAGGTATTAAAATTGGTTACAGATGATGATCTGAAATCAGCTTACAAACTATATTATCTACCCTGCCTAGACTTACTAGTTGGACAAGCTATATTATCTCCCCTGCCTAGACTTACTAGTTGGACAAGATATATTATCTCCCCTGCCTAGACTTACTAGTTGGACAAGATATATTATCTCCCCTGCCTAGACTTACTAGTTGGACAAGCTATATTATCTCCCCTGCCTAGACTTACCAGCTGTAGCTGAACTCCCATCTCCTGCATTTCTCCCTCGAGCCTGTCAGCATATGCCTGTTCCATTTCACCCACTGCTATCCTGGCTTTACTATGCCACCTAGCTATTGCATTCATCATCTTCTTCCTAGGTCCAAACAATCTGAATAAAACATTTCACATATTTCACTGAATATTACAATACTGTTAAGTCTTTTTCTCAAACAGAAGCAATCACAATGGCATGTTTAACCTTAACCCTACTGGCTGGTGGGGTGGGGGTGATTTCTTTTGCCTCTGCAACCAATGCAGGCAACTATTGTTCTGAACATTTATTACCTGCTCTTTCACTTCAGGTGGTAAGTTTTTAAGGGGCCTTGAATTCAGGTTGAGTTCATTTATCACAGAGCACTTACTTGATTCCTATTTCTTTGAGATCATTATCTGTGAGTGACAGGAACACCTGAAGGTCCACATCTTGTTCATCAAATGTAGGTAAGTACTTTGACAACCCCAGCTGATCTAATAAGCTTGCAAGATCTCGTGGCACTACATCCTTCTGTAACAGCCAACATTTCTGTGTAATTATCAAGCTAATGCAAACTGCTTCATGGAATAGTTCATTTAGCTGACTAGTTAAAGGGGCTGTGCTCCAGATGACACAAAAAAGAAAGTTTTCTTGTATTATAAATTTCTTGTGATATTTATGATTAATGCTTAAAAACTGACTAACTGACAAAAAATAAGTCAGGTAATCACATTATAAATTGATTTTTTTCCTTTCATAGTGCTATACCGTAACGCGACAGTATAACTATATTGTATAAGATTTAAAGTAAACGAAAGTTATTTCACATACGGCGATAGTGGTGACAGTTAAAGCGTTGTTAATATTTTGTTAACATAAGGGTCCAGAGTTCAAATCCGGCTGAAGCGAATATATTTTTTTTGTTCTATTTTGACTTTTATAATCAGTTTTGAAGTAAAATATCATGTTGTTATAATCTCACGGCATCTAGATATTTAATTTAAGTAAAAAAAATTTTTATATCAAATCTGGAGTTCAGCTTCTTTAACAAATTTTGTTTCCTTCACCAGGAGAAAAGCTTAGAAACATTATAACAAAGGTGTTTTACTTTTTGACTTTTACTGTCAATTTGTGATAAAATTCATTGTTTCTTTCACTTGTGCCAAATTTTGGTTTCATAAAAATATCACTTCTGAAGCTCACCTTAAGGTTCAACTAAAACAAACTACTTAGCTATTTTCTGCATAATTCATTTTAAACTGTTAAAAATATTGAATTTCCAGAAATGCTAAAATAAAAAAGATACTCACCATTTTCTCTAGAAAGACTGTATTAGATGAAGGAGTAGGTTCCTTTGGGGCTTCAGTATGTGTTGGTGTAGATACTGCTGTGGTTGGTAACTGTGATACAACAGGTGTGTACATAGTCACTGCTGGAGGAGGTCCTTGATGGGGGTACATATGATAGGGGCTCACAACTGGTGAAAACCCTGGTGGAGCCTGAACCCTGTTACCCTGGTTGCCATGGTGACCACTTGGTACACCAGTTTTATAACCATCTGGGGCAGTGTTCAGTAGGTTTAAAGCTGACACAGGTGGAATACTGTGATCTGCTACAGAGATAATGGCTGAATCCGCAATTGCCGGACTCTGTTGGAGAAATTCTTTTGCTGGTCTGGGATTATAATTTTTCAAATTGTTAGCCACTTGTTCAATTAACTCTGCTCCAGAGAAATGCTTTGGTTCATGATGACTAGTTACTTTTTCAACACTGATAGCACTACATGTTTCATCTTCATTTTTCTGACCTTGACCTTGGCTGTGTCCTTGACATTCTGTATCGGCCGATGGATATGAAATACGTTCTTGTAATGGGGACTTTGCATGCTTGTGTTTAGGAAGGTATTCTGGTTTGATTGCTGCTTCTTTTTCAGGGTCTTCTGTCACCACCTGTTGGTCTAGGTGGGCGGATTCGAAACTATGGTCAGGTTCTGAGTGAGAATTGTGTACACTATCTATCCATTCTGACACTGAATTTTTCATTACTTCAATCTCATTCACTTTTTCTGTTGTTAACCTTAATTCTTTTGATTTTTGGCTTGGTAGTTTCTTTTTCTCTATTTCACCTTTTTTGTCAACATTTGGTTTACATTCAGAGTATTCTAGCTCCTTACTTTCAGAGATATCTGTTTTCTTTAAAGTCTTAGAAATCTGGCTCAATTCTTGATTGTCATCTAAACCTTCATCTGAAGAACTTTCTCCACTGTTGCCATGGTGATGAGAATCCCCACATGATGACTCATGTGGAAACTCATCACTGTCTAGACTGTCCTCCCTTCTGATTCCAAAAGCAGCTGCCAAGCCTCCACTTGACCCTGAGCTACTCTTTATAGTTAGGGCACCAGTCTTTGAAAATGCATTAGTGTCATCTTCTGGTTCATTGTACTCTTGAAATAAAAATGACAATTCTATTGAACAAACATCCCTGGTTTTAGTGATTAGGGCATTTGCTGTCAATTTCCTTGGATCTTGCTTGAAATCTCACTCAGTAAGGTGTGTCCCTTAGAAAAGTCACCTGATGGAAGGTAATCTTACATCAACTCAGCTGCAAACTAGACATGAAAACTGCCTGCTACTGTCCCATAAATGATGTATGATGATGATAAATTAGTTTTCATAAAGGATGGTGACTATGGCATAAAGTATCAAAGTTTTAAGGCTCTGTACCCTGATGTGACTTAATTTATATCATTATTATTGTATAAACTAATATAAACTCTGTGATAAAACATACCCCTGCTCCCTGAGCTGTCAAGTTTGTAGTCTTCTGGGTTTATAGGAGAAGTCACATCTCTATAAGACAGCTTCTGAGGTTGTTCTGAAGAAGACTCTTCCGGGAAAGTGACATAGCCCTTAGGAACATCACCTATTAAAATTAATGTTCAATTATGCTAAGTGCTATCACAAAAACATATACACCATATACACTTCTGAAAATATAAATGTTCATATATATATTCCTATGCTACATTACTTCATTAATGAAACCCCTACCTAGATTTTGTCGCCTATCTTACAAAACTGAACAATTACATGTACAAACATATGTGATGTAATCAATTTCTTTATAAAAACAATATTTTAGTAAACAATAAAGCATTTTCAGTCTATATTCATCATTAAGTATTGTAAAGATTACATTAATACAAGGTAGATACAAATTATGGTAAAACCCTGTAGCTATTACAAAGTGAAACCCTTTTAATGTATTACTATATTCTTACACTATATACTGCAAAATGGAAGCAGGTCTTGCTAATTCTCTGATGTATAAATCTGAGAAATGTCTGTTATGGTCTGAAACTCACTTAATACTTATTTGTTAGATCTTACTTTCATTCAGATTTTATTTTTTCAAAAATTGTACTTTTAAACTTCCGGTTACATTATCAAATGGGAGCTCTCAACGTCATAAACACATACCAGGAACCTTCTGTGGCGGGGTATCTCTTGTTCTATTAATTAAGCGAGCTATGGCCTGAGGCCCATCCATAATACTTGGACCACCACCTACAGCATCTCCCCTTCCACCTTGCAAATTTTTCTTCCGACGAGAGAATACGTCATCAGATGAACTCAACTCTGTTTCCAAGCCTTGTCATAAATATGAAAAAAAAGTTCTAATAATTGTTCTACAACAAACAAGTATAAAAATTATATATTTTCAAGTAATTTATTAAAAATTTCAAAGAGAGAAACAAGTTTCACTTACCGGCCTCAGATCTCAGTGATGTGATTGGCATGACATGGTTGTCTATCAGGCTGACAATCTTCATGTTACCATTGATCAGAGCCAAGGATCTGGCCGTGTCACCATTGTACGCTTTTGCATTTACATTCACTCCCTGAAATTAACACGTAAAAAGTTTCTGTATTTTTGCTATCAGAATACTGTTTTGCTAAGAAAAATAAGGAAATCAACATAAATATGAGAAGAAAAAAAACTTGATCTGTTTCAGTTCTAAGATTAGAGATGGCCAGTGGTTGCAGGGAAGAGCACTAGACTCCTGAGCTGGAGTCCATATGTCTGAATCCCTCCAAGGTGAGAGTCTCTACTGACCATCCAGATTTCAAAATTCTTGGCACAAGCACTGGTTTGAACAATGGAAGCAGTAATCAAGCTGGTTAAGTTATGTTGTAGAAATTTATTTCCCAACAGATGTTAGATTCAGACATGAATTCAAAAGTTCCATTGCGTCTTTAAAGTAAATTTTGTTCAGTCAACTGACCATGGATCTGAATCGACTTTGAACAGGTAAAGTAACTTAAGAAGTTATTTTTATATCATTTATACATGCTGCATTATTTTCAAGTCAGCTGAAATCAAACATTATGTCCCAGTTATTTCCCTTTATAAGTTATGCATTCATAAAGTTATCACATTTTCATTCTGAGAATTATAAACAGTTACACTATACAAACAGTATGCAGTATCTCATGTCTTTTTTTTAGTAAGTAAGATGTGGTTGGACAATTATACATGTACTTACATGTTGTAGGAAAAGCTGCAATATAATCTCGTGACCTTCAGCTGCTGCTTCCATAAACGGGGTCATTCCCATACTTGGCTCCCTGAAATAAATCTCGAACTCGAAACTTACAAAGCTAGGTGGACAATTTTAGGATACATTTACCTTGGTTCACTATTTCTTCTACACTGAGTGATATTTGTCAAGCTAAAGGCATTCAAAACTTTAAACAATCACCAACATGTCATCTTTGCCACTATCTTAGATAGATGAAAATATCTTAATGTCTACAACATGAATAACACTTCATAATAATCAATAATTACATTATCATATTCTTCTAAGAACAGCAAACACCAAAATGTGCACATGTGACTGGGAGCTATTGAAAATAATCAGTACAATAACTCTCCCTGAAATATTGTACAAGTATTTCATATGGAAGGGTAGATAACTCTTACATGCATGGGATGACCACTTTGCAAAGAAATATGTCATGCACATCTAGCCTTCATGCAGATAAATAGTACTAAGTTTCATGTTAATCAGGTGAAGAACATAATACTAGCAGTTCACTGAATAAGTTTCCACCAGGGTCTTTCAAATAGCTATTTGAAAGACCCTGTTTCCACTATGTGCTGTATATGCAAATTCTTCATCCAAGGGCAGATAACTTCATAGCACCTGGGTCAATAAAAAATTTGCACACCTATACTTCATGTAGACCATTATGCATACCATATTACAACCCTCTGACATATAAACTTGAATAATGAGTGATTCCTGAAAAAGTCTTTCTCTTTAAATATATATGAATTGTAAGAAATTTCCATCCTAAATACATGAATTTTCTAACATGAGAATCTAGCACCCCAAAACTACATAATGATAAAAAAGTAACTTACACAGCATTCATGTGTGCCCCTTGTTTCAGAAGGAAGCTGACCATGTTCTGGTGGCCTGAATATGTGGCATGAAACAATGCGGTCCATCCACGAGCATCCCGTGATTCTAACTCTGCATCTTGCTGTATGTAATACAGAATGTTAATGTTAGGGGTTTACTTAAGCATGCATTTAATTGCTTCAAACTTTTCTTTAGTGCATATCAATGTCAGTATACCTCCCACCACTTCAAAAACACAGAAAGATTCAGATTTCAATGTGTTTATCTTTTCTTAGATGTTAACAGCAATTAGTATCAATGAATTAAAATTAAAAATATCAATCCCCATGGCTCCAGAAAACCAAAAAATTGTCCATTTTGTCCAAATTACAGCTTCATGGATCAATTTTTATGTCCAAAAC
Source organism: Cyclina sinensis (assembly GCA_012932295.1). Classification (NCBI taxonomy): domain Eukaryota; kingdom Metazoa; phylum Mollusca; class Bivalvia; order Venerida; family Veneridae; genus Cyclina; species Cyclina sinensis. The sequence continues at coordinate 31,712,220 of JAAONU010000002.1, read as the reverse complement.
TCCTTTAAAAATCAGTCCATATATTTTTCAAAAAGAAATATCAAATTTAAGAATAACTTGTCATTAAAACACCAACATTTCACACCTTCATCCCAATCGGTCTCTAATGTGGTCCTTCACACCAATCATAAACCCATATTACTACTGTGATCAATGGCCCAAGGCAATTATCACCAATTAACTGATTAACTCATCAATAAATGTGCTTGACTGGCAGCTAGTCATGTTACCCGTGTTGAAAAATCGGACTGATTGAGATTTTAAAATTTCTGGAGCCTTGAACAATCCCTTACAATAAATTTCAATATTTTTTGACACATAGCCTTTGCATAAACATGGAGCAGATAGTCTTACATTAGCATAGGTAAAATTTCCTTAATAATCTTTCATGATTTCCAGAGCTGCTGATGTTACTAACCTGAATGGTTACTTATAATTGGAAACAAATTTCAGTCAAAAGCAAAATGTTGTGGATTGGTATCCACACTCTAGGGTTTAACTAAACAAGAAGCTGAATATCCCTAAGACCTGAACTAACTAGGTCTAATTCACACCTTCAAGGGGCAAAATATCAAGATTCTAAATGATTATGACATCCAAATTTAAACTACAAATGACTGAAATCAGCTGAACAACAGCAGCTGAGCAACAAAATAACATCCCTGAAACTTACACTACACAGTAATCTGCCAACCCTGTCATTGCCACAGCTTGCTGCTAGCATCAATGAAGTTTCCTTTTTCTGGTTCCTCAAGTTCACACTGGCTCCCCTCTCCAGCAGTAAACTGACAATAGACTCATGACCTATATAACATGCATACATTAGAGCAGTCCAGCCTCCCTTGTTTATATGGTCTATGTCAATCTCTCCTCTGAAGGAAAACAAATGTGTATAATGAGAAAATACACTGAAGGTTGAATGTGAAAAATTGCAATGACATTAATAAAGAAGCAGATAGCACTTTTTTCGCATATCCCCTTGACATCATACATATTGGGAAAAATATATCATACAGAACCTGTGGGATTACAACTTTACCCTCAACTGATAATATGTGTGTGGTATATAAAGTATGCTGTTTGAACCTTACTCTCTGCCATAAGCTGATGCTTTCTTTTTAAAGCTTTCAACTTGAAATTAAGTGTGTAAGTTCTGCAGCCAACATTGTACAAGAAATAATCTTACTTGCAATGTTATAAATTTCTCTCAGTAACAAAAAAAAAAAATGTGACAATTATTACAGATTGAAAGGTTACCTGATAATGTGAGTCTTCACACATTCATACAATCCAAGACTGGAGGCTGTATGAAGATCTAAAGGTATTGGTTCAAATTCCTCCTTCGATCCCTTGTTGCCTTTCCAAACTGAAAGGCTCCGGTTCAGAAGTTCATTCTCAGAGGTGTCATCTGATCCTTCAGTTTCTGCCATTTTTTAAAGTCTGAATGGAAAAGGCATTAAAGTTAAAACAGAAGTAAAACATACTGCAATAAAAAGAAACAAAACCATAAATGACATGTACCATACAGTATGATACACGTAAAACAAAATGTTCATTTACCATCTTCAAAATAATCCTGTCTTGTTGCTGAAGTGCAGTACTGCTGAGATTGATTTCTAAACCTGGCATTAAACAAAATTATAACAGGTGAATAATACTCAGGTAAAATACTAACTAATAGTCATTACAGCAGTACTAGAAAATGGAGTTTAAAAATAACTTAGTCACTTTTACCATTAGGATTCTGACATTGCTATATAACTCCTTAAACATTAGATAAATATTTGTAAATATCAAGTTTCATATTATCAGTCATACGTAGTCATTTATGATGAGATTTAGAGAATAAATAATCAGAATTTCTTTTTATCATTACAGTAAATTATCCGTAATAGATCTATCCGAAATTGTTTCTCCTCGATTCGATGAACGTAGAATTCAATGCAGCTTAAGTTTATTGATTTTGACTTTTGCATTATAAAATACCCATTTATGTTCATAAAATTAACTTACATTTAAAAAGATATTATATAATACCACTTCTTAAAACCGACTTTGCAGAAAATTGTTTGACACTTCCCTGGTTCTGTTTGTTTTAAGCTCTCTTATCACTTCTTTTAGTTCTAAAATTTAATCGAGCTATCAAAAAATAAATAAACAAGCAGCTAGTATTCGCTTTTCATTACTTACATATGTATCTTACTGATTTTAGACTATTGTTTCACTACTAGGATGAAATCGTCAACATTTATTTTTCTACAAATGTGTGATAATAGTCATGCTACACCAAATAAAAAACAATCAGGTCAATGTTGATCATAATCACCTTACAAACACAAGAAACAGCAAATTCCTCATCCCACAATCAAAAACACAACATCACATGAACTCATTCTTCCCAAGGACTATATGACTCTGGAATGAATTACCGACCGAGATTAAGGCTACCCAAACTGTACCAGCTTTTATCAGTGGACTAAACAAGTTTTATAGATTTTAAGTACTTAAAATTAATGTTTAAGTAAAATCTTCAGTTAAATCTTGTTTTCTTTGTTATTATCTTTTAAAATTTTAATGTTCCTGACGCGCCTGCCTAGTATAGTCAGTATTGACTTTTGGCAGTAATAAGTTGAAGTTGAAGTAGTTTTCTGTGGAAGGAAGGAAGACTACCATTTTTAATACATATCAATTTACCAACTTTATATATTGAGTGCTGCTATATTCATGACATCATACTCATGATCTCATTGTGGTTAGTCAGAACATTTTTATACAGCAATCTTATCTTCAGTGGTGTATATGGCATTCCTTAACACAACAACAAAAAGCCTTAATAGGTATATGCTTCCTGATGAGAATGTGTAGTCTTGATAATTCGACTTCAGGCAGGATGCTGCCAGGAGGGTCTACAGTTAAGCAAACATCAGATGCAAAATTACATTTTTTAATTGAAGATATTCAAAGATCTCATATTTTATACAAAAATTTCCATGGGGCAGAGGCAATTTCGTGAAAACAGCTTGTCAGGAGATGTAATTTGAAGCCATAGATTGAAGAAAACCTATTTTTAGCTCTGACAACCATTTTGTTCAATGGAGCAGAACCGTTTAAGCAATTTTAACACAGGGGTATGTAAGGAACATTTCCTTGCCATTGAGGAGGAGATGCTGTTTGATTTCTTTTCTAGTTTTAGCTTTAGCAGCCCTTTTGTGCAATAGAGCGGAACGGTTTTAGCAATTTTAGAAAAGGACAATATAAGATACATTTCTGTCACATTTGGTTTAAAATGGCCAAGAAGTTTTGGAGATGACATTTGAAGCCAAATATTGGCAAAAATCTATTTTTAGCTCTGGTGGCCATTTGGTTCAATGGCGCCGAACCATTTGAGCAATTTTTAAAGAGGGCTATGAAACAGTAAGGAACATTTCTGTGAAATTCGGTGGAAAATCACCCAGCCGTTTAGGAGCAGATGTTGTTTTAATTTTTTTCTAATTTTAGCATTTGCAGCCCTTATGTGCAATGGAGCAGAAAGGTCTGAGCAATTTCAGTCAAATTTGATCTAAAATGGCCAAGTGGTTTCAGAGGAGATGTCATTTGAAGCCAAATATTGATGAAAATCTATTTTTAGCTCTGACAACGATTTTGTTCAATGGAGAGGAACTGTTAAGCAATTTTAATAGAGGGTTATGTAAGGAATATTTCTGTGAAATTTGGTGGAAATTCACCCAACCATTTAGGAGATGTTGGTTGATTTTTTTTCTCTTTTTAGCTTTTGCAGCCCTTATGTGCAATGGAGCAGAACAGTTTGAGCAATTTTAGAAAAGGGCAACATAAGGAACATTTCTGTAAACTTTGGTTAAAAAATAGCTTTGTGATTTAGGAGATGTCATTTAAAGTAAATTATTGACGACCAATGACGGATGCTGGACACAGTGTGATCACAATAGCTCACCCTGAGCATTTGCTCAGGTGAGCTAAAAATGTGACTTCTGGAGTTGATAGTTTAACACTGAACTGAGATTGTTCCTGAGTTTTGACCCCACATGAATGAATTTTAAATTTATACAAGAGATTATCATAAATACTATTCTCACCAAGTTTACATTAGACATCATGCATTTGTATTCTTATCGCAGAGTGACTGAGATTATGGTGACATGTCACTTCCAGGAAACCAGGACATCAAACTGTGCAGTCTGGCATGTTAGATAGACTACGGTACCATGCGCTCTCTGATACAGATTCTTCTAGGACCGAGACTTTGAAATGGTAGCAAACGTTTCTACTTAAATAAGCCAAAAATATGTATCTGAATGCGACCACCGTGCATCATTACTGTCAACTTTAAACTACAAAATACACCACCATTTCTGACCATTCACTTTAATAGAGACTTTATTTCATAAAAACTGAATAAATGCATGAACTCTAGAGATTTCAGGTTTTCCATGGAGATTTCTGAGCTGGTGACTAATTTTTTCATCTAATGTGCCCATATTTCAATCAAATTGAAGAGATCATCAAGAGAAACATTCAATGCAAGTTTCATGAAAACTGTGACCTCTATTCTAACTCTATCTGAGTGATAATATGGGCAATTATTCCCAGCAAGTCAGCCTCAAATCTGCTGTCTCTAGTATTCATAAGCTAACATGTTAACAACAGATGAGCACTAATGGTTTCCTGAGTACACAACAAACACAAACCAGCAAATACAAGAACACAGTTTTATAAAAATTGCACAATTTATTTCTGTCCTCCAACAGAATAGAATTCTCATAAAAAATACAACATAAAATAAAATATAGCCTAATAAATGCTGGAATACATTAATTTATTTACATGTCAAATGTTGAGTACACAAGATATACAAGGCAACATTGTCTTCTAGCCTTAAAAAAATAAAACTATTTTCATTTCACAGAAAATATTGAAGTAATAATGTATCTTAAATTCAAATGACCCTGGTCAAAACAAATTATAAGTACTGTAATGAACAACATGGCATTTCAATTTTAATCTTACCTTGCTTCTTATAAATGAATTGGTCTATCATTCAGTTTCAACAACTCATTTATCAAAGAAAAAAATAAACAACAAGTGAACGCTACAGATCATGACCAAACTTTGTAGACGTGCACATTTATCATGGTCTGTACCAGACACAAAGGCTGAAACTATTGCCTCCCGTAAGCTTAATGTTTATTATGTATAGGAAAATGTTTTTGTGCAAAAGGTTTTCTGGTGTCTTCTTGTAGCAGAGGTATAACATGGCACATCTACTCCCTTGCCTACCAGCTAGCTTTTATGGCAATGTGGTAGTATCCGCTTAGCAATCAAAGGTACACCATTAGTTCAAACCCAACTTGGGGCAGGTGGATTTTCCGGGTTACATTCTTATATAAGCTATTCTATTACTATCTTTTATATGTTTAAAGTACTGATCTGCTGATCTTGCCTGCGAGTAACAGCATTTCACAGGAATGAGGCCCTGCAGTTGCCTGAGGGCTGGATCACCTGATTGAAAACTCAAATACATAAATGATACTTTTTCTTGCACATGATAACAGTTCCATAAATATCTTTATAGCAAAAACCTTTTGCTTTCTACTGCTTTCAAAACCAACAGCTGGTGATGTCAACAAGACATGTTGTAAACAATGCAATGTCAAGGGCATTGTTTACTCACCTTACATGGAGGTCAAGGTCATACTATCTCATATGAGTAAAAAAGCTGGAGAGCCTGAACCAGTTGTCAAGAAAGTAGCATTTTTAAAATCCTAAAAATCCTATATTCTATACAAAGCTGTATTCAGTCAATGAAATTAATAATAAAAAATAGACAAAATAATGAAAAGGTCCAAAAATGAACACTTACAAAGAGTGCATATAAATCATATTCATAGTGTAATCATAAAATGTGCACTTTTAAATTGTGTTTTTGCTACTTTATATTTTCTTACAAGGTTTTACACATACAAAAGTTGTTAGGTTTATGTTTTCAATTAATATTCTTAACAAGAATATTACAACCATTATCCACACAGCACTTTTCACAAATCGTTGTAAACAAATTACACAGATGTCAAGACATGTTAAACTCACACATCAGCAGAATAAACCCCACTGTAAATGTATGGTATAATTCTGTGACATGTCTAAATGATAAATCTACTCCTATTTCATTGATTTTCATTGGTAAAAACTAATACACCCACTGTCCCATGTCCCAAGTAAGTTATACCTGTTCTGACTAGTGTTTGCATTATGGACTTCCAAAACTGAGGTACACTGGCATATGTCATCATCAATTTGTCTTGGCACAAAAACATGTGACATAGACAGTTAAAAAGCATATCAAAAGCTAATAACAAAACATGAATTCTTTGGAACCAAATTCAGTATTTTTTGTTATTGTCATAAAACAAGTCTTAACGATTTTAACAAATCTTTGCAATGATCAAAATGCAAACAAATATAATGTGGTCCTTTAAAAAATACCTCAGGAAATAATCAAACTAAATCACAAGAATACAGGACCTATTTTACAGCAAAAAAAAGAAAAGCATGTATGCCCTTGACATGCTAATCTCCACACTGCTCATTCTTATAATCAGACAATGGTATCAGTCAAAAAAGACGTTTTTTTTTTTTTTTAGAAAAAAGGAAAAAAACTAACAATGAGATTTTTACATAACAGATCCTTTTTTTTTATTCTGCAAAGACAAGACTTTACTGAATTACTTTTTTCTTATGTCTGTAGAACTATCACACTACTGAACATTTTAAAAAGAAAATAGAGAAATAGAATAAACTCTCCAACTTAATTAATTTTCATAATGACAAATTAATAAACAAGAACAACACTTTGAAAAAATTCTGTTCAGGCAAATTTTACACAAAAAACACTGTGTTGATATTAAGGTATTGTAATCATATGACATACAAACTAGAACTGTGTCCATAGGACACGGATGCCCCCACTATGCATAAGTGCTCATAAACAAGAGCATGTATATCCTGTATGTAAGATTTTTTCTGTACAAATACCTAAAATGATCTACAGGTAACCTTATGTACATGTTAAATTAAATTACAAATGTAAAATTTATATGTTCAATTATTTATATGGTATATAGTGAAAAAATCAACAAAGGGCCATAATTCTGTTAAATATGGTCACAGCAAAAATTCCTTCCTTTATTACCATCTACACATTAAAGCTGTTCATCCCTGGAAGTTTAAGCAAAATCTGCCATCAGGTTTAAGAGGAGTTGCCTTCACAAAATTTCTATATGGTATATAGTGAAAAAATAAACAAAGGGCCATAATTCTGTTAAATTTTGGTGGCAGCAAAAATTCCTTCCTTAACTTCCATCTACACATTAAGGTTGTTCATCCCTGGAAGTTTAAGCAAAATCTGCCATCCGGTTTAAGAGGAGTTGCGTTCACAAAATTTCTAGTGAAAAAATCAACAAAGGGCCATAATTCTGTTAAATTTGGTCACAGCGAAAATCCCTTCCTTTACTACCATCTACACATTATGGTTGTTCATCCCTGGAAGTTTAAGCAAAATTTGCCATCCGGTTTAAGAGGAGTTGCGTTCACAAGATTTCGGGACGTACAGACAGACGTACGGACGGACAGACGTACACACGGAAGGACGGACGGACAAGTGCAACGCTATATGCACCCCACTTTGTGGGGGCATAAAAAAATCAAGTTAATCAACATATCAAGATGTCTCATTTTTAATAAACTAAAGACTTATGTTGCAATATAATGACAAGTAGTAGATTTCATTGAGCTTCTAAAGTATGACAACAGAATGTGTTAGATATATATATGACCTCAGTGGTACAACAGAATAAACTTAGACAAATTAAAACTTTTATTTAAGCTCAGCTGCAATACAAGTTATTAACTAATTCAACACATCTCTCTCAAGACACAATCTGTGATGGAGTCAATCACTCAAGAGACAAGAGCCGGTTTCTTTTATTCCCCATGCCCCCTACACCCACACCCAGCCCCCACCCTCCACCCCACTCCCGAGCTTGGTGAAAACTGTTTGTGGCTTGAAGATTTCTTATCTATGGATATAACTCTGATTCTAGCCAGGTTTTGTACCAGAAACAGTTCTTTGTCTAGAAGCTGTGTTCTTCAGCTATCAAGCCCATCAACAATGAAAGTTTATGATACCTTAAGAGAATATACAAAGCTGCAACCATAAGACTTTATTTTTTCCAAAAAATCATTACTTCACACAAATCCTTTTAAAGTAAACTGAAAAATGATTCAAACGCAGACTACCCAAAAATAAACTCACACTTTTTCTCTACAATTAACCTATTCTACCTTGGTGAGGAGACTATCTTTGTACTAAACAGCTACTGAGGGTAATCACAGAAGCTATGAAACTACAACGTTTCACAAGCTGTGTAAAGCCTAAATCAAAGCTTTCCTTACATTGCATATTTCAAATACTATGCCTACTAGTGCCCCTTTAAAACAGCTCCCTTCTGCTCCACCATGCATTTCAACATGCTATTAATAAGTTGAATTCTTAACTTTACATTCAATACTTCAAATACACACTTATAGTATTTTTCTCTAACAAATTACTCCTTAAATGGAAGCCCAGCATTTCATTTTAATGGCTAATAGGTTACGTATTTTGAAAGCTTTATATCCTTTGGTTTAATAGAAATATTCCAGTATAATTTTTAAACAAAGCTTATCTCTTTAATATACATGTATGTATTTCTTTGCACAGTTTTCTTATCTGATTTTTAAACTTCCTTTAATTAAACAGTAGACATACCACAGTGCAACTACAGGTTACCATAGTATGACTACAGTGTACCACAGTGCGACTACAGTGTACCACGGTACGACTACAGTGCACCACGGTATGACTACAGTGTACCACGGTACGACTACAGGGTACCACAGTACAACTACAGTGTACAACATTACAACTATAGGATACATGTCACATGCAAGGTTCAACATAATTTCCTGGGAAAAGTCCCGTTTGTCCATTCAAAACTCCTTCATACCAACCATCGTCATTTTTCTTTAGCACATAAATAACTGAATTTTCCGAGAATGACAATTCATCTTCTTTATCAGCTGAGTAATCATAAATCGCAATTACTGAAACAAAAAAAAAAAGATATGGCTGATAAATATTTGTACAATACAGAAAATATATTAGTTGACTGATCCAATATAACACCATTACCGAGGAAAACTGGTTTATCTATTTTTCCAGTCTCAGTCAATTTTATACACTGACACTTAAATATGATCAAATTTTCTCAACTGATTTCTTCTTGTTTTTATTCAAATCTTAAAAAGTTTCATTTGTATAAAGCAATATAGCCTTTCTTTTGAATGCTATTAAGCACCACCTCCTTAACAAGCACAATATTTGCCAGTCAAGTATTGTTCTCAAGTGCCGATTTTGTCAGGTAAGTGGGTTGTGACAGAGAAACTTATCAGGCAAAGTAGGAAGTTTTTGTGACAGCTGAAATCCAGGTATGAATGTAAAACATTTCCTTCAACATGTACTTACTGACTTAAAGCAGGCCCATCATGGTTTGGAAATAGCTGCCAGCAAGATAAGGTCACTGAACAAATATATCAATATCTCCTTACCTTTTTCCAAGTAATGATCCGGTACGTTGACTGCAAACATGTCTGGTCCCGTTGCTGCATAAGGGTCCTCTTCATGAGGCATCACATCCTCTTCATCATCAAATTGTGGTGGTGGGGGTGGAGGTGACATACCTGAAACATAAATGTCATGTCAACATGGTTATAAACCAAATAAAACAAAAACTGTGTTGATAAAACCCAGCATCATGTGAACCCGTTGTAACAAACATACATGTCACAGAACTCAAATGGAGGCAAAAAAATAAAGGCAACAACATGAAACATCATAACAATGGTAAAACTACCACAAAAATAACTTAAGTCTGAATGTTAATACTGAATTATACTGAATTACCCAAAACTAAGCAAACCCAGATGTAACTATAATCTTCAAGGCATGCAATAAACTATATTTAGGATTCTTGAAAAGTTAACATTTTTAGTAAAGGGATAAAAAATATTCCTTTATAACTTGACAACTTCTACAATACAGAATCAGTTGAAGTGTTCTGCCTTACAGCAAAACAGATGAAAGCAGAACATAATATTATTACAACACTTGATAATTGACAATAATAAATAAATGTAACTGTAATACTTGGGAACTGACCATGAAAACAGAACACCTGGTGAAAATTATGACTTTCTGTGGTAATCAAAAGTTACAACATTTGGAGCCTTACAGAAGAAGTGGCATGTGTATCTTTTAGAAGCAAAAACTTTAAACAGTAGAATTTTCGTTTGAGGGAACTGACAGTGACTTGTAAACAGAATACCATAGACCGCTACTGACAGTAACACTAAAAGTTTACCTTGAACAACAACTGGGGATAGATGATTCAATTATAACTGAGCTCGAAATAAAAACTGACATGGATCGATAAAATACTGAAGGTCATTGGATAGTGTAAATATATGATACTCTTTGATATTAGCAGTAGAAATCCTGATTTACTGCATTCTTTATTTCTCTGTCCCACATTTTGTACAAACATTAAATTCATACAACAATTAACTGCATGTATATATACAATTAATAACCAGCATGTTTTTAACAGTATGACAACTTTCAAACAGCCTCTTACAATCACAAATATTAAGACAGTATAGAAGTGAATGGCAGGGACTAAGCCAGGGTAACACGAGCCATGCTTGTTAAAGTACTATGCTAAAGCCAACACCTTGTTTCTTATTGCCAAAAGCTGAGACAGAAACAGAATATTTCACAGGTAGAGAAGAACAAGAAACTGTTTTAGCAGAACAATATCAAAGATTGTAATTCCTTTACATAATTCAAAATCAAAAAAGAATAAAAATGATTTTCCTAAGTTGTTTACCACTTCTACTAACTTGGGCCTGTGCCATAGAACAGCTAACTGCTAAGAAATTAGATGCTATGACAGTCAGAACATAATCCTTATATACTGTCCAACTGTCATTATAACTTATATTCTTCAAGGTAAATGCTAATTATAGATTTTAATCCTTATAAACTGTTTCTAACATTCCCATAATGAACCCTTCCTGGTCATATGTACATGTACAAATACCACATATGAGAGAGAAGACAGTAAATTCTACCAATAGCTAGGCCATTTCCAGAGGGAAAGATGCATTTATGACACTAATATTTTAGCCTGGCAGGGGTCTGCAGAGTAAATGTTCCACTCACTTAACAAAAAGGGGACTGCCTTTTCTTTAAAAAGACTAATTTGATTAACTTTAAGCTTAACTTTACTGAATGAGATTCACCAAATCAACAAATTACTCTATGTGACTGCACCTTAATCTAGTACTAATTTCAAAACATGGATTCGGGATATTGTAGATAAATTCAAACACCTGTACTACAGTTTAGGAATTAAACACCCTACCACTACTGTTAGTCATAAACTACAAGCATTCAATTTCTGTACTATAACAAGAAATACTCAAATTTTCATTAGACATAGTGGTATTTCTAGGAATTGACTTGTTCACTGATTAAATTAGGGTATTACTGCACAAACATGAAGAGCTGATCAAACATAAAATATGTCATAAATATGTAGACCTCATTAAATCCACACAAACAACAGTATATTCATTATTGACTTCAATGGTTAATCTTCTTGCTGTCACAAAGGTAATTGTTAATTAGGGGCATGCAAACCTTCATCAAAGCTGAGTTGGTGGCTGGCACGTTGCGGACTATCTTCCTCTGGTGGCGGTGGCGGCAGATTGTCTGGAACAAATTACAACATCGTACCACAACATCAATATACAGGTAACAAAAAGTCACACATATATAGCATTTGAGTGTACATTTGCTGTAAGTCACACACATATATAGCATTTGAGTTTACATTTGCTCTATCCAAGCATTGTAAAGTCATGCTTTGCCTTTGAAGAAACTTTAGACTTGATATGCAAAGGAGACATTTGTAGATTTTAAAAATGAAACCAGTTTGTTCCACTAGGAATATTAAATGTTATTATTCACTGATCTACTGTTCTCCCGTTACTCATGTTAGGTTACTACGGTTGATGCAGTCTTTGAAATATTACAATTTTTTCATCAGCATGAAAAAAAATAGTGCTGAAAAGACTTATGTGCAGGACTAGAATTTATGCATGGCTGACTAACTTTAGAAACAAATTCATCTATTGGTGGAATGAAGAAGTTTGCTATGTCTTTAGAATTTAATTCAACAAACAATGCATACTCAAAGTTCTAACACAGCTACAACAAATCTAATTCGTGTATATGTGAGTACCGGTATTTCAAATATGCATCTAATAATGAAATGCTTAAAATATGATCTCCCGGGTATGATCTACCTGTAGGCTACATGTAGTGACTTTTGTCACTGAAGAAAAAATTAAATGCTCACAGCAACTCAAGTCTTCAAAGGCATTTATTTGTGACTCACCATTAAAATCTTGTTTCATTTAGTCATACAAAGAATGACATACACTCTTCTTATAAAACTAGGAGAAGTCTAACACATTAACTTGACTATGTACATGCTTTTCTTCCTTCCATTACTTCCATTAATAGTTTTTTTCCTACTTTGCCAAACTTCACTTAAATTTCGTTTTTTTGTTGTTGTTGTTTCATGCGATACAGTTATGTAAATTTGTTAGTGCAAGATAAGATTTTTGAGCAGTGACCACTTGAACTGTGCGCGAGATTATTGTACATGAGACGCATTTAATAGAAAGTTTTGTTATTTGTATTTCAACATTCCAAGAATGTATAAAAATAGGTATATACGAAGCATGCAAAAGATGTTAATATATAATAATGCCCATTCATACTGGACAACACACAGACAATACAATACTAGACATGCTTAATGCTTATGTCCTGTTGGGGCCTTTGCATGCATGTATAAAGATTCTTCTACACTGAGGAGTGTATACTTACCGAATGATTATTAAGTGTGTAACATTTTCATAGGCTAATAAAGTAGCTTTCTACAATCAGCTGCTACTCTTACTAACTAAACAAACATGCTGTTTTCTTACCAAGTAAAATGCTACAAATTCATAACCCTTGAACAGAGGGTAGTGCATGTTGCTTTGTTTGATTTGTTTTCCATATAATGATAGCGAAAGTAACTACTGAAATTTGATTCAAGACAATTAATTCTAAAATGAGAAAAAGAGGGCCATGATGACCCTGGGTCACTCACCTCGATATTTTGGCTTAGGATCTGCTGCTGAGCAAACATAGTTTCAAATAGGATGCCAAGGCGGGGCCAGTTTTGACCCCAGGAACATAATTTGAACAAACTTGGTAGGATCGTCTAGACAATGCAACATATAAAATATCTAAGCCCTAAGGCAAAGAGTTTCAGACCAAAATGATTTCAAAACATCTAAGCAAAACATAAAACCCTATCTTAAATCAAGTGACAGGGAAGGGCCATTATTGATCTCAGGGATATGATTGAACAATCTTGGTATAGAGGACATCTAAATGATGCTCCATGCACAAAATCTAAGCCTTTTGGTTTCAGACAAGAAGATTTTTGAAGTCTTCCCTTTATATGCCTGTGTAAAATCAAGTGACCACCAGGCCAGGGCCACTATTGACCCCAGAGGACATCTAGGTACCTGTATGCAAAAAATCTTAGCTCTAGGTCTGTTGATTTCAGATAAGATTTTCAAAAATTTTCCCTCTGTTGCCACAGTATGCAGAGTTTTTGATGGAATTCAAATGTTTGAACAATTTTGGTAGAGCTTTTGGAAGGAACATCCCACAAAGTTTCAATCAATGTTGGTTTCAGAGAAGATGTTGTTAAAAGCAAGTGATGGACGACCACAGGTGATCACAACAGCTAACCCTGAGTATCTTGCCAAGGTGAGCTACTAAAGTAAAAACAAGCAGAAATCTGGGTCCGTTTCTGACATACCAATGGAAGTTTGATTCCTCAGCTGTGAGATTCTGTCATCTGGCATCATTCCAGGGGGAGGTGGGGGTGGAGGCATAGCTCCCATATTAGACATAGGTCTAGCCACACCCATGGGTGGTGGCTGACCTCCCATCATTCCCTGTTTGTACTCCATCATGCCAGCAGGCATTTTAGCCTGGCCCATCATGATAGGTGTGTTAGGCATGTACGGGGAACCATGTTGTAAGCCCTTAGCATAGCCTGCTTGACCCTCAGGTACTGTAGGTGGAGCCACAATTGGAGCAGGGGTCCTTAAAGTATATAAATATACAATCAGAACTAGGATAGCTGACATGTTTTGGGAAAATGAAACAAGTACAATGTACATGCAGTTGAAGATAAGTAAATTTATTTTATGCCTACCAATGAAATATAGGGAAATATTAGTGAGATAAAAGTGATAATACACTGTTTTGAATCAGTTAATTACCATTTTGATAATACATGTTTGTGCCCGAACTATTGAATATTGAGTATTAATCCGCTTTTATAATTAAAGTATGTATGGCAAAATTCAATAAATATTGATAAACTGTGTAGACAAAAATAAATATTATTTGATGAAAGTGTATTCAGTTTATTTCAGCAGAAGTAAAGTTATCATATGTATTGGAGATTGTCTGCACTTTTTTTTGTGCGGAGTAACCAAAGTACGCATTAACTGATTTGGGGCTCACCATGGGGAATTTATTGAAGGCCCTGATTAAAAATGTCATAAAAAAACGCATTTTTGACGTGTTGGCATAAAATAAAAAGAAAATTTGTTTGTATTTTAGTGGAAGATGGGAATTTATTTCATCTCGTGAACACCATAATATTATGTTGATATTTTCACTCGTGGCTGCGCCACTCGTGAAAATATCACATATGGTGTTCACTCGATGAAATAAATTCTCATCTTCCACAAAAACAAACAAATATCCTCTATATATTTGAAGTGTGAAATGTTACTATACACAAGCATTAAACTCCTCAATAAAAATACCCGGGGTAAATCTCAAAATAGCAGGGAAAAATCCCCGCCTCCTGCCCCTTAATGAAATCCCTGGGTGAAGTCATATTTCTTTCTTGCAGGGATATGAACATAATTTCTAATGCCTTTCATGTCAAAACTAAAGACTCCAACGTCTTCTAAATACGACTTTCAAGAGAATATTTCTTTCAGAGCCTCATAATGTAAATGCTTATTTCAATTTTTTACCTGTATCCGATCTGCTGTCCAGCAGCTTTACCTATACTTCCATGCTGGCTTCCTCTCAACTGTGGGGGTGTTGGGGGCTGCTGTGTCGGGGCCTGTGAAGATCCACTACTGATGGAAGAACTGCGACTTGCTGATGGTGCAGACTGGGATGAAGGAATTGTCTGAAATAAACAGATTTAAGTTCTTCTCTGGTTATAATTTTGTTCAATCAAACAATCTCGACATTATTTTACTCAGGTAGTACAGCAGTTTACCTGGACTTTTAATAAGTTCGGTTCAACTGCTAACCTTATTTTCAGTAAGTAACAATGGAGAAGCTCAAACCCATGACCTTCATAAAGTCTCTATCAGTGAGGTATACAAGACTAGGAATGACTCAGCTGACATTTGGCATAACTCAGTTACAACTTTATAAAATATTTCTTCAATAACATTTTTAATTATAAATAAAATTTACTTTATAAAAAAAAAAACAAATTAACCTCATACTTTTAATCCATTAAATATTTTAAATGGGGCTGATGGGTAAAATGAAATGTAATACCACAGTCAGTTTGTACCTTTATCTTTCATTATTAATAAGCTGATGCATGTTTCTTTTTTGTGTTAACATTACGCAATGATGTAGCTAAAAAGCTTTGCAGTAAATTTACAAACTGAATAAAAAACATTCTGTGGTAATACCTTACTCTGAAAAAACAAGATAACTGTTAGCTATAACCTTCACCTTAAAGCCAGGTATATATAAGTCTGCAAAGCTCTGTGAATATATGAAAGCTAAAAAGCACAAACACACACATAATGTCAAACCAAGTTTTTTTTGTTCAATATACATGTCAGTTTTTGGTATTTCTGCACTTAATCGATATATTCTTTCACCTTTTTTTATATGGGAAGAAAGAAGCTAGATTCCACATATTTCAAGAGATGCTTTTTAAGTTTTATATACTGAACAAATGTTGCCAAATTTGCAGAAATGACTGCCTTGTTTCCAGGTGATTCCCCATTATAATAATTTTCTAGAAATTTCTTATACAGGAATTGATTATTCCTTTTCTGCTCCAATATTTTATCAATCAATAGATAGAGGATATTTGTTTGTTTTTGTGGAAGATGAGAATTTATTTCATCGAGTGAACACCATATGTGATATTTTCACGAGTGGCGCAGCCATGAGTGAAAATATCAACATATGGTGTTCACGAGATGAAATAAATTCCCATCTTCCACTAAAAAACAAACAAATTTTCTTTTTATTTTATGCCAACATGTCAAAAATGGGTTTTTTTATGACATTTTTAATCAGGGCCTTCAATAAATTCGCCATGGTGAGCCCCAAATCAGTTAATGCGTACTTTGGTTACTCCGCACAAAAAAAAGTGCAGACAATCTCCAATACATATGATAACTTTACTTCTGCTGAAATAAACTGAATACACTTTCATCAAATAATATTTATTTTTGTCTACACAGTTTATCAATATTTATTGAATTTTGTCATACATACTTTAATTATAAAAGCGGATTAATACTCAATATTCAATAGTTCGGGCACAAACATGTATTATCAAAATGGTAATTAACTGATTCAAAACAGTGTATTATCACTTTTATCTCACTGATATTTCCCTATATTTCATTGGTAGGCGTAAAATAAAAGTTTTTCTTCTACCTCATTTACATTTATTTGTTCAAGTTTGGGTTTCCATCCATATGGGATACTTGATACAATACTATTGTAATTAAAAAAAACTATAATCTGATATAACATTAAACATATAGCTGCTTTAATTCTCTAAAATTGTAAAAACATTTATGGCAAAAATCATAAATATGTTCTGTATATTTAATACCTCTATTATAAAATTCTTTGACAAACACTGTTCTTTAATTCACTTTTATGTATGAATTATTCCAAATTATCTCTTTCGGTATGTTATCATGGTTACCATTAAAGTTTATTTTGCTCCAGCTGGTAACATTAGACAGAAATTTATTCTTGAACATTTTCTTATATATTTCCCGTCACGTTGGTTATTTTCATCAAAAATTCTATACAGTCAGCTACATTTGACTGTACCAGGTTTGTCTGGAAAGTTATAGGACAAGTTGAAAAAGTGAAGTTGTCATTTAGTTATCGTTATAAAATTTAGAATGCCTCAGGACTATTAATTTTCCAATAAAACTGCAAATTTTGGAGACTTTTTGACCAATCATATCTAATATACAACTCAAAAGTATCTAACCAATGAACACGCTATGGCGCACTTTGAACGTCATTAGAAAGTTACGCTTTTGTACATCATTCCTTCTAAGAGTATTTGTCATGGTGACTAATGCATTTTCTATCCTGTTTTATCCATTTTCTGTCTATTTCATTAAAAACCCTTGCTGAGGTACTTTATAATCATCTAATTCTGTGGTCAGCTATTGTTGATTAGTTGAGAGAAAAAGGCAATCTCCAATGGAGCAAGATCTGACCAGTAGGGTGCGTGTCTCAACCGCTCATATCCTATAAAATTTATAAACTGTCCACTGCACGCTTTGCCGAAGAATTGTCTTGTTGATATTAGGTTCTTGATGTCTATTGTGTCCACTGGAGTCTTATCCGCTTGCACACAGAACTTGATAACTCTCTGAAGATCCTTTACTGACATTAAGTCACTCGTTTTCTCCTTCCCATTTTTTACTGCTTTATCCAATTACCGGACCTTTAAACTACTTTGATGTCACAAAATAACGGCAAACTTTCTAATAACATCACTGAGTATTCAAAATGACGTACTTTAAGTTTAAAGAATGTTGGCACTGATTTTCCCTTAGCCTGGATTTATACTTTTCAGTTAAGGCATTTCGATTTTTTACTAATTTCAAAGTGTGCCACAGTTCATAACTGACATTACTATGGTGACTATAGCGACAGTATGTGTGTAGAAATGTAATTTGAACTTTACAGATCCAATAGTTTATACCCCTGTGAAAATTCTGGTATAATATTTTAAACGTGCTTTGAAAAATTTTAAAATAGTGGATATTACTTTCCGGACAAGCCTCATATTTAATTTTGCTTTCAGGTCGACCATATTTAAGCCTCCCTTTTCAATATCAAGTGTAATTATTTTTCTCGAAATTTTCTCTGGTTTATTATCCCAAAGAGATTGAAGAAACAGTTTGTTTATATCATTTATCATACTTTCGGGTGGGCTGTGGAGGACAGTCAGTGGGTATAAGAATTTGGGTAGAAAAAAGGTTTTAAGCATTGTTAAATTTCAAGCAGTGATGATTTATGTTTATTCCAACTTTTAAGCAAAGAGATTACATCTGTTATTTTGGGGGTTAGGTTTAATGCATGAACTTTTTTCCTATCATTTGCAAAACAGTTTCCTATCAATAACTAAAGAACCATTGGTCCCAGGTTGTTTAAACTAAGTTTGTAGGTTGGTCATGACTAGTAGATGACCCCTACAGTTTTTTACATCACCAGGTCAAAGGTCAAGGTCACAGTGACTTCGAATAGCAAAATGGTTTTTGATCAATAACTATAGAAACCCTTTGTCACAGGTTGTTTAAACTTAGTTTTTAGGTTGGTCATGACAAGAAAATGAACCCTGTATTTTTTCAGGTCACCAGGTCAAAGTTCAAGGTCACAGTGACCTTGAAGAGCAAAACAGTTTCCAATTAATAACTACAGAATCGTTTTTAGTTCTTTAGTTATTGATCGGAAACTGTTTTGCTATTCAAGGTCACTCTCACCTTGACGATTGATCTGGTGACCTGAAAAACTAAAGAGGTTATCTACAAATCATGACTAATCAAATATACTAAGTTTGAAGAACCTGGGACCAAGTGTTCTAGTTATTGATTAGAAACCATTTTGCTATTCCAGGTCACTGTGACCTTGACCTTTGACCTGGTGACCTGAAAAACTACAGGGGTCATCTAATAGTCATGACCAACCTACAAACCAAGTCTGAGGAAGGTGGGTCTAAGGATTCTCTATATAATGATCTGAAACCAAAGTGTCTACCAAGCAACTGACCAACCAACATTTGCAAAACTATATGCCCCCTCATCTTTGATCTTAACATGGAAAAAAGAAGGAGAAATTTCAGGATCGAGACTACTGTTCAGTATTCAGAAGTTTCCGGTTTTTAGAAGGTCCAGTTTTTGGAAGTTCCACTGTATTTAACTTTTCTTTGAAGTTTCCTCACTAGCTGAATCTGCAGAACCATTTTATCTCAGACAATAGTTGTAATCCTTATATGGCACTATATTTGTATACATGGTTTTTATCCGCTCTGATGAATCTTGCATAGAGTTTGCCTTGAAAGGACCAACAATGATCAATTTTGTTTTTTGCATTTCGCTTCATCGCTGCTAGCACTTCCTGGTTTAAATGGGTTAAATCTTCATTAATATAAATCCCAGTACCTTTCAACATTTTCGCCAACTTCATCACATTAATTTTGGTTTGTCTACTGACAAATTTAACCAGCATAGGTCTGTGTTTTGCCACCTTGTATAGTGTGAAATATCAATCATACTGCTTGATAAATCCAGTTTCAAATGTTCATTTCACTTTTCAACTACAGTGTTTGAAGTGGCCATTGACGACTGCTTCTCATCATCGCCCTGGATTCTGGTAATGCATACGTTGTTACGAGGCCCATATTGCTTTACGTCATTTAGGTTTTCATTTACATGTACCTTTATGACTTTAATATATTTTTTCCAGTATTATTAGAAACCTTCTGCATACAAAAATACAAAATTTTTAAAAATATGGAAAATTATATAATATTTCATTTATCAACAAAGAGAACTTTTCTGAAACACAGAAAATTACTGTTAGTGTGTCAAAATAGTGACCTAATCAGTCAATTCAAAGACCCATTAATCATATAGTATTATGTGTGTGCACAGCAAGTCTAGCATTTCTAGGACACCATAAATACCCTTATTATTCCTTCACTCTCTGGTAACTGAAATATCATAAATCATGCTCAAATAATGCGAATAATACATGCAGTCTAAAACAGAATGCAGTATTTGCTTGCAACGCCTTGCAAAATTAAAGTATTTCAACTCAATTCTGAAATATTCATTCTGCAATATCAAAGGAAAGACCACATAAATGTTTGTCATAGCTGTAACAGTCAGTCAAATACAGAAACTGATACATGCTAGGCAGCTGCATCTTTTGTAGGTATCAGAGGCTCCATATAACATAATTATGGGAGCAGTCACCAATGTGAACATCAAATTTTTTTCTAAGATTCCAGTTTGACTAAGAATTAGATGTAAAAACCAACTGATTTTCTAACTGACTGGTAATCATTGATTCACAGATAACTGATATAGATATAGGCCATGAAAAGAGTCAAGCACAATGTCATTATGAGTGCATTTTATTGGGGTTTTTTTGTTTGTTGTGTGTCAGCCCCTACTCTATGTAGACTAGACTGCAATGCTTCAATTTTACAAGGCGTTATAAGAAAACAAGGCACAGTGCAACAAATATGCATTGAGATAGATGGTCTTGTAAGGCTACAACATAATAAAATCTGTCAATATCACTATCTATTAAAACATGATAAACTGGTAAACAGAGTTACAATACTGATAAAAGTCCCCATATATCATGTCTCAACTGGCTCTTTCAACTGGACAAACATTATCTGTAGCATAAAACACCTCAATTTACTAATATAAAAGGCATCTGAGTTCAAACCTAGCATAAAAACTACCAGAAAAGTTTAAATCAAAAATAATTAAAGGCAATGTGGTATACAGAAGCCACAGCATGACACCAGTTGTCAATTTTATGCTATGACACAGTGCTTTTTTGCATTCTGTAACACATACATGTACCTTGTCAATTTACATACTTTTACTTTACTTAGTATAAACAATTACTGATTTTAATTAATCAATACCTACCTTCACACCATGTCCTATGTCATCCAATGATGTGTAGTCAATATTTTTTCTCTGGTATTTTGTTGGTCGTTCACCATGTTCTGGGAATATGATTCCATTTTTCACACCCAGTGGCCTTGTTGTGGTTCTGTTTGTTGTTAAAACACCTATTTCTCTTCTTGCAACCTTTTCTTTGTGAATATTGACAGTCTGTCATTACAGAAAAAAGAAATAGTTACAACTTCTAATTGCTGTAACAAAATAAACTTGTACCTGAAATAGCTACAACTGTACTGTGCTTTAACAGATATACACACCAAGTATCAGTTATACATGTTTCAACAAATCATCTTTATATGTTAGTGATTCACACAAGTTACAGACTCTGCACATATCTTAAGAACAAAACAAGTAGAATTCCAGTAAGTGCAACAATTCTTCAATCAGTTGTAAATGTTTTGTCTTTGTAGATAAGTGGTTAATGGGGAGGTTGAAGGTTTGAGTCCAACAAGAGGCTTGTTAAGATGAGGTCAGTTGGCAGGCCACAAGCTACTCAAAGAATGGTTACCAACTGTCTGTCCATTTGGTCCATGTATATAGATAAAGGAACCAGGAAGTAAATATGTACCAGTGTCTCATTAGCCTATGAACAGTCATAATACATGTAAATAAGCAGTTTTTTGTTATTCTGATTTATAATCCCTTTTCATAATTTTATACTAAACCTACTTATCAAACTCTAAAATTCAATTTTCATCTAGCATTGACCTTGTTTAACATTATTCAAAATCATCTAGTAAATCCTTCAGATGCCTGTCACCTCATTCTAAAATCAACTCTTAAAACTTCAGTGGTTCAGTCATGTCCACTTGGTCAAGAATAGCAAGAAAAGCAAAACTTTACAGTCCATTTCTCACTTAGGCAAAAAGTGATGCAGTTGTCAGAGGTTGAATTTAGAATTAAGAATCAATGTGATTTCCGACTCATCCATAACAAAGAATCCTACCTGAGCTAAATGGTTCACATTGGATTCCATTTCTGCCAGCTGACTCTGCTGAAGATCCAGCAGTTTCAGAAAATTGGTAGCCAAATTGTTTATCTGGTATGCTACACTTGCTAATGAATGTGTTGTGAAGTTTTTTGTCTCTTCCAAGGCCTTCTTCTTATCTTTAGCCTGCAATGTAAGAAAGTAATAAAATTTAATGTGGCAATAAAATTACAGACCAAAACTAGAAATGGTTTTTGATTGAACAAAAACATATGTCTCCCCCCAGCCAGTTGCTGCAGGCAGTATTGAATCAGACGATTGTAAAATTTGACATTTAACCTCCAAGTGTGACCTTGACCTTGAGACACCACACCCTCAAAGTGGGTTCTGCATGTCACCTTGATGAGGTGAACATCTGACCCAAGTTTCATAAAAATCCTTCAAGGGCTTTGGAAGATACAGAGCGGACACGATTTTGTGGCATTTGACATTTAACCTCCAAGTGTGACCTTGACCTTGAGACACCACATCCGCAAAGTGGGTTCTGCATGTCGCCTTGATGAAGTGAACATCTGACCCAAGTTTCATAAAAATCCTTCAAGGGTTTTGGTAGATACAGAGCAGACACAATTTTGTGACGGACAGACGGACACACAGACAGACAACCGGGGAAAAACAATATGTCTCCCCCGATGAGGTGAACATCTGACCCAAGTTTCATAAAAATCCTTCAAGGGCTTTTGAAGATACATAGCGGACAAGATTTTGTGGCATTTGACATTAAACCTCCAAGTGTGACCTTGACCTTGAGACACCACACCCGCAAAGTGAGTTCTGCACGTCACCTTGATAAGGTGAACATCTGACCCAAGTTTCATAAAAATCCTTCAAAGGCTTTTGAAGATACAGAGCGGACACAATTTTGTGGCATTTGACATTTAACCTCCAAGTGTGACCTTGGCCTTGAGACACCACACCCGCAAAGTGGATTCTGCATGTCGTCTTGATGAAGTGAACATCTGACCCAAGTTTCATAAAAATCTTTCAAGGGCTTTTGAAGATACAGAGCGGACACGATTTTGTGACGGACAGACGGACGGACGGACGGACAACCAGGGGAAAAACAATATGTCTCCCCCATTTTTGGGGGGAGACATAATAAGTTTGTGTTTCAATAACAAATTTCTTGACTGTTTCAAATCTCTGCAGATGCCAGAATGATAATGTCTCGAACATTTTAAATTAATATCGATTGAGGTCTACAGAGCAAATAGGTTTCAAGAGGTTGTTACCAGCTAATACTGCTTGATTTTACTTGCAGTTACTTGAAATTTTTTCAAAAAATTAGCATCAGGATTAGCAATTATGTGAAAACAATCTACTGTAAATAAAACAGCTACGGTTCAATTATCCATATCACTAGCCCCTGAGCACAGCCTGGTTACTGGCATACAAATCAAATCGAGGGGATTTGTCTATAAAGTTCAGATGATCAACATCTGGTTATTATATAATCAGATGTCCCCCTATTTCAATGTCAATTAAAGATTTCATGTTTATAGTATATTGAAACTTCAGAAAGCTTAAACAATCTCTCTGAAAAGTAATCTTGGTATCTATTCAAAATCTAAATAAATATGCATGAAAATGCCATTCTTTTTTTTTTTTTTTAATTCATTTTTAAACTGTGACTGATGATTTATATAATTTCCTAGATTGGTTTTTAATTGTAATCTGCACTTGTCAAACTTACTTGATGTGATATTGGGAATACAAAGAGCATTATTTCCACTCATGTCAAACATTCAAAAGACAGAAATGATTGTTACTGCAGAATTTTGTCTCTTTAGTTAACATGATTGTTTCTCAGAAAATACAAAAAGACACTAGGTAAAACATATGTGGATCAAAAGAGAAACTGTTTATCTTTCAAGGGATGTAAAAACATACATGTGAGCTTTCCCGATTCTGGCGGCAGACTACCGATTTTGAGCAATCTAAATCCCCCTCCAGCTTGGGGCTTACATTCTACCGATTTCTTTTATAACATCCAAAAAAAAAAAAAAAATACAAACACCTGAGTGACATTGATGAGTGTAAACAATATTTTGACTGGTTTACTAATAACGCTTTACATGTACAATACTGCTGTATTGGACAATCTATCTATCTATTTAAGCTTATTTACCGTCGGAACCAGTTGCCCATATGACCAACGCCCCCTGAAGAGATTAGTTATTTTACGTTGTGGGGGTAGTGCAAGATACAGAAAGCACCCCATTCCAGAGACACTCCTGGTTCTTTTGCATGCTCAGTATATAGCACTGATACATGGGACCTCGGTTTTACGTCTCATCCGAAAGACTATTAGTAATGTAAGTGGAGGAGTGGGGGATCGAACTCAGGACCCCTGGTATGCCAGTCCAGGGCTTTACCACTGGACCACATCCGCTCCTGTATTGGACAATGAGACCCAGTCTAATTAAATACCTTGACCTTAGCTTTGGAAAGTTTTATTGTTTGTATATTGTCAGTTTGACAACTTCAGCGCTTGCAGTTATGAAGCTGTTAATTGTCAGGCAGATAAGGCACACATCAAAGACACAAGGGAGACTACAAACTGATAATTACTGTACTTTCAATGCCACAATGCAATGCAGATCTCTAGAGATTCTACTCTGGTTTTCAAAAGTCAAACTAACCATAGTCTATCAAATAGGACTCTGAATGTATTGTTGTGCATGAAATTCTGTTGCCAACTGTTATGACGTCTATGTGACCAAGGAACTGTGTGGTATAGTGAAAAAGGCATGTGTCACTTAAAGGGAGAGTGTGAAGAGTACAGAGAAAAGGTACCAATGTTTAATTTGAGTGTAAATAAAACAAATATGACTGTTAACTGATAAAGGTAGAGTGACTATTCAGTATAAATAATGAACGTTTTGTTGTTTATTTTCAATATATATTAAACCGATAGCAGTTCTGTTACCAGTACATCCTTAGCATCTGTACTTGGACCATGCCTGAAATAATGTTGTGTTGGTAAATCTCCCACTTAACAGACCCAATCTCCCTATTTTTAAACTCAAATCTCCCTACTTGGTACATGGAAAAGTTCACATGTATGTAAAAATCTGTTACTGAAAAGTATTTGGTTTCTAGTAATATAGTAGAAATTCATACAGATGAGATGCTGAATTGAAAACAAATTAAAATTCTTGTAGGATTTCCACCACCATTTTGTTCCAAGCAGTAATCATAGGTCACAGTATTTGCTGGAGTTAAAAACTATCCACAACCTATGTACATTTAAAAATTTCTACTACTGTCAACATCACTTCACAAAAATTCAAGTACGAGTCAAAGTTCCTAGACCATGAGACAATTCTTATAGGTTTGGCTAGCATTATCGATATCCAAACACTGCAAAACTACTTCAGGTTGATAAATACCAAAATGCTTGCAACTTCCTAAATGCCGATGTTGACATCTGGAATTGAAGGCTACATCAGTTGCAGTCATGAACGAATGGTAAGCTAAGCTTATTTCAAAGGACAACACAGCTTTTGAGAATGCTGAATAAAAATCATCAAACAAACCTTTATACTACTCAGTCTACTGTACCCTAAACTTTACCCCACCCCAAAACCAAGATCATTTCTACTGAATTTTGGCACCTGTAAGTAGTTTTCCTGACAGTACTGAGCTACTTTCTCCAAGTTATTGAAATTCTCCTGAAGGTTCTGGCGACCTTCAGGAATTTCCTGCTCTATAAGTTGCTGCAATTCTGACATTTTTCTAGATTATTTTCATTTCCTTAATTTGGGTCAATCTTTACTTCCTGCTTGAGATGCTAAATATTTGACGAATAGAAACTGTCGAATCGCTGTCGTCTGCAGTTGGATAACGCATTCTGCGGTGGTGAAATCAACATTTGAATAAATTTTAGTTGGTGCGAAAAATAGCATGATTGGAGGTAATTTCCCATATTTGCAAAATCCTATAGGTTCTAAACATATGCTTGTAAAAAAATCATTAATTCATATATGTAATTACTTCCCTTACACAATGTATGTGTGAGTTATGTATAGGGCATGCAATCCAGCCCAGAAAAGATGATAAAACCAGAAGCAGCTTTATACACAAGAATGCTTTTCGACCGATTTTCCAGATCAAAAACTTCCTACTAGGCCCTCTGTTTGTCAAAAAAAAAAAAACTTAGAAAGTGAAGCAAAGCCATTTAGACTTGTCTACTTCATTCAAGATTTCCAAGTGTGGTAAGACGCTTGATTTCCATGCGTTGTAAGACGCTTGACCTGAGATTGAATTAACAATAAGTAATAGTATACTTACGCATTCAAATTCCTGAAAGTATACGAGATTTAGACAAACGCCGTTTGAGTACGTAAGTATAATACTTAGGAAGAACGGAAGAATTTGTACCACCACACACGGTTGGTGAGATGAAAAAGTGGCGATGTCTGCGTGACAGTGCCAACGCGGAAAATTTAACACTGAATCACAAGTATTTTCCACCAATTTCTACATATATGCTCAATCTATTATATACATATACTATAAAAGAAGAATACTTGTTTGTGAAATGTTCTAGACAATTTGAAATGAAACAATACACATTTGGCGAACTATTAAACGTCACAGAATTGTGATTCTCACAGATGATAAAAATTGAACTTGTTGAAATTGTTGAAAAGTTACGCACTGAATTTGTATTTGACAGTAATTATGCATTTTTCTTAATCCCAGGCCATTCGAAGAATGACAACGGGGCATAAGGTGTTGTATCTAACGGTCTGTCCGTTCACATTTCGTTTACTCGCATTTAAAGGAAACTCTTGCACGGGTATCATTCATATTTTTCTTGTATATGTATCTTATGAAACTACAGGTTCCTTTTAAAGTTAAGTATGAAACCTCCGATTTTATCAGAGTTATTGCCTTTTTTCGTGTATGTGTTTTATAAAACTACAGATTCCTTTTGACACATTCAATTTTATCAGATCTTTTGGCCATTCTTCGACTTCTCATTTCGTGTCTGCGCATTTGAAGGAAATTTACTTGTACAGATTTCATTCATATTTAGCATGTATATTTTTTATGAAACTACAAATTCCTTTCAAAAATCAGGCGTGACACCTCAATTTTTTCTGAGCTATGGCCCTTTTTAGACTTATTTTCTATTAAAATGAAGTTTCCGCGCATTTTGAGGAAAACACTCGCACATATTTCATTTATATTTTGCGTGTTTCTTACGAATCTACAGGTTAATTTCGGAATTTGAATCAGCATCTCAATTTTATCAGAATCATGGGTTCGACTTGATTTATTTGAGTTAAAAATGAAGTTTCCGCTCATTATTCTTATAATTATTATTATTTCCTTATTCATAATATATGAACTTCTGGTCATAAACAACGTGGGTTGGTACCTTCTACACAAGAAAGTTACCTTAAGTATTGAAACGTGAATTTTAGGTCCAAGGGATCGGATAGCTTATATTTGTTGTATATTTATATATTAACAGCTCTGTAACATGAAAGATATGAAAGATATTTTATTTCATATCCATTAGACTAATAAGCCCATGTGGCAAACATATACATACACAATGTACATGTATCTCACTAGTCACTACAGTAAATAATTTCTAATCCATGTGTTAATTTGTATATTGTTGATGAGACCTGTTAAAACATACAAGAGAACACTTTTTACTTTTAATTGAGGAATAGACTATTCTGAAGAATATTCATTCCAAGCAGTCGTTCCTGAGGGATCGGTATTTGGTCCAATGCTCCTTACATGTAGTATCATGTAAAAGGACAGCTCACCCACTAGTGTAACAAATTTGATTTACTGATACTTTTGTATAAAAATTCGCTTCTTAAAAAATCGCAAACAATTTTACACGTGATCAAATTTTCATGATTCTTTCGATTTCAGTATTCTGACCATTTGCCAGTGTATGCTCATGAAAGCAACACATGATTCAATTACTTGATGAACATACACTTTAAGAGAACATAAAAATGCTAAAAAAAATGTATGTCAAAAACTTTTTTATTTTATTATACGAGAGCAGAAAACAGTGTTAAAATACAAACCAAAAGCGTGAACGCTAACAAAATAGACATTTTCCATTTTCCAATTGCTTTATAGTTTCAAGTTTACTTGCTAACCCGATTAACACATCTATCATGCTGTTATCAGCCAGAATAACTGTAATGATCTTACATTAACTTCTGCAATCAAATGGTACCATTATCATTTCTATGGACATACTTTATTGATAGGTACACACATTAATATCTCGGGTCGTCTTCACCCAGATTTTACGATACGTGCCTATAACGATCAAGATTAATTTATTTAGCACTTATAACACATTCACCTGGAACACCCGGGTTGCTAATGAGGCCCCTGGGGATCTCAAATTACTCCCTAATTTGTTGATATAAGAGAAGTGTGGAGAACTAATTAACTCGTTAATTATAGACAGAAACTCAATGTTACGTTTATTGCAGTGTTTACTATATCACTTGATTTTAAACATAATACTGATGTTGCAATATCCTTTGTACATCTTCATTAACGTTAAAATCAAAAAAGCAGAACTGGGATGCAATGAAGGCAGCAGATTGTATATTTATAATTGGATACTTTTTCTCTTCAATGGGGGACATCAGTGGATTATCTACCCTGAATACTCTCTAGTATTAACTTGGTCCTTCCATTTGGATTCCTCTGCTTTCATCGCTGTTTTCCTTTATGGTATGGTGATAATTACACCTTATTATTTGCAACAATAGTAGTCAGATTAAACATTTAGTTTAAAAATATGTTTTATTAGCACATAAAGTTTGTTTTTTTATATTCCTAACTTTTTATTTAATATGTAAGTGACAATTTTCACAACTGAAAGTCAAGACTATCACAAAGAGAAACAAGGATAAAGTCAGAGGATTCCAACTGAAAGGACCAAAGTGCAATTTGGATTACCTCTGATGTTATCTGAGTAAGGGAGATAATTTGTTATCAGCAATGTCTCTCATTGGTAGCTATGAAAATCGCCCAGAAAAAGGGACGTGTGAAGCGTTAATATCTAATGACTAAATATTCAGTTTATGCAAGACGTTTGATGTATATATTCATGTAAACATTGAAAACTTTAAAGTGCCTGCATTTATTAAGGAGAACTTAGCCCGACTTAGCCCCAGCGTGTTTAAGATATTAAATATATCGTGAATACAGCATGATCTTAAGCCTATAGCGTTATGCCAAATTAACATGTTCATTCATAATTACTACGATTACTTCAAGGAATAGCCTTCCTCTTTTGGGTTCGATTTCAAACATTTCAAGAATGGAAACAAAAAAATAAAAATGCCTGCTTCATTATATTCCGATATGAACTGGCAGAAGAGAAAAATGCGGAAATAAAAATTTCAATACACGACGTAGTAAGATTTCAGAACATTCGCAGAAGAAAAATATTTAGAAATGTGTGGGATTGCTTCAGAAATATAAACATAACCATGATTCATTTGGAGTGAACGCATGATTTCATTGATATTTAGAATAAAAACAACCACCCAAAATATTTAGAATTTGTAATAAGAAAAATAGACATTTTATGACAAGTCATCAACAAACTCGCACAATCCTGAATTTTATTTTCTAAAATATAGAACAATTGTTCAAAAAACATCAAAATCTTTTTGTCAGTTGAAGAAAAGGAGAAAAACCGAGGAAGGAAAAGACGAAAAATAAACAACACCACTGCTTCATGATGACACCGATCAAATCCGTAGAAGTTCCGCGACAATTCATGAATATTCAATATTTCCATACGACTCTGCTTAGATATTAATGGTGACTGCGTGGAAACACGTGACAGATAAAAAGGTGCATTCAGGGACTGGGTTAATCTGTTCAAAGTGACGTAAGAAAGATTAAACCATGGCATTAGTTCTAATATGTATCTGAGGAACGTTTTATTTTCGGTCGCCACACTTTCATCTCTCTGTTAACACGCATTTCTTTTGAGAATTACGCTTTTTACATCAGTTCGTTCATATATCAGTTTTATCATTAGTTTATTAGATTATTGTAAAGAATTTTGATGAAAGACCCTTCCATCGATTCTGGTTTTTTGGCTTTTAAAAGTGTTTCTAGAACACTGCTCATAAGGTCTTGGACCTGTGAGGCAGTGCTTTTGCCGCCATTTCTTCTCTAACCAACACGGGCCATTTTGTTTTTACATATTGACTCGTTTGTTTGTAAGCGGTTTAATTAGCTTGAATATTTCTATTCTGTTTTACATAATTGTTCACGAGCGCATTTGGTACTAGTTTTCGTCAAATCCCTCGCCGTGTGATATACGCCAAAAATACGTGTTAATAGTAGGAGTAAAATTTACTTTGTTTTTAGTAAAATGCTATCTAAGAGACTAAATACCTTGATTGATGTTAATGGATACATTTAAAATCAAAATTTCAATTCTATGCAGTTTCAATTTGGAAGGTTGATTTTCTAATTCTGTTAGATATGCATGATTCCGGGGTCTATCTTTCCGTCGATCGGACGTGTTTCCGTCGTTACATGACAGATTCCAATCTTATCTCAAACACTACGTGTAATGTGGCTTTACTGCTCTCATAACAACTGTCTGCATTCCTCGACAATATAGAAAGACGGGATCTGACATTTACGAGTTGTTAATACATGCCGTAAGAACAGGAGACACTATTTCAATATTTTCGTTCTTTTTATTTATTTTGATTTGGTAATAGCAAAAGTTTATTTAACAATATAGGAAAGGACGAATCAGAAAAACAAACATTAAAATCGAAAAGACAGATTTCTTTGAAAATGAAAATGAAAAAATGAAACTCTTCCATTCAATAATCTAAATTTTACCACGCCCGTTTGCTTATAAATAAGTAAAATGCAAATTACACGCTATTTACACTTGAAAAAGGCAAACTTTTGCCATGTCGACGGGTGAAACTTTATGAACGCGGAAGAAACATTTAAGATAAGTGACATATTTGGTTATTTAGACAAAACAAAACCAAAAATACTGCACGTTTTTCTCTATACAAAGAAGCAGTTGTTACTATCTTTAGAGCGACATTGAATGCTCTGTTTAAGACCGTTAGGTTGTGAACATTTAACACGGAAAACATCCGAATTTTTTAAGAAGGAAAAATATTTAGATTGTTTTAAATAACACGTTTTTATTGCTTTTAGAAATACTGGAAATTCTACTCTGTAACACATATTAATCGCTCCATTCAGTGCCTCAAAGTTTTAAGTCCTGTTTTCTAAAACATTTTGTAAAGAATTAGCCCTCAATTAAACTATTGATTAATTATCCCGTTTATTTATCAATACAGTTCATATTTTCAATTAATTTTTTCTCCTGATTTAAATTTGTTATGTGGCTTTATATTTGTCATATACTTTGCTAAAGTTAAGGTCCCACAACAAAACTGTTCTCTTCTCAAAATAACAATAGGAAAGATAACTAATTTATTTCATTATATACAAATGTTCATATCGGTATGGCCGTCTGCAAGTGATTTCCTACGAACAGCTGTAGACAGCTGGCATAGAGAGGCGTGATGCGGTTCGTTCCGCGGAAGGATATCTCTCTGAAACTAGATCCCAGAATTGCTGAAGATTTTTGACAGCTCCATGATTTTGAGCCGTAGTTTCCCAAAATTTCTTTAACAGATGAGTGTGAAAATAATTGTCATACAGGATTGCCTTTCGTAGATTTATGAACTAGGATTTTTCTGAGAAAACCTGAAATACAGATTTTCTGATTTTCCCATTTGTTTCAATAAGTCTTTTGGATTACTTAAGCAAATTTTGCACATTTCATCCCGCTAGATCTGATTTTCTCATCTGTTCATCAAACGTACGTTATTTTGTGAATCACGTCAATGGAAGAGCCAGTCACGGATACGACAACACTAACAAACATGAATCTGGATACTGGTGCGACACAAACGTGTGCGACAAGTTCTTACAACTATGGTATGGGTCGATTCTTTCAAAGACCAAGTGCGTTTGATTGTATGCAAGGAAGTTCCGGAGTAGGAATGGGGACGGCACCGTACTCCTATCCAGCGTATCCGAGTGACTGGGGCTTAATGTCAGGACACTACTCACATGGATTTAATTTGAACAGACCTCTAGGACTTAATAATATTGGTTCAAATTCGTCAGGATTTTTAAACAATTTGAATAATTTCTCTGTACAAAACAATGTTAGTTCAAGGGAATATGGTTCTGCTTTCTCAGGGATTGGAAGTTCTTCGTCGGCATTTTCTAGCACAGGACTTGGGTCCCATGGCCCTGGATCAGGAACCATGGGCAATATGTGTGCTCCGGACAATTATAGGGGTCAATGTGGGACACCGGAAAGCCAAAGTAATTCTTCACATGGGAGTAATTCACCGTGTTTAACAAGTATAGACCACGTGGAAAAAATCGACGGCAAAAGTAAAGGTAACGTATCTAATTGTCCTGAAATATAAACTGTAGAATATATACCAAAACAGAGATCATGGGCTTTAAATATCTTCCCTTTTTTTTCGTATACTCGTATACTCACCATGGATTCAATTTTAATACAGAAAAAATATGTGATTAACAGGATATTTTAGGGAAAAAATCTTTATTTTTTATAGTTGTTTTACGATATTTTTTACCATTTTTATTTGCAAACTGATGAAAATTATCGTTTAAGCCAAAGTTAACTAGTTTTATATAAAAGAAATTTTGTCGGTCTGCACAGCAGTTGTAAACGATAAAAGAGACCAAGTTCCCAAAACCCAGTGAAAAAAAGATGGAATTGCATTTGAATGACGTATCTTGTGATCTTGATTATTTTGAAAATATTTTAAATGGAATTTAGATTGACGCAATAGCTTGCGTTTCGCTTCCTGATCCATTCAGAGATTACGTAAAGCTAACACTATCGTATTCAACATTGTTTATAAACATCACCAGCATGTGTTTTATTTCATTTTAACTCCCTACTTCAAATCGTCTCCACATATTCTAAAATCGTGAATGAATAACGAAAAAAAACGCAGTTCGTTTGGTCTCGTGTGACGCATTCGCCATTTCGGAATAGGTGTTCGTCTGATATTACGCCTACATGAGAAAATTTAACCAAATAAAGTCTGCAACATAATTTTGTTAACGATTTTTTTTTCAGTTGGATGTGTGTCGAATATTATTATTATTTCATGTGACTACTATTATCATAATTGCTATAATCATTATTTTATCATTATCATCATCACCATCATCATCACCAGCAGCAGCCAATAGCGAAACATCAAATACTGCAAACAGACTCCTTTTTAAAAATTCCAAATATATACAGAACTGTTTTCTTAGATGACATACCTTTGTCTCAATATTTTATGATATGAATAGGTGGGTATGGAATCATTTCACTGTATTGTTACAATACATCCGAAAATTAGGTTGTAAGAGTTTTATCAAACCATTATCTTAAAAAAAGAAAGGGTATCTCCACCCAATTTGCTTCGATGATTCTTTAAAGTTATGTAGGTACCAAAGTGACCCTCAGTATTTCAAATTATGTTGAACTAAGGTGTATCCTTAGAGAATATTATTATTTTTACTTAGATATATTCATTGAGAAGCAGATTTTTAAAAATACGGTAAAATAATTTATGACAGGCCCAGTCGTAAAATGAATGAACAATTAATTATACGCCGAGGTATATTTTCATTAATATATGTTCTAACATCTGATACAATTCTTTTTCTTCTAATTTGAATGATTTCTCAACATTCATTGTGTTTTCAGTATTTATTTTGCCTGCCATGCATCTTCGTCATTTTGAACACAAATATTACATTAATTACATAACACACGCACTTCTGTAAAACGCATAATTACGAAAGACAGAGGCTGAACAATTACACTCGCATATCATTTTGCTTTTTACCCCCATCTGTTGAAGTCAATTTTAATAAAAACAAGAAATATCTTTTTAAAAAGATAATCGGCGTAGATACATTACAAGATTAATGCCCCATAAGCGTTTAGTTTTCGGACATTAATAAATATTGAACTCGCGTTATAATCAAATGTCCTATTTCCTTAACAGTTAAGACTATAACCAAAAATTTTGAATTTAATGCTAAAAATGTTACTTGTTATATATCTATTCCATTTAGTATAATTATTCGTGGTTAAAACGTTTTGATATTTAATTTATGGCTGTATTAATGCTATTATTATTGAATTATTTTCGGAGGCAATAAAACTAACAATTACGAATTCTGTCCTTAAATAACCCATTTAACCAATGACAAACTTTTTTTTTCCAGCTGAAGATTTTGTATCAAACAATTTCATTCGTTACAGATTTAGGTCAAAATCGATTTTGATACAGCTACGCCCAAAAAAATCTTCTTGGACTGGTAATGATCTCAATACGGTTAAATGGTCATAGGAACACGTGCATATAGAATGAAAAGCGTTATGGTATCATCTCATCCAATTTGATTGAGACATGAAAAAAATAAATACATACTTGCAGCAATGGTATTGTTTTAGAAATATTTCACCAAAATTTGAATTATGTCGTTTCTTGAAGTCTGGGTTTGAGCAGGAGCAATACCTAAAGTGTATATACAGAGACTTGAAATTCTGTTGTGCTAAATCAGAATAGATCAAACTTTAATATTAATACTAACTTTAATAATATAGTAAAGCTAAGAAAATATACAGTATACACTTTGATAAAACCAACTGATGACACGATGATTTATTTTCTAGATAATCATACTGTACCATTATAGTTGGAACTGCTATCAACTTCTCGTAGCTCTGTAAATACATTTATTTAAAACAGTAAACATTTTGTAAAAAGCTATTGCTCATGTTTATGACTGTTTTTGCTTTGTATAGAATATCCTTAGCAATATAATTAGCTCTCTGCTATTATAAATTCTAACAATATGTGCAATTCGCCGACGATAAACAAATAAATAATTGACCGTGATATATCATACAGGTTATATCACACTGAAACAATAGCGTCCGACCGTTGACGTCAATGTGAACGCCACTTGTAAATATTGCACATACTTCAACCCCTTACGTAAGTGTTAGAATGAAAATAGATTTTAACGTTTTCGTGATCTACCATCAAATATAGCACGGCTTCTCGTTCATATAGGTAATTTTTTAATCACTCAAGCCTACACCGTCGTGATTAAATTATTACCCATCTGAACTCGACACCGTGATATATTCAACGGTATATCACTCAAACTTAAAATCTGTTTCCTAAATATTTATTTGAAGTTTGAAAAAGTATGAAATATTTCTCCACGGTCAGAATACTCATACAGAAGAATTTTGTGACACCTTTATCATAGGCATGGAATTAATGTAAATACTTTATTAATTTTTTTAGAGTGATATATGTGAGTAGGTATTTTTCACAAATTGTTTCCAAATCTATTATATCTTTCAGTCAAGATTTGACAAGAGGAAATACCATTATAAGTAAAAAAATATAACTCACAAAAACCTCCATCATGTTTATTATTACACTGCAAAGTATCGATTAAAAATGTATTCAATTCAACGTTTTTGTATTGCAAAAATTTGCTAGATGGACATGTCAGATTTGTTTTACATAAGAGTTTCTTTAAAAACTCGCAAGTAAAATTTCAATGTATGCATAACATCTTTCATGACGGTTTAGCCCGAAACTTTCGTATTTCCTTTCTTGTACATGTATGTATTTACAATAGTTTCCAGCTCAACTTTTCCTTGATTAGAAATCAGACACGGTATGCATTCATTCTTTTTGTTGCTACATTGTTTTTTTTTTAATTATTAAAGGTAGACTATTTTTCTGTATTAAAAGAATAAGTCTATTTGAAAGATAATTGTACTCGTGGTCAGTTAACATCCTGAATGTATGAGATTACTTTGTTAGGATTCTGTAAATTGAACATTTTGAATTATTCTAATGAATGTTGATTTAGTGTGGTCTCAAATTTAAAACATTTAGTAAATGGACATGTTATAACCTGTAAATAACTGTAAATATCTGTATGAATTAATTGCAGATTCCATGCTTAACATTCTGCCTATTAATTTATAGATTTTTTATTATCAATTAAATTCAAATAACCGGTGAGCTGATATAGCATTATAAAAATTATGTTTTGACATGCCTTTTCATGTTACGGTGTGCTTGCAAAAATATATCTCACTTTATATTTGCATTGCTTGACATATCTGTTATATAAAATCTGAACGTTAAAACTGGCAAAGGAACCCATATGTCTGAATATTGCCGAGTGGGCCCATACAAGGCAGTATTTTCCTAAAAATGCAGCATTATCTACTAACTTACGTCAACTCTTTTTCAATTCTGCTGACTCGAATTATTTTAAGCTGAGTCGTATGTTGGGCTTTTAGGAATTCTAAATTAGAATTTCTACAAATTACAATATTCACTCACATCTTATTCATGCAAGAAAAATTAATTACTATTGCAGTTTATATTTTTTTTCTTTTTGATGGGATAATACAAGACGCTTTGTTGTAAAGAAAGGAATTTAAAGTGCTAAGAGAAAATGCTTTATCTTTAAAGGTCATTACAAATTTTGTAGGGCAGATACTATTCTTGTCAAATCTTATCATGTCTACACTTGCACATGGAAATTCAAAACAATGTTGATTTGTATATGTTATAAATATAATATAATATTACAGGATTATAACAAGTAGCCTTTTTATATACATATAATTATTCTATATCATGAGCAATTATTATTAGAAAATAATTCTTCACGATCAGGAAGCGTTACGGACACTTTCGCTTCAGAGTCAGAAATGAAAAAATCAACCGAGGAACTTGGCAAAAATACTTAGCTTTATATTCTTGATTTTCTTAAGAAAATTTCCACATAATTAGTTTAGTTACTCGCTTTCGTTGATTTATATTTTTTTCTAATCATGCAAAATGTATAAGATTTGCCTAAGGACTTTCATAAAGTCACGAAGAAACTCTTTCAGTTTCCGATGAGAAGGTGCACATTTGAGATAGTATGTACAACCGTTTTATATTAGAACAACACAGAATAGGACAGGACAGGAAAGGACAGAAATATAAAAGAACTTTATATTTTACTCAGACAATTCTATTTTTCACTCCCTTTTGTCTAAGATATAATCATATAAAAACTAAATGACTAATTACGAAAGGTTTAGACTTTTGTGATGAGGGTTCACGTGTAAATAAAGTAGAATTTAAATAGAGTTTCTGCATAATACTCATGAAACTGTAATTCTGCCCTCAACCACCTGGCTAACTGCAGTATCACGGATACTACTCATAAGCAACTGTGGCTTTATTAAGACAATCACGCCCGCAATTAACGCTTCCTTTAAATCAATCAAGCAACGCCTTCCGTATAATTGGTATCAAATTGAATCGGAATTTTACAGCTTCACACCAGAATATCTCGGTAAACTTTTCATCACAAGATTTAATTGACATGCCGCATGAGTTACTGAGTTTTACTGAGTTTCATTCACTTTTTCGCGGATTATTTTTCCGTTTGAAGTTTCCGGAATCGACGGGAAAAGGCGATTTAGTTTCATACGCGCGTGGGGGCCATCTGGCTATCTACTGGGAGTCCATGTTTTAAGGGATGTGAAGAGCAAATATAAACAGAAGATCAATGAAGAGGGGTTATGTTTTTGACAAGGGTCAGGTCTAAAACACATACGTCAGTGATTGAGGTATGGTGATGATAGGTCAAAATTTGATGTAGTGCAGACACAGGAAATAAAACAGCCACATATATCATGCATTAAAACTTCACTTACTTTTAATCCATTTTTCTTTCAGGGTAAACTACGAATTGGTTTACGTAAAATTTGGTTTTTGCATTGGATGTTAGGAATTCGAAGTCAAACACTTAAAACCGTTGTCAAATATTCAAGTTTTTTCGCATGGCCTACTTTCGTCATCCTTGCTTATGAGTGATTATTCAAACATTACATGTATATATGTAACATACAAAATTAATCAGTCTCATGAATAAAACTAATATTTGTCATCAAACTATGATTACACTGATACTTGATATTTTATCTTTTTTAAATTTTGACTTTTCTCGCTGAATATGGCATGACCACAGCGGTACCAAACAACAGTATTAATTTGGTTTATCAACTTGAAATGATTCATACACATACATTATCTAATAAAAAGAAACAACTTCAAAAAAGAAACAACTTCAAATGGTTCATACACATACATTATATATATAAAAACACTTCAAATAATTCATATACATACATTATTTATAAAAAAAATCTTCAAATGGTTCATTCACATAAATTATCTATAAAAATTAATCAACTTCAAATGATTAATACACATACATTATCTATAAAAAGGAAACAACTTCAGATGGTTAAGACATTTACCTTATCTATAAAAAAGAAAGAAAACTTCAAATGATTCATACACATAAATTATCTATAAAAAAAACTTCAAATACTTCATACACGTACATAATCTGTAAAAAAAAAGAAACAACTTCAAATGGTTCATACACAAACATTATAATATAAAAAAGATACAACTTCAAATGGTTGAAAAACATACATTATCATACATTATAATATAAAAAAGAAACAACTTCAAATGGTTGAAAAACATACATTATCTGTAAAAAAGAAACAACTGAAAATGATTCATACACATACATTATAATATAAAAAAGAAACAACTTCCAATGATTCATTCACATACATTATAATATAAAAAAGATACAACTTTAAATGGTTGAAAAACATGCATTATCTGTAAAAAAGAAACAACTGAAAATGATT
Organism: Cyclina sinensis; assembly: GCA_012932295.1. Lineage (NCBI taxonomy): Eukaryota > Metazoa > Mollusca > Bivalvia > Venerida > Veneridae > Cyclina > Cyclina sinensis. Next base: position 31,673,062 of record JAAONU010000002.1, on the reverse strand, counting down.
CATACACATACATTATAATATAAAAAAGAAACAACTTCAAATGGTTCATACACATACATTTTCTATAAAAACGAAACAACCTCATATGGTTCATACGCATACATATTCTTTAAAAAAGAAACAACTTCAAATGGTTGAAAAACATACATTATCTATAAAAAAGAATCAACTTCAAATGGTACATACACATACTAAATCTATAAAAAAGAAACAACTTCAAATGGTACATATACATACATTATTTATAAGAAAAAAACAACTTCAAATGGTTCATTCACATACATTATCTATAAAAATGAATCAAGTTGAAATGATTAATACACATACATTATCTATAAAAAAGAAACAACTTCAAATGATTCAGACAATTACATTAACTATAAAAAACTTCAAGTGATTCATACACATACATTATCTATAAAAAAAACAACTTCAAATGCTTCATACACATACATAATTTATAAAAAAGAAACAACTTCAAATGCTTCATACACATACATAATCTATAAAAAAAACTTCCAATGTTTAATTCACATATTATTATATGAAAAAGATACAACTTCAAATGGTTGAAAAACATACATTATCTGTAAAAAAGAAACAACTTAAAATGGTTCATACACATACATTTTCTATAAAAAAGAAACAACCTCATATGGTTCATACACATACATATTCTTTAAAAAAGAAACAACTTCAAATGGTTCATGCACATACATCATCTATAAAAAAAGAAACAACTTCATATGGTTGAAAAACATACATTATCTATAAAAAGGAATCAACTTCAAATGGTACATACACATACATAATCTATAAAAAAAGAAACAACTTCAAAAGGAACATATACATTCATTATTTATAAAAAAAAACAACTTCAAATGGTTCATTCACATACATTATCTATAAAATGAATCAACTTTAAATGATTAATACACATACATTATCTATAAAAAGGAAACAACTTCAAATGATTCAGACATTTACATTAACTATAAAAATACTTCAAGTGATTCATACACAGACATTATCTATAAAAAAACAACTTCAAATGCTTCATACACATACATAATTTATAAAAACAACTTCCAATGATTCATTCACATATATTATAATATGAAAAAGATACAACTTCAAATGGTTGAAAAACATGCATTTTCTGTAAAAAAGAGACAACTTTAAATGGTTCATACACATACATCATAATATAAAAAAGAAACAACCTCATATGGTTCATACACATACATATTCTTTAAAAAAGAAACAACTATCCTGGCAGTCAGTCCACGTAGCAAGTAGCTGTTAAAACTGGCGTTTAACCCTATTAAACCAAACCAACCAGACCAATTGTTATTGAAGAAAACTGCTTAAATATATATGTTTTTATGGCTAGTTATTCACATTCAAAACGTTCAAATCAAAAACAATACAATGCATGTCGTAATTCCTAGGAAAAGCAGAGCTACAAAATGTTGTTTTTTGTTTCTCACTGGCATTCCGGCTTGTTTTTTACGCAATAAAGCATGAAATTATTGTTCTTAGAAAACATAAACAGCGAATGTGCCTGTATGTAAAGGTATTTTTTTTGCACTTTGACAATAGCTAGAAATATAGAATTACTCCTGTACTGAGTTTAAAAGCGATGTTTATCTGTAAAATCAGATACATGTATTTTTCAGGGGTTTTTTTTACCCAACAAATGTAATATAACTCAAAGATTAAATGTGAGCACATGTAGGAAAAGTGACAATTTTATGTATTCTTTAAAATATGCTTGGCAGACCGTTTTTCACTGCAGCTTCCTTTGGTTACACATACCTTTTGCTGCAAATTGTCCATTATGGCAAACAGATTATCTCATGGCTCGCCAGCTCAGGTGTTCCGTAGGATAGTAGTAGAAGCTCTATATCCTTTAAACGACGATAACGTAATAAAACGTAACCGCGAAGATGGCACCTTTAGGCCTCCGTAGATTCCACATTTACTTCCCAAATATGGATGCGGCCTCAACATTGAAAATGTTCATAAGACTTAGTCTTCCATTCTAATCCTTTTCTTGGAATATATAGTATTGACTGTGTGTAATACCACGTATGTTTATATGTTTATTCTGGAAATAAATATGTTTAAACCAACATTGAAAAGTATATACGGCAAAATACGGGATGTCACGTGATCAAGGGCAAGGACGAATTTTAGACACCGTTGCATCCATTGAAAAACGTATGTCCGTGCAAATTCAACAAAATGGAAAATTTGACTTCTACCGCCAACACGTTTCTGAGCAGGTGCGTGTCACGTGACCTTTCCTGCCAAAATGTTGTATTTTTCGAAAAGATGAACATTCAAGGTAGAGGAGAGAGAAAAAGCTATGCATGTTGGATTCACTGAAATTGGGTCATTCCTTCCATTTTTTTTTTTTTTTTTTTTTTTGGCCGAGCATACATTGATGCCCTGCGCATGACGTCACTTCCTAGAATCACGAACCTTACGCGCGAATTTATGTCACACACCACTATATCACATTTTCATAAGGTTAAAATATCCCAGTTTAGTGCCCAATCGGTCGGACTGAGAGACTAAACTTGGAGGTAGGGGGTCTCTAGGAAAATACTTGCAAAAGTGTCAGTCGTTCGAAGGATATTCAACCTACACAGTTATAAATGTAATGGCTGTATTTCTTTTTAAATAACAAAGAATGTTAATTTTTCCAGGAAAGTTTTTTTCAGTCATTCAGAAGATTTACCTTGGACTGAAATGTTGATTTTTGTTGCAAGGTGCCCCACGTATATATTGCATCAGTGCACCAGTATTTATTACAGCTTTTCACAACGAGAAGGGTTGTAAAGTTGTTACATTTGTATTTTGATCCTGATTATATCCTGATAAAGTTTGTGTATCATTTTGCTTGGCATTTTGTGATTTTATTCTTTTTTTAACACATAGATACAGCCACAGAATATTAATAGTCTACACGCAGATGAATTCTGTATGTATGTTGCAAATTGTGTATTTGTATTTTTGTAGTTATAGGATTATTTATCACAAATAATCATCAAACCTTCATGGTTCAGCGGTTTGGATCTCATCCTCGATTCCATCCAACTTTGCGCTTACAAACTATTTCTAGTAACTCCCCTCATATATATATATATATATATATATATATATATATATATATATATATATATATATATATATATATATATATTTTTTTTTTTTTTTTTTTTTTTTTTTTTTTTTTTTTTTTTTGGGGGGGGGTGTTGTTTTTTCTGGGGGTTTTTTTGGCGAAATGATGTTGGTATTCAGAATCACAATGGGAAGGAATTACTTCAATCTCTTACCCTGCATCAATATGTTATGATTTAATCATATTCTATAATTTAATAGTTTTCAATACATTATACTGAAAATAGTATTGCACAAAAAGTAGGAAAAAGTTGTGAAGTGAAGCTAGGAAACTGTGATGTTACACGTATATTTTGTTTTAGTAAACCAATTGTTTTGGTCACAAGTTCATTTTAGACTTACTTATTGATCATTTTACTCGTGTAATTGTATCTGTTTGATTGACCTATTAGTTTGTTCGATCAACGTTAGATATCCTTACAAACTCATTCATTTTTACTGACAACTTCTGCAACATTACCATCTACAAGCTTTTCGACATTCTAAACTGACATTATTTTTTCTCATCGGGCATCGCTTTGCCTCGTAGGAAAAGGGAAAGTTTCTTTTCACAGCTTTAATGAGCAGTTCTGTGGTGTATGTAAACAAACGTGATATTATTTTGGCTGTAAGTTTCTAAACATTGTAGGAGGATAGATGGGAAATACAGAGCCTGTCCGTCAACGATAGCGCAGTGATATAGGTTATGTTACACTCAAGTGAAACCTTAACCGGATAATCTTACGCGAGAAAAAATAGAACTATGTCAGATATGTGAAACAAGGAAAGGCAGGCGAATCTTAAGTACAATACACGATTATATTTACGATTCCATTTCTAAATACCCAACATTGCAAATGGCTATGCATACTGATACATTCAGGTCTTTGTTTAAGGTTATTTTACCACATTAAAACAGAGATTGCTGGCAGTGGAAAAAACAAAGATTTGAGTAAACGAAACTTTTTACAATAGACGGTGGTGAGGATGTTTTGTCATTGAACTATTATTATGTTCTTCAGTATATATAAATGGTTTTAAAATACATAAAATACATTTCGAATTTTATATAATGCCGTACTCTGGAAAGAGATCATTTTTTTGAAAAATAACCACTTTTAGAGTACAATTTAAAGACGATCCGTAAATTGAATTCTTAGAAGTACAAAGAAGGGGCAAAAAATTTTCTGTTTGCAGTTAATATGATACACTCTCTGTAAAGTCCTACAATTCCAATATGATACTAATTAGAATTCTTGACATCTCATGGTATCTGAAAATGATTATTTCAGATGCGCAAATCACTGGCATTTGCCTACAAAGACTAGACATTCAATACATGTAATTAATTTGCGAGCACTGTTTTTCTCCTATACCGATTATTACAGTAAATGTCACGTCGACTCAATTTGTTTTAAAGAAAAAATATTATATCGAATTATTTGTCACAGCTTCGATTAAATGTATAATAAAATTTTTATTCAAATTAGATGCAATGATTCCAGGATTATTCTTAGATGTCTCTAGTGATGTTTGGAATCATACAAAGAATGCAAAATGACATCGAAATTACGGTCATTCTTTTTTTTTTTTAAATAGATACAGACTAGGAAAAATAAAAGAAAACATTCATACACTCTATATAATACACTACAATAAAAATGTACAAAATATTGTTTGATTGATTGTTTGTTTGTTTGTTTGTTTAAGTGTTGTATTTATTATTGAATGTGTGACTGTGGACTACATTCTAGCTGGTATCACGTATTCAGAAAGTTAAAATCTCTTTTATTTCTATATGTACTGTTCCTTATTACATATGTATATGTCTGCCTCATGGGCTTAATAGCCCAATGAATCAAAAGAAACTTATTTTATAATAATTGTTATTCTTTGCTGAGAGACTTATTTGATGTGTGACATTTGTTGACGCACGGATAGGAAATGTTTGTGTGTTTTTATACCACGACAAAGAAAAAAAGCGAGACAAGGCGGAGAAGGAAAAACGCAGCGGGGAGAAAGAGGGGAAAAGGAAGGCCAGGAGGGAGGGAGAGGGAGGGAGGGAGGGACGGGACGGACGGGACGGGACGGGACGGGACGGGGACGGGCACGGCACGGCACGGCACGACACGACACGACACGACACGACACGACACGACACGACACGACACGACACGACACGACACGGCACGGCACGGCACGGCACGGCACGGCACGGCACGGCACGGCACGGGACGACACGACACGACACGACACGACACGACACGACACGAACGACACGACACGACACTACACTACACTACACGACACGACACTACACTACACTACACTACACTACACTACACTACACGACACTACACTACACTACACTACACTACACTACACTACACTACACTACACTACACTTCACTTCACTTCACTTCACTTCACTTCACTTCACTTCACTTCACTTTACTTACTTTACATTAACTTTTACTTTTACTTTACTATTAAACGTTAATATTTCGTTTTCTCACTATGTGTTTAGATTGTCGATTTAATGACCTAACTGAAAACGATCAGACATAGCAAATACACAACCTTTTTATAAATCAGTTATAAATATGAGTATTATGAGTATAACTAGTTTTGACAGGGTTTTGTCAAACTTCTTTCTTTGAATAAAGATGTTATTCCAATTACAAATACAGCAATCTTACCAGATAACACCTTTTCCCTTAGAAAGACAGTGCGGAATGGCATTCGTTTTAATGTAAACATACAAGAGAAATGTAACATTAAATAATGTTTTATATTTTAGATTCCAGCGACCCATTTAAGTTGGACTTGTCAGTAAAGCCACGTAAAGAACGAACTGCCTTTACCAAACACCAGATAAGAGAACTGGAAAAGGAATTCAACTTACACAACTATTTAACAAGACTTAGACGTTACGAGATAGCAGTCGCCCTTGACCTTACAGAAAGACAGGTAATGTTAAAGTTATATTTATCTTTTTTTATATATCTTAAAGAGGCGTACCATAAAATATCGTGTATGACTGTTTCTTCAAAAGGTTTGAGTCTTAAATTCTATAAACAACAGGCTTATGTAATGCATTGATATTAGTCTTGTATGCAGAGCTGTTTTAACATTGTTGTGAAGTGACAGAGGTGTACTACATCCAACGATAGTTTTGTCGACAAAAAACGCACCCAAATACCATCGCTTTGAAGTTCCCTTTGCTGTATAGCGCCATGAAATAAAACAATTTCATCAACATTTAAATGTTTCTTTTTATGTGTCGTACCATGCTTCATATAAATAAACACCTTCACAAAGTGCCAAAAGTTTGTAATAAAACTGATATTAAACAAATTGGTGCATTGCAAGTATTCGTGTGCATTGGTATATTAAACTACAGACGTTAAAATCATTTGTTATCTATAACAAAAAACTCCAAAGACACGAATTTGATAGCATTTGTTAGATTTCTATAGGATATGGAACTACTAGCAGGTTCAATCGTTTTGACTCCTTCGATAAGAAAACAAAAGAATTCAAAACAACTTGGCTTGCAATAGCAATGACAATTGTTTAGTTGGGCCTGTCAGTTAAGGCGTTCATTTGTGACCAATACTTAGCGACAAAAAACTACAGAGGTTATATATCATAATATCAATAACATTAACAAAAAACCTTTAGACGAATTACAAGCAAAACATTGACTATCTATATAACATAACCTCTTCGCCTCGTCAAAACATTCTCTTTTATTGTCAATTTTCAGAATTTATTCAGCATAATTGCTATTATTTATGGCTTTGGGTGTTAACAAGATTAAATAACATGTCATATTACACGAAAGTATACATATGGAATATTACAAAATGTTAATGAACATACATTTACTCCTATATATTGATTCAATTCAAAATTAATGATAATATATACCATAAGCTATTGTTTAAGTGCATGTTCCTTGTGTGGCATCATTTCTTTATCTCTGCTAGACAAATACATATTGAACTGTTTATTTATTGATGTTTTTTTAAGTAGGAGCATTGAACATTACTAGAAAAATATCTGTACAATATCTAGTACAACAAAGAAGAAAAGGAATTAAGATATAAAATACAGTCAGATGTTTCTTTTTATACCATTTAATCTACAAGTTTCATCCAGCTTATGCCAACTAAAAAGCATACAAATACATATTTTTCATTCATGAAATATAATACAATGCACCTATTTGATACAGAACATATTTGCTTCGGGTTTGTTACGCAGTATAAATTTAATAAAATACAGTTTGATTAATCATCAAATGAAAAGGAGAGAATATGGGCATAGGTTTGAACTAAAAAGTATTCTTCTTTTCGAATTATTGCTGCCACGTTTGGCTTGTTGGCCTTATCATTTCCATCCACTTTGTCGACAAATTAATGATAAATTATCTTTCTAAACAATGATATAGTTTTGAATTCTGTCAATATTTATTTGTATAGCAGGTTTATTTTTGAGTACCGTTTGTTTAGCTAAGCCTGAAATAAGTTCTGATCTAGACATATTTAGAGCCAATTCGAGTTACGCGAATAAAACTGCACCAGTTTACAAATTATTGGTAGAGGTATCTTTCTAAACTAAAACGCTGCATAATTCGGAGCCAATGTATCTTTCCGAAACGTAGCATATAATTTATCCATATAAATCCAAGCTTCTGTTCCAAAGAGTAAAATAGGAAAGACTATAGTACATTATGAAGACATTTTTTTGTTTTCACATCAGTCTAAACACCATCGAATAAATTAAATAGATAAAAGAAGCTCCTAATAGTATTAAAATTTTGCTCTTGTTGGGTGTTGACACCAGATTTAAATTTCCTGTACCAATGAATAATATTCCTAAATACATTTGAAAATTAAGCTTATTCATAATTTTATTTTAATATATGATGGTATCTGTAAAACATAAAATAAAATGTAAGCCTTGTCAGTATATCTTTTCTAGTCTTCATATTTAAGAACTATGCCACAGACTGTCATGTTGTGCTTGCCGACATTTTCTTTCAGTTCTGAGTTACAGAATCACAGCAAATAATATTAGAAATTTCGATAGAAAATCTAAGGCATTCCCTTTAAAGTATTAAAATCAAGATAGTTCAAAATAAATAAAAGTGGGTGGTGATAATGCCAATGTTGAATTGTCTAAAGTGATAAGAAGAGCATATGCCACTGCCTAGAACAAGTCAACATTACACAAGTAAAAAAATATTTCTGTATTATAGATAGCAATAAAAAACAAATAATGAAAACGTAGGAGGGTCATGAAACTAACTAACAAGATTGTTATCTAAATGTTTATTTGTTTCCTTCATAGGTTGTACGTCTTAGAAGACGTGAATATGCAAAATAAGGAAGAGATATAACATATTTTCATGAATTTTATTTATGAATTTCTGAATAATGAGGATAGCCAAAAGAAATGTATATTGGATCCACAAGATTACAGAAAATCAATTAGACTATCTAAATTTCACATTTAAGAATTCAGTAACGATTTGCGAACATTTCAACAGAATGTGGACTAAGTATCAGTCACATTAGATGCTTTAAATTCAACTCATCTTTTTAGATAGTGAATATTCTTTAAAACAACTTTAATCTTAAGCTTTTGGGTGATTTTTAGGGTTTTATTGTTCATGATAATGTATAGCATTATGGTTACCATAAATCCTTATATTTCACAGGTAAAGGTTTGGTTCCAGAACCGAAGAATGAAATGGAAACGTGTGAAAGGAACCAAACTGGCCAAGGACAAGGTAGATGGTCACCTTAAACCAATAATGGCGCCAAACGTTTCTTCTACTGACTCCGATGATCTTCACCAAAACGTCATTACAGAAATTGGAAACACGTGACTTTAATTAAAAATCCACTGGTGAAATGAAAATATAATAGAAATGTGACCATGCTGCAAATGATCAGAAAATCTTTGATTTAACAATGCAGTTTGTCAGAATTTGGAAGGCTTAAATTCGTGACAATTATAGTGACGCTAAAAGGTCATGGTGTTCGAATTTACAACTGACCCAAGTACTAACGTTGGTGTAAGAAATAGTGCACGTTAAATATTATAAATTATGGTACTGAATGTATATCTTAGTACTGGCAAGTTAATTGACGCTTTTCATGACTAACTTAAGTCTTTGTTATGTTTATAAATGAAAAATGTTTTAAAAGTTTAAGGAGACTATGCCGGTCGTGTCAAGCAATGTCATTTTAAACTGTCTCGTGTTTGTAAACATAATGTTTTATTCCATGATGCAATATATTTGTTTGAAACACCGTTTACTTTGTTTGTAATGCTTGTAAACATGTGTGTACCCCTGAAGTTTCGAAATTGTAACAGTGGAATGGTTTTGTGTCATTCGAAAGATTTTAAGGGGTTGTAAGCGTCAGAGAATTCTATTCTTTTATTTACTTTTTCTGTGACTAAAATATGTAACAGATATCTACCTGCTCTCTTAAACTTCTGTTCGATAAAATATACACCAATTTCAGTCAGAATTCAATTTATGAAGTCGTATAATAAAAACTGAAGCATAATTACTAGTTTCTCGTCTGAAAGAAATGTGTACAGATCTATCAGCAGCTGGTCTTATAATGGCGCAAAAAATCTCGTTTGGTTCTCGCTAATGTCGTCTGCAAAATTCATCAACGGCAAATTCAAAGCTAGCCTGTGATTGTTTTTCCAGAATATCACGGTGTTTGCAGTAAGGCATAGTAAAATGCTCGGAGATGATAGAAGGCCGTTGCTGGCATGTTACGCTGTTTTAAAACTGTAAATCAAAGCGAAATGAAAATAACACAATTTCCATGACAACTGGTGTGTTAAAAGTCACGTGATCCTGAAATATTATCTTTGACGCAACCACATGTAGAACACTAATTTCTCAAAATTGTTTTACTCATCTCTAGAATGGATAAGCAATTGTTCTTAGATGCCTTTAAAATCTTAAATAGATTTACATTTATTATTTAAAGAAAAAATGTTTGGTAAGTGGTAGAAACATTCAAAAATTAGTGCAAATTGAGTCATAAAATATAATTATCGGAGGAAAGGCACCAAATTCACCGATTACTATTTAGCATGTGTTGCTTTTCACAAAAAACAAACATATGTTTAAGTTATCTACCTCTTCGTAAGTGCACGTGACACCTTACCTCACAATACTGTAATATGACTGAACAAAAAATTCTATGAACAATAACTATCACGTCTAACGTACGGTCATTCCGTACTCTTGTTGTTTAACTAGACAATGTATCGACAGCACATTTGGATAACAAATAAACAATATTGGTGCCAATACATTTAAGTTAAAACATGAAGTTGATAGAAAAGAACTTCACTGTTCGTAGAGCAAGCGTTGTCGCTCAAAATGAGATGTTCACTACATTCATTATTTTGACTTAAGAGGCATGGAATAAGTTACGATCAAAAATCACCTCCGATAACAGTTGTAAGTAAAATAATCAACATATTAATTACATTCTAAAAATATCATTTTCCAAATAGGTATTGTTATAACAATTAAGGATACAGAAACAATTGCACTTGTCTGTGAATATTTAAAATTGTACCTGAATTCGGGTTACAACATGTAAAAACACACATTAACGTGAGTTAGATTGAAATTTTTTTGATAACTTTTCACGCAGTCACAAGACATATAACCAAATGTAAATATAAGACAAATGGACTGAATCATTAATTTAGCATCTACTGGTGTGTAATGCCTCGTTTCATTGTCCTATTATTTTACAGGACGTTAAATTTCCAGAACTTGTTTTGTGTTCTCACTTCCGTTTCGCTCTGTCGGAAATGAAGTTATAGTTTACTTGAACAGTTCTGGAAACATCTCAAAAAGAGCTAGAAGTTACGCATGCATTTGAAGGGAAGAGTAAAAACACAAGTTTTGTGATAAATTAATAACACGTGAAGCATTGTTTTTACACGTGATAAAATATAAAACTCCCAGAACAGGTGTATGCTCGAGCAAAAAGAGGCACTCTTTGATGAAGTTTTTTATTCTTGTTGTATAAACATACAATATAAAGTGTTTTATTAATTGGAACCACGCGGTCCAAAATTAAAAGAGTGTGAACGAGTAAATTTAGGATAGCTCTTTGACCACTTGACCGATGTTTTGCTTGGGACTGTCAATCTGTGCCAGATGATCACCCACATTCACTTCATCTTGAATTTGAATTGTGCTACGTTTGTATAAATATTGTATAGTCTGTTTGAAGTCGAAGGACCATCTGAGGAAATAAAAATACAGCATCCATGCGTTACAAATCTATAAATTCTGTAACAACGGTATTCCAAACATAAGACATTTGAATTTAAAAGCCATTACCTGACGAAGAAACACTATCTATTCATAACACAGGACTGTTGATTACATTTAAATACTTGGCTTAATATTTACTTCTGATTTGCCTTTGTCACTTTGGTGCCCGTTTATCGACATCTTATCATGTGATAACATATTTTGTATGGAGAAGGTGACTTATAGAGCCACTGGGTCGGGTGATGCATTGTGTGTTTATATTATGTTATATGTAGTACGTTATACACTTGTCACTTTTATCAATTCTATTCTATTATGTTTTGTTCCTATTTAGGTTTCTTCAAAATAAGTCTTCAACACAGATGTGGCCTAATCCTTTTTATTATTTCATCATCATCATCATCATCATCATCATAATTATTATTATTATTATTATTATTATTATTATTATTATAATCATTGACGAGGTAGTTTTAGCTTTAACTCATTTGTGTATATTTGTATATTTGTGGTATTTCTTTATGGTATTCATTCAGTGAACTGCTATGTTTTTTTATGACATGACATCGCATATTTACAGGCGACTAAAAAGTGACGCAAGCTAAAACGACAAAACAACGGAACAGTCTTGGAATCATTAAATATTTAGAATGACAAAACGAAACAATTACGGTAATATGTGCCAAAATGGAGATCTTGCAGATTTTTTTCTTGTTTTACAAAAGCGTATACCTTTCATCGCCATAGAATATTAGTCTTGGGCGTGGCTCCGAATCTCGTACATTGTATGCCAATAAAACTTTGACTTGGCTGTTAATTATCTAAGACACTTGTTTGCGAACAGTTTTCCTTGGCACAATGTATGCAAATTATTCACATATTTCTTATATGTGCATCTGCAAACATTATCAAAACAGTAAGTTTTGGAAGAAATGCGTATTCAATTCTCTAGTACAAAATAAAAGAGAACAACGCTGGTCAAACATTTCAAACGTTTTGTCTATTTTCGTGTTCTTATTAACAATATTTCATGTTTCAATAGAAGCTTTATAAGTTTTATTTAATATATTCCACTGGGCTGTAAGCCCATGGTGGCAATTTTACTGTACATTCATACAGCGAACACTGAACAAAAGTGGAGAAGGAAGGACAAACTACAAAAGACAATGAATAAGTATACAAAATAAATGAAAGACAAATACAATTTTACAATACATACATACAGCGTCATTGAACGAAAGTGAAGAAGGTAAGACAAACTATACAAGACCATGTATAGGTATACAAAATAAAGAAATGAAGGATAAATACAAGTGACATACATTTTATGCTTTTGTTAAATATCATTCTTATAAAATGTTTGTCCAATATTGCTATTCAATTAACCTAAATACATTTTACTTTGAAATTTTGTTTAACCATATCAGTCTTCAGGTCTATTTTGCAAGAAAATCAAGACAATACAGTTAATGTGCAAATGGATAAGTAACGAAATATAACCAAATATAATCAACAGTAGAGTGGAAACTCTCTCTCTCTGCTATAGTGATTTACATAACATATCTATAAGCATTCAAAAGTACAACAATGTTTGAAAACACTACAATTTGAAAAAAAAAAACAAATAATCATAGCAAAGCACTAATTAACTTCAAAAGACAAAAGCTAGCACGTCACTCTTGAAAAAGGACTAAACTTTAAAATGGCAACAACAAAAATACTCCAGTATGAAACACATATACATTTAGAGTTGCAAAAAAATGTAAGGTAAGTCAGCACATCAAGGTAAATTTTGTTTGAAAAAAAAACCACGCTCCGCAAAACTGAAATAATAAGGCAACAAACATATTAAGCAAAGCATTCACTGGCATTAAAAACGCACGGACATAGTGAAACCACCATAGTAAAATAACAGTTTTAGCATAGAAAAAGAAAAATTAACAATGAAAAAAGAAAACTACAAACTCATACAGTGTAGCATAAATTGATACAACTAAATCAGATTTAAATTCAAAAACACAAAAACAGAAATGTCTTAGTGAAAGAAATAAAGTTAAGAACCAACGTATCACGCAAATTAACATTTAAATAGGCAACAAAAAACACTTCAGTTATCAGAACAATCGTGGAGAAAGTTTCAGTAACCTAGTCCCAGAGATGATGGAATCTTGATCATGGTTGTTATCTGGTTCGCTTGTCTACCAGCCTGCTAGCACAAGGAGATGGGTAAGATAAACACGAGATAAGAACATTAAGATGTCGTTCCCTCACCATTCTTGCAATATCGCCTGTCTGATTCCACATCTTTTACAGCGAGCACCAAAAACGAAAACTTCAGTATAACTGACAAATTATGCAATAAGGTATTCATAAAAAGGCAACTTATATAAAGATTGATTGTACAAACCTAAATTTTTTTACAACATTTAAGTGTAAAAAATCAGTGTGTCATGTTAATCTGTATTCAGACAGACTGTCCCACAGAAGAGTTCCTTTTCTTTTTTTAACTGAAAATCCAAATTGGAAGTGTGTTTTTCTTACAGATAAACTTGAATAAAATCATTTAAAATGGAATACTGTACGCAAAATTTTACATATGAAGCCCCTGTTTTACAAGAATTTTCATAAGAAAAACTGAAATAAAAGCTACTGTTTACTATTCTGACAAGAAAAAAATATACCTGATAAAAAAGTAAGTCACTCAAAATTTGACATTATCGAAGAAGTTCAACATCGACCTCATTTTCGATATTTCATTACCAATCACTTCTGTATTACATGATTCACTTAAATATTTCTTAAATGAAAATTTAAGAACAACATAGTTAAGTCAAATAAAACCTCTCTCAAAGAATGCTATTGCCTTCGAAAGCATTGTCTGTACAAATTTAAGCATTCAGTGGAGAGCTATTGTAAAGTTATCTTACAGTTGAAACACAAATAAACTGTTAAATATAGTTGTTGGATAGCTCCTTTGCTCATGAAACAGAAATAATTAAAGTCCCAGTATCATATTGATTTCACTAATATAAAAAAGTAAATGTATTGATAGAATGATAATCCAGCCATGTGCTATTCACTCTAAAACAATGTTGACACATGTTTTTCTTTCGTATTCAAGTCATTTCTTCATTAAAAAAAACACCTTTCTTATATTTTTGCAATATCTGAAAAAATTACTGCAGTATGTTTCTAACACGTTTATTGGTTCTAAAAGCAAATTTAGGAATGATTTTTGTACAAATAAAGGCCATTTACTCCGGCGATACATCTTTCTTGGCAAAATAAGAACTACTTGTAACAGTGATATCGTTAACTGGTCACAATTTAGAAAGGATGGAGGTACAAATGATATGAATATGTATCCAAAGACACACCACGACAAACAATACTGTAATTTGTCAAAATGAGAAACGATCAGCTGTATACTTCTGATAGCAGATTCTACAATTAACGGTCAATTTTCAAGGTATTTTTTTCGATACATCCAGCCTGAGACCAAGTATACATGACGGACTATTTTCTTTAGAAAAGTTTGTATATAAGTATGTGTATAAGTTTTTGAACTTATTCTCACATTGTTTTATTTATTTGAACGGGTTTGGTCAATATTCTACAAAATTAGGATAACACATTTGCACTCAAGGAGATCTTGCTGTGATCTGCATATCTCCTTGTTTCACTATGCTGTACCATTAATCATTTGTCTACATCAAAGACCCTTCGGTCGGACAGTCAAATATTCGGCTACCAAGGGTGAACAATTAATTACCAATTAAGAAATTTACTGCTAGCTGTGTACTGATAGAGGCAGATTAAGATAACAAAGTTGATTACTTATGTCACAGGCCTTTTCTCAGATAGGATGATTAACGGTATCAACTGCTGAGGAGTGATGACTGTAGCAAACTTTGAAGAGATTGTTATACGATGTAAAACTGTACAGAGTTACCACAGGGTATCATCCATATAAGAAACATTATCTTGCTTGGCTAGCCGTACTAAAATGATAATAAAAGAATAACCAATTAAATTTGGAAAAATAACTTTTAATATTTGAAAATCAAAGATTTATGTTTTAGAGATAAGATATTGCAAAACCTCTATTCAGCCACCTTGTAGTTTTAGCTTGTTATGACTTATCTATTTATTTGTTTAATTTGTCTATTAATTTATCAATCTATTTATTTACATATTTTAATCATTTATTTACTTAGCAACAGGTATTTAGAACTTCTATTTTCATATCAAATAAAGTTCTGATGCTGAAAAACACAACTTTATAATTCTCATTCTAAAGGTGCATTCCCAAAAAAATAACCGATCAATTCTCAAACTTTGAAGAACATAACCTGAAACAGCTCAGTCTTAAATGGCTATTCCTAACCTGAAAATACCCGTGTAGCTCTGGCATTTAAAGGGACATTCCCTAGATATAAGGAATTTCAGGGACATACCTTAAAATAACCGACGATGTGCTTACTGGTTTACTGGTTCATCCTATATTCATCATAAAATGAAAATAGTTGTTGTAATATTGTAAAGAAGAACATGGGTTCAAAAAAGCCCTTAGAACATACAGACTTAAGATTTATAATAACTCGCTATTCAATAATTACATTAAGACTTAAATATATAAAATGATTAATTTTAATACATAAATGCTGTATACTTATTTAAGTTTTACCCACATCTAAATGATTGTTTGTGGGGATACTCTAAATCTTAGCGTATACCTCTATAAGTACAAAATGATGTTGAACTTTTTTACAGATTCATTCTTTGAGTAATACCAACGCAGAAATGTCTCCACTGTATACGAATATTAAAGTGTATGCTTTTTATACGTATCACAGGTGCTTAAAACATAAACATTTTGGACTTCTGTATGTGTTATCACTACTATATATATAGTTGTAGTATTGATAAGAACATAAAGATGACCAAAAAGTTTGTCTCAAGTACCTGTGATAATATTTTGAAAGCGCGTAAAAGTGCAAGAAACAAATTTTTAGTTGTTTGATGATTTCAGTTTTCCAGTTACAATCTGTGTGGTGTAATTTTCTCGCACCAACGAAATGGCATTTTATCATCATTTTAAAGATGGTAGAAAATCAGAAAAACGATTCCAAAACTTGCATTTTGCAAGTGAAAAGCCTTAGCATGGAAGCTTTTATTTATTTTCACTGACAGAATCTCAAATTTTCTTCTGATGATAAAATGATTCCCCGTTTTACATATAGAACAAACCACTTCGTCAAAGACAACTGTTCCCTTACACCTTCGATGTAAAAAAAAGTCAGTTATTTTTAACACGTTTTAGAAATTGCATGTTTTAAAAGATGGGTTATTGTCTAAAGCTAGATGCAAGTTTTATTGTCGGTGAACGAGTGTTTGCTTCAACATTCACCATAATGAAATATTTGATGACTTACAGACTTCAAAAGAAAAGGAATGATAATAAACAATATTCGGTATTCTGTTACAGCCTAAGCAAAAGCATCATCCAATGGTTGGCTTAAGTTCCTTCTGAGAAACGCCCTCTGGAATATCACTCCGCGACGGAAAGCCAATCAAATGACGAGTTCCAAGTAAAAGTAGTTCTAATGTCTGGTTTTATGTCATGCGCACTGAAGCGATAAGGAAAAAGTCTGGAAACGTAATTTTTCACTTTATTGATGATTTCTTTGAAATGATGGCTTAACCAAAGGCGCAAATGGACTTAAAAGTAATTATTTCTTGAATTAATGACTTTTAGACTTTTCAAAGCGCTCCTTTACGGTAATTAATCTACATTTCAAAATCCACTATTTGTGTAATTTACGGAATTTTATTTGATAAACTCTTTGGACATTTGAAGTATGAAATAGCCGATCATTACAGACACGACGCTTGTTTGGTCAAAAAAACTCATTATACGGATTGTATTCATATGTTGATTATTAAAGGTGGTTGCATTATCCGAAATGGATTTGGCAGTCGTGCATTATTTATTACCCCGCTAATTCACCGTGCTTGGAAAACAATTAAATATTGAAAACATATCATCATCAACGTAGTCTGGTGTTAAACAGGTCTGAAAAATGGATCACCATCAGTTCTACACAATGAATGGATATCCTGGTTCGTATAACCAGGGTTCGAGCTCCTTGCCACCAAGTTACGAACTTCAGTCTAGTTGCTACACCAGATATAATGATTTGTTAGGACAATACTGTGATTCCAGAAATTTACACAGTTCTCAGACATATCAGTTGCCGTACAACCATGGACAGTTCCCACATTTATGGAACACGTCACCATTCTACTCAAACTACCAATTACCTAACGACATCAGAAACACCAAACTGAAAACTATTTCAGAAAATCCTTGCACCGCGCGTAATATAAGTGCTACAAATGAACATTCTTCCAAGTGGTATAAATCTGAAGGATTTCAGAATGACAACTGTACATTTTCTGGACATGGAGACATAGAAAACAGATCCCTAGATGTCACTGAGCGGCTGGAAGATGATGTGGAGAGGCCTGAGCAGGCAGTTGCTCTGTCAGAGGACTCACATTCCCAACCGTCAGGTAAGGCTGTTGCAGAAATAGTCACATTATTGAGAAAGTATGTGATGAATTTCTGACAGCATATCTTGCTTGAAAAGAAAAAAGGCAGGACAAGATAGAAATCTGGTACTAGTTACTTGCAACTAAATTTGATGTTTGTATAGCTTTTATCTCGATGGAGAATTGATTCGGATTAGGATCTTCCTTACGAATTTTATGTAACAGTTTTACGCCAAGACTTAAAGAACCTAACAATTGGCGTAATTGGAAACATTTGCAATCGTTATACTGTTTCTTGTCTCAACTGAATGATTTTGCTTATGTTTAATGCTTTTTTCCTTAATTAGAAATGTATAAATAAATACTGTAAGCATTAAAATGCAATAAAATGTATAACACGGCTCTACTAAAAGCATACCTGGGTAATTCATTCAGCATTTTCAAAACTGAGATTGATTTGCGACACTTTACAGAAAGACCTGCTTGTAGTAAACATTTCTGTGCAATAGTTCAATTTTGTTTGAGGAAATTTGCTTATAAGCAGATCAGAACAGAACAGAACAGACTCTTTATTTATGTTGCAAGCATATAAAGCTCATTGTCTTACGTTGTCCTTTACAATACCTACAACTGTTTTAAAATATTGCAAAGGTGAAGAGAGGAATGAATAGAGCATTTCCAGAATTAAAACTTATTTCTATGTTTCCTTAAAATAAAATATATATATAAAAGTTTGATACATTGTCCAGTTTAGACAGACGTAACAAAGAATCAGAGTATTCTGTGATTGTTGTTGTATCTGAATCTATCAACGGTTCGTTACTCGCCTCTCATTTAGATGTAATTAACTGTAAAATGTGCTGTAATTCAATTTAGATCGAGTCCAAAGCACACGTCTTGTTAATCATAGGCTAATTACATCTTGTTTTTGCCGATCTGCCTGCATTTCCCTTTCTCGTGGATCCTCTACACTAATTGTTGGCAGGAACTGACATTTTAATTTTTTTAATTCAAATGTATATTTCTTTTAATGGAATTTGTTAAATAGATAAATAATTTAGCAGCCAATTTTTAATTTAATTTTGGCGTTAAAAAAATCAACAGAAGTAAATATTTAGTCAAAAACTTATAACAGAATATGTTTTCTTGCTTACTACAAGGCCAGTCTTGCAGCTTTCCACTACAGCTATAACTCTTTTCATATTGATGTCAATATGTCAGATAGCTCGCACAGGCTCAATAAATAAATAAATATATAAAATAAATAAATAGATAAATAAATAGATAGATAACAACTGCAACAACGGTAACAATTAAATTTTAATCGTTGTAGATATGTTTTTCTTTCTTTAAATACAACCCAAAAAATGTTTATCTAACTAAAAGTAGTCATCAGAAATAACTTATAATGATAATTTACCTTTAGGTATACATTCGTATTTAGACAGAAATGGAATATGAGAAGTTCGTAAAGTGGTCATAGCGAAGATCTCATCCTTAAACTGTCATATTAGAAAAAATATAAACAATATTAGCCAAGTACATTGTCTGCAATCGAGTAAAATGAAGTTAAAAATGATGAAAACTTTTTTCTTGCTATATCTGTGGCGAAGTAGATTCCTACTGTGAGGTGAGGGTGGGAAATGAACTTGAAGTTTCAACCATGTTTGGTGTGTGTGTATATTGTTGTTGTTTCTTTTCTTTTAACCGCTTTGATACTGAGATGTTTAATTGTTTGTAATCTGATCTATGGAGATAGGTTTATCAATAACACGTATTTTGTTTTGTTTTGTTTGTTTGTTTTTGTTTTGTTTCTTTTAACTAAAATGTCTTCATGTTGCCGAGTTAAGTTAAGTCAATTTTAGTAGTATGTATTTGTTATACGACTACTTTGAAGAAACTTTCGTTAAGAAGAAAAAACTTGTTGCGTTTAAACGTTACTGCATTTGTGAAACTTATTGAAACTAATATATGTTCATTTTTGAAGACATTTTATCTTTTAAATTTCAAGCTGAACAACTTTTTTGACAAGCTACAGACATATTTTTCTTTTCTTTTACACAGGTGACCGTGAGGCAGGGTTCGTCAAGCTTGACTTGTCCGTAAAACAGAGGAAAGAACGGACAGCATTTACCAAACACCAGATACGAGAACTGGAGCGAGAGTTCTCGGCACGAAACTACCTCTCCAGACTACGTCGGTACGAAATAGCTGTCGCTCTTGACTTATCCGAAAGACAGGTGGGTGGTTTATCTCGTAATTAAAATTTATGAAAAATTAGCTCACCTTTTATAGAACGAAGCATACAGTGTCTATTTAAAGCATGTGGGCACCAAGAGTTTGGCAGACAATATTTATGATAATATTCATTAAGAACGAAACCAACCAGCTGGTCAGCGATTTGGCAGACGACCATAAGTTACTTTTATTTGGAATATGTAAGAAAACAGAGTAATTTCAAAAGAACTATTGACATTTTAAATCATGTAATCAATGTAAAATTAAAATCGCACTCTGAAAGCGAAAAGGTTTTGGATTACTTAGGCCCTAAATGCCTTAAAATCACAAAACCTCTCGGTAAAGATTTATATTCTTAACACAACATAAGTTTATATCATCAGGGCCTTAATTAAGGCCCTAATATCATGTGATCGGAAATATATCATTTGTATTTATCTTGTGTGTAGTAATATATGTACGAATACAATGTGACCTTGAAGATCAATCATACTAACTGGACTTTACTCTCGTTTGAAGATCTTTATAGATTTACTATAAAACAATATTACTTTGTTGTTTCCAATGTTACTAGCTTCTGGTATCATTTATTCAATTGCAGGTAAAAGTATGGTTCCAAAATAGACGAATGAAATGGAAAAGAGTTAAAGGGACGCAACTCGTAAAAGACAAAGTTTCCGGAGAGATGAAACCCATTTCAGCTATTACGCGCCCTGTTTCAGACACCGCCACTGCAACGTGTGCTGAAATAAGAGAAAGTGACTCAAATAAAGAAATGTCTCTTGCCCTCGATAGTACTGCATATGGTTTATAGATAAAGATATATAGAATGTTCTCATATTTTGACATTCCAAGATCCATTTTAGGATTAACCTTGAATTAAGCAAGAGTTGCACAAGTGACAAGGTGATTATTGCGAAATGAAATAAATGTGTGTGTGTTTGAGATTTATTCTACATTATTAATTTTAAAGAATATACTCTAGGTATTTGTAAACCACTGTCGTCTGCTTTCTCATGAAGTTCTGGACGGTAATTGCGCCGAAAAACAAACTAACATTTTGTCAGATAATGCTGAACGTTCTTGTAGCATCAGTATAGGATTTTAAAAGAAATCTGTCTGAGTTTTTTATCGTCGGTATCAGTTGCCCATATAACCGACGCCCTCTGCAAAGTTTACTTATTTTAGGTTGTGGTGAATAGTGCAAGATAAGAAGAGACAGAGAGCATCCCATTCCAGAGACACTCTCATTCTTTTCAATGCTAAATGTATAACAATGATACATGGGACTTCAGTTTAAAGTCATTTGCACAGTTAATATTTCTGCAGTGACTTTTAAAGGGGTTGATTCTGTCTAAACCTTTTCGTTTCTTCAACATCAACATCTTCAAAAAAATAAGCGGCCGTGGTTCAAAGACATATGAACTTGGGAAAATATACTCTGGCAATTTGAGTACAAGTACTTCAGCACCAGTTAAGTTACTGGCTTTGTAATGTAATTTGGCGGGAATAATGCGTACGCAGAAAAAGTTTTACATGACAGAAAGGCAAGAAACAAAATGTTGAGTCCGACCTAAGTTTAGAGTCAGAAACCCTAAGTGCTTGTTTCCGAGAGTCCTTTCCTTTTTGTGGAAAGAGACCAATGAAATGTCGAAATGAAATTGTATCAGCAATTCTACTTTCACTTTAAAGTTAACCGGAAGTCAAGGTGAAATCAGACGGCCTACGGCCATGTGGAATCAAGCAAGGAGGGGGTATTGTCCCTGATCTTGGATTAATTCTTCATTCAGTTTTTCATGTCGTGCTGAATCCATATTATTCCAATTGCACTTTCACTAAACCAAACACTAGAGAGATTTAATTGTACCTTGATAGTCCCACCGAGCCGCTCGACCAGATTGCAAATCTTTCAATTTTTATTCCAAGAATATGTGTATTTAAAATATGTGTATTGAAAGTAAAGCTTATACAATAATGGATATCAAAAACTTGTTTTGTTTTGTTCTATTTTGTTTTATTTTGAGATGATTTGTTTTTGGTTTGTGTGTGTGTGTGCGTGCGTTCGTGCGTGCGTGTGTGTGTGTTTTAAATTCCGTTCGTTTACTCATTGTGTAATCTTCATTGGGAATAAAGAAAATATTAAGATGACTTCATGAATTTAGAAAACTTCAGCAGATTAAGAGACTGTGTTTAAAGAATGAGAAAAACTTTCCAATTATTAACGTCATTAAAATTATAGTCGCTATGATCTCGAGAGTCAAAGCAGGCTAAACTGCAAGAGGTGGTCATATCCGTTTCTGACCTTTGAGTCAAAATCCAGGAGGTAGAATATTTCTGAAAGCTTAATGTCCCGATTAATGAAAGTTATTCGAATCATATTTAACGTTAATGTCACAGTAGAACTATAATCTATTTGGCCAAATAAAATCATTTGTATCCTTTTCATACCTAGCAACTGAAACTAAAGCAAAACTAAAAAGATGCGGTTCTTCATCGAGTGAGTATATAAAACGAAGCGCTCCAGCTGTCCGTAAATGTATACCGGAATTGCTTGCTAGGCCCTTTCAGGCCTCTTTCACAAACTTTCAAATTATTTTCTTTGTTCTGGTATGCCTACGCATGTATGCAGAGTAATTTAGAATTGGCAAATTCTATTATTTGAAATAGCTATCTAACTACTTATTTATCGTCGGTACCGGTTGCCCACATGACCAACGCTCCAGAGATTAGTTAAAATATTTTATGTTGTGGGGGATAGTGCAAGATCAGAAAGCATCCCCTTCCAGAAACGCCCCTGGTTCTTTTGCATGTTCAGTGTACAGCACTGATACAAGGCACCTCGTTTTAACGTCTCATCCGAAAGACAATTAGTAATGTTAGTGGATTTAATATAAAACATAGTCATAGCTCTTAATGCTTTTCCTCGTTCCACTCGAATGACGAGAGTGACCTCGCTTAATGAATTACACGTAGTACCTTATTACAATACTTTGCACGAATTTTTCGTGGTTTCAGTCGTTGACACTCAAACGGACGCGTTTTTTGGATAGTAAGGTCAACAAGGAATTAAGGTAAATGTACATTTATAGTGTCAATAATATTTCTTTTACTGTTTTGTTTTATTTCATTTTTGAATAAATGCCGAGCTGAAAATATTTCAACCAAAAAATCAAACTGAAACATTTTTCATGAGGTAGATAGAAAACACAGTGAATAACATTACACGTATACAGTGACTTACCAGTCGTGAATGAGGATGAGCAAGAGCAGGTAAAATTTAACCTTGAATTTTTTCCTTACAATGGTTTCTCTAGAAAACAATAACTTAGTTACTTGTTGATATAAACCGACTAAACAATAATGCGGGCGATTTGCAGTGTGTGATCATTTCCGTTTGTAGTTTTGTCGTAAATCATTTTCATTATTCTTTTTATTCTTATTGTTTATTCTTTATGACTTATTTCTGTTTGTTTTCAAATATTTTCCTTATTATTTAAGAAGAAACATAATGATGTAGACGTTACTTTTACTGTCCATGCTGCGCTCGGAAGTAACACGTGAAATTTTACCACCTAGTAAAAAACATCTAGATGTTTCGAATAAAAAGGCGAAGGACAAAATATATCTTCATTCCCCGTATGATTAAGATGCATGATAATTATTATATCACTTCAGTTGAGATTTTAAAATACGTTTCTCTACACAACTCTAATGTTTTCGGAACCAGTTTCAGGCATGTCCAGTGCTCTGTGTAGCTTATAGGCTTGTAAACATTTTTTTTTAATTTAAGAAAGATTACTTGCTTTGAGGCTTTAACAAGGTGTTGGTAAAACTTGATATCAAAAAGAGAAAGACGTGTCCTTGTCCTGATCCGTCCTGTTTACCTATCTTGTGAATACCACAAACGTAGTTCTAAATTAATGCATTCATTTGCTCTAACTGCTGACTGTTACACGCGCTGGAAACCACAGTAGGCAATGTATAGTCTTATTGAACATATATATTACAAAGATTTTTACTCCATGTTTGAGAAAAGCGTTTACATCTCTCTAAAATCTTTAGACTTTCATTTGTATAACACAACAAATCTCAACTTAGTATCTTCCTTACATCTTAATTCGTTTTCAGAAAGAGAATGGAGTTTGTGACGAAATTACTGTTTCTAATTGCCTTACTGCCCTCTTACACTAAAGCAGGTATGTATTTTCAATATTAATGTACAGAATTCTTCTACTTTTTTCTCTACTATTTTAACTGTTTCTTGCTTTGCGAGACACATTTCCACTCCATTTACGCCGCGCACCCCTCCATTCTGATTATAACGGTCCATATATAACTATCTTATTTCGCTCATATGTAATTAGAAATACATGTTTATCATCTGATTGGTCACCAAATGTTTCTCCTGTCAGATCTGCTCTTTTCTGTTGCTACTATACCTGTGTTCTACACGTTTGTTTGCTCGCTTGCATGAGTTTTACTTGCGTAGGAGCAGTACTTTCATGAAATAAAAGTGCAATTCTGTTCGAGTAAAATATGAAAACTAAATTGTAATGTTTTTCTGACCTCTTACTGTATTTCGCCTATTGCAAATATAGACGAAGAGAAAAAAATGAAAAGCCACAAAAACTTCACAAATGGACTGAAAGGAAAACTAGTTTCGATGCTTTGTACTTTTCACAGTGTGTGTATTCGCCATTACTTTTACACATGTATACGACAATGAAACATCTAATTAAAATTTGTTGTTTTTTGTTGTTATTGTTCTTGCCAGTGATAATGTAGCAAAACTATGGTCTTGAAAGAAGATATTTTAACATTTAAAATTTGCTTGATTTTAATCTATTTTTTTTCTTTCCCAGTGAATTGTCCAATGCCAGAAACTATTAAAAATGGTGACTTTACTTACAACGGGGTTGGCGAAAATAACACCGTAACTTATAAATGCCGCGCTGGTTACGTTCTTTCAAACGACACGGTAACAAGGACTTGTCAGAACGGAACCTGGGACGGCACCTTGCCGTCGTGTATTGGTAAGCCTTCAGTAAATAAAGCATGCTCATTTCAGATGGAAATGGAAACAAAGTAATATAAAAACAGCAGAAATAATTTCATGATGATGAAAATGATGATCGTGTTGTATATCATGAGGATGATAAGAAGGATGATTGGTTTAGACTGACAAAGACTTATTTCAGTTTAGATGATGATTATGGTATAATCATGTACTTTTATCATGATGAGAGAGAATGCTTGCTTGCACTCTTGAAATAAGGAAATATTTTGCGAATAGAGATTAAGTGTGCTACATCCCTGGGATTTTGCAGCTGTATTTGTCTTTTTATACCTCAGATAGAATATCTGGGGGTTATATTGGATTCACGTGCGTTGGGCGGTCGGTCCGTCCTGACAAATTTGTTCGGACTGTTTCTCAGCAACTGTTTCTCAGTTTTTTGATGATTTATTGCAAGAATCGTAAGTACCAAGCCTCGTTACGCATATTGTTGTCACGTCCTACTCGGATCATTTTTTCTCGACTATACGAAGTATGTGGAGAGCTGTTCTACTCACCCCTGCGTCTGCGTCTCGCGTTTTTGTGCTGTAAAATATTTTTTCCTATAACTTCTTTATTTCTTTAAACATTTACTTTAAACTTCAAATATATGTTCCTTATCAGTCCCACATCATTGGTAAGGTTCATAACTCTAGCACCAATATTTCCAGAATTATCTGCCATTTTAACGTAGAATTTACCTTAAAAGTTGTAATATTTTACGATTACTTTTTTATTTATTTAGGGATTTACCTCAAACTTCAAATACCAACTAATTTCTAACTGTTCGGTAAATTTTCAGCCCAAATAGTAATTCCATTACTCTATAATCTTTATAGTCATATATAAAATTATGTTCTGCACTTTTATTATCAATATCAATAATAAAATAATAGATATTATATGATATTTCGTCTACCAAAACGAAAGATTTTGTCTATTTATCTATAGATCTTGAATTAAACTGATGTTTAACTCGTCTGTTTTCGAAGAAAAAATTCGAGGTATTATGGTCACTGAGCTGTCGTCGTCGGCGTCGAAACTAATGTAGCCGATTATTTCTAAACCATAAGGCTTAGAGTTTTGATATTTGGTGTGTAACATTGTCTATTGGACTTCTACAGTGTTGGTTCAAATCATGACCCCAGGGTCAATATTGGCCCCGACCTGGGGCTTAATATAATTATATAGGAAAAACGTTTACACTATTCTTCTTTAAAACCGCTTGACACAGACCTTTGTAAGTTGATGTGAGACATCCTCTAGTAGACCTCTACAAAGAATGTTCATATTATGTCCATGGGGTGAAAATTAGCCCCACCCAGGAGACACTTGGTTTTGCATATATTTTTGTTTCATTTTTTGTTTTTTGTTTTGTTATGCATAGGTACTTGCCCCGCACGCACACAGCCCCCACTCCACCAGATTTCTCCGTTCCCTCCCCCTCACCCACTCTAATAAAAAAAATGAAAAAAATACCTTTAAAAAAATTTATTGTATTTTTTTTTGGGGGGGGGGGGGGGGGCTTGGTTTTATGCATATGCATTATATACTTGCTGTCATTTCTTTTTTTTACCCCTCCCCTCTTCCGCCGCACTGCCCCCTATTTTTTAAATTTCTTTCTTTTTGTTTTCTAAGATGAGTAGGTACTTGCAAATTCCTTTTCATTTTCTTATATTGTTTTTTTTTTATGGGTAGGTACTTGCAGATTCCTTTTCATTTCCTTATATTGCTTTTTTTGATGGGTAGGTACTTGCAAATTCCTTTTCATTTCCCTATATTGCTTTTTTTATGGGTAGGTACTTGCAAATTCCTTTTCATTTCCTTATATTGCTTTTTTTTGATGGGTAGGTACTTGCAAATTCCTTTTCATTTCCTTATATTGCTTTTTTTATGGGTAGGTACTTGCAAATTCCTTTTCATTTCCTTATATTGCTTTTTTTATGGGTAGGTACTTGCAAATTCCTTTTTATTTTCTTATATTGCTTTTCTTGATGGGTAGGTACATGCAAGTTGTTTCTGATAAATAAAACACACGAGTGTAGGTGCCGCTCCTCGGTGCTCTTGTTTAATAGTTATCCCATTCTTAACTTATATAGTCAAGCGTGCTGTCTCCACTGACAGCTCTTGTTCACTGAGTTAAGGACCTTTGTTTGTTTTTTTTTTGTTTTTGTATTTTTTTCTTTGTTTTTTTTTTCAATACATAAAGTTGTGCATGCTGTTTCTCAGCAACAATTCGTCAGACTTTAATAATACTTCGCAAGAGTCTTAAGTAAGTCTACTTGTGCATGTAATTGTGTCCAGTCCAATGAATTCTCACTGATGTATAGTCCTTTGATTCTTTTTTAACATAAAAGCTAACCTGTTTGTCCTTTGTAAGTTTGTCTGTCCTTTTTCAGCCATTATTAACTGGGAGTATAATCAAACTTATTTAGTACCTATCCCAGACTTGCATATCCTCAGCATTTAGTGTGTGTATAGAGCTTGGCTGTTTTTGTTGTTGTTGTTTTTTTTCGGGGGGGGGGGGGAGAGGGGGGGGGGGTCGGTTTTCTTCGTTGTTGTTTTCTGCAGTATGGTTAAGTTGTGTGGTTGACTTATACTGGTGAGTAAACTTTCCACAGAAGTTTGAGTCATGCATTTTTCAACCAGTTTGGTTTTTTGATATGGCAGACAAACTATAAATGTAGAAACTACTGTGTTTAGGCAGTATCTGGGGAAATTCATTACCTTTAGTGATAGATCTTTTTTCTTTGATTTTGGTTGTTGTTGTTTTTTGTCCCCTACCGTTTCACCGGGGGTAGGGGCTATAGGTTATCGCTCCGTCCGTCTGTCCCCCGTCCGTCAGTCTGCAAAAACTGGATCCTGCGATAATTCAAAAAGTACTTGGAATATTTTCATGAAACTTGAAATATGGATAGATTGCAATATGGAGATTATCACGTTTTATTTTGTTCTTATGTTGAGAAATTTAGTTGCTATGGCAACAAATAGACTTGAAATACTGCAAAAATGGTGATATGGTTTTATAGATGTCCACTTTAAAGTGGATGCAAGTTTTGATACTCAAAAGGCAAGTTCAAATGTCATGTCCCATAACTTTGACCTTTGATTTCACAAAGTTATCCCCCTTTTTTCACATTGAAAATGTTCCAAAAATCTACATTTCCCTAATAGGCATGTGATCTTATGATTATCTGTTGCATAAAACATGCGTTCATCTATCATTAACAACAAACTATTGATTTCAGCTAACTTATTGTCAATATTTGAATTTTGGCTTTATTTAACGTGGGGACTTTTATTGCTTGACAATATTCTTAATTTTTTGGGGGATTTTTTTTGTTTGTTTGTTGTTTTGTTTTTGTTTTATTTTTATTTATTTTTTGGAGGGGGATGTTTTTTTTGTTTTGTTTTTTTTTTTTGTTTCGTTTTGTTTTGTTTTTTCGTTGTTTTTTTGGAGGGGTGTCAACAACTTTCATACGTACACATAATATCCTGTTCTTTGACCTCGGAATACAAATGCTGATGTTATACTTTTTTAATTTTCAGACGTGGATTCTTATTTCACATTTGGTAAGTCATTTCATTTTCCCCTAAAGAAAAGGGTGATGACTTTTATGTAGTCTGTTCACATGGTTATCATAAGATATGTTTGTCGTTTGCACACTGTGCACAGTGGTACAAGAACTCTGTCACTCCCTTTCTTCTGTTTTATATGTAGTACGTTAGGCTGTCGCATTAAACGTGTAAGAAAGCAGTTTGTCGTTTGCACACTGTGCACACTGGTACAAGAACTCTGTCACTTTCATACTACTGTTTTATAGACAGCACGTGAGACTGTCGCATCAAACGAGTAGACGAGTAGTTTGTCGTTTGCACACTGTGACACTGGTACAAGAACTCTGTCACTTTTTTACTTACTGTTATATGTAGTACGTGAGGCTGTCGAATTAAACGAGTAGGCGAGTAGTTTGTCGTTTGCACACTGTGACACTGGTACAAGAACTCTGTCACTTTCTTACTTACTGTTTTATATGTAGTACGTGAGGCTGTCGCATAAAACGAGTAGGCGAGTAGTTTGTCGTTTGCACACTGTGACACTGGTGTAAGAACTCTGTCACTTTCTTACTACTGTTTTATAGGCAGCACGTGAGACTGTCGTATAAAACGAGTAGGCGAGTAGTTTGTCGTTTGCACACTGTGACACTGGTACAAGAACTCTGTCACTTTTTTACTTACTGTTTTATATGTAGTACGTGAGGCTGTCGCATAAAACGAGTAGGCGAGTAGTTTGTCGTTTGCACACTGTGACACTGGTACAAGAACTCTGTCACTTTCTTACTACTGTTTTATAGGCAGCACGTGAGACTGTCGCATTAAACGATTACGCGAGTAGTTTGTCGTTTGCGCACTGTGACTTAAAAAGAAGAAATTTTCACTTGCTTACTACTGTTTAAGTGCAGTATTTGAGTTTGTCGTTTGCACTCTGTACATAACATTAGTACAAGAACTCTGTCACTTTCTTACTGCTGTTTTATATACAGTACGTAAGGCTGTCGTTTGCACACTGTGGCGTTATACGAGTAGTAAGTAGTTAGTCGTTTGCACACGGATGAACGAGTGTCTAGACGTTTAATGGCCCTTTAGTTTACTGTTCATAATGTTATTTGAATACCGACGTTTTTCATTAGAGCTCCCAAGACATATCTTTCAAAAGCGATGAGTGCCGAAGGGAAATGATATTCCGTTTTGTGACAGAGCATGAAAGCAAGGAATTAGTCACCTTTAGAACCTAAAACAATCGCGATCGTGAAGGAAACTACTCTCAGTGTCACAGGCCTATTACAGCCTCATTTTTAGCCCTTCTGTTTTCGAAGAAAAACAAAATCGAGCTATTATGGTCACTGAGTCGTCAGCATCGTGCAAAAATTTTAATGTAGCCGATTAGTCATAAACTTTAAGACTAATAGTTTTGACATATGGTGTGTAGCATTGTCTAGTAGGCCTCTACCAAATTGGTTCAAATCATGATCCCAATGTCAATACTGGCCCTGCCCCGGGGCTTATATATAGTTATAGAGGAAAAACATTAAACATCTTCTCTAAAATCACCTGACACAGAGCTTTGTAATTTGATGTGAGGCTTCCTCTAGTAGACCTCTACTAAGATTGTTCACATAATGTCCCTTGGATCAAAATTAGCCCAACCCCAGGGATCACTTGGTTTTGCATAGGCTTACATTAAAAATTGTTAATGGGAAAGCACTAAGCCTAAAACTTTAATATTTATTTACAAGGGATTGGTAGGTACTTCCCTCCCCCCTACAGCATTTGACCCCCTCCCATGGCCCTGTTACCCACCCCCCTTCGCCCCTAAATTTTTATTTTTCCATTTTTATTGGAGTTTTTATGCTTAGGTATTTGCTCCTCCTTTCCCCCCCCCCCCCCCCCACACACACACACACACACCAGACGCCCCAAGCTCCCGCTAGTTAGTCAGTCATATATTATCTCTAGCTCATAAAAAACGAATACTGTCATTATTTTTATTGTTGAGCCTACTTGCGGATAGCTCGACATAGTTGTCACATCTGGTACCGCAGTTCGGTGTATGTACGTGCGTGCGTCCGCCAGTTCGTCCAGATTGCCTTGTCCGGGCCATAACTTCTCTCTGCATGGAAGGATTTTGAAATACTTTGACACATTTGTTCTCCTTGATGAGACAGTGTGTCGCGTGCAACACCCAAGTTCCCAGCTCAAAGGTCAAGGTCACAGTGCCAAGTCAAAGGTCCAAAATTTTGATGATAGACCTTGTCCGGGCCATAAATTTTCCCTGCACGTAAAGATTTTAAAATACCTTGGCACATTTGTTCACTTTGATGAGATAGTGTGTTGCGTGCAAGACCCAGATTCCTAGCTCAGAGGTCAAGGTCACAGTGACAGCTCAAAGGTCCAAAATGTTGATGATAGACATTATCTGGGCCATTACTTCTCCATGCATCGAAGAATTTGAAAATACAGTGATACATTTGTTATGCTCCCTGAAAGAGACATCATATAGGCCTGTCTTGACTTCCATCATCGTATTCCCATCTTCTCAGTTTTCATTTCACTGTCCCATCCGCATAGGCGGCTTTCCATTGGCTCGACATGCTGCCAATGGGCATTCTATTATTTTCAGGCAGAACCAAAACGACAAAATGTAAAGGCATTGTGCATGCTTATTTGATGTTTAAAAACATTTGTGTAAAAACAGAAACAGAAAATGAGCCACTTGCCAAATTCACGATTTGATGCTTGTTTAAGCATTCAATAAACCAGCAGGAGTGCGATATATAATGTTTACGTAGACAGTGTAAGAAATTAGAAGCAGTTTATAGAAGCTGATTTCTAAAACCCTTAAAAAGGAAACAGTTAACAAGTGCTTTATTTATTCTACAGTGTGTGACCATAACGGTGTGATTCTTGCGGTGAACCCTGATCCTACCTCACTGATATGGGCTCAGGCCTTTAATGAAGCAGGACCGTGCAACACCACCTTTAATGCGGGTAATGCGACGGTCAATATAACCGGATGTGATATAGTAAGTTTAAGGACCTGCGGTGGTCAAGTAGGTTTGGCCACTGGAGGTAATTAGTTTACTAATTTACGGCGATCAAGTCTTGTAATAGCATTTCACAAGAACAATGGTTAGATTGTCTATCCACCTATGTATTTGTTTTTTGTTCCATGGATTGGCAGTGACATAATTTATTACTTATTTTTTGGGCCATAATAAATTTTAGGGGGAGGGGGTTGTTTCTGATTTTGTGAGTGCATGTACCCAGTTTATAAGACTTGGTATCATTCAAAGCAGATAACAACGTGTGATTTTACAGATTCGAAAACATTCCGCCCTTGGCGTGTCGTTGAAGTGAGATTTGTGAAGTTAGCGGCCTAGCGGCCTAGCGGCCTGGCGGCGTGAAGTTAGCGGCCTGGCGGCCTGAAGTTAGCGGCCTAGCGGCCTGGCGGCGTGAAGTTAGCGGCCTGGCGGCCTAGCGGCCTGGCGGCGTGAAGTTAGCGGCCTGGCGGCCTAGCGGCGTGAAGATGGCTGCCTTTATCACAATTTAGGTTCATCTTAAAAACGGATTGAAATCTATTTTTACAGCATATAATGTAAATTGCAGGGGTGTATAAGAAAGTTATCGACATGATTTAGCTTTTATTTTTTAAAATAAATTATTTAACAAAGTTCTAGCTTATCTGCAAAGACGACTCGGAATCTCTTTGTACATTTACTCCCATGTACTCTTTGTAAATTACATTTCAGTTGATGATTAAGTAAAATATCAACAAGAACTAGCTTTGATTTTTTTTAATTTTTCAAAGCCTGGCGGCCTAGCGGCCTAAACTTAATATTTATCATAATTTATGTTTATCTTAAAAACGGCTTGAATTCGATTTTTACAGCATGCAATGTACATTTCAGGGATGATTAAGTAAAATATCAACAAAAATATCAATATTTTGCTTATTCACCCCTGAAATGTACATTACATGCTGAAAAAATCGATTATAAGACGTTTTAAGATAAACATAAATTATGATAAATATTTAGTTTAGGCCGCTAGGCCGCCAGGCCGCCAGGCTTCGAAAACTTAAAAAAAAATCAAAGCTAGTTCTTGTTGATATTTTACTTAATCATCCCTGAAATGTACATTGCATGCTGTAAAAATCGAATTCAAGCCGTTTTTAATGTAAAAATAAATTATGATAGATATCAAGTTTAGGCCGCAAGGCCGCTAGGCCGCCAGGCTTTGAAAAGTTAAAAAAAAGTCAAAGCTAGTTCTTGTTTATATTTTACTTAATCATCAACTGAAATGTAATTTACAAAGAGTACATGGGAATAAATGTACAAAGAGATTCCGAGTCGTCTTTGCAGATAAGCTAGAACTTTGTTAAATAATTTATTTTAAAAAATAAAAGCTAAATCATGTCGATAACTTTCTTATACACCCCTGCAATTTACATTATATGCTGTAAAAATAGATTTCAATCCGTTTTTTAGATCAACCTAAATTGTGATAAAGGCAGCCATCTTCACGCCGCTAGGCCGCCAGGCCGCTAACTTCACGCCGCCAGGCCGCTAGGCCGCCAGGCCGCTAACTTCACGCCGCCAGGCCGCTAGGCCGCC
Source organism: Cyclina sinensis (assembly GCA_012932295.1). Lineage (NCBI taxonomy): Eukaryota > Metazoa > Mollusca > Bivalvia > Venerida > Veneridae > Cyclina > Cyclina sinensis. The sequence continues at coordinate 31,639,536 of JAAONU010000002.1, read as the reverse complement.
AGGCCGCTAACTTCACGCCGCCAGGCCGCTAGGCCGCCAGGCCGCTAACTTCACGCCGCCAGGCCGCTAGGCCGCTAGGCCGCTAACTTCACAAATCTGTTGAAGTGTGTTTTGCGCATGCGGTAACGAAGGTCATTTAAATCAACAGGAGGTTGTTATACTCGCCAAGTCAGGCATTACGAAGCATAAGACAACATATATAATTTATTTATTAATAACTGATTCTTACTTTTTCCGTGAGGTTGTTTCATAATTTCAGGATAAACAAATTGGACTGGTGTTCAGCCCCTCCGCAGATGGGATTCCAACGGTGATCTTAGATAATGTGAAGTATTACAATATTACATGTATCACTCTTCCACTTGACGGTATCAATGTCATGGTTACCGACAACACGTGGGTCAAATTCCTGTGAGTACTCCCTTTTATTTTTGTCTTAGCTGTAGTATAACTTAACTATCAATTTCTTAGATGAGGCAAGATTGTACGAAACACAGAGCGAATGTTTTTTAGAATTAATAGGCCAGTGCCACTTAACGGGCTCAGGATGTTAAACCCTCATATTTCAACCCTTCCCTGTTTAGCAAACTACTATCAACATGAATCCGTTATTTATAATTTACCAGAATAAGCAAAACTTTCACATTAAGCAATAGTTGATATACTTCATTAGTAAGACACGACTATGCACATACATATATACTATGCACATACATATATACTTCCTTTGTAAGACACGACTATGCACATACATATATACTATGCACATACATATATACTTCCTTTATAAGACACGACTATGCACATACATATATACTTCCTTTGTAAGACACGACTTTGCACATACATATATACTTCCTTTGTAAGACACGACTATGCACATACATATATACTTCCTTTGTAAGACACGACTTTGCACATACAGATATACTTCCTTTGTAAGAAACGACTATGCACATACATATATACTTCCTTTGTAAGACACGACTATGCACATACATATATACTTCCTTTGTAAGAAACGACTATGCACATACGTATATACTTCCTTTGGAAGACACGACTATGCACATAGATATATGCTTCCTTTGTAAGAAATGACTATGCACATACATATATACTTCCTTTGTAAGAAACGACTTTGCACATACATATATACTTCCTTTGTAAGACAAGACTTTACACATACATAAAAATGAACAAGTATAAACCACATACATATATACTTCCTTTGTAAGAAACGACTATGCACATACGTATATACTATATGCACATACATTTATACTTCCTTTGTTAGACACGACTATGCACATACATATATATTTCCTTTGTAAGACACGACTATGCACATACATATATACTTCCTTTGTAAGACACGACTTTGCACATACATATATACTTCCTTTGTAAGACACGACTATGAACGTATATACTTCCTTTGTAAGACACGACTATGCACATACATATATACTTCCTTTGTAAGACACGACTTTGCACATACATATATACTTCCTTTGTAAGACACGACTTTGCACATACATAAAAGTGTACAAGTATAAACCAACATTAGTGAAGACAATGGATAGGTAAAGTGCATTTAATTAATGTGGCCGTATGAACTCGCCTCTGAACAAATTGGGTGTCGAAATTAGTTTAGTTTTCAAACTAGACTAGAAACTTACATTTTTGAAACTATCTATTAAAGCAGACGAGAGATTGAAAAGCATTTCATGAGGTTTTAAAATTTTCGCATTTTCTGACGAAGTATGTTTTTAGTTTCTTGAAAGTTTGCAACTTTGAAAAATGACCACTTTTTTCTGTTACTCAGATAAGGAGCATCACTTACCTGTTTCATATCAATAGAGAAACAATAAGATATTCTTTTAACAAAAATTAGAATATTATTGAAAGAAAGCTTAGAAGATGTAGATTACGTAGATTACTTCACAGGTTGTAAAAATTTATGGTTCTTCAAAAAGGAACTATTAACTTCCCTACTTATCTCCGATAGCGCGTTAACAAGGGGCGCTACTCCATTCCAATAACGATATAACTGAACCGGGTTAAGGTCAGATACTCGGACGAGTTCAATGTTTCTAGCCATTTACGGTCAATATCACCCTAATTCAAAGGTTTGAAGGGGAGGGGAAACTAAAAGAAGTACTTATTGCAAACACATCTTCCAGCGTTAAACTTGCGATTGTAAGGGTTTTAAAACAACTTTTATATATAAATGACTTAACTGGGCATGTTTAAAGGATGAGCACATCACGTGAAGTAGAGAGAACCCCGTCTGTCATTTTAAACTCGGAGCTGATTGGTACAAACGGAACTCTGCAGGTAGTGACGACAGCGCCTAACACCAGTGCAAGTGCCCCTTCAGATTCACCAGAATTGTCAATTAATGACAAGCTTCGATGGAGAATAGAAATACCAGGTAAATATGTAGACCTCTACTTTCGTCTAAACATTCTAGGCTGTACGCTATACCTTTTTGCGATTCCAGCAATCTGTGCCGAGGGTAAGATTTTATTTTTTGCGACCAGTATTTGTCAGTCATAAGTTGTGCGACATCCATCGACTGTCGTCAAGATTAATTTTATAAACACTCAACAGTCCAACAATTACAGGCCTCAGTGCAATACCATTTTTAGTACATGCTAAGCAATAAGGAAATACAAAAGTTTTATGCTGAGTCTTCGATTATTGTTAATCTCCAACCTTATTGTATGGGCTCAAAAATACCACAGACGCTTGGGATCTGGTCCATACTGCACCCCCTCCCCCCACCACACATACACACACATTCCCCTCGTCCCCTAACTCCTGTTTCATCCCTGCATAGTAACTGTATGATTCCAAATGTATCGTAATAGATGTATCTTATGAAATGAAAATAATTCAATACATAAGATCCTTTAAAACATTTGTGCTTACTCTAGTGTCATCATGTATCAAAAATACTATATATATTTATAGGATACATATATAGTTCGTGGATCTTTACGGGGGAAAAACAGTCGAGACCCCGAGCATCTGTGAAAAATACTAGATCACCAGCTTAATTTGTGTTTTAAAAACCTCTGTGGTCTGGTCAATAATTAATGAATTCAAGGCTGGATTGCTTTACTTGCTATACAAAAGGCTCCCCTACAGTTTGCACAGATTTAACAATTCAATTAAATAGCAAAGCTTCACGCTAAACACTTTTTGCAAACAATGCAGTTCGGTGAAATTTGTTACATATAATGAGTGTGAGTTCTTCAAAATATTCTTTTCAAATATGACCTTAGAACTCTCGTGAGTGACACATTTAGTAAACTTTCAATGTATTTGTTTCTGAGTCAGATTTGTTACGTTTTAGAGAATTACGAATTATATTCTTGTTTGTTACGTCATGACCCACGTGGTACAATGAAACACGGTAGCATGGTCGCTTTTCGGCATGTACACTGACTTGATTACAGTCTGTCAAGAGTTAGGAGTTAGAATCGTCCAATGCTATCGGAACAGTCTTACTTTGTCAACTGCAAAAGGGAATTGAATATATAGAGGATATTTGTATTTTTAGCTCACCTGAGCACAACGAGCTCATGGTGAGCTTTTGTGACCCCCCCCCCCCCTGTTCCGGCGTCCGTCGTCGTGCGTCGTCCGTCGTCAACAATTTCTTAAAAACAACATCTCTTCTGAAACCACTGACTGCACATTAACCAAACTTCACAGGAATGATCCTTGGGTAGTCCCATTTCAAAGTTGTTCCGGTCTGTTGCATAAATAGGTCACGGGGCCAAAAAAGAAGATTCAAAAATGCAAATTTAAACGCTAGAGCTCAGATATTTAGCATGAAATGTTGTGTAGTGGACCTCTATCAAAGTTGTTGAAATTGTGCCTTTAGTGTCAAAATTTGTGGGGGGGGGGGTTATAGAAAAGGGGGGGGGAGGGTTATAGAAAAAAAATCTTCTTCTTTGAAACTGCAAAGGCTAGAGCTTAGATATTTCGCATGAAACATTGTTTAGTGGACCTCTACAAAGATTGTTCAAATTATAGCCCTAGGATCAAAACTGGTCCAGCCCCAGGGGAGTCACGGGTTTTCCTTATATACATAAAGTAAAATCTTAAAAAAATTTTTGCTTTAAAGCTGCAAAGCCTGGAGCTTTGATATTTCACATGAAACATTGTGTAGAGGACCCCTACAATTATTGTTCAAATTATAGCCCAATGGTTGAAAATGGCTCTGCCCAGGTGGGGGTGGGGTCATAGTTTTTCTTATATACATATAAGAAAAACTTTTTAAAAAATTCTTCTCTAAAACCACAAAGGCTAGAGCTTAGCTATTTGGATGAAACATTGTCAAGTGAACCTCTACCAAGTTTGTTCAAATTGTATCCCTGGGGTAAAAATTGGGCCTGCCCGGGGGTCATAGATTTTCATTATATACATATAGTAAAAACTTATAAGAAAATTATCCTCTGAAGCTTCAAAGGCTACAGCTTAGATATTTGACATGAAACATTGTGGACCTCTATAATGATTGTTCAAAATTATAGCCCTAGGGTCAAAATTGGCCCTGCCCTGTCATGGGTTTTCTTTATATACATTAAAAAAAGTGATCTCTGAAACCGAGAAAGCTAGAGCTTAGATATTTGATATGAAACATTGTCTGGTGGACCTATATCAAGATTGTTTAAATTAAAAGTTTGGGGTCAAAGTTGGGCCTGCCCCAGGGGACTCGGTGACTACTTTTTTGTTATTTGATGTACATTTATGAAATTAGGACCATGTGCACAGCTTCAGATGTAGAATTGAACTTTGATGTTAGATGACCTAAATTTTGACCTAGTGAGCTACTTTTTTGTTATTTGATATAAAGCTATGAAATTTGGACCATGTGCACAGGTTCAGATGTAGAATTGAACTTTGATATGAGCTGGCCTATTTTTTTGACCTAGTGACCTACTTTTTGTTATTTGATATGCAGCTATGAAATTTGGACCATGTGCACAGTTTCAGGTGTGGAATTAAACTCTGATATTACATTATATTAATTTTGACCTAGTAACCTACTTTTTTGTTGTTTGATGTACAGCTTTGAAATTTGGACCATGTATAAAGTAAAAATTTAAAAATATATTTTGCATGAAGTAGGGTCTAGTGACCAACATTGTTCATATTCTTGTAATAAACACTAGCTTTCTCCGCTTTCACACAAATAACAGTCTGTCTTAAGGTGAGCGCTTTGGGGCCAATGGCGCTCTTGTTTCTGTGTGAGATCGAAAATTTATTCAGATTTAGTAAAAATCTGATGCTCTCGAGTGACATGAATTTTCGATCTGAAACAAAAAAAAACAAATATTCTATGTATTTCATATTTCCCTGAGCCTTTCCTTTAAAAAATATAAGCTGTGAACAATTTCACAATCCCATTGTGCACCCCAAATAGTACCAAGAAAAAACGATAAAATAAATGATAGCCTGCTTACTGTGTGGTGACTTTCATCTTTTTTAAGAAAAAAAAATAACTTTTCGTGATTCAAATTGATACAGCTAAGTAATATAGACATGTGAACGTAGCAATTAACTATAAGTATATTCCTTCGCGTTCTGGATTTTGAAAAGTCCGCCATATTGTTTTTCTGTGTCAGTAAAACTACACTATTAGGATAATTTAACGTTTTTGTATTACTTAAGTAGCGTATTTTGTGGTTCATTTAATCACAGTAATCAGAAGTTTTATCAATGTAAACAAGTTGGAGGACCTCATAGATAATTTTAGGCATAGGTCTATGTAGAAAAACAACGGGAATGTAACGCCATTTTCGGGCACCTTCCGAAAACAATATTTTATGTTCTTACACGGAAAACGGTAAGTATTATGTCTGTACTCAATAAATGCATCAAAATCCAATGCAATTCTTGCCGTTTAATTCTATTCCTGGCATTTTTTAAATTGTTTTCCATGACGTGTTGTTGTTGTAGACAGCCAATTAGCTTTTACCCAACGACACATGCGTGCTATATACAGTCTCTTGTTTTTACCAAATTTTCAGCGCGGGGACTAGATTTTTTGCTTTTCACCACAAGGTGCGATGGCATAAAAACAGCTGAAAGCATAATGTCTGTACTCACTAAATGATACATTGTCAAATTCAAATGAAGAACATGTCAAATGTTTGAACGCCGCCAAATGGACTGGGATTGCGATAATTAGTAATGTTGGATTAAATGTATGGTGGTTAACCAAATATAATCTTTTTGCACTCTTATTTTGTGTATGGCTGACATTTGTTAATGTTTAATGCTAAAAAAGATGGTTCTACGTCAAGTCTATAGGCATTGTTTCCTCTGTACGAAAATTGGCTGCTGTCACATTAGCGAAAGCTTCTAAAGCTACACATCAGATTTTCTAGTTACAATCCCATGACCGCCTCTTATCCATACATTCGCGTTGAAAAATAGTACCACAGGTTGTATGAGTTTTCATTGCAATTTCGATAAAAGTGCTTTGACTTTGCAGAATTCTGTTGATTTTGAAAGCATGAGGTATAATTTTAATTTTTTGGCAAATCAAACTGTAAAAATAACAAGTTTTTTTATTAAGGGAGTGGAATTAAACAGAAATCATTGACCATAATCAAAAGATAATATTTTTTATTTTCCTACCTCTATAATTCTAAGATATAAATTTCCTTATTTTTTTACAGTTCACGTACGAAAAAAACTATTTCGGAAAAGAAATTAGTTAATTCGAACCCATGCTTGAAACTACATGTTTGACTGTCGCGTCCTTATTAAAAATAACATGGTAGTCATTCGTTTAAAATAGGCTATTTCCGAAGAGTTTTGACTGTTTCGCTATTCCAAATCAAATGACCGCATGTTACAAAGAACACACAGTGAAATCAGTTTACAGTCTAAAAGGAGTTACGTCACCCCATGGAAATTTTACTTACTGCATTCCAGTATACACGCCGCCCCAGTGTAAGCTTAAAAAGTCCAGATTTTCCAGACCTTTTTTATTTTTATCGGTTTAAACTTTTTTGAAGTTGTAAGCAGACGACCTTTTGTTTTTGTTGTTTGTTTACCTACATGTACATTGTTTATAAACAAATGGAAGTTACTGTGTAGATAAGTGAATGTGGTGCACTTGGTGGGGGGGGGGGGGGGGGGGGGGGGGGAAAGCGGGGAATAGTACGGCACAGTGAAAATTATCTTTTGTAAATTTCACTAGTGGTTTATCAGAATATTATCTACCGTTATATTACAGTAAAACACTTGATAGTATGAAATAAAAAAAATGGAGTACATGTGTATCTTTTTAAAATGATTAATGAGCCTAAGCAATATTCCGTATTGAACGTTCACTACAGACGGTATTTCATGTACAGTTTTGTTTGCAAATACCTCTATATACTTTCAGCACCATATATTGTTCGACCATTGAACTGCACAGCCTTCTCAGGAGAAATTACAGCTCAAGGGTCGAAGTACGCCATGGACATAATCGAAATGAGGTCAGTGCAATATTTCAGTTGCAGTTGAGGTAGTTTTACAGACTGTTCAAAAGAAAGAACAAAGAAACAGTGTCGTCACTACTCAGATGGCGCCCATACTTTTTTGGTCTTGCAAGCTAGAGTCAGTTAACTGGTTGAATCTCAAACGGCCTTGTTTAAAAATTTTGGGCGTTCACTTCTTGAAAGCTTATTACGAAATTCGCTAGAATTTAAATTGGATGCTGAAACAGCAGGCAAATGTTTAATATTTACTGTCAGCTTATAATTTTTCAAAAATAAAAAAACACATAACAAGACTGAGTGTCCTAGCATGACACTGAGCTTTGGCAGGAAGAACGAATAAAGAAGAAAATGAAAATTAAGAAAGGGAGGACAGAAAATCACAGTATTTATCAAAAATATTACTCCTGTTGTTGTAAAATACACTTTACTATGTCCAAAGATCAAGCAGATGCGGAAAATAATGGTAACATAAAGCAGCAATTCTAAATATACTTAGATTTTCAGATTAATTTACCAAGAAGAATTTAATAGATTTTGAAACCAGAAAAAATACCAGTTGTTATGAAAACAGTACCACTACGAAACGGATATTTTATATTTGAGTTGAAATAGAACTTCAGGAATTGATTCCGTATTTCATGTTCTGTCGGCGATTACCGCTTTGATTTCCCTTGCATTGTACGAATAAGTTAATACGTTAGTTAACGGAGACAGTTCTACCACTGTCGTGAATTGAGAGTGTGAAATTCCTAGCCTGTACGAATACCACCTTAGGAAGTTAGATCATATAAGTATTTTCTAAAGACTTTTGCTAGTGTTCTGTTTCAAAAGATGAGTACACTTCACATCTGTGTTTCCTTTGCTTTTTCTGCTTTTTCTGCAATTTTATCTGGCCACAAATTGTAATGAAAGCGTTAGGGCTATTTCTGAACTGGTGTAGTCTTGGTAAATTTGAAGACTTGAAGATTTGCAGCGTCCGCATTTTCGACAACTTTACCAATTTTATCGCCTGCTAAACTGGCTTGGTACCATCTGTCATTCAGTTTCTTTCACACGTGTTCCGCTTGGTTTTTTTTGTTTCTTACCCACAGAAGATCTACGTTTTATTTGATTTTTGTGTTATAGTGTAAGCAGCAGAAATTGCTAAAGACACCTGTTTCTGGTATAACTGTTACAACATGCATATATTTTAAAGTATTGTCCAGAGCTCCCGAAGGTACTGTTGGTGTCAAACATGAGATCGAACTTCGTTGTCCAGCAAGCAATAACAGATTTACTGCTGTCAGACAGGTTTGAAAAGCATAGGTTTTAGAATTATTTTGATTCATAAATATGCGTTATTAAAGACATTGCACAAGTTGATTTTGATTATCTTTAAATTTCCTATTCAGCTGCTCTCTGGACATCAGTTTAGTGACCGACTTTAAGATCGAAGATCCAACAAAGAAAAACGTGGCGGTTGCAGACTTATGGGCCTTCCGGTTTCCAAACAGCGAGGAAGTAGAAATAGTCTGCAGTGTGCAGGGCTGTCCGCCAGGCAGTACTAAATGTGATTTTGTAAGTGCTTCACAACGTAGTTAAACTCTTCTGAAATACGGGTTGGTGGGGGATGGGGGTGTAAATGTGAAAAACAATCGATTAGGCCCTTTTCATCTTGTGGCTGGACCGTCCGTCCGTTCGTCACGGATTACTACAAAAGTCCAAACAAATTTTAATGATAAAAACCATTTTCTTTGCAAATGCCATACATATGGATACTGTTTTACAGAACCTTTATCTTATTATTATATAAAGATTAACATAACTCAGCAAGTTGTAGTATCCACGGTTACTGCAAATGCCAATTCATTAAATCCATGTGCAATGCATGTGGAGTCAATTTTGCCTCTACTTGGGGTTAAAATTTTTAAAAAAATAAAAAAAAATAATCATAATTATACAAAACCTTTACACTTTAAATCTTTAAGATTTTTAAATTTTATATATGTAACCTTTGATATGTGCAGCATCGTCTAGTTCTTTGTTTAATTTGATTTTAAGATCAATCGCTAATATCATTTTGAGCAGTTATGCTCAGGTGAGTAATAGCCAGCTTCAAGCTCTATGACACACCTTCTACGTAGAAAATTGTATTTTCGTAGAAAATTGTATTTTCTGTCACCTAATGTTACTTGTAATATCATACTTATTAGAAACTTGAAAGCTTAGCTTATTTTAATGCATATAAATAATTCCCAGTTGTTTTAGTCTATATGCCAGACTTCAAAAAACTGATTTTTTTTCAGCGAAGAATCATTCTAAGGTATTAGCTCAGAAGATGTGTCAGAATATAAGGTCAAATGTGAAAAGAAATGAAGATTTCTCCAATTATTTTATGCTACTTGATCCTTAGTATCTTTCAATTGGCACCGATACTTTCGAACATGACTAAACAATCCAGTGCCGTTATTCTTTTTGTTTTTTGTTGTTGTTTTTTTAATAGAAGGACAGATGGGTGATTTTAAGTACGTCGGGAATTTCCTTAGACCAAGAAACCATAAACTCTCCCTGTCGTTTCAAAGCTTTAATTGTTTCTAACCAGATTGTTTCTATCTTCATAAACTTTACACATTAACAACAGCAACTTTAACAATTTTTTAATTTCTTTCCATGAATTAAGGATTGTGGCAGTGGAAGAAAGAAAAGAAGTGATTTGTACAACGGACATACTGACACACTTATAGACGTACAAGAGAATTCCCGAGAGAAACGGCATGACGAAAAAGATGACGTAAAGTCCATCCGTATCCGGTTCCGGGTGAAAGGACCACCAACTGTGGGGCTTGAGTATCTAGAAAGTAAGAACAAGATATTATACGATGTTGTATTTACGAAGAAAGACAATACTTTATGATGACAGTTTTTAAATATCCAGATGGCGGGCTAAGACAAAACACGACTGACTGACTAAGACTAAAGTGTTTAGAATGGCCAATCATGTCATGAGTCATGTGATAAAGGTGGTGAAATCACTTCACACTTTAGGTAAACCTGTAATATATCAGAGCGGTCCAAGAAGAAAGTCGTTCACATGAATGGAAATACAATCTTTATTCCTTTAAATTTTAAGAAACAATTTTAAAATTTGTTTTTATGGAATTGATTTAGAATTTTGTTCATAGTTAACTTGATAAAAGAAGAGTCCCTACAAGTTGCCCATAAATGATATTATATTTTTGTTTTTTTGTTTTGAGTATTTCAAACCCACCAGAAACTTTTGACATCCCAAATTATGAGCGCTGGTCAGAACTCTAGGAAATATTCAGCAAGAAAAATTAATGCAAGCTGAGAGGGTTTGAGCACAAATTCAATTTGAAAATACCAACTATCTGTATCTAAACATTGAGACCGAATCTGTCTGTTATATCTGTTGTTGCTGTTGTCTTTTTATTTCATTCTTAATTATTGTTCGAATATGTTGTAGCTATTTATATTTTAATGTATCTCATTTTTATTGACCCCTTTCTGGTGGACATTTACGTGTTCATTAATTACTACCTCATTTCTTTTTCAGATGGCAGCCCTAAGCAAGTGTCTATCTGGAGTTATACCATGGCATTCACCGTCTGCATTGTGTATATCTATAGATTGTTCTATTGTTAACCTAGCGACATTCGTTACCATCTTATACATTGCCTATTCGTTATCGTTGTTCAAATGATTATTTAAACTTGTTGTCTGACCGAACTGCAAAATAAATACATATAAACTTCAAATTCTTTGCTTTCAGTATACAGTAGTATAATATAGAAACAAAACCAAAAACAGTAAGTCATATAAGTGTTCAAATTTACCAAGTTGAGATAATGACTACAAACACAGTGTTCAGAAAACGTGTATTAGAAGTGACTGAGTCTGCTTTCACTCCTTTGAAATATATACATAAAAGATACATACCAGTACAGTTGAAAATGTAATTCATGCCTAGGACAGATCATATTTGACTCTTCTCATTTGAAGAATCGTTTTGTCTGTGAATATATCTAACCAAAGGAATTTGTAATTCATGCCTAGGACAGATCATATTTGACTCTTCTCATTTGAAAGAATCGTTTTGTCTGTGAATATATCTAACCAAAGGAATTTGTAATTCATGCCTAGGACAGATCATATTTGACTCTTCTCATTTGAAAGAATCGTTTTGTCTGTGAATATATCTAACCAAAGGAATCGGATATTGTTAGTTTTTCTTAGGAAAAATTCTCAGCGCAAATCGATTTTCCATTAAGTATTGAGGGTCACTTTTATCACTACAATAACTTTTGTTAAACTAGTTCTGCAGAAAACTGTTAAGTACATTGTAATTAGTTTCTTAAGAAAGTTGTTGTTCTACAAATTAATTCTGCAACACAAAATGTCTAAGGTAAAGTATCTGGATTTTACAACGTGCTTAACATGCTCAACAATTTTGTACATTGTTTCACCATACTAAGGTGACCGACCGGCACCCCTCCAAACACACCCCACACACGCCTTTCTACCCAGTCCCACATCCCACTTCCGAGTAAGAATTATTTCAGTCATTGATAATGTGTCAAATTTCATTGACCTGCTTGATTCGATTGCATTCTCTGTAGCTAGTGTCGATAGTTAAGCATAGTTAACTTCTATTCTATAATATCAATGGAGAAGATGTCGCCGAAGCTGCGACTGCCGATTATAAGCTTAGTGCCTTCCAAGAAGCCCGGGTGTCTACTCTTTAAAGCAAAGACAACTCCATTCAAGCATCCACTCTGGTCTTAGACCGGAACTGAAACTGGTCCAATATTTAAACATGGCCCTAGTTTTTTACGATGAAAAGTGGAAATTGGGATACACAATACGAGACGTCGAAAAGCATTAATATCTAACGTTATTGAAAAGAATACCTTGATGTAACATATAGACTGTTACAGTACATGTTACCAGCTGTTGGAACTCCGTGAAGATTTTGAAGAATGAATCTCAGATTTCGAAGAAGTTAAGTTTAAAACCACAGTTGCTGAAAACACATTCTTGTAAGTTATCTTTAAAACGCTTCTTTTTTTCTGAAAAAGGGAGTGGGAAAGTGTTGGTGATAGTGTTGGTTAAGGCCTACAACTTGTTAAATTAGGCTGGTAATTGCTCATTTAACTTTTTTGATGTTCCAAGCTATGCTCCCCTGACAAAGCCCAGCGAGAATTGCGCTTTCAAGTCACTACAAATTTTCCTTCGCAATAAGTCTGACTAAAAGAATCAGCTTAAACGATATCATAGCGTACTCAAGGGCAGTGGAAATTAGTTCTTGCTACTGTGACTCTGGTGTAAAGCTGTTATCATATTAAGCGCGGTGAGTTGCCTCTGCATGTTTTGCTCTCGATGATTGCTTCCTGAAGTTCTTAGTAGTTAGTATACGTTCTATCCTAGTCCAGTTCTTCTACAGATATTCCCAAATTATTTACTTCAACTGCTAGTCTGAAAAGGTATTTCCATGACCACACTCTTCGCACGTACAGCCTTTAACAAACTTTAACGTCAGTGCGTCTCGTCGTAAATTTTGTTTTATTCTATTTTATTTTCACACTGAAACAACGCCATTCTAATTCGGCCTTTTGCTAGAAATTTAGTCAACCTTTTGCCAGAAGCTACGTAATAGTGTATTGTTTTTGGTCCCTTATTTCTTTGCTTGAACGTTATGTTATTGTTAGTCTCACTATTTCGCCTCCAAAGGTGAACCGAAGTTATTGGTTGACATTTTACTGTTGTTCACCTATACGTATCACTTTGACCTGCTTCTGCCTACGCGGATTCGCCCAATCTTAAGTGGTTGGGCGCATATTTTCGTTTGTTGTCCTATATTTTACAGCGTTTACAAACAATAATATAACTAATATATAATAAAATAATATAAGCATATAAGTATATCTGAAACGCTTGTTTTGTATCTGTTTATACGCAATTTTATTTATTTTTTTGCAATCGGATTATCCGGGTGATGAAGAAAGTACGTAATGATGTAATTGCTGCAGAGGAAATTATCCGAGGCGTTCCTTCCGTGAGATTTCCGCGCGGTTACATGCAGTTTAAAATTAGGATTAAAGGTTTTTTTTTAAGAAAGCACCAACATAAAATGACCTGTAATAGGGAATGCAACTTCCCGTACACAGTGTGTGTTGTAGTTCTAGTAGCCTAATTAGAAATATTCAGTAAGAATTTCATAGATTTCAATTAATTTCTGCAATAAAAGTATTTTATGCAAAGATGGGCATAGTATGTCTTTAAAGAAACGATATTTTCTAATCGCTGTGACTGCGAACAAGTTGCTACTAGAAGATTATTCCACCATTTTGTTGTCAACGCAACAAGCAAGTCTAAACATTTTAGCATGTGCAAGTCCTTGTAAGTAGTTAGGAAACGAAGTGCCAGAAAAATCATTCTAGGTGGGCGAATATAAAGAATTCTGTGCCTTAATCTTTCCAGTAATTTCAAACTTTTTTTTTACTCTGCTCATGATCGTGCTAAAAGTCTATATTTAATATGAGTAGTTTCATGAGACAATTTAGGTGATTGTCTTGGATTCACAGTGCGCTCATTCTAATATGAAATGTATTTAAAAATACCGTTTCAATATCAATGAAATAAAAAATAGCATTAACAACAAATGGAAAAATAATCGTTTAATAAATTTTCAAAAGCCTGAGTAAGTAAAGGTTAGGCGCCGAGCCGGAACACTCTTCCGAATGATTTAATTTGAAACAAGCTCGCCAAATCCGGCTTCCGGCGGGATTCACGTTTTGCCAAAAAAAGAATATATTTGAAAATTTAAAAGATACAGAACCTTTAATTCTGGACAACTTGTCTAAAATGACCAGGTAATATGTACTTCCGTCTCGTATGATGCATGCCTCATGATATAGGCATATATTTCAGTATACGTTGCTATCATGAGAATGGTTTGTAACCAGTTTTCGGATAAGAGAAATCGGATTGCCTGGGTTGAATGTAAAATATTATATCTTAAGTTTGATTCATCCTTGACATATCTATGAAAATGTTCTTTAAATAGGACAGGTATCATTTCCAGTACAAGATACCACTGATAGACAATATTCTTAGTTAATTACTTCCCCTAATTTAGTTATTCCTAATGGATAGATTTTTGTTATATCTCAAAATGATTTACCAACAAATCAGTAACACGACAAATCGGTTACATGATTTTATATAGTGAAAAATTGGAGAAATCTGTAACAATAGAAATATTGCATATACCGAGAACGGTGATAAGGTAGGTGTGAAAAGGCACATGGGGGTTAGATATGATGTTCTGACAGTTTTTATTTAAAAATCTGTCTTTGATCAAGAAGAGTGAAAAACAAACTTCTTTTAATTTTAAACATAAAAGCGCTATCAAAAAGTTTTTTCTCCTTTCATCCTAAAAGTAACTATGATTATAATATTATCGAAGCAACTTTAATGATTTAAACAATGATAATTGCATGACAAACACAAATTATATAACAAAGTTTTTTCTCTCTTTTCATCCAAAAAGTAACTATGATTATATTATAGATTAAACTTTAATAATTTAAACAATGATAATTGCATGACAAACACAAATTATATAATTACCTGCTGAGACAAACTAATAGGCCTAACTTCATTAACGACCGACACGTGTTATATGCAATATTTCTATTGTTACCGATTTCTCCGATTTTTTACTATATAAATTCATGTTACCGATTTGTCGTGTTACCGATTTGTTCGGTAACGCTCAATATTATGCGGCAACTTTACAACTTAAATCAGTCAGTTATTGACTAAATAAAAAATAGAAGTAGACTGACAGACAGGCAAAAGGTTTATTCACCAAATAAATTTCTGGTTAACTAATTTGCTTTTTAACAACATTGTTGTTTGACTATTACAAATCAGCTACCAGATGTAAGCATGAAACACTAATTGGCAGATGTGTTTTCAAATTCATTAACAAGAAGTGTTGAAACTAGACTTAAAACCTTTGGATTATTTTCACAGCTAGCATCTTAATTTTTATGTGAACACTACATTTGTTCCATTTCCTATTTTCTAAACTTTAATTAGATCCCAACATCAAGGGGTTAACTTATTTTAGTTTTAACACAGGGAGGTTAGTTTAGTTTATACCAAATTCATTTTAGTTCGATTGTGTAGGAAGCTTTTAGCTTATAGACACACTCTCGAATCCGTTCCTGGAACTAACCAGTACTAAGCAATGAGTGTAAAGTTTCTTGCTCAAGGAAACAACTACCACTACCAGGGAGGTTTTGTTATGCTTACCTTCAGTTGTTTAAGCTGGTAGGAATTTTTTCTGTTTTGGCAATGATGGATCTTAAAGTAGATCAGACATAAAATTTAATCACAGAATATATCAATTTACACACCTTTCTTAAGAAGGTAAACAATCTTTTATGAAATAACTTTTGTACAGCATTATTGTCTCATCTTAAGGCTTCTAAACTTTATAACACTGACAGGAATCTTAAGTAGCACAAAAGGCTACTGACAAAAGCTTGTATTTGTATGGGATTATTTTTAATTCATCACTATTATGATTGCCATGGTGCTCACATTAGAAATACTTTCTATTTAGTATCTTGGTGCTTATCTGGTCTTCTATAATGTTACTCATTATGCTTGCTTGAACAAACAATTTGATATATTGATTTCATAATTTTCGGGCTCCATGCTTTCTGCATAGGTGTGCATTATTCATGTTAAATGTGTATATTTGATAATACAACATAGGTTATTTTGATGGTGTATGACTTCAACCATATTCACAAAAATAATTAAGACAATGCAAAAATACCATTTTAGAGACTTTTGAAAAGGTAGAAAAAAGTCAGTACCTTAAGAATTTGGATCCTATAATACCACAGGGAAACTTGCAGTGTAAAACAATTCATTAACAAATTCCAGTGTTCTTATTCACTAAGTGTGTTGTATACCTCCAGAATTTTATAGAACTTTTGAGTAGTTTTCACTGCTTTGAGATAAGATCCTCTGTGCTGAAAGGTAGCCTCATAACTAAAAAGCCACATTAGATCTGATTTGAATAAAGCCATAGAATATTATGGGCTAACTGTTAGATATGTCTGTCAACTGAAAACAGTTATATCTGTTTTGTGTTTTATCTTATACTACAGGGGAGGGAGGACAGAACTTGGAGACATCACTCCACACAACATTAAACAGTTGAAGAGATTAAACCAAGTTGTCTTTCCTGTAACCTATAATGATAAGTTCTACAAAGATGTTCTTGAAGTTGGAGAACTTGCAAAACTAGGTAAGTGTACATTTGTCAGGTATTGTGTGTCAGTACATTGTACCCTTGAAACCTTATACTGTAATTGTCAAGTGCTGGACATCTGTTTTCCCCCAAAACCAAACATTGTATGGATTGAAGCTGTTTAAAGTACTAAAAATGTGATGTGTTACATACACAGAGGATTGTGGTATTCTGCATCTTGTTAAATCATTCTTGATAATTCTTGATTGAACATTAACATTAATTGCTGCACCATTACAGAAAGATTTCAAGTGCTTAACTTTAACCGATACAAACTGTTTGAAGTAGAGCGTTGAAACGCAGATTAAGTTCGTATGTTTAGTATTGACTGTCCAGTTGAGTATCACATTTTCAAACATATACACAGTATTTGTTCACTGGTTAGAATAATTTAGAAAACAAGAAATAATAAAGCACTTTGTTCAGAACTTATAAGAGCTGGGTGCTTTTAGAAATCTATTACCTATCTATTATATGAATAGGTTTATTTTACCATTAATTGATTGCACCAAGATACATGTACATATAACATCCTGATTGCCTGCCACAGTGCTTTGTTAAAGCTTACCTGATTTTGGGCCTTGGAAATGTAAGCATACCTCAGCAGAGGAGTATTCTAAATATTTCAGCATACTATAATGACATTGTGGTTGGAGCAGTGTGTTGCAGGGTAGATACCTCAGAGAACCAACGTCGGCTCTATATTATGACACTAGGTGCCCTTGCCCCTTATCGTAGACTTGGTATAGGTTTGTATCCACATGTCACTTTATACTAGTTAGTTATGTTTGGTGTCATGGAAGAGTTGATTTAATTTAGTTCTGGTCAGCCTTCAACAGAGTCAATTATTAATTCTGGTAGGCAGTCTCACACCTGTTGTTCCAAAGAAACTGCCATCTTAAAATTGTAAGGTTGATCTGTCAACCTAAAACTTTTACCTCCAAGCAATGGGGAGTTATAATAGCTTCCAGATCAGCAAGGTACCTAATTCTGTATCCATTTGTCTTTATGTTGAAGTGAAAGAAGGTGTGTCTGGTTTATAGTTTATTACTAATATTTTTCATGCATAACACATTTAGTATTCAGAATGCTCTGTTGAAAACTCATGAAAAAGTTAGTTTATCTAAGATTTTGGAAATGAATATCATTTATTTAGGAGTAGTCATGTCACAATATAGGATCTTGTTACATTTTATCTGTAATATCTAAAGAACATGTTACCTTTTCATTTTTTTGTGAGTGTACATCCAGCCTTGCTGTAATTGCAGGACTCATCAGTTATAGTATGGTGTGCACTCTCTGACATTTGTACTAAATAACTGATCTCAGTTTTTTACACTAGTCTGTAAAGTAATTTCAGTCATTTTTCTAATACATGGAAATGCATTTAGAGAATTCAGTCAGTAAAGTTCTCTCTCACTTCAGCTCTTGGAGTGTTCCAAGATGAGGTTATTTTGGTCAGTTTCTGTTTATCCATTATAGTGAGTTACTTCCCTTAGACTGCAAAGTTTCTATGATATTTTTTTCAGGAACTGTGATGCTAGAACATGTACTTAGTATCTGTGAAAAGGATGGCAATTATGACAATGTATTCTTGTGAGTATACTTAAATATTACCAATGACGATATGATTAGATTATCCTGGCCGTAATCCATGTTGAAAGCTGTTTCGTAAATTCTGACCATACATAATGTGTATCTGTCACAGAGTCAGAAAAATTATGTACCTAGGGCGAGACTCAAACCTGTGACCACCCATCACATTGCCACCCCCCCCCCCCCCCCCCCCAAAAAAAAAAATGCAATTAGTACCAAAAGGAACTTCCCAAAATGCAATTTCACTCATCTTAAGAACCAGCAAACGTACATTTTTTTTGTAAGTTTTCTATTATTGTTCTTGTAGGACCAGTGCCACAAAGAGAAATGAGATTTTGAGCTAAATTTTACAAAATAAATTATTTGTCCTAGTTTCAGAGGCATCCTTCCTTTTGCCTCATGTAAGGTTGGAATGGATTATTGAAGAATTAGAAGATTTCAGAACTACTGAAGTGTTGTTTTGATCTTGTTTTCAAGTCTGTCATCCAAGGGAAAGTACAGTACCAGTCAGTTTAAATGGAAAGTGATTTCAAGTGTCATAATGTTTCTGTTAATTTTCAGTATACATACAGTTTCTCACATTTGTATTTCAGACATGTACAGGTCAACAATGAAGGTGCAATCAAATTTTACGAAAGGCATGGGTTTGAGATCGTAGAAGAAAAGAAGAATTATTACAAACGAATTGAACCTGCAGATGCATACGTGTTGCAGAAAACATTCAGGCAGAAATCCGACGCGAAACAATCTGATAATAAACAGTCATGAGAGAATTATCAATTAGTGCTTATTAATTAATTAACTAATTGCCTTTGAGGTTAGAAATGTACGTGTGTTTGTGAATCGTAAAAGTTTTTTTTTTTTCTTTTCTTTAGACACTGCTTATGTATGCATTGTTTGTAGGGTCCAGTCTATCAATAAACAGACTGCTGCAATGCTTAAACTGGTATTCGAGAAAAAAAAGTAAATTAATATTTGATTGAATATGTTTGATAAGGATTTACTTGTTTTTACATCAGTGTTATTTTTTTGTGATTTAAGACACTTGTAACAATTTTGGAGTAAATGTTCAATTAAAAGATTCACAGAATATTTGAAGAAGAGCTTTTTTTAGTTCAGGTTTTTTAAGGCAACAAAATTCATACTACCGTTAATAACCAAACATAAGTCTTGTATATCTCTAAAAAAAGTCTAAAGCCTAAAAAAATTTTTTACCAGAAGAACTTGAAACTATGAATGCTTTATTTGTAACTAGATTTTTGTGTAAAATTGTAGTTCTATGGCAAACAAAAGAGCAATGACCTAATCTTATTTTCCTGGTACTCAATGTGATGAATGTCATAACACCTAGACTGGGTAGGTTTCTGTCTGGGTTCAGCCCCTGTCTGTTTAAATCACAGTATCCAAGACATATACTATTTGGTACTAACTGAGCACATTCGATTACATTTCATGTCTGAACATAAATAAGGTTGATGCTAACAGATTATTCAGTGTAAATAGTTGAAGATTATATTTCTCTTTGAAATAATTTTGGTTTTGGCAAAATAGTTAAAAAAATGTCGTAAGTAATTTTGCAGAAATGTTTGTTTAAAAAATACAGTTATTGTTATATTCTATTAAGAAGCTTTGATTGTAATGAGCTGTTATCTAAGAACTGGGGTTAAACTTGAAAGGTATATGAAGGTTGAATAGTGTTCATTTATGTAGAACGTTTATTGACTAAAAACATCCTTTAAAGGAGATGTCCAGTCCTTACATCAACTAACAGTTTGTTACGATACAGAGGTCATAAGTCGCATTTTTTTCTACTACAACTTTGTAAGTTTACATGTAAATAAACTATGTTTTCTATAGAAATATTGCTCAGTATTCGTTTTATTCAATCCCTAGGATACACTTAACTAAGGTCGAAAGATTAAAAGGTATCAAATTTGCCACATCTAGCACCTAGGGCGCTTAGAAAATTTGAGAAGGGGGCATTTAATGGGTACTTATATGAAACCTACTGTCTAGTTCAAGAAGCAAGAAGCAAGAAGTTCAGTTAATCAAAACTGGAAGTTTAATTTGCCAGACAGTAGTAAGTCTGTACATGCCTAACAAAATGGAAAAGAAATGATGTTATCTTCTGGCCCAGCTATACTTGTAAAATTATTTGAAACAGTGATATAGAAAGGTGAGTGAGGTTTATTTACAAAATTCCTACTGCTAAAATGGGAGATTGTTTATTCATTTGCAGGTCAAAAAATGTGGGACATCTATAGGGGCATGGGAGCTAGATGGGGCGAATAGGGTAATGCTTGGACAGCAGTGATTTCTAAAATGATGGCATGATGAAGAAATAGATTTTACTGTTCAGTTTTGAGGATTTTGAATTGTGATACAAAAGTACTGACAAACAGACTCTTGTTCTGAACATAATGCATCCACACAAAAAAGAAGTCCATCTCCAGTACAAAACCCTTCAATGACTCAGTTCTCGTGTTATTACATCAAATAGTTGATGTATATATTTTTGATAGACAATAATTCTTGTCTGTTTAGTTGTGATGGCTTAACTTTCTATTTGCATCTGGCATGTAATTTGTTGTGGTCGAGTGCATACTTGCCTATAATTTTATAAATACAACCTCTGACAACTGCGTCAGAACCTGAGTTTGAATCACGTTTTTGTGGTCTTTCTCAAGATGCATTGCAACTTTCATGTCCTTAAGAATGTGTGTACTGTGTCTCTCTCATATTCAAGTGGAAGTCAGTGTTAATTAAAAATAAAACGTTATTTCAAAAGAATATTTCATGTTTTTTTTTAACAGGACTTTATACAGTCAACTATTGTAAATTCATTTAAAATGATGAATTTGTAAAACAAATCAATTCTGTTGTTAGAATAAATTCCAAAATGGTTATTGTCTGATTTCATTAGCAAGTGTGACAGCTGAAAACATTAATGACTGCTTGAGAGCGACTTCCCATCCACAGTACAAGCTTGTAGATACAGACTTGATTGATGTTATCACAACCCCCAAGAAAAATCTCCTTACAGCTCATTGACATTGTTGGCCAAATGATTGTGCACAGTTTTAGTGGAAACCTTGGCATTATGAGATTGCAGCAAGATTTCCTATGTGTTGATTTGAAATATACTGGTCCTGAGCAGAAGTTACTTCATGCAGTCAGTCGCTTAGCAGTAAGTCGTCAGTTCTTGAGAGGTGGACAAAGTGCTTTCTCGGACTCCTGGCCGACAGTACAGGAAAGCAAGCTCTGCTGTAGGGACACCTTCCTCCAACAACCCAATGCCTCTCACAAAGTTTGTGGCTCTGAATTTCTTTCATGAAACCTATGTTTTCAAAATATTTGAGGAAGGCTTGCAATGCAAGAAGTAGGACTGGATATATTGATTCTGTACACCACACGGAAATCAATTTTTCAGCTGACCAAAATTTGATTTACAGATTAATTGACTGGTATACACACATAATCAGGTAATATTGGAAAAAAAAAATGTTTAGTTCGTTATTTCTCTCTCTATCCTATTAAGTTTGGAGTTCAGTAAGATGATAATTTTTTACCTTGACTCCTACTTGAAACATTTCCTAATTTCCCTTCTTTTTATTTTTGTATGGCAACTTTGCAAGCCATATATTAATGAAGGTGATTAACTTCAAAATATTTGATGAATTGCTCCTCCAACAGATCAGCTTACGAGTACAGGAGAAAAAACTAAGGCACAAAATATTCCCCTACCATTACAGTACTATAATATTTCATCCAGATTCAATGATGGCAGGTAGAGGTGTACAAAGATAATTTTCAGTGTGTGCAGTATCTCCGTGGTGTTAGAAGCAAGACTTCAACACTTTTATTTGCAGTATCTGTCAATTATACTTCTGTTATGTCTGCAGTACCCTTCATTTATATTTCAGTTATGTATGCAGTACCCTTCAATTGTACTTCAGTTATGTCTGCAGTACCCTTCAATTATACTTCAGTTATGTCTGCAGTACCCTTCAACTGTACTTCAGTTGTCTACAGTACCCTTAAATTGTACTTCAGTTATGTCTGCAGTACCCTTCAATTGTACTTCAGTTATGTCTACAGTACCCTTCAATTATACTTCAGTTATGTCTGCAGTACCCTTCAATTATACTTCAGTTATGTCTGCAGTACCCTTCAACTGTACTTCAGTTGTCTACAGTACCCTTAAATTGTACTTCAGTTATGTCTGCAGTACCCTTCAATTGTACTTCAGTTATGTCTACAGTACCCTTCAATTATACTTCAGTAATGTCTGCAGTACCCTTCAATTATACTTCAGTTATGTCTGCAGTACCCTTCAACTGTACTTCAGTTGTCTACAGTACCCTTAAATTGTACTTCAGTTATGTCTGCAGTACCCTTCAATTGTACTTCAGTTATGTCTACAGTACCCTTCAATTATACTTCAGTTATGTCTGCAGTACCCTTCAATTATACTTCAGTTATGTCTGCAGTACCCTTCAATTATACTTCAGTTATGTCTGCAGTACCCTTTAATTATACTTCAGTTATGTCTACAGTACCCTTCAATTGTACTTCAGTTATGTCTGCAGTACCCTTCAACTGTACTTCAGTTGTCTACAGTACCCTTCAATTGTACTTCAGTTATGTCTGCAGTACCCTTCAATTATACTTCAGTTATGTATGCAGTACCCTTCAATTATACTTCAGTTATGTCTGCAGTACCCTTCAATTATACTTCAGTTATGTCTGCAGTACCTTTCAACTGTACTTCAGTTGTCTACAGTACCCTTAAATTGTACTTCAGTTATGTCCGCTGTACCCTTCAATTGTACTTCAGTTATGTCTGCAGTACCCTTCAATTATACTTCAGTTATGTCTGCAGTACCCTTCAATTATACTTCAGTTACGTCTGCAGTACCCTTCAATTGTACTTCAGTTATGTCTGCAGTACCCTTTAATTGTACTTCAGTTGTCTGCAGTACCCTTCAATTGTACTTCAGTTATATATGCAGTATCCTTCATTTGACTTTCAGTTGTGTCTGCAGTACCCTTCAGTTGTCTGCAATACCCTTCATTTGCACTTCTGTTATACCTGGAATACCCTTCATCTGTACTTCACTTATGTTATCATTTAGTTGTAATCTAGTCATTTATGCAATACCCTTCAATTATACTTCAGATATGTATGCAGTACCTTTCAGTTGTAATTAAGTTATACATGTATATGCAATACCATTCTGTTGTACTTCAGTTATGTATGCAATACCATTTAGTTGTACTTCAGTTATGTATGCAATACCTTTTAATTGTTATTCAGTTATGTATGCAGGCTTTTCATCCAATGATAACTGGAAATTAAATTATAAACTTATTTGGTTTTTATGCCCCCAAAGGTAGGCATATAGTTTTGAAATGTCCGTCCGTCATTCCGTCCGTCCGTCCGAAAACTTTAACATTGGCAAAAACTTCCTTAATGTAGGTGGATTTACTTCATACTCGAACACAACATTCCTTTAGACAAGACCTTTCCACTGACCTATATTTATTTAAACTTGACCCCTGAATGACCTTCACCTTGAAGATCCAGTTGTCCAAAAACTTTAACATTGACCATAACTTCCTTATTAGTAAGTGGATTTACTTCATACTTGGACACAACATCCCTTTGGACAAGACCTTCCCACTGACTTATACTTATTTGACCTTGACCCCTGAATGACCTTCACCTTGAAGATCCAATTGTCCAAAAACTTTAACATTTACCATAATTTTTTTATTAGTAAGTCGATTTACTTCGTACTTGGACACAACACCCCTTTGGACAAGACTTTCCAACTGATCAATATTTATTTGACCTTGACCCCTGAATGACCTTTACCTTAAAGATCCAATTGTCCAAAAACTTTAACATTGGCCATAACCTGCTTATTAGAAAGTCAATTAACTTCATACTTGGACACAACACCCCTGTGAACAAGTCCTTCCAACTGACCTATATTTATTTGATCTTGACCCTTGAATGACTTGTCTTCAGCCCAAAGTCAAAGCACCACTTCGGTGGCATTGTCATCTTACAGTGACAGTTCTTGTTTGTTCTTAAAAAAAGAAAAGAAATGTATTCATGTATCTGGCAAAATTATCCCCAAAAAATTGAATAACTTTCTTTGTTAGAGATTACTTACATATGTTTTGCAACTCCACCTACACCCATGGGTGGATTGAAACCAAATCGCAAACAAAATACACCATGATGCGTTGTTGTGCAAGAATTAAAGAAATTTTTTCTCTGATCAGTTTTCACTGGATTATTGCCCTTTGTTAGTTTTTCATACATGCCATATATATCTTCTGCGTGCAACTCCTCCTACACCCATGTCTAAATGTTAGCTCCACTTTTCAAAGAAAAGTGTCAGTGTTGGTTAACCTTTTCAGGTTTTTGTTCATTTCTCAGAAACGATCAAAGAAAAACTTCAAATTAAGAATACATGTTCACTGTCAAAATGCGACACCATTTCTTACGGGCAGATAACCTTTAAATTTATTTTTAAAAAGTTATGCCTCTTTTTCAACTTAAAATTTCTTGGTTAACCTTTTTGTTTATGTCCATTTCTCAAAAAGTGTCAAAGATATTCCTCCAAACTTGGAATACTTGATCAACAGCAAGACCCCTACAAAGATTGTTGGTACCCATGTCCCTGGGGTCAAAATTAGCTCCACACCAGGGGTCACTTGATTTTGCTTAGACCCTCCCCCTCCCCAAATAAACAAGAGGGCCATGATGGCCCTTAATTGCTCACCTGAGTCTCATTGCTCATGTTACAAGTATCGTTATTGGTTGTTATGGGTGTTTGTTGTTCGCAAGTTTGAATAAGTTTGAAATAAGTTTGAAGACTCTGGGTGTAATGGTACTCAAATTTTTTGGCAGAAATAGTTTTACTCTACAGGTCCCAGTGAACTTGACCTTGGACCCAAAAACAATAGGGTTCTTCTGATATAATTACCCTATGAAGTTTGAAGGTTCTGGGTAAAACGGTACTCCAGTTACTGAGCAGAAATAGTTTTCACTCTACAGGTTCCTGTGACCTTGACTTTTGACCTACTGACCCCAAAAATGATAGGGTTCTTTTACTGAGTAAAGACAATCATACTATGAAGTTTGAAGGCTCTGGGTAAAATGGTACTCCAGTTACTGAGCAGAAACAGTTTTCACTCTAGAGGTCCTTGTGAACTTAACCTTTGACCTATGGACCCTAACAGGGTTCTTCTTATACAATTATCCTATAAATTTTGAAGGCTCTGGGTGTAATGGTACTACAGTTACTCTGCAGAAATAGTTTTCACTCTACAGGTTCCTGTGACCTTGACCTACTAGCCTCAAAAACGATATGATTCTTCTATTTGGTAAAAGCAATCATCCTATGAAGTTTGAAGGCTCTGGTGAAATGGTACTCCTGTTATTGAGTGGAAACGGTTTTCACTCTAGAGGTCCCTCTGACCTTGACCGTTGATTTATCGACCAAAAAAACAAAAGGTTTTTTTTTCTACTCAATAAGGGCAATAACCCTGAGAAGTTTAAAGGCTGACACATTTTGAAAGAGGTTTATTTGTAAGGCGAAGTACTCTTAGCCTATCAAGCAAATAACAATATATCCATTGTTTTCCCTGGTAATGAATTCCCTTTCTGTGATGAATTCCCAATTGTTGGGGGCATCAGTGTCTCACGGACAAGTCTAGTTTTAACAGATATTTATTCACCATAGTTTGGCTAGTTCCTTGGCTAATTGAAAGATGCATTTTCTTTAGTGTGCCTATTGGGTAGTACAAAATTCCACAGCAAGAAGGGTCTAAATTGATATCCACAACTTTTCAGTATTTCAACTGTCTATAACTCTGATACAGTGGTCACAATATAAAACGTTCAGTAAGACGTACGGTATGTTATTAACCACATTATGTCTGATACCACAGTTACAACTAGAAAGCTTGTGTATCATTGTAACAAAGAAAAGGAACACTGTTAATAATGTTTTTGGTCATGTTTTATTTTTTCATCATTTGTTATAAATTACTTTATATACAATTTAGTTTGTGATGATGTACAACAATTTTACTACAAAGATTTACACATACAGACATGTCTTTGAACAGTCTGACACTCTGGCCTATCACACATCACACAATCATGTCATGTAACAGTCTTCCTTTGTACTATCATGTCCTGTCACACTTTTTTCACACTTCCTGACACTTGCATCTTTCTCAAGCACACCTTTTCCAGACATTCTAATTCCTTAATATTTTGTTTTTGGAATATGAAACTTCAAGTTTTAGTCATTAGTTATGTTTACATTTTTTTCAGTTCATCTGTAATATGTGTAATATCAAAATGTATAAATTACTAAAATAGCTAGAAAATGCCTGCAAATAACAAGACTAGTTAAACTTAAAAGTCTTGTTTTGAGATTCTGTTCTAATCATGAACATATAACTTACGATCAGCAGATTTCAGTAAAAACAACAGAGGTACTGGCCTGTGAATATTTTGAATATACATGTATATGTAAAGTAGGTATGAATCCTAATGCAGTATACAATTCCAATTATTAAATGGCTTAGTTTTTCAATTCATTTTTTGGCTATTGATTAAAAGATCAAAAATTCTGCTGAAAATACTTCAATATCATAGTTAAAACCTGCAAACATACACACACTCACACAGAATCTTACTCGCTAAAAATCTAAAATATCACATTTTTCATTTGAAACATTATACAAATAGCCTGTGTGCTGACAAGTATGTTAACATATATAATGACACAATGATCACATATATTCACAAATAATGACTGAATCACCAATCATGCATGTGTTTTCTTATTAACAACAAAATTCTAATATAAGTGCCTTCTGGACACTTTTTTCCTTGCTGAATAAAAAAATTAAATTTTCCTGTACTGTAAATAAAACTAAATGCAAGTCGTCACTGTGGGATATTTCTTTTTCATTATAATTCAGACCTTGAAGAAAAGTAAGTATGGTAAGATTTTTTCGGTCATTCTTCTTGAATATTAGATAAACTGTATTAATAATCATGCAAAATATCTTCAATGTTTCTGGTTCTGTTCATAGCTATCACAAACAAATACATTTTTTTCATAAAATTTGTGTGTACTGAAAACACATGTATGACTTCCTAACTTAACATATGACACCAGTGATCACACAATCAAATTCACACAGTAACTGTGTGATGAAATGAAAGAAATGTTTGTTGCCATGGTAACATTTTTCCCCAGAAATTAAGGTTTTACTAAATTCAAAAACTAAACATCTATGATTATATTTAATTCAAATTTCTCTAGATGGTTCATCTTACTTTTCTTCCTCTAACATAACTCCATCAATCAGCTCTCTCATCAAAAATGTCAAGGTTATTTGGATTCAAATTTATAAAATATTTTTAAATGAAATAAAATATGCTTGTAAATACATCTTAATCAGACAAACTGAAAGAAAACTTGTGTAATTTTATGAAAGCGTAATAAAATACACTTCTGGTAAAAAAAAAAGGTGTGTACTTGGGAAATCGATTTTCTTTATTTCCATGGCAACAAACTGTATCATGAACATATAATACTGAATATCAGGTCTATACAGTATACACTGCAAGCTTTTTAATTCAGAAGGCATTTTTACTGTTTAAAAGAAATTTTGTTTGTTATAAATATTACCTGTTTTCAGACAGTCACAAGTGAATACCCATGGAAAGCAGTAACTCGATATATTGCAAGAAAATGATTTAATAGTTGAAAAACCTCAACACAAACTTTCACTCTCTTCCAGTACTTATAAAATATCTGTTATACATGTTAAATCTACATACAATCAGAAGTGAGATCAAAATGCCTTCAAGAATTTCAAAGCCCAGCTGTTCTTGAAACCATACTTTTAACAAAGGTACTGTAACCAGTAAGTTTCATACATATACAGTTTAGAAACTTTAAAGTTTTTTTCAACCTTCTGTGAAATATCTTTTAAGTCATAAGAGAACATAATTTATTATATACATGAAAATATTTCAAGATGTCACAGCACTGTTACAGTTTCGACTTCCTGTAAGTCAACACCTTCACAAAAAGTATGGCAGTTGGAACATAAAACAATGTACGAATACAACAATATATAATTTAATGATTAACAGTAACTCAAAGTTAATTTCTCGTTATAGCACATTATTATAATCAACTAACGTCAATACCCAGGTTGTGATTCACAACTTTACCCTTTATTCGCTAAATCAACTGAATGACTTACAGACCAAGGGAATTCCCTGAATGTATTTATAAATACTTAGCACGTGTTAACACAGTAATTGCATAAACTTAACGCTAGGTTTTAACTTAGAAAGAATCTTTTACTTGTGTTTGATACATAAATATATTGATTGTGATGTTTTGTTGTTAGTCCAAGGCTGTTCATTTAAATGGAATCTTGGCCTAAAAGTCATTCATGAGATTCAACACAAAATGTCTAATACACAAAATACAAAATAACATTATAGTGAAAAGAATGCCACTAGTTCAGTATAACATCGGCAAAAAAATATGTTCATCTTAAGAAAAACACACACCGTGTTCTGACTTATCTGAGGTATCAAAAGTCCAATGGAACTTTTCAGCTGTTTACCTATTTTTTCTTAGAAAATGTAATATTCAAGGAAAGAAATCTGCATTTCATCTTTAAAGAATACTTATACTGTATAGAAATCCATTCATATTATTCAGAATAATGCACTGAACAGAAAAAATGAAAGAAGAATTTGAAAAAAAATCTCCTCATGGTTAGAATAGTTTTTCATCCTTACCATGCTTAATAATGGACTTATCTGTCTTTCAATTTGGGCAGTTCCATTAATTGTTAAAGCGGGTGCTTATTAAAAATATACTGACTGAATGGCAAATAGTACTGCTCGGTAAGGCAGAGTAAAGGTTAATCTGGACAGTTGTATCATAAAGGTTAATCTGGAGAGTTGTACCGTAACTGGCAGAATGAAATTTCTACTAACGTAAAAAAAACAAGTCATACTGCATTAACTGCTGAAAGACACTGACGCTGTTGTTTAAGATACACTATCATTAGTCAAAATCAGAATGTCTTTTCCTTTAGAAAACATACAGTCAGAAAGTAGGATTTCAAAATGAATGTGGGGGCAAGTACTCCTAATACTGTATTAGAGATAATATTCGCAAAAAAAATACCCATATTTGGTGCTGCAACATCATATTCATCAGAAGTTTCAGGGTAAATTTTTAATTTGAGGACAAGTAAAGAGGTAATGTCTCTAATGCTACTTTGCATTTTCCTTTCACATAAATCAGATAATTTAATACAGTTTGCTACATTACAGTAAAACAGGTGAGATTCAAAATAAGCTGCCATTTTTTATCAACAAGCATAATTTCAAGTTTCACATCTTGTATTTTTCAATTTGAATTAAATCTTGGATCTTTTTCTTTCGAGCATCGGTAAAACATTGTTTCGAGCACACTTTTTTCAAAATTCCAGCAAGACTATTTAGTTAAATGCAATGCAACTAACTTGAAACTGAGTTAAACAAATGATGAAATCCTGTTTTCTAACACATTACAATAGACATTTTAATATTCAAAGAAGCAAAAACACACTCTTCTTTTGGTTTTTTAAAAATAAAATACCTTCTTTGGTATAAACTTCATAAATACTTCACATATAACTTACATTTCATCACACTGCAGTGAAACATCAAAGAAGCAAAGATATTAATGTGTCTAACTCCATAAGTGAAACTTTTCAAATATCTCTTATGAAAATGTACAAAATTTATCTTTATTCTGAAAATCTTTGTGATTAAATACCAGTAGTATTTCCACAGTTCGTTTTTTTTTTATATCTGTCTCTTAAAGTTTCTATTTTGTTATCCTGCAGCAGTTAATAACTAGGTCTTTATTCTGAGAAAAGTTATGGCAAAGGAAGTCATTGAAATCATCTTTGTAAAAGACAATAAACATTACACTTAAAACTGTAGACTTAAATTTACCAAAGTTCTTCATGACGTTTCATTACATTATGATGAGATGTAACTCATTATGCTAAATTTTTCAAAAATATTTTTCAGTAATAATCAATCTTAATATTTCTGTCTTCCAGAAGGAATAAGTAACTATTGCTAAATCGAGTTATATATAGCCATTGCAATCTCTGTGAAGTGTCACAATGTAAATCTTCCTGGTACTTGCAGAAAGGGTGTCCCTTTTTCCCCCAATACTTTTGTGTCAGTATTAAATGCATTATTTGGTATCAAATATTATCACATTAGTAAGCACCAATCAGAACCTAGCAGTCCATTCTCTGCTGAACAGTGTTTCTTGATGCACAACATGCATACGTCTTTCTATAAGTTTAAAAGAGAGAAAAAAATTCCTGAGGGATTTGCAAACTCATGCACAACACCATTGCATAAATCCATCAAGAAGACTGCCTTTTGTGAAAAAAAAAAAAAAAAAAAAAAACTAAGTAAAAATTCTCGTTAGAATCTCAGGTGAAATAAAATATTGCAGATTGCGCATTTATAATGTCTGTAGATCCAAGGTCATACAGCATTAGAACACGGAACTAATGCATCAATCTCGGAGTTTGTGTTAACAGTCTGAGTATTATCAGCAAGTCGACCAGAGTCCTGTGATGAGGATATTGCCTTGTTACTCTCTGACAGCTCCATCGTGCCATCTGAAATAAAACAAACATTGTGTTGATAAAAGATGAAATTATTTCCTCATATGAAAGAAACACAAGCAAATTTCTAAAAAATCTTGAGTGTAGTCCGGCAAAATTCTCTAAAGTATATATACTTATATAACCCATCTCTCTAGTGAATGAACTTGCTAACCTTAAATAACATGCGCAAATTGACTTCGTTAGTGGGTGTTAAACTGAATTAAACCACTATGTACTTTCTGATAACCAAATAGAAACCTGTTTTGAATGAAATAAGCAGTTGTGTAAATTATTGACTATTCATATGAATTTGTATCTTGATCTACAGAGGTTTCTTCTTTAAGTTATATTTTAACAAATAATTTCATATCTATAGTATATCTATAAAACATTTACCGTTACTGCTTAGATCCGTGTTTGTAGCTTGATCTTTCATTGTTTGTTCTTTAGACTGAGTTCTTCGCCGTCGTTTCCGATGACGACCACTATTATATACACCACCCGTATCATCGTAAGATAAAGAACTGTCACATGGATCACATGACCCATGGTCACATGACCTATTTGATAAAGAGCGTCTATCAAGCGCATCACTATTATGACCAATTGGCACACTTTTACACTGTGGTGATGGGGGAACTGCCATAGATTCCCCACTGCCTAAAGTCTCCCCTTCCCCTGAACTGGGGCTAGTATGGTGGTTTAACTGCTGCAGAGAATTCTGCAAGCTTTTTGATTGGTTAATATTATTGCTATTATTGTCACTTGTCCGATGATGGGAGGGGAGTGTCCCATTTGGATGAAAACTTGAGGACTGAAAATTGAAAGAAAATAAATCAATGTTATATTATTAATATTATACATATGATTGTCATATTTCTATAGAGAAAAAAACCTGCTCTACTTTATAGTAAATATATTCACATAACTCCTTCAAAGTATTACCTGCAATAAGAAATAAAATCTTAGAAAAAAACTTGTGTCACTAGTTAAATAAAAGTGCTAGCATTTTAGTAATAAAGTTTGTACAATACCTAATTTCTTTATATTTCTAACAGAATTTAGAACATTCTTTTACATAAATTTCATATGAAGTGTAAATTTTAATGCAAAAAATACCAATACCAATAAATATATGGTAAGGAAAAGAAATCATCAAAGACAAAAGTAAATAAGTAACAAGAAACATGGCAATGCCACGAAACCAGGTTTTCAAAAATGTTGTTCTGATTCTATACTATAGTATGAATTTTGGAATGAAGATTGCTATGAATATTCAAAAGATTATAACATGACATGAAGGAAAAGATAATATTCATGAGAATACATGATAATGAGTAGGATGTAAATTTCGGCTAACAATACTGTCTGCAAGGAGTATACTTAATAATGAGACAACAATTTCTGCACGTCATCTTGATGTGGTAAACATTTGTCTGAAGTTTCATCAAAATTCTTCAAAGGGTTGAAGAGTTACAGAGCGGACAGGATTTTCAATGTTAATGTCACTGTGACCTTGACCTTGGAGCCAGCCATGCGGAACATGCGTTCTGCACGTCATCTTGATGTGGTAAACATTTGTCTGAAGTTTCATCAAAATTCTTCAAAGGGTTGAAGAGTTACAGAGCGGACAGGATTTTCAATGTTAATGTCACTGTGACCTTGACCTTGGAGCCAGCCATGCGGAACATGCGTTCTGCACGTCATCTTGATGTGGTAAACATTTGTCTGAAGTTTCATCAAAATTCTTCAAAGGGTTGAAGAGTTACAGAGCGGACAGGATTTTCAATGTTAATGTCACTGTGACCTTGACCTTGGAGCCAGCCATGCGGAACATGCGTTCTGCACGTCATCTTGATGTGGTAAACATTTGTCTGAAGTTTCATCAAAATTCTTCAAAGGGTTGAAGAGTTACAGAGCGGACACAATTTCGTTTGACGCCCGCCCATCCGCCCATCCGCCCGCCATACCCCAATCTAATAACCAGGATTTTCAAAATTGAAAACCTGGTTAAAAAT
Source organism: Cyclina sinensis (assembly GCA_012932295.1). Taxonomy (NCBI): domain Eukaryota; kingdom Metazoa; phylum Mollusca; class Bivalvia; order Venerida; family Veneridae; genus Cyclina; species Cyclina sinensis. Next base: position 31,606,324 of record JAAONU010000002.1, on the reverse strand, counting down.
AAAAGAAAATAGGAGACAGCAAGGACATATTGAAACAGAAACAGAAAGTTTGCACTTACAGAATAATGAGTCGATCCATCTGTAGAGTTGATATTATCTAACTCTGATAATGGATTCACATTAATGTTCATATTATGATAGTTTCGAGGTATATGGCCATTTGCAATAGTCCCGTTAATGCCATTAATAGCTAGACCCCCATTCAGCATCTTCTTTCTTAAACTATCCACATATATCCTCTGTGATGGGTCCTGAAACTTGTTGCGCACTGCATCATTCATGGCATCTGTGAATTAAAAACAACTGATTTTTTAAATTTTATTTCGTTCTAAATTCCTTTCTAACTTTTAAAACTTTTGCACTGCCATTTCCATTACAGAATGCAATAAGATCATTGATAGGTTACAGTAAAGTTTATAATATTCTAAACTAAATAAACTGAAAATTTTTGTTGTTTAAACCCAGTTTTCATTTACACTCAAGAAATACAAGAGGGCTATGATGGTGCTATGATGGCCCTAAAGCACTCATATAAGAATAATTGCTAAGAAAGACAAGTGCCATGTAATGGATTTATCATCAAATATCATCAAAATAAACAAGAAAGAACTAAAAAGGGGGCAGAGTTTGAACAGTACTGGTAGAGGTCCACTTGGCAACATATGCTTCAAACTAAATTTCAGAAGTCTCAGCCTTATGGAATTTAAATAGAAGACATATGACCTCTCAGGTGTGCACAAACTTGGTAGAGTAACACTAGACAATGCTTCACAGCTCTAGCCTGGTAGTTTTAGACAAGAAGATTTTAAAAGTTTTATTTTCATTCTTGATGATATAGCAGCTAGTGTTCTACATGAAATGATTTTAATAATTTTGGTAAAGCTTCATTCAAGGAACATGCCTGCAAGGTTTCACTGACTTTGACCTAGTGGTTATTGAGAAAATGTTGTTTAAAGCAAAATGTTAACGACACATGAAGCTCTGACACATGACAGACACAGGGTGATAACAAAAGCTGAAGATCACATTGTATTCAAGTGAGCAAATAAATCAGAAATATGGGCACTGACTGGGAAACAGCAGATTCCCTCAAATTCTGCCATCCTCCCACACTATCCCACACTATCCCTCATCTTGTAAATGACACCAAAATTATGTTGTGAGAGCAAAATGAAAACATACACATTTCTTAATTACAATCTAACGAAACAATCCAAACATTTGAAAAATTCGAGTTTCAAATATTCCATGTTCATAAAAAACGATAAACTGATACTTACCCATCATCCTTCGCTGCTGCCTCTGTTTCCACCAACACATGAACATAAATACAATTAACAATAACATCATGACTCCAAGAATAATTCCAAGAATCATGTACAGCATCTCACTACTAGACTGGGTTCCAGTACGAGATGTTTGATTTGTCTCTTCATCCTTCACCTCGGGATTGTAACTGGTAGGTGGCGCTGGAGAGGGATTCTTGATTGTTTCGTCTAGATTCATGTCAGGGAACTGTGGATTACTGTAAGGGCCTCCTGTACCTGTCAACATACAAAGTATAATATACTTATCAAGTGACAATCTTTTCAAATATAGGCAGTAAAATAGATTCACAAATTAATTCTAATTAATTAATACTTATTATGCAAACCTGAGACTGGATATTTACAATTCAATACTTAAAGCAAAGGTTCTACTCTGGCTACAATATCACTGCACTAAAGTGTTTGGTATAATTATCTAAGATTGCATGTATGAAGTTAAAGATTTCTCAGAAAAGAATGATTTTTAAAATGCTTCAAGCTTCTGACCTTTAGTTTTTCCAACAACCTCATTACTGTAAGGGCTGTCTCCCTCTCCATTAAAAGACTGCATCCTGATCAGGTATTCTGTGCCAGGAAAGAGGTTGGTAAGAAGGTGGGAACGTATGCTGGGCTCCAGCAGCGTCACATTCTGGAATGGATCTTTCTCTGCATGGAACGGCTTGTAGTAAATGTAGAACCCTTGTATTGGAGTCAAGGTCACAACATTGTGCTAAAAATAGAATATCCAAAAACATACTGATTGATCTTGACCAGTAACAGTAAAGGAAGACAAGTTTGGTTATGAAACCATTCAATGTGTCTTTTGTAGTACTATCCATTGCGATGGAGTGCAAAATATAAACTCATCACTGTTACATATGCAAGAGATAAAAATGTCTTTGTGGACTATTTCTGGCTGTTGGTCTATGAAAACAGTCTATAAATGGGTTTATGTTTCTGCTGACAGTACCAAAAAAAACTCAAATGAGGAAAAATATTGAGCAAAACCTGACCTGACCATCCATACTTAAATTTTCTCTTAAGACATGTTTTAAAATGTAAATATTATGTCATAGAAAAACATGAGGAACACAAACCTGCCAAAGAATGTTCAGACCATGATTGTCTTTAAATTCTATTGGAACTACTTGAACAATACTAGGTGCTTTGCTAGGTGGCTTAGCCTCTGGAACCGGACCTACTTTCATCTCGAATTTGTCAGAATTCTCGCCCATTTCATTGTCATCATTTGTATACACAGCTGCTATTCTGAATTTGTATGTGGATCCTAAATAAAGATAGATACAGAATGAGTTTTCTTGTTTTTCCATGGTCTGCTACACACAGGTCAGTAGCTGAGATAATCACAATTTTTTTACTATTAGGCAAATGACTAGTCAGAATTATTATCTGTTTTATCTAATACAATTATCTGTCGGTATAATACGTGTAAAGCTGAGCCAAAAAGTACAAGTACTAAGATATAAACTCTTCTTTTATGAGTAACTTACTTGGTTTTAGGCCCCTGACTTCAAACGTTCGTACTTGAGGATCAATTTTGACATCATCTGTTACCCAGCTCCCTTTTTTCGGAGCCACTTTTTTGTACTGGACTTTGAAGAATGTGATAGGTAACCCATCATTCTCTGGAACTGTCCAATTCAACATGACAGAAGTGTCTGATAACTGGGTCACCTCTGGCTTGCTTGGTGGGATAAGTTTAACTGAAGAAAGTTGAAGAAGTTGAATTTGTTTTGCCATTTAACAATCTTTCACAATTTTTTTAATCAGTACATTAGTGGAGTCCTATTATTTGTCACCATTAAACTATACGAAAACTGCTAAATTTCTAACACACAGGAGTCCAGTTGTTAACACAGGCAAGACCTTAAAACTTCATTTAATGAGAGGCTGAAGTGTTCAACTAGGCACCAGATAGCCATATAGAAAAATGATTAAGTGGCAACTGTAGACATTTGCAAGTATCATTTACACAACTAAAGCATGTTTATATTCATTTAATACAATTGTAAGGGTCAAAACAGCTTTTTTCATATACCACATCTACTGTTCAATATGACAGACACCAATATTTCTGAACAGGATTTGCACTGGAAGGAGAGACAGTCGGAGCTAAAGCGGACAACAACAAACTTAAAGTGTTTTGGGTATATTCGACTGGCTGTTAGATATGCCTGAAGTAAATGCTCAGACAATAAGTTTTAAAACCATATTAGACAAACTAACCTGGCTCTAAATTTCTTGCTTTATCCCTATGCCTTTGTTTATGTTTTTTATTTTTATTTTTTCTCCGTTTTGACTTTCTTTTGGGATCTTTGCGCCGTTTGTACTCCCGACCAGCGGAAGTATCATTATTATCCGTCAGTTCATCACTAGCGGGGATCTTTGTCACATTCTGATCTGACAAAGTCAAAGAACCTGCAACATAAAATAAATATTAAAGTCCTAACCTACTGTTTTTAATGTACTTTTTACTCATAATTTTAGTTACATGAATAATGAGCGAGTATGAACTTCTGATTCAAATTCTGCAATAGGAATCTTAACATTCAGATTTTCTTCTCTATGTTTGGTCTGGTGTCATAAGAATAATACTACATGAAAATGGCTGTGTATGCTTGTATCAACGAGTACTGAAATTTTGAATTCTTTATATGTTTCCCTCTTAGATCTTCTAAAGCTCTTATCAATCAAAAGAAAGGTATCTATGAATCAAAGATATACACATAAAACATTTTCTTCATTTTCTTTTGCGAGTGTCTCTTTCTGTAAACTTGCACCAGTCATTACAAACTTGTACTCACCAGAGTCACGTTTTGTGATGTCGACATTTACGATCATTGATGAATGGCTAATTCCGACACTGTTCTCTGCGAAACACTGATACAAGCCTTGATGAATGGCTTCTGCATTACGAATGAACAATCGGGATTCTGAAAATGATAGGTCTTTTTCAAAAATCTTGTTTATTTTTTAGCTACATACTGTCAAAATAATTTTATTATGTTGATTTCTGAACACTTCTGAAATCAATGAAAGGTTTATTTTTTGCACAACATAATGAAAATTTAATGCTAAAGCCATGATCCTTGATTTGATAAAGTCTTTATAAAATCATTTTCCAATTATATCTTCATAACCCCTGCTCTTGCATTGCAAAGAACTGATTTGTATCCACAGTGGCTGAAAGTGCTAAATGACTGCTTTTGTTCAGAATGTATTCGAATGCATTTTCAATATCCGATTTGATTAATAATGAGAATGCAATTCAAAACCTGTCACTGATCACCATTTAAATGCAGTTGCACCATTTGAATTACAAAACAGTCAACAGTGACTGAAAATCCATTAAAATACAGTGAATCATGCCAAATAAACGTAACATTACCTCCAGTAAACGTTTTCAGAAAGTTTCCGTCTTGGTACCAAGTTATCAGTGGCCTCGGCTTTCCGCGTACAATACACATTAATTCAATAAGACCACCTAGACTCACATTAATCACAGGATTCACGCTCTGTATTAGCGGAGGTTCTGAAAATAGAAGGTTTTCATAAACATAGTAAGTCTATGGCAATTTTTTACAGATTAATTATCATCCTTGGTTCCCCAAGGCTGTAACATTTAAACATAAAGCACCACTAATGATGGAAAGACCCAAGGACAGGTTTCAAGTGTTATTTCTCAAGGACACACCATATGATTGATCTGAACTCAAGAATACTGTACCTGGCACAATCAGCCTTATTACTGAATTATCAATGCTCACTTTTATGAATATTAAACAACAGTTAAAAATGTTAACTAACAAGTACCCCATATCTGGTAATAAGTAAACAAACACTTGGTTTCAATTTGTCCGACGAAGTTGCTTCTCCTGATAAGTGATAAGTTCTATAAGAATTAAGAAATGAATAGCTCTTACATATACAAATGTGTATAATTAAACAAAGACTTCCTCAGTCAGCTGTAATGTGGTACGTAACCGATGTGACACATCTGGTTTTCAAAAAAGTATATCTTATAATAATATCACATGAAACTCTTCTGAAAATTTTCCAAAAATGTAATGAGTAAATAGCTTCTGAAGAGATCAAATAAATGTATACAAGAACATACCCGATACTTCCAGCACCATTGCCTTAAGTCCTTCTAACATAAGAGAATTAATTCCATTGTTGGCCTTACACAAATACGTCCCTTCATCTTCCAGAGTGACCTTGTCTAGATACAAGATACCTGTAATAAAAGCATTAACAAGATCATACACTCAGGATATACAAGCAGGTTACGTATTTTGCAAAAATAACTTTAGTCATCCACTTTTTGCAGCATTAAAACATTTATTAATCACTTATACAGTTTACTGCAATTTGGTTAGTATGCTTTCTTTACTTCTATTAAATTATTTACCATGCTGAAGCCTATATCTTCCTTCAGAGAGGGAGCCTCCATATTTCTCCCATGTGATGCGGGGTTGTGGATTTCCAATGGCAGAGCATTCCAAAACAACATTGTCACCAACCAAAGCTTGCAGTTTTGTAGCTGGCATTATCACTGCTGGGTCTTGTTTTGGAACTGAAAAGGGAGGAGGTATGTTTTAAGTGAATACTTCACAAGATCAGATTTTACAATGGTTTTTTTAGTTGGCAATGAGGCGGTGATAAAACGTTGGCCAATTTCAGTAAGGAAATTATCACAGGATTCTACAAGAAGGAAGGTGATAGCTGTCCAAAAAAATAGAGAAAATTGTATGTATTTTATGTAATTATCTAGCTTTATCTAATTATCTAGCTGCCATTAACTCAAGAGATGAGAACGTTATCTGGTTTCATCGAAATAATTACATGCAAATTAATGCAATTATTCGTAATATTCATTAGACACAAATAAATTGAACTTCCTATCCACCTCTATTGCTTACCGAATTATAATCTGTTATTATATGAGTAGTTGTGAAAATTAACAACAGAGACTAGCCTTTCACATTATAAAGCACTCACATCTTTACAGATGTTTAATACTTATTCATTAATATACACCCCTTCTTTATTACCGGTACTTTTCTTATTATTTTGGGTTTAAAACACCTGATGTTTTGCACTATTTTATACCTAACTGACCCCCAATTCATATTGTCGCAAATGGACCTATAATGTTTTTCTATGATATCTCATTAATTTTTTCAGTTATTAATGTGAACAGTTCAGAAACTGGTAAACACCTTCATAATGACAGCATACTTTAGTCATGAGCATATTTTGGGTAATTTTTTGCTGTTTTTTCTCCTAACATAATGCATTCAAAAAAGCAAATTGTGTTCTCTATTTTATGTTTAACAATACCAGAGATAGTTTTCAAATGATAAATTCAAGTACAGGCTTGAAGGTTATTTTTTATTTTTCAAATTTGACATTATTCTCAAATGCTCATGGTTTAAATAATATCTCTGTCAAGTTTGAATAACAATGTTTGGCAGTGATTAAAGGGTTATGGTTGACAATTTATGTATTAACCAGTGGTTATAGACACAAATTACAGACCAAGAATGAAATGGGCCCTTTTGATTTGAGTTTCCCTATGCTTAATACTGTTGTAACATGCAAAAAAAAAACTTTTGACTTATATTAGCAAGAACGAGGTGATATGTATTTTTTTTGTTAAAAACGTTTTGGACTAACATTTTGTTATGTTTTCAAATTATGATTTATATGCAACTGGACTGAAAATTTGCCTAAGTATTTGTAAAAAATTCACCATCTACATTTGTAAAAAAAAATTCAGATACTGACCTTAAAAGTATAATAAAAACTTGGTGTTGTAAGTAAACAAGTTTATCAGTTACTGAGGTAGTCCATTCTAACCATTGCTGTAATAAGTAGTTCTCTGTTTCTATTTTTTGTCAGGTGCCTAAAGTTCCTAATAAACACCTGGGACTTACACCAGTGACCTGCATTTCATTTATAGAAGCTGAAAAGTTTTGAATTCATATAACAGGTGACCATTTAATTTCAATTATTTAATTTTTATCCCTTGAAAGTATAATAACTTTGAAGCAGGGATAGAAAGCTGTTAAAGTGCTGATCTATTTCTTCTCGTCTTTTAGTAATTTATGACTGATTTGACTCATTTTATTACCTTAACCCATTTATGCCAAATGGATTATGCCATCCTTGTCAATTGGATGAGTCCATTTTCAATTAAATGGGTTTCTGGTATAAATTTTCAATTTTATTCTATTTAGGGAATAAATTCCTCTATGCAAACAGTGAAGACCCTGATCAGGCACTGCATATTGCGGCATCTTATCTGGGTCTGCACTGTTTGTCTATGTCTTCTTTTGTAGATGTTAGGCATTAATGGTTTAAGATTTGTACTGTGTCAAGAATTGATATTAAACTTTTGTATGTCTATGATGTCTTTTTAAATTAAAAAACAGCAAATAATACCTAAAGTTAGTGGGGCTGCTTTCCAATCGCTGTTTCGCAAATGCTTTGATACCAGTGTAATAAATTTCTAATTGCAACATCTTCACATACTTGTGAATTTCAGTAGGTTTAGATATATCTATAAAACTACCATATGATAAATTCAGTTAATGACAAAATCCTATCTGAATTTATTTTAGCAGTACAAGTTTTCCATATAAAATTTTACAGGTGTGAAAAATATGATGGGTTCGTCTAACAAAAGTATGACAGAAAGGTGAGGCGGATGAACGGAGTGAAAACCAAAACCAGGATAAAACACGGCCACTGACAAAAAGACGGATAGTATGACGGTAGTCAGACAAGATATGAAAACATTTTCGAAAAATAATGAGAAGTTTTTAAGGTCTTGTCATGACACAAGATATTAAGATTCCTTTTTTGTGAAAAATTTCTTTTTAAGTAGATTGCACTTTTTTCTTTTTCAGATACCTTAGATAAACTGCATGTACTGATAAAAATCTTAGTAGTTGAACTCAGTACCTTATTAATATTAATATATGTTTTCTCTAATGGTTTCACATTGGTACTTAGCAATGGTTTCAGATTGGTACTTAGCAATGATTTAAGATTGGTACTTAGCAATGGTTTAAGATTGGAACTTAGCAATGGTTTCAGATAGGTACTTAGCAACGGTTTAAGATTGGTACTTAGCAATGGTTTCAGGCTGGTACTTAGCAATGGTTTCACATTGGAACTTAGCAATGGTTTCAGATTGGTACTAAGCAATGCTTTCAGATTGGTACTTATCAATGGTTTCAGATTGGTGCTTAGCAATGGTTTCAGATTGGTACTTAGCAATGGTTTCAGATTGGTACTTAGCAATGGTTTCAGACTGGTACTTAGCAATGGTTTCAGACTGGTACTTAGCAATGGTTTCACACTGGTACTTAGCAATGGTTTCACACTGGTACTTAGCAATGGTTTCAGAATGGTGCTTAGCAATGGTTTCACTTTGGTACTTAGCAATGGTCTCACTTTGGTGCATAGCAATGGTTTCACATTGGTACTTAGCAATGGTTTCAGATTGGTACTTAGCAATGGTTTCACATTTGTATTTAGAAATGGTTTCACTTTGGTACTTAGCAATGGTTACACTTTGGTACATAGCAATGGTTTCACATTGGTACTTAGCAATGGTTTCACATTTGTATTTAGAAATGGTTTCACTTTGGTACTTAGCAATGGTTACACTTTGGTACATAGCAATGGTTTCACATTGGTACTTAGCAATGGTTTCACACTGGTACTTAGCAATGGTTTCAGAATGGTGCTTAGCAATGGTTTCACTTTGGTACTTAGCAATGGTCTCACTTTGGTGCGTAGCAATGGTTTCACATTGGTACTTAGCAATGGTTTCAGATTGGTACTTAGCAATGGTTTCACATTTGTATTTAGAAATGGTTTCACTTTGGTACTTAGCAATGGTTACACTTTGGTACATAGCAATGGTTTCACATTGGTACTTAGCAATGGTTTCACATTTGTATTTAGAAATGGTTTCACTTTGGTACTTAGCAATGGTTACACTTTGGTACATAGCAATGGTTTCACATTGGTACTTAGCAATGGTTTCAGATTGGTACTTAGCAATGGTTTCAGACTGGTACTTAGCAATGGTTTCAGACTGGTACTTAGCAATGGTTTCACACTGGTACTTAGCAATGGTTTCACACTGGTACTTAGCAATGGTTTCAGAATGGTGCTTAGCAATGGTTTCACTTTGGTACTTAGCAATGGTCTCACTTTGGTGCGTAGCAATGGTTTCACATTGGTACTTAGCAATGGTTTCAGACTGGTACTTAGCAATGGTTTCACATTTGTATTTAGAAATGGTTTCACTTTGGTACTTAGCAATGGTTACACTTTGGTACATAGCAATGGTTTCACATTGGTACTTAGCAATGGTTTCACATTGGTACTTAACAATGGTTGCACTTTGCTGCTTTACAATGGTTGCACTTTGCTGCTTAACAATGGTTGCACTTTGCTGCTTAACAATGGTTGCACTTTGCTACTTAACACTGGTTGCACTTTGCTACTTAAAACTGGTTGCACTTTGCTCCTTAACAATGGTTGCACTTTGCTACTTAAATTAGCTTAACCAGCCGATAAAAGTCAAGTAAATGATGCTCCTAGGATATGACAATCCACTTTAACTGTGATTTAAATGGAATTATCGATGAACAAACAATATAAGATATAATTTCAATCATAAGCAAATTCAACCATCCTTGAACACCCCTCCCTTCTGAAAATGAGTCATGCCTGGAGCACAACCAGGTATGTTATAGACTTCTCAGTATACTGACTGTAATATTTCTTTTCAGGGTTGTCAAAAAAGCCTTTGGCATCTTAACTGGGATATTATCATTCAGACTTAGAGTCACTATTCCAAATTATTGTAAGGAAAATCCAGGCAACATCTAGCTCAATCATCACCAAAACCCTCTCTTACATTAAAAATCTAACTTACACAATTAAATAAATGAAGGCACAAAGAACTAAAATATACCAACTGAAAAAAGCTCTATTGAAAAAATTCTTTTTTGATTTATACATTTCTACATGTTTATCAAATGAGGCTTCAGTGTTATACCATAAATCATTCCTTTTTTCTAGTAGATTGAATAACACAGAGAAAAACAAATTTCCTTTCCCTTCATGGTCCATTTAACTTACATGTTAAGAAAAAATGGACACCATTCCCAGTGTGCAATGTAGATTTGCCAAAAAGTGATGGAATGTTTGCTGAAATTCTTGAAGAATTTCAAATAACAATGCACCCTTTGAGTACAGGGAAAGCTATCTTCTTGTGCACAAACAAAACTAACAGCAGCATCAAGATTATTTTGTCAACAGTACATATGTGAAATGTTACACCAAGACAGTTTTATCCCCTAGACATATCTTGAAAAAAAGGCATCTATTCATTTAGAAAAACTATGTTTCTTGGAATATCCCATGTTTACTTTACAGTCAAATTTCAGCAATAAATCTTGCACATCTACATGATCCTTCCTGTCTCAGAGTACAGAATTGAACACCATAAGGGCATTTCCCATTGACTGACATGATCACTTTATCCTGAATTTTAAGACTGGTGAAACAAAACTGTAGTTGAAAGTGTAACATCTAACTGCAATAATGAGCCCAGTCATTCTGAAACTCTACCAACTGAACTCTGAAGCCAGTTTGAAACTGCTACATGTATTTTATATCTGACAGTCTTTCCAGATCAAATGCCATCTCCTCTGAAGGCTATGACATTCAAATGTGTGATCCATTTGAAGGCTATGGCATTCAAATGTGTGATCCATTTGAAGGCTATGACATTCAAATGTGTGATCCATTTGAAGGCTATGACATTCAAATATGTGATCCATTTTAACATTAACATTTAACTTTTTGAACAAGTTCTTTGTTTATTCATGTCCAGATAGTGAACTAAAAAAAGGAGGGTTTTATGATTTTTTCAACCAATTTTTCTAACTAATTTTGTATAAAGATGTACAAGTTCACAAGGTGTCAGATTTGTAAAATAAAATCACAAGTCTTATGCTTATACATATGACTGAGTAAAAACATTCTGACATTTTTTACAGTTATCTGCCCTTTCAAATGCCTCTAGTCACTCGGCATCAATGTAGGAGTGAAATTTCTAGGTTACATAGTTCTGACAGAATTAAATATACACACTAACAAGCCAGCCTCTTATCTCAAAATGCAAGCATTCACAAGATCTTGATTATGTGCTTTTTATTCCTTAACACATGAAGAGTATAACATGTCACTTGAGATTGGAAGCTGCTTAACTTGGCAATATCAAGATGATTGTTACTGTGATAAGATTTGTTTGAATAAAAATTAGTTATCTGATACCTGCACAGCAGTGTAGGAGTTTCCTCCCTTTAATATAAAGTTTCATTACAATAAATTAACCAGTTTATAAAATACTTGAAAGTTGTTTTGGACAGTTACCAAGACAATTCTACTTTACTTAGTATGTGGAGTAACTTTTCATTTATGTAAACTTGACAAATTCTATCAGTAACAGTAATTTAAAGTTAGACCACTGTATCTTACTTTTGTTTGTAACTCTCATCATAAAACATTGAATTAGTTATTAGAAAACAAAATCCTTTCCTTAAAATGTTATTTCAGTAATGGAAGAAACTCAGGGGATATCATAACTATAACATATGACATCTTCACAATCATATGTAAGTAACAATGTAAATGGCATGTCAATACAATGTCTGACACAATGTCTGTGGAGTAAGGGAGTGTTGGTATTTCTTTCCGAGCTTGGTTTCTAAACATTAAATAATTCAGAAGATATATGGTAGTGCATATAATACAGATTTCCTATAAAAGTTTAGTGATCTATGGAAGAACATTATCAATGATCTTTGGATGCTGATAAACGCACATAACAAATGCTCAAACTTCTCTGATGCAATAAATACTCTGATAAAACAAAAAACTTATTGCCGCATAGGCCAAGCCATGCAGACATTTTAATCTTCTACCAGCTTGCGAAAGTCATTTGCAGGTATAAGTTTCAAAATCTCTCAACTCTGGTGGTCTGGAAACAGTAATTTCATAATTGATATTTATTAGTTGCACCTGTAGATTGGGAAAGGCTGTCAAGTATCGGAAGTTTCCAAAGGTAGTAACAAACAGATTATTTCCGAAGGCGGCAACCAACAGTTTAACAAGTTCTATCTAGTTCTGTTCAAAGCTGTGGTCAATACTAGTTGAGGGGCAGGGTTGGGAGAATGAATTTACAGCAAAACAGAATAGAATGACAAAAATATCTGTTTCATACAAACTGTTTTCTTGTTTAATGGCTGTTGTTTAATGAACACCTCAGATATCAGATTATTTAATTAAACCATGCTAAATATCTAAAGTGGACTTGTCCATCTTTCAATTTGGACAGATTCATTAATTGTTTATGGGGGGGACTTGTTGAAAATTTACTGAGTGGCAAATAGTGTAGACCATGATAAGACTGCACAGATGTACAGGTTGATCTTGGTCTGCACTGGTCGCAAAGGCAGAGTCAGTTGCCTCCAGTGGGGTAAGGGTTAATTAAATCAAACCTCGCAACAAAGAATGGTTTAACTAATCTCTAGTTAACTTATCACTGAGACTAACAGTGACTTAACAGGTATTTTGGCAGGAGCTCTATCTAAATGTGTTTGCAACTAACTTTAAAAGCCACAGAATTATGAAAAGTGGGCATTAAAATATTTTAATGCATACTCCATGTAACAGAGCACCTTTCATCTTATGATAATATTCGCATATTGTTATCATGAGTACCATTTTCAGCAGCAGTTGTAAACAGTTTTGGGTCATTTAAGTAAAATGTTATTTCGGGTAATTTCTGTTGCTTTGGACTCCATGCGGAGTTTAGGGTCATTAAATAAGTGAAACTGCCTGGTTTACAAATATTTTTCTTGTTAATGTTCTGGCAAAACATATGTGCATGTCTACATGTTACATGTTGGCGGCATGTGAAAACATGCAAGTCATTTACAAGCAAAAGTTTAGGCCATTTGTTCTTACTCTTGTTTATACCAAGGTATCAATATTTACTTTCAGATACACATACCATGTGCTGGACAAACTATTAGATATATACTGCTTATACCAGTACATCTTCATTATTTCATCACGGTGTTGTCTTTCATTTGTTAGAAAGAAAATAAAGACTAAATATGATATATGAAGTTTATTTTTTATATCCAAGTGAACCTGTTCCAATCTTATATGAATGCATATAGTTACATTGTTGCTTCACAGAATAAACTGTGAATTAATGATTATTTTCAAAATGAAGCTTTCCTGATAGAGTAAATGAAATATTGACAACTTTCGGTTCAACATTGCTAGGAAAAATTAAAGAATGATCCACTGTTGTTTGGTTTTTTTTATTTTGAGAACCTAAACTCTGACCCCTAAAAGTTGACCACAGCTGATGGTGTGCTATTAGTCAATCAAAACCATGAAATGTTGTTTTCATTTATGAAATCAGAGCTTTTTGCTGCCAAATCTACCTAGTTTCACAGTTCACTTACATCATTCTTCTTATCCTACATTCCTGACATTACCTATGGGGACTGGTATTCTTTTTTTACCCTTTAGTGCATATATACGCATTTTTATGCATGTGCGACCAGTGTAGATCCAGATCAGCTGGCACATCTGTGCCGTCTGATCATGATCTGCACTGGTCGCTTTTTGGTCAGAAATAACCTATTGTATCAAAAGGCAAACAGCGTAGATCCTGATCTGGATCTACACTGTTTACCCAAGCCATAAAGGTGTATATATGGAGGAAAGGGTTAAGATATTAAAACTCAATGGTATTTTTTATGCTTACCTAGAATTACAACAACTATGTAAGATAACAATTTTTTATATACATTTTTTTTTTACTGGATTACATTTTGTGAATCTAACAACAGGCATTGATAACAATGCAATATGCCAACTTATAAAGTTACATTATAATCTCGTAAAATATTAGATGTCTAAAGACGTTATGGCATATGTGAAGTGTGTGTTACTCATTACTGCACTTGTTAATGGCAGTACCTGGGGATTTCTGCATCAAGTATGCTTCTAATGCAAGACTGGCATCTACCCACAACTTACAACACTGATTATGCAATTGGAGGAATGTCCTTTCTGTGAGTTTTTAAGTTGTGAATTTTCATTTTAAAGATACATAACGCATCATTGTTACACTGAACGTCCGGAAGCAAAAATTTAATGAAAAAGTGCTAACCGGTTAAGCCTGATGTTTTATGGTCCTGGAGATTTTTTTTGTTTTTAACTGATGGAAAAGCTTCAATTAAAAGAGGCTGTTGTTTTTTCGATTTTTGGTGAAAAAATGGTCATTTTTCGGCCCAAAAGTGGGGGGTGGGCGTTTATTAGAGCATGGGCGATTAATAGAATTTTTACGGTATTAATAGCTGAACTACCAATTTAAGTTAAGCACTTACCTGTGGTATTAAACACATGAATATGAATGCTATGTTTGGCTGTGCGCGTTCGATTACGCAGTGAGTTGTGGGCGACACACTGATACTCGCCCTTGTCTGCCATCGTTACCCTAATAATCTGTAGGTTTCCTGATGGAAGGATCTTATAATGATCTGAAAATAAAGCAAAATAAATCGTCATGTTTTCTTTGGTATCTTTTTTTTCGTTTAACAATATAAACCACTGTATAAAATATTGGTACCATCCATAATAATAGAAGTGTGACCACAAACAACACATGGGCTGGGTGATATCAGATAATAAGTAGGAAAATGGTACAATAATATGTCTGCTGGAACTGCTGGTATGTAACAATATAAGGAGAGTCCATAATACATAGATAAAGCTTAATTAACGCAGTATTGTCTTAAGCAACCGTACACTGATAACGGGATGTTTCTGTAACATTACCTCAGCCTGTTCACCAAATGGTTTATTGCTAAAAGCACTTTTTGTCTTGGTAGCTAACATTCTTTCTGTCTTACATTTTGAACTGGTGTAAGTGGGAAAGGCTGATTCAATATTTTTCGAAGACCAAATGAAAGGACTTGGGTAGTTCGAGCCTTTTAATTACAAGTTAATGATAATGATATGTTTAATTAATGCTGTCAAATGAAATTAAACAAAAAGTGCTCAATTTATGTGATCCAGAACAATCAAACTCTCACACTGAAACAGTCTTAATAGTGAGTCAGGAATGACTAAACTTTCTGACTGGCCATTCTATACTATTCTATGTGAGTCGGTATAGCAGTTTTTCGTTTTTTTCCAGTTACAAAAAATATATATATTTCTAGTGCATAATATAACCCTTTGACCTTTAAAATTTCTATTAAAATGATACTGTTTTAAGATAAATACCGTACTAAAAGCTTGACTGTGTTTTACAGTCTAAGACAAGAGCCTGACAGAGTATTGAGTAAATTCTCTGTTATTAATCATTCATTTCAATGGCCTGATGGGAAAAAATCTTAAAGACCTGCATATTACTGTATCTGAATTATAAGATGGTTATCGAAACCAGTTTAATTTAAAAAAGGGCAAAATACAAAAAAAAAGATTTATAGATATTTATTTTATGCCTACCAATGCTGCGCCACTCGTGAAAATATCACATATGGTGTTCACTCGATGAAATAAATTCTCATCTTCCACAAAAACAAACAAATATCCTCTATATATATATATATATATATATATATATATATATATATACATAATTTTTTCATTTTACATGTCTTGTTATCCTATGTATACATTTCATTAGAGAAAATATCAAGTAACATTATTCATGTTCTTAATCTTGACAAGTCACATTTAACATTCAAAACTTCCCGACAAGAAGAACCTCTTAACAAACTACTGCTTTCTTACAAATATAATGATGTATAGTTTTAATGGATACAGTTGTGTAAGACCAGACTTTCTGAACTGATTTAATGAAACATTTTAGGACTGTTGAGAAACAAACAAAGTGTCTACATCTGTTATTTTGATGGGAAAATATATATTCCAATGACCCAAAGCTATCACCAAAAAAATCATCTCACATTAACCTAAAAGTGACTCTTTAGGAAAAATAATCTAAAAGATGCATATGGTCTATTTTTCTACCTTATTTTGTGTTTGGAGATTTTTATTTCATAAAATATATTTAATTTTATCATCAAAAACAGGATGCTTGCAGTTAGTTTCAAAGTGTTTGTTTTATTATTAATAACAAAATGTAATATCATATTTCAAGTTTAGATAGACTACTGAAACTAGAAAAATTGAAGTTTTAACGAAGATACGGAGTAAACCGGCGGAGATTTCCAACAGTCACGTGGTATGCATAAATTATTTTATACGGAAACTACCGAAGGTAAACGTCGTAAAAACAAAAGTAAAATATGTGTATCTGTTTTAAGGTAATAAGTGTCTTTGCCAAGCTTTTTCGTGACTATCATTGACGTGTCATCTTATAAGTGTATTTTGGACATATTTTTCGTAAAATAACACAAAAGACTCGATACAACCACATTTTCCATTGATAGACCATATGCATATTTAAAGTAACCCAAAAGCTGAGAATCAATTTTTGGCATAAAAAAAACGGTGAAATATAACCTCCCGTCTAGAAGTTTAATAACGTTGAACGTAAGCCTTTTTAGTATGCTTAAAAGTAAAACTGATGAGGTTCAAATCTAGAGGTTACATATTTGATAACAAACTCATGAATTACTGAATAAGAATTTTCTTTTTCAAACATTCCTATCAAGACGACTAGCTACATGATGTGATAAAATGAAAATTTGAGATCTTTATTTACAAGAAAATTCTTGAGGAAGTTCAAAAGCTGAGAAAAAATCTTTTCTCAAGGTCACTAACTCAAAATTTAAAGGAGACATTATATATGATACAGAATCATGCATTTATTATGGTTCAAAATATATACTCAGTAAAAAGAAATAGTTACAAATTAAAAGAAATTTGGCATGGGGTGTTTGAACTGAGGCCAAAACGCCCTGTAAATTGGTGCTTTAGGACCCAAAAAAATGTACATTATCATTACAGCAATGATAACGCTATCAGGCTTGCAACATTTTGGATAAATCATAATTATCATTATCTTAAACAAGGATGTTTTATTAGGGCGATATGTCACTTTAAATTAACCAGTTAATTTGGCGAGGGAATTGAAAACATTTGTTGTTAATTATGAAGTATTCATTTTTGATATTATTTGGATTTATGTATGTATGTACGCTAGCTTTTGAGAAACTGGAATTTGTGAATGGTCCCTTCTGTAAGATATATCTTACGATGTTTCAAAGATAAGGAGAATTTGGAAAGAAACTCATGTTATTCAAAGATTTTTATGAGGAAATTTTGTCAGTTTTCACAAGTTTCTATCTACAACATTGATAGTATATAAACATTTATTGGAAAAAATTGACATGCTATGTTTTTTTTTTTTTTCTTGAGAAACTATTCAAAATATGACACCCATACAGAGGAAATTAGTGTGTCAATCATGTATTTTTGTTTCATCTTTGTAACCTCCAATTATATGAAACGATTATCTTAAACAGAAGCATACCCACCATAATGAATCAGTTGTGTAATAATAGTACTTATGGAAAATTAAGACCCTTTCTAACTTTTCACTAATTTGCTCAAGCTTTACTTCAATAGAAGTGTTCTCAAGATTTGTTAATCAAATTGGGTTGTCAGTAACAAAATATGATAGACCTTAGTGTCTGAATGAGAGAGAGCAGCAAATGTTGTCATTGTAAGTACTCACAGACATATGTGATTATTAGGCAATGTGAAGCTGTGTTACTTTTCAGTTTAGGTTATCAGAGTAACTGGTAATTGGTTCCACTATACTGGCCCAACTTAGAAACCCATGTTGGTAAAAACACAGGGAATCGCTGCGTAGGGGTTAAATGACCCTAAAGTAACTGATAAACCACACTTCTTCTAAATAATATATAAATACAAGGGAACCAACTCATCGGATTTCCTTTATAAGTCCATTTGGACACGGGTTCGCAACACTTTTCACCTCAAGCAAAACAGCCTGCACGCGTATTCGGCGAAAACACTTGGTTCAGTTCGAAACAATGAACAAAAATGCTTCTCTCACTAGCAATGGTCTTTCTCTAAATCTCCTTAGCCTCTCGGCATAAACTACTTTTTCTGAAAGACGACGAATACGGCAACCATTGTTGTTGTTGTCTCCGAGACAGAGGTGATTTCTGATTGGTTAAAATGAACCTAGGCGAAAGATGTTGCGAAACCCATGTCCAAATGGATCTACAAAGGAAATCCGATGAGTTGGTTCCCTTGTATTTATATATAAACATGTATTCAAAGGATTTGGGAGAAATGTGGTTTATAAGTATTTGTAGGGTCAGTTAACCCCTACGTACCGATTCCCTGTGGGTAAAAACAGGTTTCCTTTTTTTCCACATTAATTTAGTTGGATTTTGACTATCTCTGGTGCCAAATTATTGGAATTTCCTTCACTGCCACTCTCTGGAAACATGGAAATTTATATTAATGCTCTTCTTATTGATTATGTTATGTTTTAATTATATACAAGGGAAGTAACTATACTGAGCTCATATCACTCAAAGTCTGCTTTATTTCATTTCATTCTCTTCAATGAAGACTTAATGACCCGAGGAAAATGGCCCTCGGCAAATAATTTTGTTGACGAGAAAATTATTCATAACCTTACTTGGTTACTTAAAAGCTTTCAAATCATTGCTCTCAACACTTAAATGAAATTTGATATTTTTACTGGTTTTTTAACAAAGGCTTACCTTTGAAAATTCAAAAGGATGAATTGTATTTAGTTTTCTAACAGCAAACCAAGCACCTCTCAAAAATATATCAATGGTATAAAAAGTTCATTGTTGAGGCTTTTGACTTTGCAATTATACATAATTCTACACGAGAAAGCAATTTATCTATGTAATTCAGAAGATTTGTTTTTCCCCACAGTGCATTACACTTACCAGGTACATTTTTTGTTGAAAATTACTCAAATTTAGGAAACATTTACGATATAACAAGCTTACAGAGAATGAGCCGAACATATAAATTGAAGCATATTAAAAAGACATAAAACTTAATAACTCTATTTGAAATCTAAGAAATCGTATTAGTGATGAAATTTCTTGTGAGAGAATTGCATGTACAAACCTTTTTTTAAAACATAAAAACTAGCAGTTAATGAGACCCTATTTAAAACACATAAATACCAGTTTGGTATAAACTAGCATTGTTCTGAAAAACTAATCAGCCAGGCACACCCATCTACTGATATTTCAGCTAAAATATTTAGAATTCTGACTTGTATTTTCAACTGTATATTTTTGATGTTTCACATTCAGAAGTTACCAAGCTGCTTTATGTTTCTTCACTTATCAGCAACTTTTAACTTTGCAATTCTTCACTATTTTTTGTCAAGGGTATTAGCACCATACAAATTTTAGCTGAAAATAATTAAAGCTGGAAAAATAGAGAGCCCTTACTTCAAGTCAGCAATTTGTTTACTGCCTAAAAATGATCTTGATGTTTTTGAATTCTTGGCTGAAGAATGATAAATGTACTAAGCTCTAGGGCCTTGTATCAATGTTGAACAAATCCTTAAGCCGAGGGGGAAAAAAACACAGCGAAACTTTGTGACGAACAAAAGCTCACAGAAATTACTATAATTATTTGCCCGATCTAGCATCCATGCCCCTATAAGCACCCCCATATTTTTGATAGCAAATGAATAAAGGTCCATAATTTGCAGTAGGAGCAGAAGGAAATTCATAAATAAACATGTTTTTGCATCACTGTTCTTTATAAGAACTTTACACTGTTTGCCAGTACAGATGGTAATTTTTGACTTGAGGGTAACTGTTTGAGCTGGTAACGAGGCTCGTTACCACCAGTTACTTAAGAGCCGAATATTCCCCTCTGTACCGGCAACCAGTGTTTGATTCTTTTTCTTGCATATCGCTCGTACATTGTAGTTCAGAAGAAAATAATGAAAACTTATATTTTTATTCAGCACTATTTTTTTATAGTAGCTTATGAATTTACAATTTCATTCATAAAGCACATGACTTATCTAACATGGGGCCAGCTACCTGTAAGATGGGTTTTTCTAGCACCGGTATAAACAGTAGAAAATCCTGTCTGATATGCAATAACTTCTGTTTTGTTATGGCACATACAGACTCTACTACTTTCTGGCAAAATAATATTTTGGTTCTTGCATCCTGACCTTAGGACAAAAGGCTTTATATTAGTACCCCCTCTCGTGCACCCGTTCCCCCACCCAACCCCCCACTTATGTCCTTTGACAACTTACTAGCTTCAAGCAAGAGATATACTGGTAACAAAACAAAACATCCTCATGTAAAACTTGAAACGTAGATCATTTAAACCTAAAGAAAGGTTTGATTTTCTTTCTAATCTAAATTTAACTTTTTCATCACAGAACAGATGTCATAATTGTACAAATAAAGGATGGACACGTTTTTTTTTTACCTGTTTATAAATGCTGCATGTCAATTTTTCCAATAAGTTATTAATCACTTAAAAGAGCAGAAAGCCGTCTGCTGAATTTACTTGAGCATTTAAAAATGGAGCTGGTAACAAATCATTTGCCTCACAGGTCAAGGGTTAATGTGCCCAAAAAAGGCACAAAAATGTTAATGAGTTCAGACAGTTTGACTCATTATTTATTTTTAGGTATCTGTACACTTTTAGAAAGAATAAGATGTCATCAAACAGTCCTACAACTGTTTTACACAGAATCTAGTTTGGGGTACAGAAAACCGACTCTTCATTGTACTGCTGACTATACTACGGTATTGTCAGTAGGTCTTGGCCTTAGAACTTTCAGTCAGTATGCTTACAAAATGACTTTCAACACTAGATCAATGTAAAAGATCTACCAGAACAAAATAAATCAATGTAAAAGATCTACCAGAACAAAATAAATCAATGTAAAAGATCTACCAGAACAAAATAATCAAGTTTTCTAAAATTAGGTAAGCTACTACCTTAAATCAAAATGAAGAAATTGCATGTAAAGGAGCTATTAACGAAAAAAAAAAACCTCTTATTTCATGTAATTTTAGACTTCATTTCATTACCAAATTGTACAAAAATTGTTTAGTATTCACTTTGAGACTAGACTGAAATGGGGTCTGGTCCATTTTGCTTAAGAATTTTGTAACTCAGAATTGTTTTAAATCCAAGCATAAGTGATTTGTCGAGAGTATCACAGAAATTAAACAGACCTAATCTTGGGAATTAATATTTTGAACGATACCAACACAAGTTAGACTGAACTCTGTTATTACATTATGACAAGTTATGCTGGGACATTTTTACACTGATTTCATAACAATTTAAATTAATTTTGAAATACAGAATATGATATTCTTATAAAGTGAACAACATTAAATTATATTCATAGCTATAGCAATGGTATAGGAGGTGCATCATGAACTGTCTTCATGAATAGTAAAGAAGCAACCAGATTCAATGACTTCTGTAACTTTCAGAGATTGGATAACAGAACTAATTAAAAAAAAATTTAGGATTTTTTAAACCTCTTTTACAGTAAAATCACTCAACTCTTGCACTGCAAATAAGTAAACGCCTCCCTATGCCAGGTGGAAGCACTAATCATGTAATATCGAAGTAACTAAAAGTGATGACTCTTCTCTTGAACTGTTCACTTGTCTGGTTTGCTGACACCAACTTAAAATGGTTTGTTTTGTAAATGAATGTACTCATTTTCTTGAACTGTTAACTTGTCTGTTATTCTGACAACAAGGGCTAAAGACATTGTCCTAGTTAAAAACAAGTCAGGTAACTCTTACCTGTGTCTTTATCGATGATGGTAGAATGGTTGTGTTTGTATGAAATTTTCGCTGTAGGTCGACTGTATGGGGGCTGACAGGGTATCACAATATTAGACCCCTCTGATACTTCCAGTTTTAGGTCACTTCTTTCTTCAAATTTCCGTAATACTGCAAAATAACATAGCTGAAACTTATACCAGAATTAAAATTTTACAATGAAAATTTTTGAATGAACAAAAAATCAAATTTGCTTGTTACATAGTTAATTCCACATACATGGGCATTACTGAGTTATGAACTGACACTAATCTGGGCAAATTTAATAATGTTAAACCATGGCTTCTTGTGATGATGTCATACACATTTAAAAGCATTGTTACGAGGTAGATAGGTAATCACACTGGCATTTACAAAGGAATTACATTTGTTCGTAATGGAAAATCATATTACTGTCACGCAAGTGACATAAAGTAGAGGATGTAATTTATGACCATATGCAGGTTTTACTATTTTCTGGTGACGCCTGAGATGCATGTACTGTTATTTTGTTGGTGAAAATAATATCCCTACAATCATTTTATTACAATTAATAATATTTTGTTTCATACAATTAATAATATTTCATTTCCGCCACATCTGTTAAGTTTAAAACATCAGCCTTGACCAAGGTGTTTTGCCATTACTGTCTTGTAATGCAGTGGTTATCACAACAGAACAAAATGTCGTTGTTTGGTCTCCTCATTACTTTTTGCAAGGAACAAATGATGAAATAAGCAATTCTATGAAAATTTTTGTTTTAGGTCTCTTGCCAATTCTTGGATACGAGTTTCAATTGTATACCTTGATATATAAATTTTGAATTATTTTACCTGCTTTAGAAATTTTTGCTGGTCGGCTCAGCAGTGTTCCAAGGGTGCTCTGTGCAACACACTGAAAAGTTGATTCATGTTTGCTGTCTGGTAGAGAGGAGAGATGAAGGTCTGTTCCGATTTGCTTAAATCCATAAGAGTTGTTTTCATCAAAATATTCTCCATTGAATTTCCACCGCACCACAGAACTAGATGGTTCAACACGACAAGACAATGTTACAGGAGAATCCTGTGATACTACAGCAGAAGATGGCTCAACAGTAAAATGTGGAATCATATCTGAAATGAGACAAATGGAATATGACATTTTACACAAACATATGCTAAAACAATCAAATTAAATAAAACCACATTGGCAAATATATTAAGGGAGGAAATCTGGCTTCAAGGACTTGTAGAGTCTTTGTGATTTTTTACACTAGATATTTTCTTAAGTTAGATGAATGAAATCTTGAAATCTTCAATCTTCTGATTCAATTCTAGGCAGTTAAAGGCTTTTGTGTCCAATGACTTTTGGACTTTAATCTGGTTACCTGCTAAACAACAGGTTAAAGCCATAAATATGAAGTCTTGAAGGCCAATCATATTTTTTTACCTAAGAATTCAACAAATCTCAAGTAATTAGTCATTTCATGATGCATGTTTATCAATAGTAGCAGATATATCTTTTGGAAAATTGCTGATGACACACAAGTGACAATAATGTAACATAAAGAACATCTTACACTGCAGAAAAAAGATCAGGAGATTTTACATGTAGTGAAAAAGCATGAGGGCCTGATCTGATATGCAAGAAGAGAAAAAATCTATTGTGGTGCAACAATAAAAGATTTTGTTCATGTTTTAATAACACAGGATATTGTGGAATATAAGCTAGAGGATGAAATAGGTTTCAGCCTTCATTATTGCTTAATGAAAATTCTATGCAAATGAGAGAAGGAAATGGCAATTTCAAATGAATAATGACACCAGTTCAATTTAATTTTATGTTTATCATCATTTAACTGAAGATAATATCACAGAAGTGAGTTTTTTTTAAATTTGCACTTCTCTCAGCATAATGAATTATATAGTTGTAAGAGTAAAGGGAGGTAATTCATGAAATAGATTTATTTGTTTTACAGTAATGGTGTGAAGTTTACTGATCGCAAGCTTATTTAAGTATCGAATTCTCTTGTGCACAAAATCTCAAATTTCATGGCTCTTCTTTGCAAGGAAACACTTCTGTTTCTGTTTGTTTTTTTCTCTCCAACCACCCGCCCCCACCCTCTCCTCCCCTCCTATTTCCTTTTCTTGCTGGTCCATAAGATCATTTTATTCCCATTGCGTTTCACTGAGGCATGTCAGTGAAACTGGCCTTTTCACACTGGAAACAATGGCCTAACTGTAAGATAAAACCATTCCCATCAAGATATCAATAGGAAGGACAAAAAGATATGAACAAAAAAATATCAATAGGAAGGACAAAAAGATATGAACAAAAAAAATAAGTTTATTAAGAGATGTTACTGTTACTGAGAGATTTACACTTTCTTATCAGATCCAATATGTTTGAAATCAGGATGAACTTTCTATAAAAACAGCAACATTTTATCAGTTTTCAACAAGGCAAACATCTGCAAGCTCTTTAATCAGAGCAACATCTAACACAAACAATGCATATCAGCTGAAAAACAATGCTAGTATCTTGAGAAATTCCCTGATATTTTGACTTTTTGTTTTTCGTATTTGTTGTATTGTATCAGAAAGTGCCAATCTTTTTTTCTGACAAACAACAACTTCTGTTGATTGACGGAACTTTTGACATGAGGCTTCGACATTCTTGTTTGCTGAAGCAACTGTTCTTAGTTGTTACAATTCAAGCAGTTCATCTGTGTTAAAACTTGGTTATAACCTAGACACTTCCTGGACTTGATTTGTCTTTTTTAGACAAGAGTTGTTTCCCTTTTATAAAAAATATATTGTTTGGTTTCCAAAACGGCTTTTAGGTTTAAAATGTGTAAAAGATGACTCAAGATTGTTCTCACAAAATAGAAGTTATCTGTATTTACATTTTTTTTTTATCAGACCACAATGAATAAAAAACTTTGTATCAACCTACAATTACTTTACAACTATGTATACAAAACAAGAGTTATGAAGGATCATGAGCTCTCTGGGTGTAAAAAAGAGAATCATAATTATAGATCCTGTATATATTTATATCTGTATTTCTCGACAGTCTCATTATTATCAAAAACGTCTATTCAAAAACCAGAACAAAGAAACTATTCAGTCATATCTATTATAAACTGATGCTGAACTGATGAGAAGCCATCCACTACCATCTATTCTTTCTGTTTTTGGGTATTGACTGTCATTTTTCAACCCAGACAGCAACAACTGCTAGGATATTTATCTTCAAGCCGGCACTTTGACACTTCCTAACAAATTTGGCTCAAAAAATACATTACTCTGTGTAATATTGTAATGATAAATATCTTTACAAAATGCATCGCTAACTCTACAATATTTTCATCTGTTTTACTGATTTCGACTTACCATTTTTTTAACGGAAAGGCAAGCAGAAAATATATATCTGTCATGGAGTACCATTAGATCTCTGTGATTAATGTGGAATAGATGAAGACTGGTTTGCATTTATGCATACCTACCATGCCTGGTGAAGACATAGGAAACATTAGAGAACCAATCTGCCAATAAAAAAAATGGTCTTCAAGGTACAATTTAGAACAACCCTGCACGGGAAATTATGTCCTAAACTGCCTATCTACAGTAACTGCTGGTAAAGGAATGGTGAAAAGTTGCACCCCTTCATACATTTTAGAACAACTATTTTCTTCATGAGATGTCAAAAGCAATACTATCCATTTTGTCTTTATGCTTTTAGAAATGCAGGGGGAAAATGTCATACTATTTTTCAGATGAGGTGATCATTGTATCTGTAAACAAAAATCTTATATCTTTACTTTCAGGTTTGAATAAGTTATAATACTGCTTTGCAAAAAAGAACACTACTGAAATTGAATTATCTTTCAATAAAAATGGTGTGAAATTGTTAAGATTAATTTGTTTCACATCAGTCTTCAAATTTCTATTTTTTCTACAGGTTATAGCCCTTCACAGAATGAAACCATTTCTTCAAAAATCCAAAATCTCTTAGAAAGACCGGAACAGTTCACACTGATTATCTCCCCTATTTATCAAAGATACTGTATCAAGTAGGTAATTCATTACTTTCCAGTTTGAAATGTTTTGAAGATATTCTTGCTCTATACCTATCTATATAACACATGGATCTGATTTAGTAAACAGCACTGGTATCCTATATACTTATCTACAAGACAATTTTCAGGATGTTGTTGTTCCAACATAAATGCTGACTTTTTTCGCATCATTCTTTAACCATATCTGAAATGGACTTGTCCAATATTCAACTGGGTCAGATCCATTAATTGTTTATGGGGGTGCTTATTGAAAATGTTCTAACTGTAGACCATGATCAGGCTGCATGGATGGGCTGATCTTGGTCTACACCGGTTGCAAAGGCAGAGTCAATTGCCTCCAGTATTGTAAAGGTGTAAGCTATTTTTTTTCAGTGAATTTTAACTCTTAACCTGCTGGAACCGAAAGGGATTAGCCTTTGCCACCAGTATAGTGCCAGGCCAGCCTGCACATCCGTGCAGTCTGACCAGGCTCTATACTGTTGGTAGCTCTATTTTTGTATTTGGATATTGAAATCCCTTAAACTTTTAATGGACTATTCCAAATTCAAAGCTGGGCAAATCCATTACAAAGTTTCAGCATGTTCAGGGTTAAACAAAAGCATGCAGACACTGATGATTTTCAGTCAACATGGAGCTGCTAACTGCAATTCTCTGTTAACCTCAGTGTTAATGAGATTTTAATGACTTCCTTTAAAAGATCTGACACAGGAAAAGAACTCCCAATTTTTTATTTGTACGGTGTTGAACTGTAAATTCTGATGAGATTGTAAAAGTACTCTTTTCAGAGGGCAGGAAAATAGTTCTTTGAAACTAATGATGAGACAGAACTTTATAGAAAAATAAATAATGATTAGGTTGATCATTATACCTTCCTTCATTATGTGGCTACCACAAATGTGAAACCCACATTTATCTTCATAGAAAACTTTAAGGTGCATAAGAATCAGCAGTTTCTATAATAGGACTGGTGAAATAACAGCCACTATTAATATGTCCATGGAAAAGTTACAGGAAGTATCCATTGTTCTGTCCATCAGAATATTTCTTAACAAAGCCCCTGTTCTGTATATGGAATGCTATTTCTTAAAGCAGCCACTGGTCTGTCCTTCTAAAATCAGTTTACAAAACAGCCACTGCTCTGTCCATGAAACAACTAGGGCTCTACTGTATATTGCACTTCTGCACTCAGCGTGTAATGTTATCAACCTGTGTCCACACCATATTTTAGGAAACCATCCTTAGAACAATTAGGGTACTTGTGATACAGTACTGAATGTCTGTAATTCTTCCAGAAATGATCTATGTTTTGTCCATGGAACCAATGTCCGAAGCCAGGCAAAACTTTGTCCTTAGAACAACTATGGTATTTGTGACACAGCACTGGATTATTTTTTCCAGAAATGGTCTCTGTTTTGTCCATGGAACAAATGTCTGTTGCTATTGTATTTATTATACAGCAGTTGATTATTTTTTCTAGAAATGATCTCTGTTTTTGTCCATGGAACAAATGTCTGTTGCAATGGTATTTGTGATATAGCACTGGATTAATTTTTCTAGAAATGATCTCTGTTTTTGTCCATGGAACAAATGTCTGTTGCAATGGTATTTGTGATATAGCACTGGATTAATTTTTCTAGAAATGGTGTCTGTTTCATCTATGGAACAAATGTCTGTTGCAATCGTATTTGTTATACAGCAGTGGATTAATTTTTCTAGAAATGATCTCTGTTTTTGTCCATGGAACAAATGTCTGTTGCAATGGTATTTGTGATATAGCACTGGATTAATCTTTCTAGAAATGGTGTCTGTTTCATCAAAGGAACAAATGTCTGTTGCTATGGTATTTGTGATACAGCACTGGATTAATTTTTCCAGAAAAGGTAACTGCTTTGTCCATGGAACAAATGTATGAAGCAGGCAAAATTCTTTCCTTAGAACAACTATGGTATTTGCGATACAGCATTGGATGTACTTTTTCCAGAAATGGTTTCTGTTTTGTCCATGGAACAAAAGCTGCAGCAGCCTTAGAACAACTATGGTATTTGTGATACAGCACTGGGAGTGTGTAATGTTTCCAAGTGTTCCTGAAAACACTTAAGCTCAGCAGTTGGTAGTAATCTGAACTATATTAAAACATAAAGGTAGCAGATGTTTTCTTTACAGGCAGGTAGATGCCAATCAGGATATTTTTTAGTTGGGCTTTAATGCAGCAGATTAGGCCTACTGTAACAAAATTCCCATGAATATTGTTGCAAATCACTTGACACTACAAAAATATATCTCTGTTTAGTTTTATGAACATTTTGCACTCAAATGTTGTGTCTAAATCAAGATCATAACATGAAATTTGTTTATGGACGAAAGAAAACCAATCCTAGTCTAAGATTGAGAAATTTTCAGTAAAGTTCATTTTACTTGGAAACCCTTGTCTATTCAGGGACTTCATTGGGATTGTACAAGCATTTAAATACACTCTTAGAGAACTGAGGTTTCCTTGTCATCATGAATGTTGTCTCTAAACAACTCTTCCTGAACTTTGCTTGGATTATTAAAATGAGATCTGTAAATCCTGTATTTACTATTTAGTAATACGAAAAAGTCAAAGGATCAAAAAAACAACCTCATTTTTCCTTCAACATGCTTAAAATGGTAAAAATGCTTCTGCTCACAAGAGGTACTGGCTATTTCACTTAAAGCGACTGACTCACAAATGGGTCGATGATGTAACAAATAAAATGTTTATACATATAGAAATTCCAGTTGTAATTGTAAAGAACATATCAAAACTAAGTTACTGTCTCACTTTTTGATACAAAAAACACATCATATATGAAGTTTTGCATGCTTTTTTTATCAGTAAAAAGTATACCCTGTCATATTCATGGTGTAAATACTTTATGTTGTCAATTTTGACAACTGGTTATAACTATACTCTGTGGCTCGATGGTTTAGATCAACACTCGCAATTTTTGCTGACCAGAAAGGCAATTGGGTTTGAACCCTGTTGAAATCAAATTTTCTTTCTTCAGTTTTCATAGTGTATAGAAGCATAAAAATTGTTTTTTCTTTAGTGTAACAGTTTTAAGCTAAATTCTGTGAGTCAGTTGCTTTAAACAGTTTTAAAGTTTTCAAACATTTGAGCTTTATAAAGAACTAACAGCTGGTAAAGATGACATATTTTGAAGGTCATTACTAAGTTTGGCAAGAATCAGACAATGACATTTTGGGTAAGACTGCATAAAACAAATGGAACTGTCTGCTTGAAATTACACCAGACAGATGAGGATGAAACCTTTGGTTACCTCTTCAGTTCATGTTTTTTAACACACATACTGGTACCTTGGCTGTTTTATTTTAAAACAATCAGTTAATGTTTTATAAAATCACAGACTGATAGAATATCAGAAAAACAATTCATATAGAGCATGAAGTTGGCATCTTTGAACAGACACACCTTCTCGATGCTTGTAGTCTTTTCAAATAATCTTCAGATAAGTTTGTTAATCCTTATCCCATGCTAAATATCTAAAATGGACTTGTCCATCTTTCGATTTCGACAATTTAATTATTTATGAGAGTGCTTGTAGAAATTTGCTGACTGAATGGCGAATAGTGCAGACCATGTTCAGACTGCACCAATGGGGGCACAAAGGCAGAGTCAATTGCCTCCAGCAGGGTACGGGTCAATAAAAGAACCAATCTAGACTCCCTACGACTCAAAGGAGGTTTAAATAAAAGGCCCTTTTGCTTACCAGTCTTCTTCCATATCTCTCTGGTACATGGTAATACTAAAGTGAAAAGTAATATTTTTCACTTTAATTTTGCAACTTATCTTTCATATCTTTACATTGCACTGACATTGCCTCATAAGTATGTTGGTAATCCTTCAGTAAGCTTTTCAGATTGTTTGAGTCAATCAACAATTTTAATGTGTCAAATTCAGCAATAAAATAAACCTCAAAACAAACATCTAGTAAGAGGAAGCCCTTGGTATAAATCTTGTACAAATATTTGATAAACTGTTAACTGTAACCCGAATCTCAAAGCACTTGTCCAAAATAAACAGAAAGAATTGCAGGCAGTGTCTACAACAGGTTTCATGATAAAACCTGGATTTCTTAACTAATTCGAATGCACTGTACAAGTCTTTAGATATTTTTTTCTGAAGAAAAGAGGAGCATGCTCAGCTGTTTACTGTACGTAGTCATAGCGGGATTATATCATTTGAAAAAAAAAAAAAAAATACTGTACGTAGTCATAGCGGGATTATATCATTTGAAAAAAAAAAATAAAAGAGTACAATTCATCAATACACTGATTTAAAAGAAAATCAAAACAAAATCACTGTACTGAAAAATAACAAATATAAATGAGTAAAATATTAACTGGTATGCAACATCTGTTTTGGAACATGGTATGGTACAGATTTCAGACACTATCTTGATGTTTGTTGACTGAGAAAGTGCCAAGTAACTGAGGCACTGGAGAGTGAAAAGGGCTCGAGGCTATAGAACTTATTTTGCTTATTGTATATGATTTTTAACATCACACGGAAAAGTGTTTAAGGACAGTTACAAGGGCAGTCATTTTTAAACTGGTTCAGATAAGTTTGCTGGAACTTCAATGGTACATTTACATTCTACCAAGCAATCCTGAAAATGACAGATTTTCAGGTCTACCTATTCTAATAACCATTAAACAATCTTTTTAATCCTTCATTTTTTGACAATGTTTCATAAATTTACACAGAAAATAGGGCTTTTTTTAATGCAAACAGAATGTAAGAGACTGAATAATTATTATATTTTATTGCTATTTTAACTTTAAAATTGTAATGCATCGCTTGGCTGAACCAATATGTCCTCGATCTGCTTAAAGGTGAAGAAATTCACACCTTACTATATGATAAATATCCTTACTACACACATACTTTACATCGAGGTGACATTTATTGCAGCCCAGAGGCATATAGCTACTGTGACATACACAGAGCGATATACTGATGTTATCAATAACATATCTACCAGATTCACAGAATACATACAAAAATCAACAAGTTAACTATCCGCTTGTTTCCCCCCTCCCCTACAGTTCATATATATTTTTGAGACCTGCTTTTAACAATTCTATGCACTTATTATGATGCATATTTTTTTCAAAAATATTACATAATACATAATTATGCAAATTAATAAATTTCTTTAATTTTAATCATAAATAGAATACCAAAAAAAAAGGAAACTGTTTAATTTTATCCTTTATAGCCAAATTTGGTATCAAAAGATTTGTATTTTAATCAGGGTTATGAATTTTACATTCTTATTTTTCAAATTTGTACTTTGAAACAAAAATTCATAAAATTATGATTATTTTACTTAATTATTTCTCTGGTATACAAGCTAGACAGATTTTGCCCAAATGTTGTTTTAGCTATATGGATTTACATAAGCACCTTCTGCTCAATTCAGGTTTGTTTGTCTTCTTTAGCCTTGTTGTGTTTTAAAAGTTGATTGCTTATCCTAACCTTTTACTTATCTAAGTGAGAAGCAATCTGAAGCCAAGCTGTCATATGCAGACCAATCAAAGAAAGCCATTTGAGTGTTTACTTAAGAATTAAGAGATTCCTATATATATAACTATTTAGAGTTTGTATTTAGAAAATAAATATAGATACAGATACATGACTGGACATCCAGAGTGTTAACATCTTTAAGACATTACAAGTTTAATTATAGGAATTCCTACTGCTACATTGTGTTAGAAACTGTATCATTGTGGATTTCCATATCTGTTGTTGTTAAGATCAGGATTACCTGTGTTGTTGAAAAAGTAAAAAGGAAAAACTTAAATCAAAGAACTTTGTCCATCTTTGCATCCAGCACAGACACAGTCTAAAAGGAACACGAACAAAATACTACTTCATTATATACTTAATTAAGCTATGTCATTCTAGTGACTGTCTGTATCATACAACTCTGGACAACAGACGCCTTCAATGACCAACTTCTCTTGTCTGTCTTTGATTCCTTCGAGTGTTTAACCCATATAGAGCCTAATGGATTATGCCAGCCTTGTAGAGTGGACAAGTATAAACTTTCACTTACTTCGCACACAAAATTGATTATGGTAAGTAAAAACGGAATAACTGTAATGTTTACGTACCACTAGTTGCCCATGTTGTGACACATATTGTCAAAAGTACGGCAAGCTCGATGAGCGGTGTCCGTTTCAGAAAGGAACTGCTCATGTTTTGTCAGAGATGTTCATAAAAGAACCAACGTTCACTCCGTAGAACCCGTACATCAGTCTAGATTTTATGGAAACTACATCTTTGTTAACTCTGAAAAATAATACAAAATGTTTGTAGAATAAATTTATAGACTTAATGTTGTTTGTTCTTCATTTTTCAGATATCCTTAAAATAGTAACACATTAACAATTTCCTAATAAACCAAACAATGATGTTCAAGGTCATTCATTGTAAAGGTGAAGAAATATTTTTATTTCAAAATTATCATAACATAATTATATATCAAATACATATCACACTTGAGGTCCAATGTGAGACAGCTGTTTCATAGGTGAAACCCAATTCTCAACATTCTTTTTTAATGGCTTGTAAATATCACAGGAGCTTGAAACTGAGCTTTTAGTCCTTCAAGATTCAAAATGTATTTGTGGCTTCTACTCTGTATATAAAAACACAAGGAATGAAACGCCACATGTTCCACCCAATAAGAACTCAGGTCGCATCAGCTAACTTGCGCTCAGGTGCAGATATCTATTAGTCCTGCCACTCAGCAAACACTAAAACTAACTAAAACATATCACTTAAATTTTTCAGTACGCTACTCAGAAGAAGAAAACAGCTGGTTTTCATGCATTTTCGAACAAAATCAGTTTGTCGCCGAAGCCATTGTGTGACGTCATGGAATTCCCAAAAAATGTGGCGGTTTCCCAGGAAAATCTTTTTCTGGATTTAATAGATAGAAAGAATAAATGCAAAATCAAACTAAATAGATGCTTTTATAATGAAATAACTGTAAAATGTACTTCACAATTTTTTTGGGATGCATAAAAGTATAGTGCAGAAAAGTTTCTCCAGTTCAAAACTGCTTTTGATCAAGAAATATTTTGGAGATTACAGTCCGCTCTATGACGTCACGCAATGGCTTCGGCGACAAGCAAATTTTGTTGGAAATGCATGGAAAGCAGCGCTTTTCTACTAATGTGTAGCATAATGACAACAATTAACGGTTTGTTTTGGTTAGTTTTTGTGTCTGCTGAGTGACAGGACTGATAGATATCTGCACCTTTTCGCATTTTAGCTGATGCGACCCGAAATTCTTAGTGGGCGGGACAGGTGGCGTTTCATTCCTTGTGTTTTTATATACAGAAAAAGGAGCTAGATTAACAGTTTCGACTCTTGAATGACTAAAATACAATTTCAAGCTCCTGTGCTTGTATGTGCTATTGAATACAGAAGCTGACAGAATTAAGCAGGGGCATATCCAGGATTTTAGGTTAGAATTTGGGTCTGTTTTCTACAGTGTCACTGTGCATAACTATGCAATATGCAAGCTGGATAAGGCAAAATGGATAGATCAGAGCCATACTATTATACCAGTCAGTGAGCATTGGAATTGAATGATATTTCATTTTCATGAACCTACAATAACACCTGTGGTTTGGGAATTTAAGGGGCGTTCGGCAGGTGCACCCCACTCCAGTTCCACTAGGGGTAAGAACTTTTCTGCTGTTACTCTTAAATTTACCAACCATCATTTATAATCAACTGGTTGTGAAATATGTTAAAAATTCAAACTTTGAAATTTAGTCATGCTGAATAAATGAATTAGCAAAGACCTTCCAAAATGGGAAAAATCTGAAACATTCTTCTAGTTTATTACACTTATTAAGTATTTAAAGAAAGAAAATTAAAATTCTTCCATTTTAAAACCACATTAAAACATATTCAATCAGAAAAAATGTTTTTGTTGATATTTTTATGAAAATATACTTTTAATGTTTTTTGTGAAATCTGCTAACTGTAACAAGCCAGGGTTACAATGAATGTGGTATAAATGTGTAAAGCAGTTTTTATGGCCTCTCTCTTACACAAACTTCCATAAATAAGCCATAACTAAAGCCATTCTTTCTTTATGAGCTTATACTGTAGAAGCTAGGCTCAGAACTTCACAAGCTAGTGAAAATTACTCCATAGATCGTATATTTTATGGCACAAGCCTCATAATCCTCAGGTAAAAATATAACATTGCCATGTGAACAGAGAGAAGAAAATACTTATTGCAACATGGCTTGTTAGTATGTTTTAGTGGAGTCAAGAGGTGTTGAAACAGATACAAGAGGAAGTACGACAGAAACATGAAATATATGACAACATTGACATCTTCCTGTGATAGGAGCGGATGTGGTCCAGTGGTAACGCGCTGGACTGGTATACGAGTTCGATCCCCCGCTCCTCCACTAACATTACTAATAGTCTTTCGGATGAGATGTTAAACCGAGGTCCCATGTATCAGTGCTATACACTGAGCATGTAAAAGAACCAGGGGTGTCTCTGGAATGGGATGCTTTCTGTATCTTGCACTACCCCCAAAACATAAAATAACTAATCTCTTCAGGGAGCGTCAGTCATATGGGTAACCGGTACCGACGGTAAATAAGCTCAAATAGATAGAGATTCCTGTGATAATTTCTTGTTACACAACCATCTCAAAATCTTGTCGCCTTACAAGCACCTTATAACAAACATGAACACTGAATTTTCTGTATTGAATCATAAAAGCTGATAAGTGGCAAAAAGTCAGTTTCAATTTTTTCTTTATTTTATCAATAATGATAAACCCTTTCTTGAATTCATGGAAGTTCTACAGAAAACAAACAAAAGATACAAAGCCATACAGTCTTGACTTAATTTTTGACATCTCAAACAAAAGCTGTCTCTAATGACACAAACTCTACTAAATCCACCAAAAAACATGCTAATTGACTCAACAGCTTTGTGGAAGCATTCAAGTTTTGCATCAAGTATGTAACAGCAAGCAGCGCGCAGAGTTTCTGCCAATAGCGCTGGAATACTAGAGACAATTTCCTTGCTAGTTAATATCAACAAGCTTTCCCTGTTAATGAAACAAATTTTGTGTAATTTTCATCAGACGTGCCTGGTTTCATATGTTCTGGTTTTCTAACAGCATCAGTCTAATGTTATGATATACAGGATATTTGATAAACTGATTACAACTCCTTGATACTGAAAACTTAGGAACACGCAAACAGACCTGTTTTTTGTAACAAAGAGGTTTTTAAAGGTTTTCATATCTGCAGATGTGTCAAAATGGTGCAGAGCAGGAGAACATTGTTCTGTACTGGACAAGTATTGTTCCTTGTAACAATCAAGCAAACTTTTTTTTTTATTATTATTTCTGTTTTTAAGTTATTTCCTGTAACTTTCAGCTTAATGAGCCGACCATTGCTGCATTAAGCTTGTAGAGCTTGGTGTTCACCTGCCTTAAAGTGTGAAAATTTAATGAGTGTACATTATGTGGCTGAAAACAGCTTACTCTAATGAATTCTATGTGGCAAAACTTAAAAGGCAAATTGAAAAGACTACTGGAACAGTGTCTTTTAGCTGTTTTCATATTAAAATTATATTGACATGACTCGATTTTATTTTTCTTTTAAAAGGGGGTCAAACTTTTACATCTTAAGGATTAGGCTAGGGTTACACATGAAGTAATAAAACATCCCTGGTTGTTTAAAAAAATCATCAATAAAATGGTCATTCACACCTACTTGCAAAAGTAAAAACATTCATAGCCAGATTAAGGTTGATGTATATTTAACAGTCGGCTTACTTGGTGTATATCTAGACAGAGATCATAAGATTAACACAAAATTTGAAGATTTAACAGCAAACTGGCTATATTCATCACAAATACTTACAACAGTTGTTCTCGATCAAATTTCAGTTGACATGCATGGATGAGCTTATTAAATCTACAACACCCCAAGTGTGAAAAACTATGCACTTTTTTTTTTTCAATTTTCAACTTGAAAAGGGAATTTCATTTGATCTGTTTTACAAAATGTTTTAATGGTGTACATTTAGCTTATTAACCCATTCACATCGATGTATATCTCTTTTATTTGCTCTCACACTCAGCTCATTTTCAATTTCTGCTTTTATTTCTTTCTCTCATTTTCCATGACAATACTGCCCCCTCCCTCCTCAACCATCTTTCTATCTTTGTCTGAGAATTTCAAACTATTTAGCCACAGCTCAAAACAGCAAGTTAGTTAACAGAAAACATCACTAATAATGCAGCTAAAGAGAGTAAGTAACTTAGCACTGAATCCTACTGAAAACTTGTAGTACTTCTACCATGAAAAAGCTCTGGTTTATACCTGGGAGTCGAACTCAGAACATACACAAATAGGTATATAAACCAATAGGTATAAACCACTCTCAAGGATGAGAAAAGGGGCCTTTAGATTTTCCAGAGTTTACCAAAATGAACAGCATTATCCAATGTTTTTCTTTTTTTGATCCTGGATACATAATGATATATGCTATATGTGCAAAGACGGTCCTAATCAGGTACTAATCTGACAGCTAGCAGAAAATATCTCTTAGTTATCACTGGTTTCTGCATCAAGATGGGCAGGTGTTGATACCTCCTATCTGAGAAATGACTGAACTGACCTTCACATGGCCAATTAATTCCTGCATGTTTTTTCACACCATTCTTTTTGCACTTTTCATAGTATTTTCACAAGAATAAAGTTGAAAATTCAATATTTTCAACTATGTCTTAAGAGTAATTAAAAAAAAACATAGCATCAAGAATAGATTTTTTAACTATTTTGCTAGGATGACAGCTTGATCGAGTAATTGTGTATTCTACTGATTAAAACCAATTACTCCTTGATAAATTTTGATCCTCTGCATTCGTTTATCAGAAGATGAGATTTTTTTTTTTACCATGGCATGTATTTTGCCATGATATCAGTCAAAGTAGAACATGGGAAATTCTGTTTACCAATATATATATGTATATAAAAAAATATTGTCCATGGGATAAATATGTTTTGCCATAAATCTAGTCAAACCAGCAAATGAGAGCTTGCTTTCACTGATGTCAGAACTGTCGCAGACTATCATAACTGGGGGTGTATTCTGCTATAACATTGTCAAATCCACACATTTCATATCAAACATTACCTAAGGATATTTTGTCCATGGGATATAATTATTGTCAAACCAGTAAATATTTATTCCAAATGGCACATAAATATGCTAATGAAGTTTCCAACTTTGACACAGAAAATAAGCTAAAATAGTGTCAATGTGTGTAACATGTTCATGTTTTACATAACTACAGACAAAATTAACACTATCTGTATCTTTGAAATTTTATATCGATAGATAGATTTTAGATATATAGT
The DNA here is from genome assembly GCA_012932295.1 of Cyclina sinensis. Classification (NCBI taxonomy): domain Eukaryota; kingdom Metazoa; phylum Mollusca; class Bivalvia; order Venerida; family Veneridae; genus Cyclina; species Cyclina sinensis. The sequence continues at coordinate 31,568,522 of JAAONU010000002.1, read as the reverse complement.
TTCAAAGTTGGTCATTAGAACAGGTTTGATATGCACTAAGTGTACAAGCCATGGATGACGATAATGTTTCCCAGTTTTTAAAGCCTCAATTCACTTCCATTAAACTCTACAATTGCGTTTCCAAAAAAAAATTAAGTACCAGAACATCCAACTTTTTAAGTCCATAATAAAGGACCAATTTGCTTTAGTAAATTCCCCAAACATTAGTCCAAGATATGTTACAGAAGCTATTTAAATATTAGACTGTTGAAACCTAAAGTTCACATAGATGGGTAACCTATCTTAGATTCTTAGTAGTAATGAGAACAATTAGTGTTTTAAGTCCAAAATGAAGAAAAAGTTGCATTAATGTATTCCTCAAACATAAACAGTCCAAACTTGTTATAGTAGACAGTTACAATGACTGGCTCAGAATGAGATTGAAGGGTAACCCATCTCAGGGACTACCAGAACTGGATTTTGACAGATTCAAAAAAAAGCCTCGTTATAAATAAATAAAGTCCAGTTGGCAACATTTTCTAACATTTATAAAAGACAAATAGTAACTTCAGTATATCATAATTCCTGTCTGCATTAATGAATAATTACAAAAAAAATAAACACCGCTTTGTTAAATGCTTGTGAATCAAATCTTTGATCTGAATCTTGCTAAATACAACTTGAAGTTATTTTTTATAAAAAGTGTAATTACTTGCCTGGTCTCACAAAAATCTTTATGTTAACCCTTTTACACAGTATCACTGTAGACTTACCAAAATATTCATTTTGCTTTTAACATAACGGAGACCAAAATATTAAAAGAACTTTTTAAAGGAATGACCTCATGATATAAACAAAGCAGTTTTACATGATTAAAGCACTATACATGTCTCACTGAAAACAAAAGGCATTACATTTGTTTTCCTTTGAAATTTTAGTTTGGTACCCGTGACATTAACTTCTTGATTTTTGTAGCATTACAGTAAAAATGTTACAATACAATAAACCATGTGTGTATATGCTTCATAAAATCTAACCCAATTACAGCTTGTGTATCTTAACCTACATACTCACCAAATTTTAGTTCTTCAAGAAATTCCATAAGAACTACACTTGTAGATAAAGTCATAGTAAACTGCACAATTTCAGTTCACAAAATCACTTTGTTTATCCATAATTTCTAGAAATAAACACAGAACACAAAGGCTGTTTTGTACATATTTACACACATCATTGAAACATTGCTGATATGCCTATCTGGCTTTCTACATCACTGACACAGATTTATCCACTTCCTGTGTACGTTTATTGGAAATTATCACAGTAAGAATACAAAACAAATTTTGGTAGAAACAAACAATAGTATCTGTATATACTTCCATTTTGTAACTGAACATTTTGGTTTAGTTTTGTTTAAACACATTTTCTAAAATGAGCGTAAGTTCCAAATGCACCTTTGACCTTCGAACTTACCCATAATTCCTTGAGTGGTGTAAACATGCAAAGCTAGGCCAAAAATATTCGCTATCAGAACATCAGGTAAAACTAGAAACAGTGCTGGCTGAAAAGGTGTTTGAGAAACAAAACTTACAGGTTTTCTGTTTCAATTTGTAAATTAAAGAAATCTCTCTGGGAATGTTCACTTATCTGTAATAAAGAGCACTTAAGACATGCCAAGCAGAACAGAATTTTTTAAATGAAAGATATTCTAGGAAATCTTTCTTCAGAGGAATCAGAAAGAATTCTGTTTAAAACAAACATTGTGAACTGAAATGATTATTCTGCTTCAAAAATAAGATATTCTTCCTAATTAAGAGTAATTTAATTTCTCTTTTTTGGGGGGACATAAAACTCTCAATCTTATTAGAAAACTGTAAATAACAACAACTTGCTAAAACAAAAACTGAAAACAAATAGATACCCAGAACAAGCCATATTCTCATCAGTCTTAAGGTAATAAAGAATGAAGGTAATGCCAAACACAGTAATGATACTCCTACACTACTGATGTAAAATTCAGTTTAATCAAGATGTATTATGCTTGAAGTTTCAATAAAAGCATGCCAGTCAAATAATTTCAACCCAAATAATTTAAAATACACTTTTCAGTGCAACAAACTGACAATACTACAACATAAACCTGGTGATCATTCTCTATGGACAAAATCGGCAACATTTATTATATTTATACTTTGTCTATTAAGTGAGTTAAAGTCTTTGTACATCAGATGTTTTTAAACACTTTCAACATTTTTACCGATATTTTTACAAAACAGTAGGGATTTTTTCCTACAAATATACAACTGACTTTCTCTATCTTTTTGTATAACAATGACAATCCATTGTCAAAATGTCCTTCAAAAAAACTTCATAATAATGAATGACAGATTGATATATTAATTTTAAGATGCACTCATGAGAGCTAAGATGAACTTGTAATAAATAATATATCTTTTAACTGTTGAATATACTCATCAATGCATTACTGAATTTATCACAAAACTTGCCAAACTTTAAAGATAACAAAAGGTATTTTATATAGTCTTGTCTGTTAAGACAAGAACCTGCTTGAACTGGTCAAGGAGTTCAAACATCAGAAATATTTGCTTCAAATACATTACCCAAACCCTAAACTGCATTGTGTACTATGTGCCCCATACAATCTTTAACAAGATACAACATTCTAGAAATAAGCATACATGATTTACAACTTTAATTGATACATGAAGAACATATAAATTAACAGGTGATTAATGACATGCCATAGCTATATATTACAAAGCTGACAAGGGACAATGACCAAACATCAAACTGAGAGAATCAAATTTGATTGCCAACTTAAACAAAGCATATGAACATTCTTCTCTCTGCTTTTTTTGGATAAAACTGGACAGCCCTAAACAGAAGATCTTTGACATGCAAATCTGTAATTTTTTAATTATTCTGAATTATTGTTCAAAATCTTTTATATCAGCTCTGTTACATGGTCATAAATTATCAAAACCATTGCCTTAAACCAAAGTTTTAATTACTCCTTCCTTTAATGTTATTCTGGTAGATGTAATGTCCATACTGAAGACTGCAACTTTAAAGCAAACTGAAAATTTTATATTCAGTATCTATATAATATGCAAATAAATAGATATTATTGATAATCAAGGCATGATTATTCCATCTATGATCTAAATTTTAACAGTTAAATTTATTCTAGCGTTTGGAGACAACTTTGGGCATTCAAATCCCTCTGTGCTGAAACCTGTAATGACTGGCCAACATCACCCCCACCCATCCAAGAGAACCTAACCTCTCAGTCACTGAAAAAGACTGGCAGCCAGTCATTGTCATCCAAGAGTCATAGAGTATTGCAAATGAAAAATGTAGTATTGCACATAATAAAGTCTTAAAGGGTATTGCAAATTTAATGTTTTGATATTGCAAATAACAGAGCACTACACATTTAGTGTTGAAAATCCACATAGCAAAGTCTTAAAAAGTATTGCAAATTTAGTGTTATTTCATGTTACAAATAACTGAGTACTACACATTTAGTGTTGAAAAAAAGTAGTATTGCAAATAAAGTATTAGCAGAATCAGTGATTCTTTGAAGGATGTAAATTGCAAATGAAGTATGAAAACAGGTGTATTGCAAAAATGTTAATAAACATTGAAACACAATACTTGCATTGAAATAAACATCTGATTCAAGTAACAGTACAAAATATTACAATGTTTTCAGGTGACTGGATGACTCCCATAAAATAGAAATTTTTTGTTTCCATCCTGTTGAAAGACTGAAAGAGTAGCTTAATAAAAAGCCAGCATTCTTCTGTATGATTTTGTTTAAAGATATATGCCATCTGGTGGTATTTTTGTAGCCAAGGAAACCAAACACAATTTCTCCACATGGTGTTGAGTGTTGAGTGACCAGAACATTTTCCCTGTAGATTTTCTGTTGTTTTCTATTACTGTAAATACTCCAATCAACACACCCTGACTGATTTGTTTTGAGTTGTAACTACAACAAAGACCCATATTCTGATTTGGAAAGCATTATGGCCATTCACATCATAAAGATTACAGTCAGAAATTTGCTAACTCTTACCTTGCTGGGGGCAACTGACTCTGCCTTTGTGACAAGTGCAGACCAAGATCAGCCTGCACATCCATGCAGTCTGATCATGGTCTGCACTATTTGCCATTCAGTCAGTAAATTTTCATTAAGCATCCCCATAACCAATTAACAGATCAGCCCAAATTGAAAGATGGAAAAGTCTATTTTAGATATTTAGCATGGTAAGGATTAAACATTGTTAGTCAGATTATGAGCTATACCAGTCAGCAATACCAGTCAGAGTGCACCAGTAAGTTTGTCAGTCAGTATTAAATTCAAGACTGCCTTTTATCCAGAAAGTTCACAATAATTTATGCTCACAATCATGATGTTAATGTAAATGAATGTATAATTACAATGAATTGTAGACTTTTCTACAGGGAACAAGTCAGGACAATAAAGGAATGGAAATACATTAGTTTATTAGAATAAGTCTGACAATGCTTGATACCTGCAAAAAATACCCAAACTGCCAGAGTGTCAGATTTTATTTTTCCTAAGATGATATATTATTTAATGATTTTTACAGACTAAAGCTTTCTGGAAACATGAGAAAGTCAGAAGTTTTGCCTGTTTTTCAAGGAAGCATGTGTCAACCAGACTATTACTTATATCAGATTTTTTTTCTGAATTTTTCTTGCTTTAATATCTTTAAACAAATCTTTAATTCTAACTCAGAGAGGCAGCCCCTTATGTCAGAAATCTGATCTAATGTTAAACAGTCAAAATTCAAAGGATATATCATTTCATGACTTCATATTTTCAAAGCTAAAAAAAAATAAACAGCACTGAGTTCAGGAGTGAAAACAATTTATTTCATGTGACTTCGATTTTTTGTTTCATGTGACTTTGATTTTTGCTGTTCTTGAACTTGAAGGCACATACAGTGATTGAATAAACATTAATTATGTCATGTAGGTTGCTTTAATGATCATTGTGCCATTTTATGTTCAGTCTCAAACAAATATATACTAACGGAAAAATATAACTGTGCATACTTCAAGGTATAGATTTTTTTTTAATATTAGGAATAGTAACATAAAACTTTGCAAATTAGCCAATCAACGTTTGATTTCTAACAATCAATACAAACACTTCATCATGTAAAACAATTTTTACAGTAACAAGGCGCAGAAGTTGACAGGTATGAAATCTGATTTCACAAGGTCAGTATCGTGTGTGGCCTCCATTGGCGTTCAAGCAAGCACGGCAGCGACGAGGCATAGAGGCAACTAAGTTGGCGATAACTGCCTGTGGAATGGTGTTCCAGATGTTGACCAATGTCTGCGCTAGTTGGTCCAGCGTGAGAGGTTGGTTACGTCTTTGACGGAGGCGTCTCTTCATCTCATCCCAAACGTGCTCAATTGGTGAAAGATCTGGTGAAACAGCAGGCCAGGGTAAGACACTCACGTTTTGCTGAGCCAGAAACCCGGTAACTACACGTGCTACAATTGGCCGAGCGTTGTCTTGTTGAAACGTCATGTTACGCCCTTGACGTTGAAGAAATGGCAGCACGTGGGGTATGACAATCTCATCTCTGTAACGAACACCCGTTAAATTGCCACGGACAATTACAAGCTGGGTCCTGCCTTGAGATGAGATACCTCCCCAAACCATTATCGACCCACCACCACCAAAACGTTGACGTTGAAAAACACAGGGATCCAAGTAACGTTCTCCGCGACGCCTGTATACACGAACTCGTCCGTCCGAACTTTCTAAGTGAAACCGCGACTCGTCAGTAAACAGAACATTATTCCAATATGCTCTTGGAAGCCTTAGATACTGTCTGCACCACTGACGTCGACGTTGTCGATGACGTAAGAGAAGAGTAGGACGTATCGCAGGACGTCGTGGAGTAATGCTGTGCTCTCTTAATCGGTTTCTAACAGTTCGTCCACTGATAGGTCTCAAGCCAGGAATTGTTCGTGCTGTTAATGTGGCCGGTTGAAATCGATTCCGTAGGTGTGTAAGCCGGATAGACGTCACACGTGGACGCCCTGGACGTGGTAGATCACGGACGTTGCCACGTTGCTGAAATCGTCGCCAAAGTGCTGATATGGTGTTTCGGTGAACACCAAAACGCTGCGCAACCGCAATGCCTGCTTGGAGCATACCGACGGCACGTAGGCGATCATTTTCTGAGATGCGTGGCATTGTCTTCAAAGACTTAAAATCCAAATGAAGGTGTTTTTCTGAACTGCTGGGTAGCTCACTATAATTTGACGGTTAAAATAACTCGAAACAGCATGTACGAGGATGTTAACATAAAGAAACACGTAAAAAGCGCGACCGTTACGGGCTATAAATTTTGCACGTGCAACTCGCGAAAAGCAGTATTATTGAAACAAGATTACCTTGTGAATTACACAAAAGAAATCTGCTAAAATAATTTTATACCTAATAAAAGATATTAAGTATTTTAGTGTGCACAGTTATATTTTTCCGTCAGTATATATTTTAGTATGTCTTCTTAAAGTGAAAACAAAAAAATACTAACAGAAATAAATGTCAAGTCAGCTGCAGAACTTTCACTACAAGCTGTCATAGGGTATAATTTTTATGAAATTTGTTGCCCTTGTGATTTTTATGAAATTTGTTGCCCTTGTGTTGTACCCTACACATGATCACAGTATCTCTCCTAATCTTAGTTACTCATAAGTATACCTATAATCATTTTCTGACCTATGTTCACATGATTTTGTTGCCCCATAAGGCATCCCCCTATACAACCCTACACAGCCAAAGAGACTTGTTCCATGCCCGGCAATACTCATGTTGTCTGCTAACTCTCATCATTGTTAGTTTAAATGGCAGATCAAGAGTAAAAAAATTAAAACAAAAAATCTCTTTTTAGATTCACATTATATAATTGAAAGTAACATTACATACATTACATTTTAAAACAACAGACTACAAACACTTCATAACAACAAGCTTGAGAACTGCTTTTTGTCAATGTCTGAAATAAATGCAATACATTTCTGCATATTAACACCAAATGTGGAATAGCAATAACTTATCTGCCACATTTAACAATAAAAATGTCATCAGTGACAGTTCTAGAGGGTGATACTTGACATATTCAACAGTATTTGTCTACTTAAATATGTCCCATTTTCTTGGCAAAGAACATTTTGTCTAGAAGTCTTTAGAGCCATCTGTAAACAAGGCATAATTTCATAACAACATTTAGTGTAATCTAAAGAATGCATCAGAGTGGAATATTTTCATATCATACATCAGTAATGCTGAAATCTTATTCTAAATCTAAAAGACTACCACTGAAACTGATCAATACCCCCTAAGCTTGCCTAAGGGGATATACTTTCTGCAATGTTTTCAACAAGTCTTACATGACTAAACCATGCAAATATTTTTTCATTGACTGGCAGCTTTATCTAATTTTTTCTCAGGAAGTAATGGGTCTTAAACATGCTTTTCCGCTCAGAATCAGGAAGCCATGTTTTTAGTTTTTTTTCACTAACTGCAGCCTTTTGAAATCTCTTTCAAACATTTGATTAACAGCTTCCAGTGCAATATTTCTAACTTTAACAGAATCATGCAGGCTAATTTACAGCATAAAAAGCAAGATTCTAAATCGAAACTGTTTGTTCCTGTAATGAAAAAATGCACAGCGGAACTATCAGATTTGCTTCATTTATCTGTCTAAATTCTTGAAATTGGCACCCTTTCAATAGATCTAATTTCAAATGCCTTTTGTTTTTATATGATCATTAGCACAAATCCGAATCTAGCTTTTGATAAGAACTGTGATACTGTGCCTGTGCTGTGAAAAAACCTGGTGATAAAATAAGCAAGAAATGTTAATTTTAGATTCATCTTTCTGCTTTTAGTAAATTCGGGAAAATGTTTTACCAAGAAAGGCATAAACCTGTAATTGTGTGTCAATTTAAAAACTTTATCAATCAGAAAACCTTTGAAAAAGATTCTAGTGTGTCTGAAGGATTGAATTATGGAAGGTAAACCTGAGAAAAAACACAAGTGAACATCAACTGCACAGTATAAACACGCCTTTATTGTTAATGGGCTGGCGATAAAGTGCCGATGATGGAGGAACTGTATTTAAATGTTTCTCCCAGAACTTTGAAGTAAGCTATGTGAATTCCCTCTTGTTTACTCGAGCACATTTAACTATCAAGCAAGTTTCCTAAATGATACTAATATAATCTTGATACAATCTCTACACACAGATGCGGTTGATTTAAAGCTCTTTCTAACTTTCTTCTTTTTCATTTACAATCCAATGAGTGAAAGTGATCAAACGATACACTGAAACCAGAACAATGCTTTACCCAATCATTTACTCAATCATTTATTATATATTTGATCATTATGAGACAACAGAATTATGGAACTGGATTTTTTTACAGTGAAATACCATTTAACATGGGTAACGGACTGTTAGAGGAAGGTCTGACAAATTATAAGTGAACTAGAAAAGATGCCAGTCTTTCACAGCAGATAAAGAAGAATCTTGTTTCTTTGCTAAACATGATTTTGACATCACAGATGACCTTTTCCTGCTACATCATTTGTTTATTTGCTTGTTTATAGAAATTACATTCTTTTTTTTTTCTTTGAGATGTTTATGGAAGTCTTCAAAGTCTGACAACTGGCCCATGCCTTCTGTTTGCTTCCAAAATGATCAAAGGTTGAATACTCTCCTAACTTTGAAGACAGATAAAGTCATTAGCTCACACTTGGCACGTGCAGCATGTCTGGCCTTTAACTGATGAGCCTTTTTGGCTTGGCTGACATCTAGTAACATGCTTTATCACAATATTGCTTTAAACAAATGCAAAATGATGCCAACTTTGATAGCTGATAAATTAACAACTTTTTTCCTTTTCCATTCATTTTTGTTTCTAAAAACAAACTCAAAGAATTGTAACAATGTAATTTCTAGGAATTTCCTTCTAATCAGAGGGACATGGCAGTAGAGGATAAAATTTCTAAACATTTTGAGCTTTGCAACACAACAACAGAGAGAGAAGATCTGTTGCATTTTCAAAAATTAAAAAAAAATTTTTTTTTTCCTGTTCATCTTTTTTTTATCAAACAAATTTCATAAATTAACAAAACAGATACACCTCTGCAAAAATGTCTATTCATCAAAAGTTGAACAGAATTTGGATGGAACTACAAGATTATTTCTTGGTATGAAGCATTTTAATGAGTATGACGACACTATATTTTAGTATGTTCATGTGTGTGTGGGTGTGTGTGTGTGTTGTTACTAGCAAAGCTATGACTTGAAAGTCCTGTAAGATTTTTTCAAGAAGCTATTTAACCATGTAAACACCAAAAAACGCTGCAAGTAGCAGGTCTGCCTTAATTCCCATTTCTTATTGCAATGACATTCGTTAAAAATATTACAAACAACACTGTGACACTTGAAAAAACAGCTATCCCATTAGTATAATATATTGCAATTCAAAAAACAAAAATGTCCAGCAAAAACATAACATCACTAATTAAGCAAAAATTTCCATGGGACATTTGAGCATTTCAAATCGTTACATGACAACTAGACATTAACTTGGTGACAGTGTTGTACAAGATAGCTTTTAACATAGCAAGTTAGGAAAAAAAGAACCAACCTGACATTAAGAATTTGATATTTTTTGGTCACAAAAGAGGTTCTGTCCACCTAAAATCTCCAAAAAATCAATTAATAGGTAACATGATTATGATATTTGATTATGCCAAAAATCTTGAAAATATCAGTAGCTGTAGTTTTACCTTTTGGTTATTTTATTGGATAAGAACAAAAAAAAAAACATGCTAACATAAAAGGACTATTATATCATGAGCTGCCATAATCATGTAGCCTTGATTATGAGGGTATTTTAAAAAGTCTTCTCATGTTAAGTTTTATATCTTTTTCAATGTATGCTTGTGTCATAGCATGATCAACTTAATCAAGGTGTCAGAGTTGTGGTAAATATAGCCACATTTGAAACATTATAACTCTCTTAATTAACAGGGGGGGGACAGACAAAATATTTCATATCAACAAGTTCAACAGTTTTGCAGTAACTTTGTCTCTCATCATCTTATCTCTATTTTAGAAATGTCTTAAATCTTTCTCTAAAGCTATATAGATTTTGCTGGTTATTATCATATGGGAACTCATAATGTAACAAAGCTAACAAATGCGCAACTTTCCACTGAATCACTGATTAAAAATTGAGACAAATAATCTTTAAGCCCTGCCAGTGAAGTCACTGAGCGGCAAAAACACCTCGCACAAAGCAGCTTATGCATAATCAATATTTCAGCCGTTTTTAGCGTAATAATGACTTTTGAATACATTCAAAACCCTGACAAACCAGGACCTTCTGTATCAATAAGATTTCAGTGATATCAAACAGCGAAAAATTTTCATATTGAGTGTGTAAAAATGCAAATAATAGATGATCGTAAATCATATAAATGACAAGTACGAATTCAGTCCAAAATATTTACGCACCATCTAAGTTTTATGAAAGGTGTAACCCTAGCGGGCAAGCTTTTGAAATTTTCACGCCTGGTAACATATTTACAAGCAGAATCCAGAATATAACACAAATGTTGGGATCTACATTTAAATCAAACCTGTAAAATGTTATTAACATTTCTTTCCAAACAGGGTGCACATAGCTTTCTAATAACCATATTTATTTACCAAAATTCTTTTGTATTTTTGATAATGAACAAAACGGCTTAACTTTGATTTTCAAAGATTAGTCTGTAACTACAAGATCCATACTTCAATCTTTAATAGAGTATTATGCCAGTTTCTAAAACTGCTGTTTGAACTGTCAAATTTTTCTAAAAGTTTAAAAAACCAATGTTACCTGGACTCTTAATCTTCTTTTTTCTATTTCAAACTTTTTGTGACAATGAAATAGGAGAGGGTTTTCTTCTAGCTAAATGATCCTGAAAGTTTCTCAACTATTCTGATGGGTATGCTTTTGTAATGAGAAGTCAAAAATTCTTTTATATGTTACAGCAAAAAATAACAACACGTCAACTATTTAAAACGAAACATTAAACGTGCATTAAAAAGATATCTATTGCACGATTTTGCTGTAACATGCTTGTAAACAAATTTCCTGATGGAAGTCATTATAGATATACAAACACTAGTCATGGAAATTGAATAAAGCAATTTTGTAATCAAATTACACTTCTGATAACAATCGGGGTTATTCAACTAAAGCAGAGCCAAATCAACCTGATTCTAGCTGTATTACTCAGATATTATTAACATCCATTAGAAACAGATACCACAAATTGAAGTGTATTTGTTCAATGTTACACCCTTCTACAGTTTTTCTTTTATATAGAGGCCAGTTTACTTAAGCAGGTTCCCCCCAACCCCCACTCAAAACATACAACACTGCTCACTGTGTCAGATCCTAACCTCGGACAAAAACTAGTAACTATGTCAGATAGACTAAAACACGTGTCTCCCTAAACAATGGGTGTGCACGTCATTCAAAACATCTCTCTCAATAAATTCTATCCGGGTTAAAGACATGCACAGTCTTAAAAAACATGTACCAAAGTAGAAAAAAGAAACTTTAAAGTAAACAAGAGGGCCATGATGGCCATAGATCGCTCACCCGAGTATGACTCCTTTTAACAAAACTGTTATTTACCTGATTAATGGACCCCAGATGACCCATATTCGAACTTGACCTAGAAATTACCGAAACAACTTTTCTGACAAAGTTCCAGGTTATTTGGACTAAAAATAATACCTCTAGAATTTTAACAAGGTTATCCCATATTGTGGTTTAGTGACCTAGTTCTTGAACTCAGATGACCCATAATCAAACTTTACCTAGAAATCATTGAAACAACCTTTCTGACAAATTTTCAGGATATTTGGACTGAAAATGTAACCTCTGGCGTGTTAACAAGGTTTTTCCATATTTGCGCTCTGTGACCTAGTTTTTGACCCCAGATGACCCTTATTCAAATTCATGCAATATGTCATGGAAACAACCTTTCTGACAAATTTCCAGTATATTTGGGCTGAAAAAATAGCCTCCAGAGCATTAACAAGGTTTTTCTATTTTTAGGCTTTGTGACCTAGTTTTTGACCCAAGATGACCCATATTGGAACATGAGCTAGAAATCATTGAAACAACCTTTCTGACAAATTTCCAGGATATTTGAACTGAAAAAGTAATTTCTAGAGTGTTAACAAGGTTTTTCTATTTTTGGGCTCTGTGACCTACTTATTGATCCAAGATGACCCATATTTGAACTTGAGCTAGAAATCATCAATAAAACCTTTCTGACAAATTTCCAGAATATTTGAACTGAAAAAGTAGCCTCTAGAGTGTTAACAAGGTTTTTCTATTTTTTGGCTTTGTGACCTAGTTTTTGACCCCAGATGACCCATTTTCGAACTTGAGCTAGAAATTATTGAAACAACCTTCCTGACAAATTTCCAGGTTATTTGGACTGAAAATGTAGCCTCTAGATTGTTAACAAGGTTTTTCTATTTTTGGGCTTTGTGACCTTGTTTTCACCCCAGATAACCCATGTTCGAACTCGTCCTAGTAATCACTGGGACAAACATCCTGACTACGTTTCATGACAATTGAGGCAAAAATGTGACCACAAGAGTGTTAACAAATTAAGTGTGGATGAACGACAGACGACGGACATTGATCAATCCTAATAGTTCACCATGAGCCAGCTCAGTTGAGATAAAAAGCTTTTATCAAACTGAATAGCTAAGACAGGAAATTAACAGTTTAAGAAAATAAAGAAATTAAAAGACATATTAAAATCATAATTATGTACCAAAATAAGGAAATTAACAGACCAACTAAAACCATATATGTGTACCAATCTAAGGTAATAGATAGATTAAATAAAACCTTTATAATGGTGTAACAACATCAGAAATTAAAACAGGGTATTAAAATAAGGAACATAATGATGTACCATAGAACAGAGCATCAAGGCAGTGCACCAAGGCAGGTATGACTGGCATGTACCACATCAGGAATATTTACAGTTTACCAATGCACAGAAGCTGACACAACTTTATCACATCAAGGCTTATTTTATAATATTGTAGATGATGTTTTAGTGTCAACGGTGCAAAGCAGCTTCTAAAGAAGCTAACGGCTTCACAAAGTAAGCTTGTGGTTAAAATAACATGGAAAAGCTCACAATGTCCCCTCTCTAGTCAAGTTACCAGTGTATCAACGAGAGAAGCTTTCACAGACACTAACCAGAGACCCTTATACTGTAACAGAGACCCTTATTCTGTAACAAGTGTAACAGGATAGTGAAGACCTTGTGAAATAACTGTGGATGAGGATTTGTATTTCACTGATAAAAATTAATATGACTTCTTCCCCAGTTCACAGAGAATCTATAATCATACAATTCAGGAAGGGTTAGCAAAAAATGTATTATATTCACATATGCAGAAATTGTCACAATGGCACCAAAGAGTTGTTGTTTAACATAAATCGCCGATCAACAACACCATATCAAATGCATTGCAACAGAAGAGACCTAAAACATTGTTTTCATTTGTTCATTTTAGAGGCTTAATTGAAGATTTAAGCATAATTGACCCTCTCTTTACCTATACCTTTCTTAAATTTACATGACCAAAATTCAAAGTCACAAGAAAAGCAGTGTGTTATGCTGATTATGAATAACAATGAATGATCTTGTTCGCAAACTCAATGAATTCATTTACACTGAAAAACACTTCAATTTCGTCTCAAGTTAGTAACAAAAGATTGTAGAAAGTTACAACAATGTGACTGTATTTGTACAGGAGTATTGTACAGATCTATGTCAACAGACAGTATAATAGAACATTTCATATGCTCGCTAAATCATGGTTAACACCAATTACCTGTGTTTTTCAACAAAAGATAAATCAAACAGAATAATACAGTGTCCAAGTTTATAAGTTTCACATCTTCAACATCTGCATCTGGTACATCACTGGGTATACTTGTAAGTCACAGAAATGAAAGAAAACTCCATTTTTGGAAATGTAACAAACATTATTCCATATATTTTAAACAAAACACAACATTAACACACTGTAAAGTATTGTGTACATTTTCCTTTATATTAATACACTACATCCGATCTTCTACTTTGTATGAAACGTATAAAATGGTTACTTCATGGTTCAGCAAGCAACGATCAAGGTAATATAACTACACATCTGTGTCATTAGAAGCTCAGGTAAATGGGACATCACTCCATCTTTTTTCACCTGTCATTGTGTGGAGACAATTACATTTAAATGAATGTTTTTTAGTAAAAATGGGTCGAATGCGACCCAACAGTTTTTCTCTATTTCTTGTTGTTTTTTACAGTACTTTATACCAAAAGGTGGCTTGAATCATTTAAAGGTTTTCATCATTGTAGCTTTAAAACTTTCTGGACTTCGCTCAGCAATGTTTTCTTTTTCTTGTTTTAAGTCATTCTTGCAAACAATATCAATCAAATCAAAATCCACTGTAAACATTAACTTTTGAAAAAGCTCTGAATTGTCAGACAAAACAGTTATGACAGTATAGCAGAGTCCCATGCTATATTAGGTATGTGGCACGTTGAATCTATTAAAATACAACCTGTTTCACATGTCCCCAGGGTTCTAAAGTGGGTTTGGTTAAAACTCCCTACAATATTCCATCATTCTGCAGTAAGAAATGGACTTGAAAATTTGACTCTATTAACAAACCTAAATCAGCTTAATGCGAATAATGATATGTTGCTATGTCGATAAACTGGAATTTTTTAAAAAAGGAATTAGGCTATAGAAAATTCAAGAAGGGAAAGTGTTTGGATGTCAACTGAAAACAACTCACAACCCATCAAAAGTGAATAAAGTAAGTATTGCAAGTCTAATAAATGTATGCATTAGAATATATTCCAAAGATGACCAGAATGTTCTTGATGGTCAGACATGACCTTGAAGGTCACAAACAGTCCAAAACAAGACAGATGTACATTTATTATGATCAGGCCTTCATAAAGTCCCAAAGTCAAAACATTAATTCTGACCCCAAAAATACAACAACTGCAAATTAAAATGTAAGTTCTACTTCCAAAATCTCTTCAAGATGACATCAACTCTAGATGCATTTGATTTATGTTTTTAAGCATTTCAAACAATAAAAGAGAACAAGGCAGGTTCAATGTATAAGAAGCTTGTTATTGTTCAAAACGTCATTCTTTAACATAGTTTATTACTTATAATTGAAAGTTTTTGCTCCAAAAAACATGCTCTGTTTCATTCTTACAAGCCTAGCTCAGCAGGAAAACATAATTCAATACTTATGACATCCAAGAAAATGTCATTTTCATATTTTCATGTCTGCCCTTGAGCTATATTATACTGAATTATTTGTACTGAATTACAATTGTGTGATATGAATTTTATAAACACTGCTTGCATAACAAACTATGATTTACTTTATGACCTAAGCACTATCACTGAAATGGTTAATCTTTATAGTAAGTATTAAGTATTTTAGTGAGTTAAAGTCCCTTCTATAAAAGTGCGTGTTTTATTATAGTGTCACCCCTATTGAAAGGGCTAGCCTCCTGGGCTTATAAGACACCTCTATTAGTGTACACATTTACTCCCCGATTCCTTATCCTATGTGCCAGGCAGACAGGCAATCGGTAACCATTCTTTAACTAGCTGACGGCTCACCAACCGGCCGCATCAGAACAAGCCTCTGACAGGACTCGAAACTTCAACCTTCCGCTCCGTAAGCGGACACCTTAACCACTAGGCCACGGAGACGGTATAAGTGACTTTTGAGCATATGGATTAAACAAAATTTAATGTTAATTTTTAACACTGCCTCCTCCTTTGTGGAGGTAACTAGTAAAGTAAGATTTACCTTTCACTATCTGACGGTCTTTGGTTTGAACCACTAAATCAATTCAACCAAGATGAGATCTTAAAGTGTTTAAAAGAAGGCTGGAGCCTCAAGATGGTCCCACAAAAGAAAGAAAGTAATTCATTAACCGCTTTTCTACATTAATGTAATACAATACAATATAATAATTAAGACAAAGAATAAAGAATTTTTGTTCTATTTTTTTTAGATGGGTTGAGTTTCAACCACATCTAACCATAACACCAATGAATCTGAACACTAATAATTAGGCTTCTTTGAATCAATAAACCTTAGAGAGGTCCACATGGCTTCTGCTTTTTTTAAGATAGGTTTTATTTTGCAAATATATATATAAAAAAGCATGCCCTACAATTTTTACCAGTAAAAGTAACTGCCAGTCATATGAAAAATATAATGTAAATGAACACAATAAATTTCTGATAGTATGTGTTTTATTGAAACCTTAGTATGGATAAACAATCATCAAATGTTTGATTTTTTTAAAAATATTTTCATTTCTGAAATGGTTTTCAACATATGAATATGATAAACTGTACCAAAATGCTTTAATTGATTTTATACAATTTTATATGTTCATCTGAGTGAAATACAAAACTTGGCTTTGTGCAGCTACAGCCATTATAGATTATTTTTGAACTGATTGCTACAAATTCATGTGAAACATTCCATCACTGCCATTAAAACAGCAGATCCTAATCTTCCTGCACACTGCATCTAACCCCAACACTGTGGAGATGTCCTGATGGACCTCTCCAATGAGTCTTAATGTTAGCTGGAAAGAGGTAGTTATTTGGACACAAAGAATATGTGTTACGAAATTTATGCTAGAAATTTTGTACAACAATATGTTTCATCTACAGGAATATTGAAATCTGTATTTCGTCCCATTCTGCCATACAAAGTTGGGTTTCTTGCTCAAATAATGAGTCATCTTTCTCATCTCAGTATTCAAATTAACCATTGTTTCATACAGAAATGGTTTTAACTATTTAACAATATCAGAAGTTACAATTTATCTTTATGGCATGCATATCTGCAACACACAACAGAGAACAATTGTGTTGGTAGAGATAGGTAACTCTGTTTACATCCAGTCAGATCAAAACATCAGCATCCCTTGAAGATTTACCTCCCTTCCCAACATTCCGATCTGGTGTCAGATGTCATAACATACCTGTTTCTATTTATAGTTCACCTGTGCGAAACAACAAAGAAATAAAAGAAGCAATAAAAGAGGTATAAACTTTCATGTTACAAGAAACTTAAATAAATAGATGCATATAAGATATATATTAGATATCTTTAATATGAGCGAGGGGTTTTTTTTTGTAGGGAAATATAACCACAATGAAAAGATGGAATGTTCATGAAAAAATCATTAGGGGAATGATTTTATTAATACCAGACACTTATTATTTGATGCACCAGAAAAGATCTTTACCCACAAGTTTAGTACACAAGCATTTATATATTTATATATTTATTTCCTCTGATATCAAAAAGCATGTTTTGAACCTATTTAAATTTTGTGAAAAATGTTCATATAATGAAAGAAAGAACGTCTTCAAAAGTTCTTAAGTGTCTCCGCTGGACACTACAACATTACTTATTACTCTGAGTCAGAAAAATTAATCACAGATATATAAAGTAGAAAAACATGCATTTTTATTCAAGTCAATGTATAAATCATACATATCAAACACATTAACAAGACAAAGTTCTTCACTTAATGTCCCACATTCATACACTCTTAATGTGGGTATAAGACATTACACTAACCGCCCATTAATTGTAATGTGTTTCGCACCTGCAAACTTAGACCATGTGATCTAACTAATGTTCTATAAATGTATTTTTCTCTATTTTTCGCCCATCAAGTATGTTAAAACTCATTTGTTACCATGGTGTAATGGGAGTTTTGAATATATACTATCATTAAGTTGTTTATGTAATACGTATTTTTTATCAATCAGAAACTGGAATGTTGAAAAGCTTCTTTTTTTAATCTTTCTTTTGAGAAAACGAATTACACTAGTACAAGATAAAACATTAATTAAAAAGTTCACTTTTACACATTTAGACATATACTTTACTGTAACAATTACCATTAAATGACTTCAACCCCTCCGTCTTTACTGTCAGGCGTCAAAAAGATGAAGACGGGGTTCCTGTGAGTATGTGCCTATATATGGTCAGTCAAAAACCCGAAAAACCGCCTGTCTCATAACCTGATGGAACGGTTATTGTTTAAGCAGATTTCTGAGAATTATTTTTAAACTGCTCAGTGAAAAAGCATCTCAAGAAAAGAATGCTGACATGAAAATGTTGTGGTTTAATTATGTACACTGCATTATCATGCATTTCAAATACTCCTTCAGAAGTCTTCCAACTCAAATAATTTTATATACCATAAATGATAATGTTCTGTTCAATAAAAACAACAAAATCAGACGTGTAAAAAAAACAAGAGGGCCATGATGGCCCTGAATCGCTCACCTGATAGACCATGAAACGATATTGTAGACATAATGAGGAGAGAATTGGTGAAAGAAGGGCATGTGTCCACACTTGCTGATTGGTGAAGTTTTAACTTTACATGAACTGTTTTAATAATTTCCAGTTTACCTCATTTCGTCTAGATGATAAATACATGGAAAATGTTAACATTTCAAAGTCATTAGACTTTCGATACATTTTTTTTTTCTTTGTAAGTTAACATGAAACTATTGTATGAAGTACAAATTGAAATATGGATATCTGAAACAGGTGTAATGTTTTCATTTTGGCTGAAGGTAGTTTCCTTCAGAAATGTACAGTCTAGAAGTGACTTTTGTGTTAGGGTATATGCTATTTTGAGACAGTATTTAAGTTACATAATGGTATGCAGTTAACCTGTGTTGGTAAATTCTGTACCAGTACAGAATTTGAGAGCACGTTATGACACACAAGATAGGTGATCCACAGACCATGGACTGTACGTACTGAACTCAGCAGTTGGGAAGACCGAAGCAAACTTTGCAGACTAAGATCAGATGGCTATATAAACTATATATAAAATGAATTGACTATGGGGCGGGGTCAATTTGACCCCGGGGATCATGATTTAAGCAAACTTGGTAAAGGTCTACTAGGTAATACTACATGCAAAATATCTAAGCTCCAGGCTTTGTGGTTCTGGAGAAGAAGATTTTTGAAGTTTTTCCTATATAAACTCTATATAAAATCAATTGACCCCCGGGCGGGGTCAACTTGACCCCGGGGATCATGATTTGAGCAAACTTGGTAGAAGTCTACTAGGTAATGCTACATGCAAAATATCTAAGCTCCAGGCTTTGTGGTTCTGGAGAAGAAGATTTTTGAAGTTTTTCCTATATAAACTCTATATAAAATCAATTGACCCCCGGGGCGGGGTCAATCTGACCCCGGGGATCATGATTTGAGCAAACTTGGTTAAGGTCTACTTGGTTATGCTACATGCAAAATATCTAAGCTCTAGCCTTTGTGGTTCTGGAGAAGAAGATTTTTGAAGTTTTTCCTATATAAACTCTATATAAAATTAACTGACCCCCGGGCGGGATCAACTTGACCCCGGGGATCATGATTTGAGCAAACTTGGTAGAAGTCTACTAGTTAATGCTACATGCAAAATATCTAAGCGCCAGGCTTTGTGGTTCTGGAGAAGAAGATTTTTGAAGTTTTTCCTATATAAATTCTAAGTAAAATCTATTTACCCCCGGGGCTGAACCAGTTTGACCCCGGAAGTCATGATTTGAGCAAACTTGACAGAGGTCCCCTAGATGATGCTTCATACCAAATATGAAAGCTCTGGGCCTTGTTATTTCAGACAAGAAGATTTTTGAAATTTCCATTTTAAAAACACCTTTTAGGGCCTCACAGCCATATTGTGCATTGGACCGGAACCATTTGAGCAAACTTGGTAAAGGGACATCTAAGGACCATTAGTATGAAGTTATTTTAAAATTGGGCCAGGGGTTTAGGAGGAGATGTCATTTAAAGAAAATGTTGACGACGGACGACGGACGGACGACGGACGCCGGACACAAGGGTATCCTAATAGCTCACTCTGTCACTGCGTGACAGGTGAGCTAAAAACTTGGTATTTTGTGAAAAAAGAATTAACTGAAGAAAAGCATTATAACATTACAATGCCATTTAAATGATACAACCTATTACATTCACAACTATTTATTTTCTTTCAACATACCTGAAACTCATTGAAAAATACAAATATTCAGAGAAAATAGTACAAAAGTTTGAAAAAAGCAACCACTTTGTACATATCTATTAAAATTAAGTGAACCTGACAGATGA
Organism: Cyclina sinensis; assembly: GCA_012932295.1. NCBI lineage: Eukaryota > Metazoa > Mollusca > Bivalvia > Venerida > Veneridae > Cyclina > Cyclina sinensis. The sequence continues at coordinate 31,548,158 of JAAONU010000002.1, read as the reverse complement.
CAAGAAAAAAGCATGGCATTCCATGCTTTATAATTACATAATCTTGCTTGTCAATCATATTACATTACCAGGCTTTTAGGAATACACTAGATTCCTCTGTAATTGTTCTTCTTAAAGAATCAGGAAATTACCAACAAAGAAGACACTCAGTGCAAAAATTTGAGGAGGAATTATGATTCTTAAAATAGACACTAAGGCTTTCTGATTAAAAAATGATTTTAGAAGTTCAAAATAGTAAAATATTTATGGCTTAAAGGCATTTTTCAGACATTTTTCAGACTCCTGTCTAAGAGCAAAATATTTCAACACTGCGGCCACAAAAAAACACAAAGTAGCCAAACCCCATTTTCGAAACTTGACCAGAAAATTCCTTTCTGTTTTTTTCTAAGGATGAGAATGAAAAACAATATTTATAAACAATTTTTACTCCTGAATTAATTTTCAGAACCCTGCATTCTGTAGAAATGCCCTATCTTATAAACTTACCATTAACCCTAACTATAATATATAATCCTGTCCAAAATGCTTCCATCCAAAACATCAACCACTTTCATCCAAGTGTAATCAATGATTAGTCTTTTTTCTTAGTTTCCTTTCTTGAGCTCAACCTAACTTGAATGAAATTACACTCAAATTAATCATACGAACTGCTATCATCCAAAACGTGCTGAAAAGCTTTCTCCAACTTTCATAATAACTATCATTTAACCTTTTTTTCCAAAATTTATTCCTAAAGTATAAGCAGTGTTTATTTTACTTTGCACATTTTGATATCCTGGTTTATTTTACTACAAACATTCTTATATCTGCAGAAAACATTGGTTGTGCAAACTTAATGTTGGGTTTTTATAGAATAATTTGACAGTATACTGTTTCAACAGATAACAGACTTCTACATAGATAAGCTGGAAACTTAAAGCCTTTGATGTCGGCAAAAAAATGGAGGTGTGCTGCGATTGAGGTTCTATTTTTGGTCAGTAACATCAACCCAGTGAAGATGAGGCCCTGATAAAGTAAAAAAATACTTCATCATAGACATTATCATTGGTAAAGAAATAACTTCATGCTGCTATTAAAAACATTGAGTTCCTCTGGCAATTTGTTATGTCTCCACAGTTTCATGATCCCCAAATGAAATCAGAAGAGAAGTTGTCAAATTCAAAACTATTTAAGATATCATTAGTTTAAACGTATCTATTTTACATTGATTGGGATACAACTCAACAACTGCTTCCTGTATTCAAACCAAAACTTGTGCCGAGAGCCTGGAATGCAGAAAGTCACTGAAGAATATCCGCCCATGGTGGGTTTAGAACCAGTGGTCTCATGATCAGAAGTCCAAAGTTCGAATCCTCTCTTCCTTGTCTTATTAAAATCATAGAATCATATTGGGAACCGTCTTTTAAAAGTACCTTATTATTACACAGTTTTACATCTTATTTCAGTGTTATACCATTTCTTTTCTTTTTCTTTTTTAACTGATTATAGCCATCTTGGACAAAGACTGGCTATCTGAAAGTCTGAACTGTGACTTTAGTTCAGTTCCTAAAAGGGAGATCACTCATGCAATCTGACTTACTGTACATAACATCTTGTGACAAAATAATCCTACCTTGGTAAGAAAAAAAAAGTCTAAAAGTTTTTAAAAAATAAAGATTCTTTTCAAACACAGAGCTGTAAAAATTAAAGGATTAATGATAATAACTGTTCTTACATTTTTTATGCAGTGGTCTTTTTGCATGGTTTTTGCATTAAACCAGATGCATTTTAGTTCATAGGTCAAAGCTGCAAATGCAGAAAAAAGTGTACCTCCTTACTTATTGTTTATATACAGCACAATACAGTTTCTCAACAAATGGAAAATGTCATGGTCTCCTGTAATGCTTGTACACAAAGCCAACCAGACCATTTCTCCCGTAAGTATTTTCTGTAAATCAAAATGTTTCAACCTGCATATAGATCTGAATGCTCCCTCTTCCTTTTGAAAATTTTCTGCATTTGTTAATACTTCATTGTGATAGAAATTATGAATGTAAAAAAATATTAGAGATAAAATCTTTCTTGTGCACAACTGCCCAGCAAAGCTGTGGTCATTTAACCAAAGAAGGAGAACTGCAGTGCAACACTATACATCATAATGCTGGGACACCTACCATTATACTTGTTAAGCCTTCCGCATTAAACAAGGGTCAAACACAGGCAAATTGTGCGAGATATTTACGCTGTAAAGAAATAAACTAATAAATTTTTTCTATCCAAGTTATCGCTTTTCAGAACTGACCAAGAGAAATAAAATCATTGGTCAAAATTTGATCTTAATTCTTCATCAAAATGATGGGATACCGACTGGTAAAAAATACAGAATTTCTTAATTCAGTGAATTTCTTTTTAAAATTAATATCTGTCTTAACAGTTTTCAAACTTTACACATGACTAGCTAATGGTTGAACTAATTAATTATTTATAAGGATAACTTTACCAAGTCTGAGAATAATGGAAGAAATGCCAAATGTAGTGGTCAAGGGGTTAGAGCACATACACCGGCCTTACAACCCGCAGGTCGCTGGTTTAGGTGAGACTCTACAGTGATCTTCCGCATTCCTCACTTTCAGCATGAGTGATGGTTTGAATCCAGGAAGCAGTCATCAAGAGGGCTTAATATAAGTTGCAAGAACTTAGATCCCAATCAATGTAAAATAAATAAGTTTAAACTAAACCTGACAGAAGTAAAGAGTTATCCATGTTAGTTATCCATGAATTCTTTCTCTTTCGAACAAAATCTTGGTTTCAGTTATTTTATATTTGTCAGGGTTAAAACTGAAGGATTCCATTAAAAATCTTGAGAAAAATATCATTTCTCTGAATTACTTGTACAAATACAAGCAGTACACAAAATAATATACACTATCACACCTGCAAGTGAACAGATAACACCTATAACTGTTTACATCACAACACTGACCAAAAGTTTATGCAAATAACACTTATAAACAATTGGAGTCTGAACAAATACATTGATAACTGTGAAATTTCTTTATCATAAACATTTTCAAAAACGTACTAAGAACATATTCTTGACCAGATGACCATCTATTCAATCTAATCAAGTCTGCTGACAGATGATAGTTCATGGTTAGTTTCACATGCTTGTATACAAATCTTTTTCTTTTCTCTCATAACTTTTGAAATGTAAATTCTGTATAGGTTTCAGCAGAAAGGAGCATATGTTTCATTTTGAACTTCCACAACTGACAGAAAAAGTATTGCAATTTTAGCTCAAACACCAGTTGGCTTGGATCAAAATAAATGACCTCTGCTCTGACTTGAGTAAGCAGCAAATCACAGTCATGCCTTGCTGATCTCTCTATCAGCAGAATATGTATCACATGCTAGGTCCATAAATCACTATGTTTTTCACTGAAAATCTTCACTTTTCTCTCTTTCTTATCTCAGATACTGTTTCAGTGTATCATGAGGTTACTATAGCAACTAGGGTCATTTGCATGAGTTATGAGTGACAGGTGGATGCCTGGATGTGCTTTATTTACATTTTGAGAAAACTTTTTTAAAAAACAGGTATTTAAACAAATTACTGAGTTTCAAAATGCATAATACACCCAGCAAATCTCAATTCAGAAGACTTAAACTTCTAATGCATCTTGACATTTAGTAATATATTTGAACAAAAGACTGAGGAGAATTTTAGCCAAACCTGTCACTGCATAAATTTTGCACAAAAAATTGCAAGCAACTAAAACCAAGGATGGTAACTCTTGTGACTTGAATGATTCTGAGAAGCTCTTGCATCTTGTGTTGCTCATGGCATACACACACTTATTTGATCAATGGGTTATTTTGTGACTCACATGTATTATTTTAACTCCAAAATATATAATTAGATTTTATTTAAATACTGTATTGTATTGTATTGTATTGTACTGGAACAGACTCAGGAGAGGGATCTGCAGGAAGCCCAAGATTTTAACTTCTGGCAAGTCAAGTAGAAACTGGTCATGCCTTGCAACCAGTTAACAACCTGTTGATCAGATGCTAATCGACACATCAAACAACTTACCTTGTGTGTTACTGGCTAATCCATTCTGTTAAAACCATAATGCTGATGCTTTAAAAATCTGAAATTATAAAAACCACAATATTTGTAATTTAATTCCATTAAGTAGTTTTTTGAGTTTTGACATCATGTTACAGATATCATAGTAAGTTTTTTTCTCAATTATTTTCTATCAGATTTTCAAAAAATAATTAAGTAACTGTGTGTTTGATTGTGTTTAATGACAAAAGTTTTTGCATATGCACCAAAATAATTCACTTCTGGAACTTTCTTGTCAGTTGCAAAGTACAAATTCTGTGGGTCTTAAGGTACTAAATGTTAACTTCTATCTTCTCCTGATTAAGGATGAGGACTTCGATATCAGGTTAGATCAAAAGAATACCTTCTGATAACACTCCCAAAAGAAAAGATATCAAAGGTTTGTATGACTGGAGAACAACTGTTTCATCAAAGCTGAGTTCACTGGATTAAAAACATACAAGTGGGAATACAGATATATTTTTTTTATATAAACCAAGTGATAATTTAAACAAAGTGATAATTGGGGTAGTTCTCAATGAATATACAGACACTTTGCTAACTTCACAAAAACCAGATGCACTGAACATCCTGCCATTTTAAGTACTTCAAAAAGGATGGCAAAACTTTTTTCCATAATTTACTTGACCCATAAATTGCTAAAGTTATCTAGCACAGTAGAAAGGGAATGAGATGGGGAAGCCACATCTGGAGTCTGGTTATTATATCCCCGGCTTTTGTTCTATCCTGGTATTTCCACTGATTGTTTAGATCTTTTATTCAATTTACTAGGTAACATTCTGAGCAATTACACTATCAATCTACAAACCGCTTTTAGCTGATTCTGAAATAAAGACCTCTCTCTTTCTTCTCTTTATAAATATCACAAAGTCCAATGTGTTTATTTTTAGTTTAAATGTTTGAGGCAAAGAGGGCTTGCATAGCACTAGGCTAGTTTACTGGGGTTATTTGTTGCCAAAACTTGTCAGAAATCCCAGCCACTGAATCCACAATATAATATTCAAGACTGAAACACAAGCCTATTTCATTATTTACTGTTCTATCTGCCATGGATCATACTAGAGTGCTTGTTGATTATAGTGTCTGCCCTACTGGAAGGGCCAACCTCCTGGACTTAAGAGACACCTCTGATTTCTTATGTTTTTTGGCTCAAATCTATAACTACAGCAAAACTTGGTGTACATTTAGAAATACATTACATTGCAAGGTAGTAAATATTGGTTATGTTCAATGCATGACCACTGATTGAGTATAATATATCAATTAAGATTTCAGTGTCACTTTTCATAAAGAAAAGAAAACTTTCTAGATTTCTTTAAAATAAAAAAAAATAAAGAACAGATACAGTCACTTTTATTACAGGATTTCTCCATTTAAATCCATTTCACACAAGATTTCTAACAAAATTTCTGCAAGTCTAATCATTTCTAATCTTAAAAAAAAATGTATGCTTAATATAAAGATTTATTTGTCAATAAAACATAGGTATTTTGGCAAAGATGTTTATTTTTAGGTACACGCTTTGATCATACTAAGCCCTCCTGTGTAAAGTATATGACAAATATGTGATAATACCTACTATATTATCTTATCTCTTTTTACAGCGAAATTCTGCAAACAAGATAAGTAAAAAAAGTTGAAAAAAGATAATTAGATACCAATTTTCCTTAACAGATAATGAGGTAAATTTGATACTCTTATGCATCAAAGTCAACTTCTATAATCCTGTATTTTAAGACTACCTGACATGTCAGATAAACCATTATTCAACCTGAATAATGTGCAAAATAAGCTATAGTCTCCTCTTTTGAGTGAAGCCATAAATTTATTCATTCAAACATATAGACTAATTTGTTACCCAACAAAAATGGATATCACTGGCAAGGTATACCTGCCTATTTCAGAATTATTACTGTCAAAGTTAATTAATTACGGCATTGCTCAACATTTTACCTATCAACATGACAGCAGAAACCTGAAAATACCACATTTAATTTTTTCTTTCAAGGCAATAAATAAAAAGGAATTGTGCAAATTGTACAAATTATAGAATCATTATATTATCATTCTTCTGGTGATTAGTTATACGAAATTCCAGTTAAAATACCTTTTAAATTTATAACTAATTCTTGCTTTAATTGCCAAAAAAAATAGACAAAAAGAAGTACTGTTGTATATATGCAAGAGCCAGTTAGTGAATAAAATATCTCAGCCAGTAATTTATTATCTATCAATATTCAAAATATATCTCTATTAATTTTGTTAATTTGCCATGCTTTTTTACCTGTCATCCCAGACCTTGAAAGTTAAAACTGCTTCTATCGAAATACTTTGATTAGAGACTCAATCAGCAAAGAAAAACCTGTACTAATTTTGTTTTCAATGCATAACCTATTCATTTTATCTCTGTTAAAAAGAGAAGTGATCAACAGTGGTCCAGTTCATCTCAACAGGGAAATTAGTAGCACTGGGGATTAATTTCATGATTACTCAGCACATCTAGAATGGACTTCTTTTTTCTTAAGCTTTGTCTACACTCTGCACTTGAAGTTTATAAAGAAGGATTTATAAATCCGTGTTTTAAGAGTGGATTCACATTCTGTTACAAATTACAAATATGTACGCCCTAATAAAACACTTATTAATCTATTAATATCAAACAATAAAAGCTACTGAAGGTAACCTGTCCAGAGTTTACAAGTTAATTTAAAAGGTAGTTAAACTGTAATAAACTGCACTAAAAGATAGGGTATAAAAACTGCACCCTGAGGTACTGTTAAAGATGAGGTCAAGTAACTGTAACTCTATCTTTATTTTATCTTCCTGTGTTAGACATGAGGAGCATGGTTTTAAACAGTGCTTCAAGGCTGAAGTAACATACAATATATACAATTATGGTGTTGAACACATTTGCCATCTGTCTTTTAGTAATATACAAACAAATGAAATATGTTTTGAAACCTGTATAGTTTGATACACAATTTGTAAACAGCAAAAACTTGGTATTTAAATGCCACTGCAATGTTTGTGGAAGTAAGTTACAGACATCACTAATATTAATAAATCATAAGAGGGCTTTATGCTTAGTTTTCCTTAAAGAAAACAAAAATGGGTGTCAAAATATAATCACATATTGAATGAAATTAAGGAATACCACAGAAGAAAGAAAAACCCTAAAACTATTTCATAACCCAAGGCACTATATCAATCTGAATCGGGGAAACTAACAACCAGAGTATATTTGGCACCAAATACATTGCTATGGTAATCATGTTTATCATCTATAATTACAATATCCTTGTTAATCTTTCTTCCCAAGTCTTTGTTTCACATTCCATGTGCAAACTTACACCTTTTAATAAAAGCCTGCGCAAACCTCGTTAATAAAGGAACCACCATAAGGCGGAAACTCGGAATTCCTAGCACACGCATGTTAAACTCATTATCCCCCACAAAATATGCTCATTAAGATTTTCATTTTTCATAAAAGTCTGTTTTTTAGATAGCAATGTTATGGAAAATAATGCTTCAATGATATTAACACATTTTCTTTATTTTCCAACATTCTCTTTTGTCAGGAAGTGAAGAGGTCAGGAGTATTATCACAAAAGTGTAATAAGATTAATACCCATCTTGAAAATATATACCAACGGTTTGTTACTTACTTCACAAATTACCATAGAGAACTAATTAAGTTGTGAATCTTGTGAAGATACTTTTTCAAAATAATGGAAAGTGGGCAAAGTTCACAATCTCAAATTCAAGACATAGTTTAGACATTAAAACAAGGCTGAAAGAAGAATTACCCTGGAATTTGTTAAATAATACTGATGCTGAAAAAGCAGTTCCTGTGTTGAGTATTCAGCTGGTCAAAGTGACAATCTAAAACTCATAAATTGGCCATTCTTCAAATAGCATTACTGTACTTCATACTATGACTTTAAAATCCTTGAAAAAGTCAATTTCTTACAGTTCTATAAAGTTTATTTACTAAATTATCCTATATATTGTCTTTTTCTATGCGAGTACATTCATCATCAGTGTTGGTTGCCAATATGACTGATGACCCCTAAAAAAGATATTTTAAGTATGGGGGATAGCATTAACATTTTAAAGCCAAGGTCTAACATTGGTCAAGAACATCTACCTACACTCCAAAAAATAACCCCATATTTAGTCAGGCAAGGATTCAAATAGATAGCGCACTGAATAGGACAGAATTAAGCAAGATTCAGGTTTAGTGTTCTTAAACAACATAACACCAAAGTGTTAGAATCTAAATAATACATAAATATATGATTTTTTCATGCTTGTTTTAATAAAATTAGTACAATATCTCCAAGCAGATTGGTTTGGTAGTGGTCATAATTTATTCAATTCATTCAAACTGTCTATATTGTTTCTAGGGACTACATATAGAATTTAGAGCTTTATTTTATAACCTGTAAACCTTGTAAATTTCATCCAGGTACAACCATAAAAACTAAGAATCAGAGCAGTACACTGTACACCCAAGAGATTTGCAGAATATTGTAAAAATTCTTTCTAAACCAACATATACAGTATTACACAAATGTTTTATAAACGAGATTGCACCCATCAAATTCCCATTAGTATGAAACATTACCAAGACAACCCACTGTTAAATGCGATTTTCTGTAATATTCCAATTTCTGAAGCACTGGTTAAATTCTTAGGGAATTCTCAGTTTTTTCCAGTTTTTACAAGTGGAGAGCTGATAAGCCCTAAGTATTATACATGGGATAAGACTGTCAGAAAACACACACATATATACTGAAATATTATATCTGTTCTAATTTTCTGCAATGTTTGTTTCTTCGACAAAAAGGATCAGTTTAAAATTTGATGGTAATTTCACAAGCGTGCATAATGATGAATTAGTTATTTTGTTGTTGATGATGATGATGATGATGATGAAGTCAATGACAGTATTAACGTGGGCAATTGAAATGATAACCATTTATCACATAGAAATCATTCTTCATTAAATATTTGAAAGATAATAAATGATGATAGTTTTACTGCTGCCACTACTGATGATGATGATGATGATGATTAAGATTGAAAAGATAAAGAAGGTCATTCAGTGCCCTATAACAAGTATCTGTGAGAATCTGAAAGAATATATCAGATAAGTTTGTATTCCCCTACAATAATGCCTGCTGTTTTATGCCTGATCATGACTTATCATGGAAATGTCTAAGGGTAAATGGATATCATGGATTATTAGTGAATGCCAGGAACCAGTAAACAGGATTACGACTTTGTATAAGGTACAAAAAAAAAAAAAAAAAAAAAAAAAAAAAAAAAAAAAATAGAAGACTGAAACTATGCACCAAAAGAAGAAAAAACTTTTTTTAAAAACTTTTACATTTAAACTTTTGTATACTTATACATAGAAACAAGTTTATATACTTTTACATGGAATCTGAAACTAAACAAAGGTTTCTGAGCAAAAAAAAAACAAAAAAACATAAATATGTTGATGCACTTTAAACTTGAAAACATGCTACAGACATTCTGCAAGAGTAGAAACTATTGTGCCTGCAGAAAACAATAGTAAAATTTCGACACTGGATCTTGAATAAGGCAATAGATAGAGACATTTCCCTTAAGCCAGGAAACAGAATCTTGACACTCAGTACATAGAATGAGGGAAAGAGGCGGAAAGGTTAGAAGTAAGAGAATGACCAACTAAGCTGAGATTCAAAAAATAATTAACAAGATGGGGACCAAAATTGTTGATGATGATGAAGACAATGACAGTATAAACGAGGAAAATTTTAATGATAACTGTCTATCACTTAGACATTTTGTTTGTTCTTAACCTTTGAACAGTCATTGTAAAGATTTCTAGATAAATTTTATTTCAATGATATTTTTAATTTTGTCTGTCCATGACAAACCTAAAAACCCATCCATGAACAAATACCAGTATGTGGGAATTCATTTAACCTTGGCTATCACTCATGTAACTCACATTTTTTTTTTTTTTTTTTGCTTTGATTATTCTAACTTGATTCATGCTTTCTTTCAAACATTGACAGCAAAATTTGAAAAAAAAAAAAAAAAACAAGAAACATGGCAATGCCACGAAACCAGGTTTTCAAAAATGTTGTTCTGATTCTATACTATAGTATGAATTTTGGAATGAAGATTGCTATGAATATTCAAAAGATTATAACATGACATGAAGGAAAAGATAATATTCATGAGAATACATGATAATGAGTAGGATGTAAATTTCGGCTAACAATACTGTCTGCAAGGAGTATACTTAATAATGAGACAACAATTTCTGCACGTCATCTTGATGTGGTAAACATTTGTCTGAAGTTTCATCAAAATTCTTCAAAGGGTTGAAGAGTTACAGAGCGGACAGGATTTTCAATGTTAATGTCACTGTGACCTTGACCTTGGAGCCAGCCATGCGGAACATGCGTTCTGCACGTCATCTTGATGTGGTAAACATTTGTCTGAAGTTTCATCAAAATTCTTCAAAGGGTTGAAGAGTTACAGAGCGGACAGGATTTTCAATGTTAATGTCACTGTGACCTTGACCTTGGAGCCAGCCATGCGGAACATGCGTTCTGCACGTCATCTTGATGTGGTAAACATTTGTCTGAAGTTTCATCAAAATTCTTCAAAGGGTTGAAGAGTTACAGAGCGGACAGGATTTTCAATGTTAATGTCACTGTGACCTTGACCTTGGAGCCAGCCATGCGGAACATGCGTTCTGCACGTCATCTTGATGTGGTAAACATTTGTCTGAAGTTTCATCAAAATTCTTCAAAGGGTTGAAGAGTTACAGAGCGGACACAATTTCGTTTGACGCCCGCCCATCCGCCCGCCATACCCCAATCTAATAACCAGGATTTTCAAAATTGAAAACCTGGTTAAAAAACCTTTTACATAAAAATGATAAATTGCAGTCTTAAACTGCAAGTTGCAATACTATATCTAAGCAATGAATTTATTTACTAATTACACCTGCAGGAAAAGGCTGAAGTTCACTGACGAGTAAAGAAAATGAGTAAAGAATGTTGTAGTTTGTTCAACTCAGCGCGTTTTCATAATAGATCACAGAATAATGATATGACATAATATAAATTATACCCATGTACAGATTTTACACTGATCAAATATAATATTTCTCCTACTTAACAAAAATAAATGCATTGAAAATACGAGTCAAAAGAAAACATTTCAGATGAATAAAACTGCTTGTTAAAAATTTAAATTTGATGCAATTATTATAAATACTTGACTTCCTTCAAGTGTTCATTTCAAAATCTATTATTGTGATGCACTTGAAGAACATTAATGTAATAATTCAATGTGGTTTTAGTAGTTAGTCCTCCCTCAATAATTTGTTGAGGAAAAACACTATTTTAAAAGATTATCGGGTAATTTCCATTAATGGCAATTAATATAATTTTAGCAAAGTGCTTCAGTTTTATACAACTCAAGTATGTTATCAAACATTTTTCTTTTAGATGTTTTAAAACCTATTTAAATATAGACAAAATTCTTCAATCAAAACTGGCAACAAACTTGTCCTTTCTTTAAGTGCAATTCCTTGTGTTAAAGCAACAGACTCAAACAATGTCATGATTGTTTAGCTATCTATATCAAATGGACTCCATGCTTTGGTACAAACATTTTCCAACTGGCAAAACTGTTGCTGTTGTTTTTGAGCATGGTATAAGCCTTTCCACTTTGCTTAAGTACAGGACCATACTGCTTTATGACAGAACATTAACTGTGCATAATGAAAATAGATCATCCTCACTATGGTTACAGTATGACATTCTGAAACTTCATTGGTCAGTCATTGTACTTCCATAAATCAAAGAGAAATATTAGATATTTCTACCCACGCACGGCCCTCCACCCCCAACAAAAAAAAAGAAAAGAAAAAAAAAAAAAAAAAAGAAAAAAAAGGATGTTTCAATACTGACACAATAGGAACAGTAATACCCTTGGAGATATACACTTCTGCTGTGAAGTGATTACATTTTGGTCTAGTCTATTGTCTGATGTATACAGACTTCTCATTTACACATTTATATTACTTATGTATTTATTGCTAAAGTTTTGATGTGTTTAATGTCTTCTATCTACAGTAATTCAGCTAAAACAGATAATTAAGCTATCTATCATTCTCTGACAGGACTATTTCCAAAGCCTCATCCTTCAGTAGAGATTGTTTCTTGGAAAATCAGAATAACAGTACCAGGTACTGGGGGTTTGAACCCATGATGCTCAGACTGCAAAATGCAGTGATTGTTGATTGTTTCAAAATCTGGCCTTCTCTACCACATAAGGAGCATTTGGTGATCTGACCACAGCTTCGATTTTGATACTTCTGAACTACTGTGACAAGAATCTTTCCAAGCAGATTTCAATAACTGCGCTAACTGTTCTCAAAGAACAAAATAAATCAGATGTGGCACTTAAAACCTGGTAATGTTCTCAAACTTGTAAACTAAATGCATTTCAGGAACAAGAAAACACACTTGATAATAATCTAAAAGAATGTTTAGCCCAGTAATGTATCAAGTTTTTGTGATAAGTTCACAGGATCATGCCAATATACCAGACATACAGTATATTTCTGTTCTGGTCTCTGATAGTTTACAGAGTGGAAAGGTGAAATATAAACATAAGCAAGCCGCCTGGTTTTCACAGCTTCTGTTTTGATTTCAACTTAATTCTGCTGTTACTGATTTACCCCAGAAAAAAAAAAGTTAAGCAATTTGTGCAGTTTCATTTTGCATTAACGTCAAGACTTTATTAAAATATGGCTGAAGGAAAGTATTTTTAGAAATAAGAAAAAAAATGCACAAACATTTGCGAAAACAATATTATTGAAAATGAACTGACATTTTTAGACCTTCCAGTTACAACAATGTAACATAATAATTTGAATGGATGAAACGAAAAGGTATTTTAACTGACCAAGAGGATAAATTTTCTGACCAACATAAGCAGAAAACTCATATAATTCTCTATTATAAAATATCATATGATCCCTTGCCTAGAACCATCATATTCCTACATAACACGCAAAATATTTGTGAAGAAGAAACAGATATTCTGCATATGAAATAGACAAAATAAACAAAATAGATAAACAAAATGTTTGTAAAAATCAGTAAATAATTTTAACCAAATACCTATAATATCAAACAAGCTGGATTAATTAGAAAGATTCACAGAATCTTATCATGGCAAAACATACATTTTACCAACACAGTACCCAATTTAGGAAGACTTACTCTGAATCCTTCAATGACAAAACTAACATTTGAACAAGAAGATATTTAATTTATGAAAATCTAACATAACTGACCAACAAGATAACTAATTAACATCAGAATCATGTCATGATAAAACGCAAACTTAAACAACAAGGTATCTAATTTCTGAAGTTTTTTCTGACTCCCTTTATGACAAAACACATGATGTACAGACACACTTCATGACAAAACATATGAAATACAGACACACTTCATGACAAAACACTTGACAAACAGACACACTCATGACAAAACAGATGATGTACAGACACCCTTCATGACAAAACACATTATGTACAGACACCCTTCAAGACAAAACACATTATGTACACACACACTTCATGACAAAACAGATGATGTACAGACACCCTTCATGATAAAACACTTAATGTACAGACACAGTTCAGAACAAAACAGTTGATGTACAGACAGCCTTCACGACAAAACACATGATGTACAGACACCCTTCATGACAAAAACATTATATACAGACACCTTTCATGACAGAATACATGATGTACAGACACCCTTCATGACAGAATACATTATGTACAGACACCCTTCATGACAGAATACATTATGGACACCCTTCATGACAGAATACATTATGTACAGACAGCCTTCATGACAGAAGACATTATGTACAGACATCCTTATGACAGAAGACATTATGTACAGACACCCTTCATGATAAAACACTTTATGTACACACACACTTCATGACAAAACAGATGATGTACAGACAGCCTTCATGACAAAATACATTATGTACAGACACCCTTCATGACAAAACAGATGATGTACAGACAGCCTTCATGACAAAACACAATATGTACAGAAACACTTCATGATAAAACACTTTGTGTACAGACACACTTCATGACAAAACACTTTATATACAGACAGCCTTCATGACAAAACACATTATGTACAGACAGCCTTCATTCATGAGAGAAAACATTATGTACAGACAGCCTTCATGACAGAACACATTATATACAGACACCCTTCATGACAGAATACATTATGTACAGGCACCCTTCATGACAGAATACATTACGTACAGACACCCTTCATGACAAAATACATTATGTACTGACACCCTTCATGACAAAATACATTTTGTACAGACATCCTTATGACAGAATACATTATGTACAGACACCCTTCATGACAAAACATACATCTGACCAATACAGTACCTAATTTAGAATTCCTTTATCAAGAAAACTCACAACAAACAAGAATTTTGCAAAACAAAAATATTCAAGCAAACATCTTTATAGAGAGGAGGATAACTGAATAAATTGCAAACTGTGCACATAATTTATTTGCTAACAGAGAACAAATTGAATTAAGGAAACTTCAAAAGATTTCTCCACACCATACCGACAAGCAATTTACATAGTTTTGTACAGGATGCCATTTTTACTTTTCCTTACATTTTCTTGTGAAAAAAGTAACCATAGTCAATTCATACAATATTGCACTTTTTAAACAAATGAACTTCTTTGTCTATTTTACAGGTTTTATATGGATTATAGCTTTGTTTATAGGTAAACAATCTCTTACAACCTTTACAAAGAATGAACAACTCTGCAGAATTAGTACTTACAACAGTTTAGTTACAAAACAATACATACAATAACTCAGTAAGTTAAAAGAAAACCAGCAACAAAATACCAGAAATTAGACATATAACAATCACTGAAAAGGCAGTCACCTAGATTTTGTATCTACTTCTATGCTGAATAAATTAACATTTTGTCGTGCATTTTAATTTATCTCAAGGATTATATATGATGATTATGATTCCAAACATGATTTATTACACAGGCTGTGAATTAATAGTTTTATCAAGAATGTTACATGGACTTAATCACAGAATTTTATAGGCTTAAATGCACATACAAAACCACTCTGGTATGATTTTAATCGGTAGTATTTATAACAGAATGTCACAATTAAAAAAATAATAATAATAATAAGTTATATGTAACTTGATTTGTGGTCATTACAATTATATATCAGACACAGTCATCAAAGTGATATTGTAAAATTTTAGGCTACCTTTATTCTATACATATGAATAAAAAAATCACAAATCTTCATCACACAAAAGACAATTTGACAAATATGGTTAAAGTTTATGATAATGAATATGACCATTATGTTACCTTTATGAATAATGCATACACGAAGTCTCAATTACACATTCAAGAAATTATGATGAACTTTGATTTCAATTCTTGCTAATTTGAATACTGTGAGCATTTGCAGATATAAATAAAACATAAATCTTTCAATCAGTGACATAATTTCTCAGATATTCATCATTATTCATTTAAATAAATTTTATTCTTGTAAAATATTAAACAATGCCTTGGTTAATTAAATAATGCATTTGAATTCCAAGTTCTACAATCAATGGTCACGGGTTCAAGACCAGATATCAACCAACATTTACATGAGAAAGTTTGCAGTTTGTCACAATGTTTGTTATTTCTAGTAGTGGTCCTTCAAAAGAACGAATCTGACTGTTATAAAGTGCTTAAAACACAAACTGAATAAATATAAATTCAAGTCAACTCTTGGATATATGAACTAAGGTTAAGCATCTTACACTGTCTGCTGTTTTTATATAATCGAATTACTCATTTCTCACTTTCCAAAATGCAGATCTGAATATTTTCAAGCCATCTAAAGAATTTACTTTGTTTTACCTTACTGACCTAAAACTTCATACAATGTAATCCAGTTCCTCATTCTGACCATTTAAAGTCACTCAATTAAAACATAACCACATTAATTTTAACAAAGAATAACAGTTTGGTTCAAACTGTTTACATTTTACTTGATACAGTATACTAAACCCATACCACTATCTCAAAATTACCAAACTTGGCAAACCCACTAGTAAGCCCTTTCATTATGTGGACATTGGCCAATCAAATTCAATACATGGAAAATTTGTGAATATTCAGTAATTTACAAAATTATAGACATGACTTTTTTCAAAACCTGTGGGTACACAAAAACCCGCAGAAATTCAATGCGTCCAGTGGCTTGAAACTGTAATGATGGTAATTAGGTACAACTGAAGAGGTTTTGAACCTCAATGGGGGAAGCTCACGCAAAATCCACACTAGGTCACTGGTCAAATATGTGACACCCTGCAAAAAATTAAAACCTGCAGAGAAAGTTTTTGAGTGTTTTAGGAGAAGTTTAGTGGGGCCAATAAAAACTATAATGCCTAAGGTGTAAGTTGATACTCATTATAACATCTTAATGGACAGAGGGTGGAACACACTCAAAAGTCCCTAATAAATTCTGTACTTGTCTTCAAGTAAAACTAAAAATTAGAGACACATGGCAGGGCATAACCTTACTGTTTTATAAAAAAAAATATAAAAATAGACCATAACACTTGCCAAAATCTCTATTTCCCTTAAATTTTGTTTAAAATAAAGCACTGAAAACAATTAAAATTTCCTTGGTTCTCGGAAAAAGCATAAAGACTTTGTTGGTCCATCCGGTTGCATGGCTGACAGATATGATATTTCATTATCTGCTGTTAGTTATGCAGTCTGAAAACCCCTAACTTTTCATGAACACATTTGAGTAACCGTATTTACAAAATGCCTCTACAAATTTCTAATCCGTGGATAAACCAAAGCCTGCAGCATCATGAAAAGTTTGCTGAGGTTTAGACCATTTAGTCGAAATGGTCATTATAGTCCAAGGGATTATACTACCACATCAGGTTACTGGCTACTGGGTCACATGAAAGGTTATTGGACATTGGATCATACAAACTTACTGGCTACTGGAGGATCATGCAGGTACTGTCCACTGGATAATACAAAAACTACTGGCAACTGAAGGATCATTCAGCAAAGTACTAATCACTGGACCACATGAAGTTATCGGGCATTGAATCATATAAAGTTATTGGCTACTGAAGAGACATGCAGGTATTGGCCAATAGAATCATGCCACTGGATCACATGAAGTTATTGACCACTGGATCAGGTAGGTACTGGCCACTTGGCCACATGAAGTTATTAGCCACTGGATGATACAGTTATTGGCTACTGGAGAATCAGGCAGCTAGGTGCTGGCCACTGGACCATATGAAGTTATTGGCATGGATCATACAAATTTATTGGCTTCTTCAGGATCGGGTAGGTACTGGCCACTCAGGACCACTTGAGGTTACTGGACTTCTAGAGGATCATGTAGGTACTGACAAATAAACCATACTGTTTTTTTGTATTTTCAGTTAATTTTCTTGAGTGCTTTTACACAAAGTTTGATCAAGTCCATGTAAATATAGTTAAAAATGAAAGAGATACAAACTTAATTTTTTACAATAAAATTATTATATTGTAAAATGAAAGGCTGTCACTTAAAACTAACTACAACACTGACCTATGAACCTTTTGACTTTACTTGAACCATGCAAAATAAGAGACCTTTTCTTCCTCCTTATCTTCTCTTTGTACCTTTGTTCAGTTACACCCTGCTGGCATGGGTTTATTCATTAACTATCAATAACAATGTACCTTTGGACACTGCAAAAATCACACAAACACTTCAGTTCAGAGTTTTGAATTTCATTCAAATAACTACTGAGTTGTTTTTTATCCATTATATTTTCTTACTATTAATTCATTTAATAATTTATGTGCAGTCAGGTAACTGTGGTTCAAAACTGTATGGGTTCTTTCAAACCTTCCTCATGCAGTCTCTTGTCATCTAGCCCTATTGACATTGCTTTGTGTGATGCATGTAGAACATGACAGAATTCTTTTTTTTTAGTTGAAATAATACTTATTGTACCTTGACTGTGACAGAAAAGTTAAGCCTGTAATGTGAAAGAAAAGTTGAGCTTGAAAGTGAAAGAAAAGTTTAACTTGACTAACAGGAAAGGTAAGCTTGACTGTGACACAAACTAAGCCCATCACCTCTCAAGAAACACCACCAATAATGTAACCAGTCACTTGTGGGAAGAGTCTGTGTGACTACCCTTACAGCTGGGTAGACTGAGACACACATGGTATCAGATGAGACAAATAGACAAATATTTGCAAAGACAAACACATAAAGTTAAATGTTTTGACAGCATGAAAGCCTAAAGCAAATTTCTTTGTATAACAATAAGAAGTTTTAATTAATTTCTGACTTTCCATCAATTTTTGTTTCGAAAATGAATTAGGTCAGTTTGACCTGTCACAGAGAGAGTAAAAAACAGCACTTTAGCTTGGTCATTTCTCATTAGGAAACTATTGTGTGTCACTACAACTTCTGCCTCACTTATAACAAAGTGTCAAGGGCATCAATCAAGTGGCGGTCATCTTTTTGTCCACTTTCCCTAGATGGCTGAAGATTATAGTCTTAATTGTCTCTCTGTTATCTGGCAACAGAGAACATATCAATCATTCTATAAAAGACATTGATGTCAATGTGATGAGGTTTAATTTAAAGGTCTCCTATACATTTTCACCCCATTATTTAAAAGATAATTTGGATCTTTTTAGCCCACTCATTGCAAAAGTGATTTAACTGACCAGATAGTTAATTCAAAATCAACAGATGGACTGGAAAACTCTACTTTCAATATAAAGTAATACATAATAAATGGTTTAATAAATAACATTATTTCAGTGTTTCAAATTTATATTAGCGTTCAAAGCACATAAAACACACATTCTAGAAAAAATCATGATGTAAACATAACTTGATACACGAGACTCCACATCGCAGTGCATTCGACTTCTGTTTCTCTTTGGGATTTCACCTACACCTTTTTGTATCACTTTACTTATTTCAATGACAGCAAATTCTTATTCTGGTTTGAAATTATATATTAACAAAAAAATCATTGTCCTGTTTCGGAACTTCACTTTCATACAAGGAATTTTTGTTTTGATTAATTATTTTACATATGCCTAAGTAAGCAGAAATATACTAACAGAACATTTACGATTAGAATCATGTTTCCTTTGACAAACAAACTTAATAAACAAAAATGTACACAATAAAAAAAGCACTTAGTGTACATATGAACAACATAGATATTAACAGCAACAACAGTTTCATCAAAGAGGAGACAAGCAAATACAGTAAATGAAGTACAAGCAATTCGTGATGATTTACAGGAAGAGATCGCTGTTCTTTTGTTTGTACATATGATTTCCTCATCAGAGAAAACGCTTTAAGCAATTATTCGTGTTTGTCACCGACTAAATGTCAACTCATATTGTTAATGCATGTTTACACCTGGCTGTCGGAACATGTAATTCAGTGGAATAACTGTCATTACACATTAGTTAATTGGTTGTCATCTTCAGTTATGCAAAACACAAAATTACTGGTTTGGATAATAAATATGGTTTTTGCAATAAGAAAATGTTATTCGAAAATTTCATGATAATTTTAGCCTACCATCACAATGTTATGATCCCTGATTCAGACTTCTAATTATTCGATATATGATATGATAAGTTTTTAAAAATAAAACTTCTCAAAAGGAGTAGTTGTTTTTGCAAAGAATTTTTCTCTGTTCAACAAGAAAGATTCACAGACTTTATTTAAATGTAAACATCGAAAAAATACTCAGCAAACATTCTATACATTTATTTTTTACTGAATCATTTGTAAGTACTTCTTGCAAACAACCTTGTAACAATGGTTTTGCACATCACCACAATGAATGCTGGGGATCAAGTAGTGCTAGTATTTTGTGAAATGACATAAAAGATGCAAAAATTCTATCTTACCTTACAAAGCTTCTGCTCCTGACTACATAATCTGCACCACTAAAAAAACACTCGCTTTTCAATAAAATACTGTAACAAAATATAACATCCACTTGAGTTCTATAAACAATTCCTCGGAATATAAACAACACATATGCTGTATCCACGCATCAGATTCTACTATGTTTTGCAAGAGTTGACTCTAACTATCATACAAAATCATAAACTTTTAATTTAACGAGACATTATACGATTCATATCACTGCAATTTTACTCATATTTTAAAACTGAATTGACATTTTTTTTTACAAACCTTAAGCATGCTGACATACGATATCCTAAATCCTTTGTGCTAAAATTTATAGATAAACCTGAGATTTGAAGCTTTTTACTTTAATTTTGGTTGCAGCAAAGTCACTACAGAAAATCACTCTAGTTAATTTCATCATCACGCAATGTTTGTTTGATCACAATTTCTTATTTATTGTAAAATGTCAAAATAACAAATAAAAGTATGACATAGCCTTGTGTTTAAACGCGATCTCATTTCATAATTTACACTGTTACTTCTCACAGAAACATCTCCCGCTTGATAAGTACGAAGCTTATTCATTCAAGCCCTATCGGGTTTCATTTTATTTATGATATGAAAATTTTATACCAGCTCAGCGCGATATTCACTGAAGCGTGGCAGTTTTACATTTGTTACAGACAAGTAGACTCAAAAGATTTGGAAATACTTTAAACTCTTGTTGCTTTTTTATAAATCAAGCATTAAAAAGCCCCAACAATTTCTTTAAGCAGGGAAATGGATTTTTTGACCTTTGACTGAAAGCTCAGTTTTGTATATTAAATGGGCCATGCATAAGTTCCTAAAGGATTAACTTTGATGCAAAGCATCCTTTCAACAAAATAGGACAGAACAAAATGCTGCCTCAATATTAACTTTTCTTTCTTTTTTTTGTCTTGAATGCACAAATTCTTAAGGGCTGTCCCAAAAGTATGACAAAATTGATACATTCAGTATGCAAATATAAAGAATAATAATAAAAAATCATGCTTTTCAGCTACTTAAACTTTAATGTAGTTTTTATTTGATAAATACATTTTCAAAAATATTTGGCAAAGTATTTTTCGTTTCTGTTTTCATAATTTCAATGCTACTTGTTATTCTAAAATAATATGTATCTCTTACCTTAGTAAAAATAAAACCCACTTCAAATTAATCAAACATTTCTTAACAGTCACATATAACAGCAGTACTGGCCGTTTAAAGTGGGTGACCGCTCTGAAAAAGTGTCTTATGTAACTTAAATCTGCCTTTGGACGCTTAAAAATTTCAAGTGCATAAAGATACTACTGCTATGTCCATACTCCACTAAAATTTGCCAGCTATTTGGCACATACATAAACTGAAAAATTGAATTGGATTACGACAAAAGCACTTAGCCAATCAAAGCAAATTTCTCAGGGAAATATTTTCATAAAATTTAATGGCTATCATGTTTTTATGACCAACAAAAGGCCTATCAGATTTTATTGATAATCACTTGTTATTCTTCAATCACTCACTTGTTGTACGTTAAACAGACCAGTAAGATAGAAATTATGTACAACAGTAAATGAATGGCTTTTCATTGCTATATAGTTTTATGTGTGCACCTATAGTTGTTGGGAAGGTTATAAAACCAAACTATCACTGATGTTTATGGCCACAAAAGTCAAGATTTAGTAAACCCTCAACACTATAAAAATCAATCTTCATACTGGAGAAGTCTTTAAACAAGACAAGAATTAGCAAGCTGAGATACATACTATGCAAATAGCCAACAATATGAATAATTGTAACAAATTTTTTTCCCCCAAAACAACAATCTTCAAAAAAAAAATAATAAAAAATAAATAAAAATAAATAATTATGTCAAATACTGAAAAATCAATTACGGAAAAAAAAAGCTGAACTGGCCCCTAACAACTGCCCACCTAAAAACCAACTCCTTTACAAAGGGCAACCAAATCCCTAACATCCAGAAATTCAGTGCACAAATGGTTGACAAAGGACAAATACAATTAGTGCTTTGTTATTGTTATTTTCATCAGTGTGACAAAAGCTGCTTTGAGGATCGTTAATTTGCTTTTGTATATATACATGTACTCTACTAAGGTACAAAGTATTAAATTCTTTACGAGGTTTTCTTTTCATCACGCTGCCCTGCCCTTTTGCTTTTCCTAAAATAAGGAATAATTTACAAGCAAAAGGTCAGAAACAATATGTATTAATGTCATCAGCAAGAATATATGAGTTTTAAAAGATTGTGTGTCATTTATGGCCATGTAAAGATACAATATGTCACCTAACTGTCACGACTAAATCTTCTTACTATCTATCAAATCTTATACATACCTAGCTGTGTATACCACTGTTACATAAATGGAAATAACATGATTATCTTGTAAATGATCGACAATTAAAACTTCATGACCAATCTGACAATTATTCTATCTGTTTTTGTTTTTTTTGCTCATTAACGCAGACTTATGTAACACTGAACCAATATGACTCATCCTTAATCCATCTCCTAGCAACAGAATGCCAGTAGTCATAGCAAAATTATTAAATACTGCATGGCAGGAAATGACCTTTTACTGATTTATTTCTATACCCATATTTCAGTTTCAAATGCACTGTCATGAAAGTTTGCCAAAGATCAACTACTGGTCACCCATTGATGACAGGATACAATGATATACACTTCACTGACCTTGAAGGTCATTGCAAGCACAATACAAGCAAGTCAATGGTTAATGCCATACTAATCTGTTCTTTTTCTTCCATATTCAAGTCCTTAAACAAGCCTCTTATCACAGATCAAGTTTCCAACAATTTTCAGGAATGAAGCAAAGTCTCTGAGGCAAATTTCTGAAGAAAACTGGAGCATCAGGCATATATTAGAATTAAAAATGTCAAACCACTGAACATGTTGGTCTACAAAGCTTTTTCTGATAAATGAAATTAAATTTAAAACCCTGTTTTATGAGTAAAGCTTCAAACACAATATGCTTAACCCTTAACCTGCTGGAACCGAAAGTGATTAGCCTTTGCCACCAGTATAGAGCCAGGCCAGCCTGCACATCCTTGCAGTCTGACCAGGCTCTATACTGTTGGTGGCTCCATTTTTGTATTTTGATATTGAAATCCCTTAAACTTTGAATTGACTGTTCCAAATTCAAAGCTGGGCTAATCCATTAAAAGATTTCAGCATGTTCAGGGTTAAGAAGCCATGATGCAGGTGGCTAACAAATGCCATTGGTCAGACATCAATACCAACAATGCATCAGAATTAATCCCATTAGGCCTGTTTCAAATGGCTCCCATTTTTTAAAAATATCAATAGAATTCCTAAAAGCATGACAGACGGATTTATAAAAATAAAAATAAGGGCTTAATCTATCAGGTCACTAGTCATAACCATTTTAATCAAATTTATAGAACTGACAGAGCATTAAGCTAGAACCAGCAGCCCACACAAGTATCATTGTCCACAAAATCACAGCTCCGTGCAAAGGGAGTTATATACATAATCTAGGATGATATGGGAGTTGTGGACAGAATCTAGGATGATATGGGAGTAGTGGACAGAATCTAGGATGATATGGGAGTAGTAGACAGAATCTAGGATGATATGGGAGTTGTGGACAGAATCTAGGATGATATGGGAGTAGTAGACAGAATCTAGGATGATATGGGAGTTGTAGACAGAATCTAGGATGATATGGGAGTAGTGGACAGAATCTAGGATGATATGGGAGTTGTGAACAGAATCTAGGATGATATGGGAGTAGTGGACAGAATCTAGGATGATATGGGAGTAGTAGACAGAATCTAGGATGATATGGGAGTTGTGGACAGAATCTAGGATGATATGGGAGTAGTGGACAGAATCTAGGATGATATGGGAGTTGTAGACAGAATCTAGGATGATATGGGAGTAGAAGACAGAATCTAGGATGATATGGGAGTAGTGGACAGAATCTAGGATGATATGGGAGTAGTAGACAGAATCTAGGATGATATGGGAGTTGTGGACAGAATCTAGGATGATATGGGAGTAGTGGACAGAAATTAGGATGATATGGGAGTTGTAGACAGAATCTAGGATGATATGGGAGTAGAAGACAGAATCTAGGATGATATGGGAGTTGTAGACAGAATCTAGGATGATATGGGAGTTGTAGACAGAATCTAGGATGATATGGGAGTTGTAGACAGAATCTAGGATGATATGGGAGTTGTAGACAGAATCTAGGATGATATGGGAGTAGAAGACAGAATCTAGGATGATATGGGAGTTGTGGACAGAATCTAGGATGATATGGGAGTAGTGGACAGAATCTAGGATGATATGGGAGTTGTAGACAGAATCTAGGATGATATGGGAGTTGTAGACAGAATCTAGGATGATATGGGAGTAGAAGACAGAATCTAGGATGATATGGGAGTTGTAGACAGAATCTAGGATGATATGGGAGTAGTAGACAGAATCTAGGATGATATGGGAGTTGTAGACAGAATCTAGGATGATATGGGAGTTGTAGACAGAATCTAGGATGATATGGGAGTTGTGGACAGAATCTAGGATGATATGGGAGTAGAAGACAGAATCTAGGATGATATGGGAGTTGTAGACAGAATCTAGGATGATATAAGGCATCTGAGCCTACTCTTGATAAGTTCAGAAGAGACAATGAGACACATTCAGAATAAAATCAAAAACTTTCCCACTACCAAAAACAAACTGACACAAAACTAATCTTTACAATAGGTAAAGCATTCACTTTAAGGCATCTTAGGCAAAATTGAAAAATAAGTGTGTTTTTTTATCTTCAGGGCAAGTGAAGTTTTTTAATCAATATAAGATCAGTGTCAAGTTTGCTACACCAGGTGTGCAGGTCAAGTACTGCTCCACTCTGCTCTATTCAAACTTCTATCCTATAAATTCTGAAGCCAGTATTTAATCCAACCATTACTTTGTCATTAATTTTAACATTCTGTCATCTCTTTTATAAGCCTTTCTCTGATGAGAATGTAAAAGTTGTTTTTGTCACATGTCAACAAAAAAAAACTTAGGGGCAGAAAGTTAAATTGGAACATCAAATAAAAAGACATCCATTTAAGAGAAACCTTTTAAGCCTTCAGTACTGCGCAACAGTCCTTTCTTCTTCTTCTTCCTGAAGAGGGTCATGCATCATTGTAACATGACTGAAGAGGCTAGGGCAAAAAAAAATCACAGGCATTTTAGTCTAATTCCTCAAAAAGTGCATAATGAAGGGGGAAAAATGACAATGGTTTTCACATGAAAACCATTATCTCTTTAGAAGTCAAACTGACAGACAAGGTTTCCTTTTTCAACTCTAAATGGAAGTCCTTTGCCTAAGAAACCCTGGTCAAGTATCACTCTTCCTGACAGATGTAACACACATATCCACTGATCAAAGCTTCAGCCATGACAAGCCAGTGCAGAAACATTGTCCAATGTCTGACACTATAATCCTTCAACAAGGCAGCTTCTGCTTTCAAATGTCTCCAATTAAAAGCTTCTTTTTACTTCATTTTTCATTAAACATAGGCTACTGATGTGTGAACTGACACTTTTTCCCAAAATGCATACGAAAGCAACAAAAGGTTCTCGTTTGGCTGTCAATCTAACACAACCTAATTGAAATACGTTGCCAATAACAACAACCGACAATTTCGAATTGAATTCCATTCCAGCATCAGTGGACCTTACATAATTATTCTAGATTTGACAACATTGACAAACGGTGTCTGCCTTCTCAATTTCTACATTGTTTGTGCAACTGCAATTGAATTTTTAAGATAAGACGCTTATTTGGTTGGTGATCGTCCCTCATTAACACAAACTATTGTCAAAAACAGTTGGAATTTACACCTTCAATTCTAAAGAGCTTCAGGCAAGTCGGCCGAGCTCATTACAATTTAAAAAAAAAATTATTCAGCTGAATAAATTATACCCTAGCTCAAAATTACCACTTGTGTCAAAAGTCAAATACTGAGGATTTGCATCAAAATACAGCCCTTCCACTGACCATGAACTACAACAGAATGTTCAAACTCTTACACAATACTAAGACTGTATCAACCTTACTAGGTCTTTTGGACTTGCAGCAGAAACTTAACTTTTGGCTCATTTCTTTATTCCTGCCCCTCTCCCTACCCTGATAAAAAATTCAGAAAATTGATAAAACTGACCAAACATGTTATTTTCACTTCATACTCATGTGTGGCCCATACTTACCACACTCCTAATGATTGCCTTCTCAAAATTCCTCAGGTTCTTACACTGAGCACCTATTTTGCCAACATTTGTGACACTTGACACTCACAATTCAACTTCAAAAATAATGGCTACCTATTCCCTTGGACATTACAATTAACTACTGTCATACCATTTTCCACTCTTCTTTCATTATTAAGGTGTTGAAGCAACACAACACACCTTTACATGAAAGCCTTTTCTTTCTTACATTTAAACTGTTAATACAAAGAAAAAAAATTTATGAAATAATTTCAGCATACTATAATTAAGATATTCTAAAATATGTAAAGCAGTTCAAAGATGTTCTTTGTTTGAAGACAATAGCAAATAATTTACACAAGTTATTTTTAGTTTTTCAGTGATATCAAAGTAAGCTTGGTGCTGGAACATATTCCAAGATTTAGGAACATTATAATCAAACCTCAACTTCCTCTAGTACAAAGTAAGAGGTAAAGTGCTATTAAATATCTGGCTTTTTTATCCTTTTGTAATTGACAGAATTTTTTGCACATCTTGAACTGAGGTCTTTATAACTGGTGCAATACACTGAAAGGGGAAGCTCCAGGTCTGGACAACACTGTATCTTACAGCATTGTAATAAACTCTGGGACTGGGTAACTGGCAGCTGGTACCAACCATGAATTTACTCAAACAGATAAACAGACAAAAGGCACCTGAGGCAACTAGTACATAACTTTATAAGGGAATGACGAAACATTTCCAAATCATATTAAGCCTTTATGTGATAAAGATGAAAAATCCCAATAAATTATTTTTCTTCACCAAAATAAGTAAAATTACAATAGTGACAGGTCAAGCATAGAAAATGTTAACACCTGTACCTCACCAGTTTCACAGTAATTGTTATATATTGTGTAATATCTCAACAGGGTATGTGATTACAGTTTTACTCAAAAGAAGGAAAAATAGAAAAAATAACCTCTCAAAACAATTTTGAAGTACTTCATTTGGCAGGACATTCTGCAGTTCAAGGGATAACCAAATGTTGATGTCAACAAGTTTTGAAAAGGAATTCAAAACTCGAGATGTTTTATGTAACTTTTAAGTCTTGCACACCTGTGCACTTTACCACAGGCCAAGAGTTAACTGAACAGTACACATTCTAATAGCCATTAAGTGAGATTTAAACCCATGATGAGGTAGAAAGTAGTTAAGACCCTATCCTGTATTAAAACATTTGACTTGAAGTCTCTACCCCTTACCAAAACATCATACAGCCTGGAAACCTATTTGACATGAGAGTATTAAAGGTTCACACTGTATACAACTTTCAACTCAAACATCCATAAAACACTAAATACAATAGAATCTAGTTAAACAAAAAGGTACAAACCAAGTTGTATTGCTCACGAAACCAATCACTTTAGAGAGAAGCCAGTAACTCAACTGGTATCCAATTACAGCTATTTGGACTGAAACATGTGAAACTGTATGCAAGACCTAGCCAAAGGAGTGCAAACACCATATGTAAAGAGTATTGGTGCCCACAAGTTCCCAGCTCTTATTCCCAACCTGTTGCTTTGAAACACATGCCACTTCTGCTGTCTGTAACTATGTAAATACCTCAAGCTGGGGTTAAAATCCCAGGAAAAATCCAATCCAGCACAAAAACTATACCCACTGACCTAGTCAGGCCAACAGCTTAAAACTTGGTGTACTGAAGCACAATCAATTGGTTCTTGTCCAAAGAAACACGTCTTACACTGGAATTTCACTTCCTAATTCCTGAGATAAAGAGGCCTTCCCCTCCTTGGAGCTTCAGCATGCCAGGTCTGGAGTGCAAGTGCTTAACTCTAACACATAACCTACAGTTTCATATTACGCAAGTCTGTATAAACCACTAAGGAAACAGGGAATATAAAACAACATCAAAGAAAACAAATAAATACCTGATAATTCATATCATGCTCTATGTAACAATGTATAAAATACAACATGGCTGCAAACATTCAGCTTTTATTATGAAACACTAAATCTGTACTTTTATCTGCACAGGATGTCTGGTTAATGTGTCTGCCAGCAAATGTTTTTGGATATTAATGACTTGTTACCAATTTCAATTAATAACGGAGACCTGTGCTTGCATAAATAATATTTAATATAAAAACCATCACATCTAAACCTGTTGACTATAAATGGTTAGTCATTGCCTAGGTCATTTTGCACATTACATCTTGGGGTAAATCTTGAAAAGCAGGCTTAATTGTGATGAGGACTTAGATTTGACAACAAACGCTCTCTTGTCACTTGTTCTAGCTTTCAAAACGATACTGAGATATTCTTGTAGATGACTGAATTTCTTTAAAGACAGTAGAATGAAATCTCTGAAATCATTTATGCAATATGGGTCAGGGGAATTCCCATAATCACAGTTCCTTTCCAAAGTATGGCATCTATGAAATCAAATTTTAAAGTTTTTTTTAAAGTTAACAGCAACAGTCTCAATTTACAAAAATCTTTTAAATTCCTTGATGCAGAAAGCAAGACAAGACTGTTCAGCTTGATAGGTGCCTGAAGTCTTTCAATTAAACATGGCTCTTTTGTGAAGAAAACAGAATTATGAAGATTTTGTTTTCTGGGAAAAGAATAATGCCAAGTTTTTCTATTTTCATCAGAAGTATCTTTATGCATGGCACAGGAAGGACAGATAATTCTCCTGTCACAGAGATTAAACTGTAAGGTTATTTCTTTAAGTAACCAGTAGACTGGCATCATGGTTTTTCAATTAATGTTTCAAGCTGGACACTAATATTAAGCTGCCAGTCTACATTAACCTTAGCCTTTTTTGACTTGTTCCAGGAATATAGAAGATAGTGGCAGGGGCCAGTAACCCAGACATCATATTCACTAATGCATTTCTAATCGACAGAAGGTTCCCTAAGGTTTTACTGGTAATTACTTCATAAAAGAAAACAGATAAAGTTTCTACTGTGTAAAATGAGAAATCATTTGCCACTAATTTGTTGCATGTGTTTATATTCCAAAAGAATTTGTGGAAATATGTGATTTTGGTTGAGGGAGAAAGGTTTTACAGGGTGTAAACTGCCTGGCAACTGAATAATACTCAGCAACAATGGTCTCATTCTTTTGTGGTTACACATCATATCTCAATTAAAGTGGAAATATGTTTCTGGGTATTAAATTTAACTACAAGAACATATTAAATTAACTTAAATTCAATATAAACATATACAATATATTTAATAAAAACTTAAAGTATGGATATGTTTAAGGTGACACTGTTGCCTGCATTTTTTAGATGGGGTCACTCAAGGATTTTTTTCTCTTCAGAGATTTCTTTAAAAAAATATTCACAGAATCTAATACTTGGAAATGCTCTTTAAACTTTTTTACCTTAAACTTTTTTACCTTAAAGATTATCACCAAAAAAATCATTTGTAGACAAAGATAAATTTTATCACAGAAGAAGTGTTATTACAATGTTCAGATGACTGTAACCAAGTCAAAACAAGTCTACTTTCGATATAAATATGCCAAGGGCCGTAACTCAAGACTAAAAGGCCTAACTGCTTATTATACTACCAATTTTATACATGTAAGTTTATAGAACTTATTGAAAACTTTAATTTTACCATTGGGAATTCTTCTAGCAAGTTCCTCTCATAACTAAGGTAAGTTTAAACAAGCATTTATTTAGTGCCATGAAAATATACAGTCTAGAAGCCAGAGGTGTGAAGCACATGTTCTCTTATAATACAACAAAATCATTGTACTGTTTATATTACATTAGTAAAGTTCACAAGCAAAATAAATCCAGAGCAAACACGTAATATTTTCAAATGAATAATTATTCTATTATTTATTTAATCAATTAACTGGGTAGATAAGTCAATTAAGCAGTAAGAGCCAAAGTTTCTGTATAAATAGATGTTAAAATTATACATTAGAACTGTTCTGAAAAGTTTTCAAACATTATTTCTTTCTTTGAATCTGTTTGATACAACTGAGGTTATAAAAACAAACCTTTTACACCTCCTTAAAATGGTATTTGAAACCGAAAGGTAATGTTTAGTGTAAAAAAAATCAACCATTCTCTCCTGACATTATGTTAAAACAAAAAAAAATTGCAAATTTCAACAGTTATACATTTTATCAGAATTTTGTGGGATATCAAATATTTTCAAAATCAACAATAATTATGCTCGAATGTTTTTTCTTGGAATACAGCAACATAATAATACATTGGGTGAGAACTCAAAAATGCATAGCAAAATAAAGAGAGAAGCTGCCTGGTCATAAAATTACTGCAGTGATGTGCACAAAAATTACATCAAAATCTAATGAATAGGTCCTTAATGGTACTCAATCATTAACCTCATCATCACAAATGTTTTCATTTTGTTTCTCATAAATCCAGTATCTTTACTGTGATATATTCTCCAATTACCAATGACTTTAAAGAAAAGAGCCATAAATTTCACATAAATGTCAATTTCTGCTACGAAATCTGTCAGTGTGTCATATCATTAAGGAATAATATGACAAATTTTTCATGTATGCTTGTCAGTCAAGTTTACTTGAGCATAAACTGGATGCAGAATACTTTGCCCACAGAATGTGGTAACACCTTATCATGTTTGATTAACTCAGAACAGAAATTCAAAAATCAATCAAGCAAATCCTTTTGTAAAATAGAGAAAAAATATTACATACGAAATGTTCCTATTTCAAAATAGATGCATACAACATAAACATTCAACTGGGACAAATTTTATGACAATTCAATGACCTTTTCAATAAAAGGTGAACTGTAACCAGAATACATGAATATGTGAAAACTATGTAGTCCCTCGAAACATAACTTACAATGTCTTCATCCATCAGACTAACTGAACTTAGAAATGAAATAAGAATGTTGACACTCAAAAGCAAGGGATTTGATTTAAAAAAATGTTAAACACATTATGTTTTCACTGAATTGTCAACTTATAGTCTATTCAGTAAGTGTAATAACAACATATTACTGAAAATGGCAGGCCCAAGACAATCCCCCTTTTTACAGAACTGCACTCATTTTTAAATCAATATGAATACAGCTAGCGATTCATACCAATTTCATAAACTATGAGTCTGTATTTGACAATTATTAGAAATAAAATAAAGTTTTACACAGCCAACTATGTTCCCTTAAAAAATGGGTAATTTTAAAATGATCTACTGCTTTCAAAAGAACTTTATTTAACACAGAGACCTTAAGTCGAACTTTGAGAAGTCCTTTGAAAGAAATTAGCACAATTCTCCCATTAAAACCGGAAAAGAATTTATAATGGCCCCAAGCAGGGTGCTTCAAGCTATTAGCTATATCTCACCCCAAACTAATGTTTTCCTATCATATTTAATGGGTTATTTTGTAAAGAAACACTCATTCATGGTGAAGTTCACTGCAAAACTGTTCTAGATACATTATAACTCAAAGTATCAGGAAGATGAATATTGCACTTTACTTTTCAATTTTCTCAAATGTTCTTTTCCAAGTCTTTGATTAGACTTTGAAATATCTATAGAAACATTAAAGTCTAGAAATAATGCGTGTTTTCAACATTTTTTATTTGCAAATGTCTTTCTAAATATTCATTTTTTGCAGTATTTTGCACATTCTATTTCTGGAATACAGCTTCCAGATGTTGTTTTTCTAACAACAAAATCTCCTTCTCAACTGCCCGGACATATTTTTACAATGACTTGTATCTGTAGAAAATTTATTGAATGACATTTCTGGAGAATTATATTTTCTAAAAACTTCCAGATATTTTCCGCAGTAACACATTATAAACTTTCAAATATTTTATACAGTGAAATTCAGAATAATTTCTGATAAATTTGCAGCATTCGCCATATTGTCAAAACATCCAGTTATAATATAAGCAAAATCTCTTTAGAAAAAAATGTGAAATAAAGTTATTAAAACGGAAAATAGATATAGCAAGAGTCACCTGATTTCTATCAAGGTTTTCACACTGTTTTCACACTGAAATCCGATACAAAAATCTTCCTTTGCAATTTCATTCAAGTATGACATCAATATATTACATTACAGTAGTTTCTATCTTCCAATCCTAACATGAACATACAATCTTTAAGATTTTGTTAAGATTTTCATAAATCTTCATTAACTAAGACTGCCACATTTTACAGCTGAAACACAGATAAAAAAAAATACTGACATATTCTGGATGATGCACTAAATGAATCTTTTGGACTGAACAACTTCAAATGGCACAAAATCTTTAAGCATAGCAACAGTTTCACACAATCTTCTCTGGACAACTGCATACTAACATTTTCACAAACATTTATTTCTCTTAAAAACATTTATAGCTCTAGCACTGCAGAATTCTAATATTCTGAGAAAAACAAACTAATATACTTGAACAAGCATACAAAAAACATTACACAATAAACAGTTATGCCTGAACAGTTACACCATAAAACAGTCTTTATTTGATGCAGAGAAACACAGTAAAACTTTCTGAATTCCAAAATCAAAATTATCCTCTTTTCAATGGAAGACTCTTAATCTTGTTATTAATATAACCCCTTCAATACATTAGCATCACACCCCTTCATACAACAACACACCCCTTCAATACAACAACACACCCCTTCAATACAACATCACATCCCTCCAAAACAACAGCACTACAAAATCAAAGTTCCGTCTGTGAAAAAAATCCTCCACTCAGGTGGTAAAAGAAACAGAAATTATTCAAGAAGTGAAAAAGAGTATTTAACAATATAATGCTTAAACATGTAAATTGTGAGCTTAAATGAACTAAATAATACAAAATAAATATTCACACAAATGAACAACTTTAACAACTATAAGTCTGAACCAACTAACATAGAATAAACAAATTTAAAAAAACTGAAATTAATCTGATAAAAATGATAAAATTTAAACTAAATACCAGGTGAAATGTGGTAAACATTGCTTTAAATATACAATTTAAGTTAAATTGTCAAAGTATAAATGTGAATAAACCACACGACTACCACCACATTAGGAATTCCATGACATAAACTTATTGTTTGTTGCTAAACATATCAATTGCCATAAAGTGGGTAAATTTACCAAATATGATTAACTTTGATAAATAAACTGATATCTGATAAAGTAACTACCAGGCAATATATATGCATTGAACAACATGCTAAAACTCATAATGAAATACCAACTACACATTTTAGGCAACTGACACAAACTAAGTAAATGAGGTGTGTGCATGCAAGATATATTGTTACAAAATATCTATTACGAAAATTAAACTCAAATAACTTTTCACATTAAACCCTTCAGATGTGCATGTCATAAAATTTTGATGTATTCACACCATAAATAAAAGTTAACAAGTGATACTGTGTGAAAACAGCTCGCAGGGAATTAAGGAAAAGATATTAAATTGTAAATTGAAAATAAACTGTGTCTTTTATTACTGATATACTGAAATCATATAGAACAGAACAGAACAGACCCCAGAAATACAAAGAAAAGCAGAAAATAGAAACAGCTTAAAAACAACTTGCTTCTTGAAGCCCAACTTTTTAAAACTGAAAATACACTTGAACCATACAAGACATTCTTTTATTCTCAATAATTCTATTTAAACATCTTAGTTCAAAATTTCTAATAAAATTTCTGGTTTTATCTGTATTTTCTAACATTTATTTTACTTTATTATTTCTATTAATTTTCTATAATCTTATTTACAAAACATAAAATTTCAGGATTATCATCTAATCTATTGGTCTACATTGATAAACATGGAAGTCTCTAAAAATCATTTGAATTTTAACAAATATGCATAACCTAGTACAGTATGTTATCTACAGACATTGCTCAGACTCAATACCTTACAAATGATCAAGGGAGAAAACTTACCTATCACCTTCATTTAAAACTACATATTTGAGAATAATCATATTAATAATTTATGAACAGATTAAAATGAAATTTGAATGATTTTACTTATACTCCTGTCAGTTTGTCTGAACGAGAAACTAACTTACTCCCTTGTTTTAAGTTGAATACAACAACAAAATAATAAATCATGCTAAATATAATAATAAAATAATAAATTGTAATAAACTTAACATCTAGAACTATTTTAATATGTTTGAAATGTACCTGTCATTTAAGAATGTAACTGAATAAAATGCCATAATTATGATAAATAGTAGTAAATGCACAACATAAAAACACCTAAGTATGGAGAAATTTGCAAACATTTAAAACATAATGCATTATTTATAAAACACAATGTCATGCAAGTGTAGCCCAGTAGATTCCTCATAGTTATTACACATAATAAAAATCAAGCAGACTTTCAAAAAACAGTAAATAATCAAGCAGACTTCCAAAAGAAAATATCAATCAAGCATACCTCTAAATGAAAATTAAAATCAAGCAGACTGTAATAGTCGAAAATATTATGTAATTCTTTATTTTCCTGGTATTCAAACTTTATTTAAAAGCACTGTAAAAACATTATCTGGTATTCAAATTCTTATTTAAAAGCAGTGTAAAGACATTTACTGAATAATAAACAGCATAGGCAACAATCTGTCTAGATGATTTCCAGTATGAACATGGCCTGAACTGTCTACTGGCTGAAGTAACAGGCATCAGTAAAGTAAGTCTTACTACAATAAACATGAGCTTTGCTTGGTTTCAGGGTCGAAGTTTTTTTCCTCAGGCATTGATATGAAAAATGACAGATAGTAAGCTCACACCACAACAGAAGAAATTTCCCAAACTTGTTTTTCTTAATGAAGAGATATACTAAAATAATGATAAAGAAAATTAATGTTTAAAAATCAAAATTTATAATGATAACTTTATGACTTTTTTAAAAGTTAATTTAACACACTACTTTTTACCTATACTGAACATGATTCAAATGATATTCAAACTTTGTTTCAAAATATTTTGCCAGTATGTCTAAAATTATATTGCTCAAAGTTGATCCTCAAAGGTTAATATGACTCTGGTGGAAATATTAATATATTTCAAACTTTGAAAAGAAATTATATGCCAAATTTATCTTCCTTCTTGCCAGAACCATATGAGACACATACATCATTCTTTATGTCACTGACTCTGGTAATAATACATTTTTCATTTCCAGGGATACATTAAGCCACCAGATGTATGGTACATTCCTGGCACCAAAACCCATCTGCAGGTCTTTTAGAATACTATGTCAATGAGTTATTAGGACTGTAACATAAATAAATATTTGTGTATTATGTGACATACTACACTGACGTTAGAATGCTGACACCATTGAAATGCAATGTTATTTAATCAAAGAATTTTTGCTAGAAAACTCTAACTGCAAACACTTGGGTACATGTACACAACTTCCCCCAAAAGCTGGGTAAGTATAATCTTCTGTGAAATAATATACCAACCTTCTCTTTAGAATTAAAATCAAAAAGGAAGTCATACTTTGAAATCATATCCTGTACTTCAAACCATTTCATAAAGTTGTGTGCTTTTAAATATTTATTGTTTAGATCTCGATGTAAAAATAATAATTATAACATATAATACTATATTATTATTATTATTATTATATATATAATTGCAAATTAGACCATTGTAAATGAAGTTTATTCTGAGAAAATACTGAGATAGTTTGGAAGAAAAGAAAACAGAAGTACAAAGAACAATTAATTAATGTAACCATTTCAATTATTTTTAACATCATGGGAAATATTTCTGGTATAAAAATTTGAGGAAAACAAAATCATGAAGGTAACAATGCCAGACAATAACAGTAACCTGAATTAATTTTAGTCATGTTGAGCTAACAATACAACAAGAAATATCAGAT
Organism: Cyclina sinensis; assembly: GCA_012932295.1. NCBI lineage: Eukaryota > Metazoa > Mollusca > Bivalvia > Venerida > Veneridae > Cyclina > Cyclina sinensis. The sequence continues at coordinate 31,511,747 of JAAONU010000002.1, read as the reverse complement.
AAAATTCTATAAAAACAAAAAAAATCAAAATCAGATGTTTGGGAATTTTTTAAAAACTGTAGCTTAACGGGTTTTAAAGAAATAAATCCTTTCTAAAATGCAGAATTTGATTTGAAATTTGAGGCTACAGAAATATACTTGAAACTAATTAAATGATATTCAAAAATACAAATTTGTACATAATTTACATTTAAATTAACAACTGCAACATGTAATAATAAATTAATTAAGTCTTCACATCACCTTGACAATTATATGATTAATTCTGTACTTCAATTAGCTTTGTGTTACACAATTTACTATAATACAAAATTTAAAAGGAAATACCAAGTGTTTGGACTACAGCATGACTTTGCATTCATTTCTAGTGTATTAACAACAGCTATGTGATTGGTAGATCAATGAGGAGACATGCTTTGAAGCTGAATGTAGCTCAAATCTTCAAAATCTCAATTCAATTATTTTAATTGAATAATTCATATTAAGCATCCAAGTCTTCGCCATTAATTCATACCTGTGTTTACCTTTTTTTCCTTTTAATATTTTCTGTTTTTTTTTTTTTAGTAAAACAAAACAAAACTTACAGTGTTAGACTTAATTTACAAGACACAAAATTTCAGGATTGTAGTTACCTCATACAACTCAGGAGTTATTCAGATATCGGAACTTATTATACAAATAAAAACTAATACTACGATAGGGAACAAAAACTTCACTTTCAACAGATTTTGAAATATTTTGCCAGAAATGGACCATGACTCAGCTTATATTTCATACGTAATGCAAATTAAGAAAATAAAATAAAATAAGACAGCGCTGCACATAGAGAAAGGACAACAGCGGCAAACAAATCTGTTTAAAATGTTTCAGAAATTATCATGATTTACTCATTATTTCTTTTAGTACTTTAGTTGGTGCCATTTTCATTTCTGCCAATTTAAACAACTTGGCAAATTAGGCAAAACATATTTTAGGCAATCTGAAACCCCCACCCCTCCCATAAATCTATATTCAAGTCTGAAGTATTGAAAACAGTAAAAATGGATCTTTTAAAATATCATTATTTCATAAGCTATAATACAGTTACATATTTCCTCAAGAAAAATCAATAAACATGCAACTTTTTCATGTCACAATTATAAATGAAACAGCATACTGTGTCTTTTGTGATTTAAATAGATTATTAGTTTTACTATTTTTAATTCTTATAAAACTTCTGGACAGCAAGCAGACTGAATACATTTATGAACCTAAATATAAACGTATGCAAAGAAACCTTTCATTACCATATTCATCTTCCCAGTACTTTACTTACTTGTTGCATACTATTTTATGCAAGATCTATTTAACATTTTTCAGCAACCAGATTGTACTTCAGAACTAAATCATTGTAATATTGAAAAATTAAATTTTATGTCAAGTCATAAATCTTGTATAAAGTGATGTAAATTTCTGTGTTTATTGGTAGTTTTAGCACATGTAATAAAATATCTCTCAATATGAGCACATCACTTACAAACCAAGTATTTCAACCATTTAAATTAGTGTAGATCTTTGTGAAGAAACATAACCAGGATGATTTTGGTCTTACCTCAAAAGATACCAGTACATATTAAATTATTTCAGCATGCGGGTAAACTCAAATTTTAATGTTTCCGGTCAGCGAACTTATGGAAATTGGATACCAATTTACTTTTTGAAAAGATACAGTCAGGCCCTTACTCTATCTAGAAGTGAATTGAAAAAAGGGGTCTTTAGGGGGCATAAAGAGGCATGAAATATAGTGGTTTACAAATATTTCTTTCATGTCCTAGTATACAATTTATAAAACAGAGACAAGTTTAAAACAAATCCTCTGTAATTTTAAACAGTACAAATGTTTTACTCTGGTGTTTATTTTAAAGTTTCTTTTGAAAGACATTAAAAATAAATACAATAACAAAGTTTTAACTGTTAAAAGACTATTTAAACCATTATAATTATGATGCCATACAAATTTTGACTTCTGTCTGTTAGACAAAATGCAAAGCTTTAAAATTAAAATGAAGTCTAAATCAGTTTTTACCCTTTTTTTCTTTTTGTTTGTTTTATGAAAAGTCTATTTAATATCATTTATATTTCAGATTTGTGTAGAATTCAAACTATATTATTGGACCTCTGAAAACCAACCAAGACAGAAAAGGAAAAGCTCTCTACAATCCAATGTCAATGTTTTTTAAGACAAAAAATAAAAACATTTTTCTGACAAAAATCATTTACAAGAAAACGAAGCAGAACATTTCATAGGTAAAATTTATTTAAGCATTTACGATCTTTGGGACTTTAGAGATATTCTATCATCCTTACACTCTCAGTAAGAAATTTGAAACTTACCTTAACAAGTATAAATTAAAATATCCAGAGAAAAACTTTAATCCTTCTGTCCCAACAGGGTATCCACGCACAATTTAATTCTTCCTTAAAAAAGGGTCATAAACAATAGTAAACGCACATAAAACTGGGTATGCGAGGCAATAAATAATCTAAGGATGCAGTTTTCCACGGCAAGTAACATACAGTCACAAAATCATAACTTTCCAACACTTTACATTGTATACAATAAGTTCATGTTGATGAGTTCAGGGGGAGGAGCTTGCCTCTTTCTGGATCAGTTAATTTCAAAAGAGGGGTCTAATTCTGTATATGCAACAAAACTTTTAAAACTTTTTCTGCTAAACAATAAGGAAAGTTGAAATTTACCTTATTCACTTTATTAGTGTAGGTAAGCAAGTAGTAAAACATCTTAAAGCAGCAAACAAAGTAATTTATACCTTTCTATTCAGTAATATAAACACAGTCTAACAGCCACTTCACACTTAATGACATTCTTCTCTACCTATAGCCTTAATGGTATCATCCATGCCAAAACATAAATAATGGGAAACTAGCGAAAACAGATTAATCATGGCCTGCGAGGCCATGGGGGAAGTACTAGAGACAGTGTGCGCCAGCGTGCAAATTTCAAAATTTGGATATAACGAAGACAAGTTTGAAAGATGGGGCAGTCCTCAGACATGAAAATAAATGGATTTATTTTCGGTTTTGATACTTGATTTTCATGTTAACACATCAGAGGCTGTTACCGTTGCTTAATATAAACCTGTATATGAATTACTTTACAAGAAAACTGCCAAATCATATTATATTTACTGGATTGTTAGTGTACATATTTAAGTCTACTGAAATAAATCTTACAATGATATGAAAAAAGAAGTGCAGAAAATTTAAAAAAAGATATTTCTGATTTAAATGTTTTCACTATTTGTTCTTCTTCTCCACTGTAACAAGACATTTTAGTGTGCATTTAAATACAATATTAGGACTTTTTACAGTATAAACATGTTGCAAATTTTTCCTGTAGAACAGATTCTGTGTTTTCCCTAAATGTATTTTTTATTCTAATAATTACATATTTAAATATCTGGTTTTACATGTTATATCAGGATAAATACTAAGCATGACTGTAGTGAAAGCAGACTGAATTAAACTGTTAAAAATAGCTATCTAGTTTTTTTTGTTATTTTTTTTTAAATGTGCTTTAATTACCATAAACAAGAAAACCTTTTTACCAGTACTGTCCTTTTTAAAAAATGGCTAACATCTAAAATTCTTCTAAAGTTATTAATAACCATAAAGTAAAGATGAAGCTGAATCAAGGGCAATAACTCTTTTAAATCAATACTTTTTCTGTATCACTAAAACAGACAATAACAGTTATTGTGAAAAAGATGCAAAACAGATTTACACAATTAAGAACAGCAACCATTAAACAGAAACAAACATGCAGCTATTTATGTATCAGGGGATAAAACTCAATTTTATGTTTAATTGGTCAATTAAGATTTTCCCTTAAAACTGCCCAAAAACAAAATGTGAAAATGGAACCATGGAAAAATGTGCTCCTACATGACATTGTATAAGTTGTGGCAAATCTTTGCAGTGTGTATTAAACAAAACTTGACACTCAGCATCAAACACCATTTTTTAGTTCAATCAAAACTTGCCTGTAGAGACAAAAAAAGAACAAACTTGAAATAAAGGTACAGATCATCATATGGCTTGCTCTGTCTTTGGTTGACCAATACCTAGCAACGTTTCAGCATTTTGTTTAACACGTACCAAACAAGGAAGCTATTGCCACTAAATAACCTTTGTCTGAAACAACATGTAAGAGCACTAAGAATATTAGTTCTAGAGGTCACTTCAGTGTGATTATAAAACCTAACCAAATATTCACAATTATTCTGAAAGGGGTTAAGGAGGTATGGAGCTGACAGGAATTCTATGGCTTCAACTTTTGACCTTGAACTGTGATCTTCACCTTAAATCAGTGCTTTTGAAAACTTGATTCTGTATCTTATCTCAATGAAATTAACATTTGACCAAAGTTTCATGAACATCCATCAAATGATTCAGAGACAGAGAACAGACAAAATATTTACTTCAGCAAGCCTGAAATATTGGTAATGCATGTTGACCTTATGAGATTAACATTAAACCAAACTTTCATGAATCCTGCAAAGAATTTAGAAGATATGGAGCAGACAGGGATTTTATGGCTCAGATCTTAAATTTGAACTGTGACCTTGACATTAAAGTGTTGGGCCTGAAATGTGGGCTCTCCATGTCAACTCAATGACAAACATTAGACTCAAGTTTCATGAAAATCCTTCAAGCAGAATTCTGTGGCTTCAACCTTTGACCTTGAACCATGGCTTTCACCTAAAAGCAGTACTTCTGAAATGCTGCATTATATGTCTCAATCAAAATAACATTTGGCCTACATTTCATGAATACCCTTCAAGTGGTTCAGGGGACAGAGAACAGAAAAAATATTGGATCAAAGTATATATTATTTGAAATTGTGCAATTTCAGCATGCCTGAAATGTTGGTCCCGCAGGTTGCCGTATAAGAAAAACATCTAACCAAACTTCCTGCAAGTGAATTAGCAGATATGGAGCAGACTGTGCAGGGATTCTGTGGCTCAAATCTTTGACCTTGAACCATGAAGTGGTGGGCCTGAAATTTGGATTCTGCATGTGGTCTCAATGAGATTCATTCTGACCCAAGTTTCTGGAATATCCCTCAAATGGTTCAAGAGATACATTACCAAAATGAAACTGCTGAAGGATGATTGACAGTCAGAGCATAAGCATAATAATGAACATAAGATAATACACTCCTTTAGGTGTATTATAAAAAGTATTTTCAACATTGTGATAGATTTTTTTTTGCACAGATTTTAGAAAAAAACTTCAACTTTGAGGACACAAACTGACTAGAACTTTAGTGAAAGTACCAACCAAAGTTTCATTGAAATACAACAATGCTAAAGGCGACAAGAGCACAAAACTAGTGAGAAAAATAAGCAAGTGCCATAACTCTTGTTTCTTCTCATTCTTCAATATTCGGCTGAGCAATCATTACATATTACTTTCTCGGCTTATTTCACATTTCCTCACTAAATGAAAGGGAAATATATGTAAAAAAAAAATTATTTTATATAAATCAATATCCTAATTGCTTTAAAAGGAAACATTTTATTCAAAAATCTTATCAACATTACAACTTTTTGTCACAGTTACTGTAAACTTCCAAAAGTTCCAAGGCTTTTTGATATTCAAACCAATTCTGATCAAAACATCTCAAAATCTGAAGGCTAAGTCTGAAGATCACAAATTTCTCAATTTCTCAACATCTACACCCCACATAAAGCTGCACAATTTCTCACAAAAAGAGCTTGAACCCATGAACCCAGTGAAGTAATAGGCCTCAGAAAAGTTAACAGGTCAGCATTCAAAATCCTAGACCACAGGAGGACCATTTTATCATTAACAGACAATATCACAATGTACTCTTATCTTGCCATAAGAAAAATGAGAAACTATTGCAGCTGAAGTATATCGGAAACAGCAAGATAAATCACATTTCAAATGTTTCAGTAATACATACAAATATGCCTATACTAGTCAAATGTAAACTGTGACTTTTACTTTTGTCAACCTGGACACAAAAAAAATTATACACTTAAAAACAGAGACCGATAGAATAATTCTCTAAAAATCTATTCTGAATTCATTATTTAAACTATCAAAAATATCTGGGAAATAGATAAGGGTTTCAAACAGCAAGTGATAAGTTAACACATCTTTTAAATTGGCCTATGTTTGTCTCCAGCCTATGTTAGTCTCCAGCCTTTGTTAGTCTCTAGTATTTGATTTATTTGTCTCCAGCCTATATTGGTCTCCAACCTATGTTAGTCCCCAGCCTATGTTTATGTCTCCAGTCTATTCTGGTCTCCAACCTTTGTTATGTTTGTATCCAGTCTATGTTGCTATCCAGCCTTTGTTATGTTTGTATCCAGCCTGTGTTTGTCTCCAGCCTATGTTAGGTTTGTATCCAGCTTGTGTTAGTCTCCAACCTTTCTTATGCCTCCAGCCTATGTTATGCTTGTCTACAGCCTATGTTTTGTTTGTCACCAGCTAGTGTTTGTCTCTGGTCTATGCTATGTTTGTCTCTAGCCTGTGTTTGTCCAGCTTAGGTCTATCTCCAACTTATACTATGTTTGTGTTCAGCTTAAGGTTTGTCTCTAGCTTATGTTTATTTCCAGCATCCTTGAGTTTTGACCAGTGGTCACACTGAAAGAAAGGATTGTGGATGTGATAATCAAACTGACCACTGACAGGAGTCAAACAATAACTTTACGTCAAAACTGCTCCAGTATTTCATAGGACTCTTTGAAAGACTTGTATTTGTCTGTAAATATCATATATGTTTAATGCCCCCCACCCAACAGAACTGGCAGAAGACTGAATGCTTTTTAATAGTCCAGGAATAATGTATGAAACATACAGGCTTCGAATTTTGGACACAGACCTATTTCATTTTCCTTGCCCCTTCAAAGCTGAAGCAAATGCAAAATCATTCAAACATCAAGTTGTGAGTACTGAGGCACAAATTCATACCTGTGACCACTGTATAACACAACAATTAAGTGGGAATGCAAATTTCATCTCATGTGTGACCTTGGCCTTAGAATAAGTCATCTAAATCATACTTTCTGCCCATGGTGTGGATACATTTAATATTTCTACCAGGTAATTTCAGAATCTGAAGAGGTATTCAAGAGATATGGAGCCATTATGAAATGGGTATGGATGGACAATTTATTTACACATGCCTTCCTGTGGGGTGTAAAAAGAATACTGTGCATAATCTTCATGTTGCCTACTAGTAAAATTCAGCTTTCTGGAAGAAGAAATAGATGAATGAATACCCAGTACATGGATTAAAAGCCAAATATGAACTACTGTATATTAACTTCATTTTATATATTTCACCTTAAAACTATAACCCTTTCTTATGTACTGTCTTCATTTAACACAGAACCAAAATATTTTGGATGGACAGACAGACCGACAAATACATAGATGAATAGAACATTCTGAAATCATTGGTATGTCTGTATTGCTATCCATCGTTGTACAAAGTTCTGGATGTATTTTCAGTACTTATAAAGATTTTCAGGATGGACTGTTGGATGATTGAGCAGGTAAGGAGCAAAATTTGTACTCATTTGCATAATTATAATATGCATGAAATTGCTATCTTTATTTTTAAAAAGTATAACTTTTATGTAATTTATAAGCAGTTGCAATATTCAGAGGCTGAGGATTAACAGACAGACAAACAGACAGAGAGACAGACAAAATTATGGGCAAATTTAAATTGATCTGCACTGTCTCCTTACTGATTACACAAATGTAATTTTCTACAAAAAATTATGACATCTTTAATATCTTTTTAGTTATAACAGTACTACCATTTTCTGGACATACAGTTGAACTTATGGGAACACAGTAACCTTTAAGCTTAGAATGGTGTTGGTATTGTCTTGCTTCCATCTGTTTACCTCTGCATCAGACTGAAAATCTGGATCCTGCAAAAAGTGAAATATCTACGTGAAAGTAGTTTAAACACTTTTTCGAGTTTCTGCAGGATCAAGACTTTCATTCTGTCACACAAAAACAGAAAATGAATAGATTGTCCCTGTTAAAAATTAACCCTTACCATGCTAAATATCTAAAATGGACTTGTCCATCTTTCATTTTGGACAGGTCCATTAACTGTTCATGGGGATGCTGATTGAAAATTTACTGACTGAATGGCGAATAGTGCAGACCATGATCAGATTGCACGGACGTGCAGACTGATCTTGGTCTGCACTAGTCGCAAAGGCAGTGTCAACTGGTTTTAGCAGAGTAAGGGTTAAAACTAACATGCATTATCTTGACCTCTATATTGTCATACCAAGTTCCATGAAGCTTCCACATTTTTGCAAGTAATTTGACCAACTGGCAGTCTGATAGACAGATACCAGGTAATGGGGTTCACATGATATGTTTTAGCAAATATATGCCTAAAGCCCTGTCCATAGGAAGTAAGGGACTAAAAATAAATCAACTGGAATTTAACCCTGAACATGCTGAAATTTTGTAATGGATTTGCCCAGCTTTTAATTTGGAACAGTCCATTCAAAGTTTAAGGGATTTCAATATCAAAATACAAAAATGGAGCTACCAACAGTAAAGAGCCTGGTCAGACTGCACGGATGTGCAGGCTGACCTGGCTCTATACTGGTGGCAAAGGCTAATCACTTTCGGTTCCAGCACGTTAAGGGTTAGTTACTTAAACAGTCATAAAAAACTGTTATATTTCTCTTAATGATAAGACTTTATATAAATGCATATAATGCCAAAATTTATCCAAACAACTTAGATAGAAAGGCAGAATGCAGACTATACAAAAAAGGATTTGCTTTCAAGATCTGTTAATATGCACCCAAATACACCTAATATTAATTATGATATTAGGTTGAAATGGATGTTTGTCATCAAAATATCATCACATTCTGTGTTTAAAAAAATGGTTTGCCTCAAAGGTGCCATTCAAAACTGTGTTTTTCCTCAACAAGAATGTCAAAAAATTATTATGTTAAGAAAGAGGACACCTTATTTACACTAGTTCAGTGTTTGACTAGCACCCAATAAAGCCTCGTCTCAAACTTCTTTTGAGGAATTTGTACGGATCTCGACGTAAACGTTCACAAGTACCAATTGTATCTGAAATTACTTCTCTAAATGGGAAATCTGTCATTATGGATAAATTAAAAGATACTTTGGTGTACCAGGCAAGCAAACACCTAGATGTATTTGCATAGGACCCTTCTAAAGACTTCTATTCAACCGATAAGAAGTTTTAAAACTTTTTATCCATTGTTTAATCACAGCTAGAAAAGGAAAAATATTAAAGATGTCAAACAGTTGCAAAATAATGTATTAGAGAGAAATTGAAAGAACACATTTGAAAAAAACTATTTCAATGTGTAATTTTTTATTTGTTGACTCAATGGAAGGTTACCCCCAATTGTACCAAAGTAAACAAGAATGAATTATAATAGGACACAACGAACTTTGTACCATAATCTAATATTTTCCTTTACATTTCAACAAATAACGATTAAATCATAAATCTTCAATAAGATCCATTGGACTTTAAAAAGATATCAGGCACGTTTGTTACTAGCTTGACAGAAAGAAGTCAGCAAGGGACGGGACACATGAGGGGATTGTGTTTTTGTATTATTTGAGGCCAAGCTAAGAAATGAATATAAGGGAAACATCTACACCATTTTTCATTAAACAAATCTTATTTTTTCTTCTATAATATTACCACTTGAGAGCAAGAATATTGGTGGCATCTATGGAAGTACCCAAAGTACACTTTTTTCACAATAAAGTTATTATGGTAAGGTACCAAACGGTGTTCCATTTATCCAACAAAAACATCCACACAATATGCAGGTATGTATATCATCTCTTCCTAGTGAAGCTTCAAATAAAGAATCGTTGAATTCAAGCCACTGATTCCTAAGCAATAGCTTTTAAAAGAAAATGCTTGATTTTACAATCAAACAGCATTAACCATGTAAAAAATTCATCTGACCAGAACATCCTGAAATCAGCACATCTCCTTTTACTAGTGATTTAGCTTCACCTTAGTGAATTCAAGACACTGGTTTTTAAGAAACAGCCTAGATATGAGTGATAGAAGGATGGAGAATCAGGCACCTTTATGCACCCCTCTTCTGATACCACCTGACAAACACATCAGGGAATCGATTCTTAGGGTCAGTGGTAGGAGTCTTAGTTAAGTAAACTACTTATGACTGAGGTAGCATGAGTACAGATTGCACTCACAGCCGGTCTCCTTAAATGCACTAATTATTCTACAGTTTTATAAATATCATGTATGTGTAAAATTACATGTACCTGACACATTCACGTGTTCAAAATCTTCTGCACCAACCGGAAGCTGAGCATCAATGTTTTGCTTGTTATTATGTTATGTCATTCCAACTCTTCTGTAATCACAAAACATTAACAGGACATTTATTCAAGTACCATTACTCAGCATAATTACTTCCCTGACAGAAACTTTGACCTCAAAGTTTACTTTTCAAATTTTTGATCAGCATGTACATTTGTAGTTTCTAGGAAGCGATTTTTTTAAACCCTCCCATACTTTTGTATCACTATATTTTACAATATTTACATATTTTTTGTAATTCAAACATTCCTAATCTTAAAACAAAATTTTCTATCAGCATATTTTTACACAAACATTTCTAATCTTCAAACAGAATAATATCTGTTCTTTTAATAACTACCCTTTTCTTAAAAAAAAAACAAACAATATCTATCAGCATAATTATTTTGTCTCTTCATAATCTATTTAAAAAACACTAAAAGCTTCAGAAAATATACATATACATTTCAGAAATAACAAATCACATCATCCTCAGAACAACAGCTCATTTTGGTGATAATTATCATCAGAAAATGACATTCAACCTAAAAGAAATATTAACATCAGAGATAATATTCAGACTCATAATGATGCAAACAGTATCTTATAGGTAATATTTTACCTAAAACGGAGGAAACTAGATGATACTGTTACGAGGTAATATAAATAATGTTACCTCATACTGATGAAATCCTACAGAAATAATATGTTACCTTGATCTGCCTGTAATCAAACAGCTAGTAATGTTACCTCAGTGTTAATTAAAACTTGTTACCACTGTTTTTAAGCTTGAGAGACAATATTTTACCACAAACTTAAAATTAATAAAAAAAAATCTTAAAATATTTATATTTATAGCAATTCTAGTAGACAGATAAAACCTTCAGACTTGTTACATTAAACAGATAAAACCTTGAGACTTGTTACCCTACAGATAAATCCTTCTGACTTTTATATCAAACTACTGACCAAAAAGGACTGCCTTTTAATGAAAGCATTCTCTTAAATCAACTCTTCCCTCAAGTTACACACATTACAAGAGCTGCATTACCTAAAATTGATATGTTTCTACCAAGGGCAATAACTCTACCAAACTAATGAACAATAAGTCACTGAATTACTTCAGTGTAGTTTTGAAAGGAAAGAGTTACAGAAATTTTATGAAGGTAACATGATTACCTATTTTCATAAATTGAAAAGATCATAGGATGAACTTCAATAAAGGTTAATGACAAGGTCTAATAAATCATTTCCTTAACTGGGACACTATTTCCTTACAGTATTAATGGGAGTCATTGTAACACTGGAAGACAAATAGCTTTTGACTCAAAACAGAAAGATGGTAGTTTTGAAGATTTTCCTTTCTGGGCAGATACTGCTCAGATACTGCTCAGAACTCTTGATAACTGTCATTAAGAGTGGTGAATATGTAATAAAAACTTGATTCTATAAGGAACATAGAAATATCAAAAAAGTTAAAGCTCAACTAGTCTGTAATGTATGAGCTGTAATCATAAATGGACATTCAGGCCAAAACTTGAACCAAATCTGACCATTTCATATTACACTCTTTTCAGGGAAACAATACCATTCAAAATTTTACACAAACAGAAACTCAATCTGCCGTCTCCTTTTAGCCACTGTGACTGACCATGAATAAAGTAACACCTCATTAACCAACATTTTTAATTTACGAGCCTCAAATAATGTCTAGGTTTCCCAAAATTTGACACGCCTTCAAACGAATGATGTATTACCAAATAAGGGAAGGAACAATTTCTGTATTCATGCTTCCTTTGTTGTGACAGAAATCATTCTGAAATCAATTTTACTTATCTTTGTCATTATATAGTCATTAGTCCCATAATAATAGGGTTTTTTCAGCAGTGTGATTAACAACTTTCAGAATGTGTCTAATCTTGTGCTGTGAAAAAATTGTAAAGAAGAACACTTGTCAACAGGTTGGTATGTTCCTGAATGCAAATGATGAAAGCTCCTCAGAGTAAGTGAGCATCAGAAAATAACAGGTCAGTACCTGAATAGTTACCAAGGCGGCTTCAAATTTAAACAACATCAAATGACATAATACAATACTGGAAGGCCCACAAGGTTCAGACTGTTGCATGAGAGACATTTAAATGGAGGGCCCTGTGCAGGTGTTAAATTGTTCAAATCAAATAGCAAATTATGAGAATGATTCCAACATTCCCTCCAGCTGCAGCATGAACTGTTGGTAAGAAGAACTGTTGGCCAAGGAAAGAATCTTTCAGAACTGTTAGTTGTTTTCAAGTTTGCCTTTCTTTTCTTGAATGCTGTGATCTGTAAAGAACGAGTACAATTCTTGTACCTAAATAATAGTAAATATTATATTCTATATTATAATCCATCTTATACACTGTTGTACACTGATATTTTTTTTTTCTGTTACAGAAAACTTAGAAAAAATTTCTTAAGAATTCAGCTTTGGTCAGAAACTTGTTTGATGCAGAAAAATTTCTTATCATAATATTTTTGAAACAGCTTTAAAAATTTCACCAATTTTTCCATTTACTTACCGGGTATGTATTTTTTTTCTTCATTAAAAACCAATGAAAGTATATGTAATTTGCATGTTTTTAAACACTTTGGCGCCTAATTTACTTTAAAAGATTGTTTTGAAAGTCTCTGCTTCAAAAGTATAAGACAGAAAAGTGCTTTAAAATACATAAAACTAACATAATGTGTTTTGTGTAAGAAAACACATTTTCTTATTCAATAAATGAATTCTAATGTAGATAATGATCGTAACTGATGAAGAAGATCATTCAAAATACATAAAATCATAACTTTAAATCATTATATACGAATCTGAAATGTGATTCATAATGATTAAGTATCTTGGAAGATCTCATCTGAAAAATAGTGTCAAATACGAACATTACTACTTGCCAGAATATTTTACCTAAAGAAATTAACCAGCATGGTTTCAAATTCAAAAACTTGCAACTTTTTCAATAAATTTCTCATAATAAAACATACAACTGCTTTTGTGAAATTATTCATTAATTCTACAAAATAAAAATGATGCATTAAATCGCACACCCTTTTGACAAAATAAGTAGACATGTGTTTTAAGGACACTCTGGGGTGTTTCCAAAAGCATGTGGCATAAGAAACCAAGGGCTATAACTGTAATAACTAGAGCTGTCACTAAATGTGATTAATACTGCCCCACCCCCCCCCCCCCCCCCCCCCCTGCAAGACTGCTTCGGAAATGAGGAAGTTATTAGTAACAGAATACTTTGTAAAAGAATTGAAATAGAGTAATGGTTGTGGGCAATTAAAGATAGTTGTGGTTCTTGTACATTGCACTTCCTGTCATTGTGCAAATTTACCATTGTATGAAGTTACACTGATTTCAAACTAGTAGTTTTCAAGTTATGCTTCGGACAAGGAAATCCAACAAAGGTCAATAACTGTGCAAATAGTGAAGATGGAATTATAGCTCTTGTACACTGCACATTCACTCATTGTGCTTGACCATTGTATGAAGTTGCAATAAATTCCAACCAGTAGTTTTCAAGTTATGCACTGGACAAGGTAATCCAACAAAGGGCAATAACTGTACATATAGTGAAGATGGAGTTATAGCTCTTGTACACTGCACTTCCTGTCATTGTGCTTGATCACTGTAAAGTTGCACTGAATTTCAACCAGTACTTTTCAAGTTACGCTCCCTACAAGGAAAACAAACAAAGGGCAATAACTGTGCAAATAGTGAAGACAGAGTTATAGCTTTTGTACACTGCACTATCTTTCATTGTGCTTGACCATTGTAAAAAGTTGCATTGTATTCCAACCAGTAATTTTCAAGTTATGTTCTAGACAAGGAAAACCAACAAAGGGCAATAACTCTGCAAAAAGTGAAGATGGAGTTATGATTCTTGAACACTGCACTGTCTCTCATTGTGCTTGATCATTGTATGAAGTGGAACTGAATTCCAACCATTAGTTTTGAAGTTATACTCTGGACAAGGAAATTGCATAAGACGGACCGACCACACGCCCGCCCGGCCAACCACCAGGTAACTCCTATATACCCACCAAACTTCATTTTGGAGGTATAAAAATGCCCCGTTGATCACAATGACCCTAAAAGCAATTCAAAGGAAGGACTTGATATAAGCTGTCAAATAACTAAGTTTGGTTAGAAAAGGCCAAGTAGAACTTAAAATATTGAGCAGAAACCATAAAATTATTTTTAGTATTCAGTGAGTAACCTCTTGAACTCAGTCTTCCTAAAAGCAACCCAAAGGAAGGTCTTGCTATGAGCTATCAACTAAATCAAGTTTACAACAAAGGAAAATGACCCAAAAACAACTGAGTTTGATGCTGATGCACACCTCTCTGTCTGAACAACAACAACATCATTCTAGTTTTCGACTTCAACTTCAATGAAAGCCTGGTTAAAAATCTCATTAATAATACAACACACAGAGGACGGGCACCTTAACTTAACAAACAAGGATTTTACACAAATTGTCACTTTGACCTTGACCTACCAGTACTGAACTAAACTCAATACAGATCATCAAACAGAACAAATCAAGTGTAACTTCATTTCATGATGAGAAAATGTAGAAGCACATGACTTAACTAAAGGATACATCTGATTTGAACTGGAATTACTTCACCAGTAGCTAGCTGAGGTCAGTAATGGCTGTGACGAGGACTTCTAATGTCTTTACTGTATTATTTTTTCAAGTCAAAGAACATTACATAAAATGTAATGTTTGAAGTGTGAGTTTTTCACATTCTGCATTTCTAATCAAAGAACACTCTTAAATTGTTACTACCTTGTAGAACAAACAAATATAGCACAACTTATTTCATATATGTAAAAAAATTACTTCAATGGCAAAACCATGAAATCACCAACTTTTTATAATATTTATGTTCATTTGATACTGTAAATAGAAAAAATTCAAAAATAAATTTGAAAAAGACAAGCATCTAAGTTTCTATCTGATGTTTCTGACAAGTCTGTAAAAAGCTGAAATTAAGCATAGCTTTGCAAATGATTCTCTTTGAAGCAATTGCCATAATGTAACAACACTTCTGGGTAATGGCAAATTAATGATGGCTAAACATTGGAATCATTATCATCATCTTTATCATATTTTCTGTTTTCTTTCTAGTAAACTGTAAACGGAGACATTTTTGTGATGCTAATATTTTTCACAGGCTTTTGTAATTCAGATTTTATACATTAGAAAATGTTTCACACATATCTAGTAAATGAATCATTGTGCGTCAGTTCCTGGACTCAGTATATGACAGGCTTTCTTTCATTCATCACAAGCCATTTCAGTGAAATTTTGTTTAAAAAAAGAAAAGATATTAATTTTACCCGCTCCTCCATTTTTCTCAGATCTTTTGACACTCACGTCTCCTGAGCATTCTGAACACAGAAAACAGTAGAAGAAAAAGTCTGAAATAATAGATAAATCAAATTAACCATTATATAAAACCCCAGATAAAAGATATTTAAATCAAAATTGATGTAAATTGTCAACAACTTCTGAAGCCCAATTATTCATCATTTATGTTTGGGGCATTTTGTAAGCTAAGATTAATACCAAGGAAATCTAAGATATACAGACTCTATGCACTGATAATAGACATTCCTGCCTACTCAAGTGGCTCTCCTAACTTGACAACTTATATATATCATGATAATATCTAGTGAGTGTTTAACATTAAAATTACATTACTAAATACATTAGAGGCTGTATCAATGTATTTTGAATGGTGTGCACAACTTTACAAAGGGTCTTACTGCCAACAAGAGGGAAGAAATGGCATTTATCTTTGGTACCCCTGTAGTGTAAAAGCATATTTAGTACTCCTGATGGGTTTTAGGTAAAGCCTGGCATAAAATAGGCTAGCAAAAGTTAGGCAAACATAAATACCGGCTTTTTCTTTCATTTCTTATTCTAGATCATTCATTACAAAGTCTGACTGGACTGGTTTTCATATATTCAAACACGAAATTTCTAGGAACTGCAAACCACATCATCCTCTGTGTATCAGGTAAAAAGAGTAAATGAACACATGCATAATATGTATTACAAATGCAAGACAATTTGTTGGGGGGAAATACTTGTCCACAGTGTAACTCGAAAAGCAAAGCAAACAAAGAAGAAAACACTGTAAAAAAAAAAAAAAAACAACATGCAAGTTCAAAACTGAAAGTTGAGACCTTGATCTTTAATTTGCTGCCTTGGAATCAACAAAAAAAGAGAATATGTTTTTTATCTGAAAATAATCCTTTGCATAAGACCTTCATCTTTCCTCTTCCAAAATTCAAAAACAAATCTTATCTTTCCTAATCCTAATCTTACTTTACCATACTGTCTTCGCACATTCTTCTGCCATTGTAATAAATACATGAAGCTTCTTTAACAGCAATATCTGAACAGTCACCTGATACAAAAATGTCAACAACGTAAAAAGGGTCATCTAATCACCATGATCAACCTACTGATAAAGTCTGAAGATCCTAGGTTTAGAAGCTCTTGAAGAACTGATCTGAAATCATCAAAGCACTTAAAGCCACTGACCTTGACCTTTGATGCAGCAGCTTCAATAACAATTAGGGTCATCTACTGCCCATAATAAACGATTCTAAGTCTAAGCATCATATTTGAGAAATGCAAACAAACATACATAAGTTAAAAAATGAAAAAGGTGAAAGCTGAGAAATAAAACAGACACAACCAGTTGAGCATAATACAGACAGACCCATTTAACATGTAAACACTGCTAACTTCTACATGGGACAGGTGACAAATGGAACAGACAAAGGACTTGAAAGTGTCACAAATAGATTTCGATTAGCCTTCCACAAAGTAAGCCAATCTTTGATGAGCTTTCCACAAAGAAAGTCAAGGAATCTGGAGTATTTCTTAAAAAAAAATTATTTTCTAGTTTGTTTCTAACCTAATTAAAACAACATGTTCACTTCTCAGTGTAAAAATTTTGACATACAAATCTTTTTTTCTATTTATAACTTTTCCATCTGAACTCATCATACTGAATTTATAACAAAAATGCAAGATTTATGTACAAAAAACATGTTGTGATGGAATTAGTTTAGGCAAAACAAGCAGATTGAAGTGCACAAAATGGCTAGAGCATCACATATAGATTAAGAGTGGCAAAAAATCGAATACAGACCCCTGAAATTATTTTAGGACCTCTATTACATCAAACTGCATTTTGTTCAATACCTTGAATGATATTTCAGTTTTACAGTCTGCCCCAACTGTTTTTCCTTGGAAATACCTGCACAAAACCCTGGGACTCATTTAGAACTTCCTGACATATTAGGAGTAAGGTATGTGGCTGTGCTTGGAGCTGTAACCTTCATTATGTGAAAGATCACACTGCTTCACATGCTCTAATAAACTGTAAAATCTAAGGCACAAACTAGAGCTATCACTAAAATTAATGTGATTAATACCCCCCCCCCCACCCCTGCAAGAACTGAGGAAGTTATTAGTAATAGAATACTTTGTAAAAGAATTGAAATAGAGTTATGGTTGTGGGCAATTCAAGATAGTTGTGGTTCTTGTGCACTACATTTCCTGTCATTGTGCTTTACCGTTGTATGAAGTTGCACTGAATTCCAACCAGTAGTTTTAAAGTTATGCTCTGGAAAAGGAAAACCAATAAAGGGCAATAACTCAGCAAAAAGTGAAGATGGAGTTATGGCTCTTGTACACAGCACTTCCTGTCATTAAGCTTGAGCACTGTATAAAGTTGCATTGAATTCCAACCTGTAGTTTTCAAGTAATCCTCCAGACAAGGAACACCAATAAAGGGCAATAACTCTGCAAATGGTGAAGACGGAGTTATGATTCTTAAACAGTGCACTTCCTCTCATTGTGCTTGACCATTGTATGAAGTTGCATTGAATTCCAACCAGTAGTTTTAAAGGTATGCTCCGGAAAAAGAAAACATACAAAGGGCAATAACTCTGCCAATAGTGAAGATAGAGTTATGGCTCTTGTACACAGCACTTCCTGTCATTAAGCTTGAGCACTGTATAAAGTTGCATTGAATTCCAACCAGTAGTTTTCAAGTTATCCTCCAGACAAGGAACACCAATAAAGGGCAATAACTCTGCAAATGGTGAAGACGGAGTTATGATTCTTAAACAGTGCACTTCCTCTCATTGTGCTTGATTTAGAAAAGGTCAATACAAGGAACATTTCTAGGAAGTTTTATTTTTTAGCTCTGGTGGTAATTTTGTGCTTAGCAATCTTTATAGAGGGGCTATATAAGGAAAATTTCTTTGAAATTTTGTGGAAAAAGACCTTGTGGTAAAGGAGGAATGTCTTTTTAATTTCTTTTTATTTTTAGCTTTGGCAGCCCTTATGTAAAGTGGTGTTGAACAGTTTTGGAGTAGATGTCATTTGAAGTAAACTGTTCGATGACAC
Source organism: Cyclina sinensis (assembly GCA_012932295.1). NCBI lineage: Eukaryota > Metazoa > Mollusca > Bivalvia > Venerida > Veneridae > Cyclina > Cyclina sinensis. The sequence continues at coordinate 31,492,856 of JAAONU010000002.1, read as the reverse complement.
ACTATTCATGATGCCAGACACAGGGTGATCCCAACAGCTCACCTTGACAGCATTGTCCAATTTGATCTGGTTACCCAGATTTTTACCTAGATGTTACCAAGTCTCTTAATCATTCTAGAGATAATAAAAATTAAAAAAACAACAACATTGTAATCAAGTTGTCATGAAGATAGGGCTGGACAGTATACAGTTTTACACTAATCTGAGCTGCTGACATAATTTTTGTCAATTTCAGTTACAAGAGCTGTCAGTGGAGACAGAATGCTCAACTTTTTACATACTGGATAGTTAAGAAAGGGATAATTATCAAAAAAATCAATTTAATTCAAGATCTGTAGCTATATAGACAAGAATCATCTCCAGGGTAGATGCAATATCATATTATATTGATTATTTCAGAATTGAAAATTCCTCAAGAAATATAGAAGTAATAGTAAAATATTACAATTTTTAAGGAAAATTCTAAGTTTAAAGGGGAGATCATTCTGGAAATATGGGTGCTAGAGTTAGAAACCTTACCAAGTATGATGTGTGTGATGATAAAGAATATATATTTCAAGTCTGAAATAAATCTCTCAAGAACTAAAAAAAGTTATAGAAAAAAAAAATTCATATACTTTGTATAGCTGAGCCAAAAATATTACATCCTGTTTTCCAAAGACCTCAGCTGCTGACAGAATTTTTTACCTAATGTGTCAAAATTGTAACAAACATCAAGACAAACAGTGAGTAAATTTTTTAAGTACTGTGACCTTTAGCCTGCTCTGATTTTATCTGTTGGCCTAGTGTATGACGCGATGTTACCAACTTCATCATGAAGATTATCAAAACAAACTTTTATAGCAAATTTCCTGAAAATTTGTTCATGACAAAAAAAGGTTCCTCACAAAGGCTTTACTACATTTCAAGTAACATTCCTGGAAGGTGTTTGAATTCAGCCAATGAGACAAGTACAATTCAGTGAAAATATCAATTCTCCATATATCAAGGGCAATAACTGAAGGTATGCCAGTGAATCTAGCTAAACATGCTTATAAACACTCTAATAAAATGCTCACAAACTATTAACGGTATGGTTGACATATAGCAAAATGTCTGATTTAATTTACCAAAGGCCATCATTCCTAGTAAGGTATACTGAATTAATGTGCTTCAACCTACCAAGGTACAGAAATTCACATGCTGATTATCTTTTTCTGAAAGTTTCATAACTCAGACAAAAGACTATGTTTTGCAAACATACATGCCCCCCGAAGATTTATAAAGAGTTTCAATACATTATAAGAATCTTACACTGGCTGCCATTACAGACCGGAATATGTGGCTCGAAGGTAACTGTTTACAATCGTAATGAGGCTCTGCCGAGTTACATTTAAACAGTTACATGAGAGCCAGATATTCCCATCTGTAACAACAGCCATTGATTCTTTTTCTTGCATATTACATGTAAATCATATTTCTGATGGAAATTATGGAAGTCTAATTTTTTTTTTTGGCACTTCTTTCTTATAGTAGCGTGTGAATTTACAACTTCATTCATAATGGCGAAATGACGTCATCCTAAGCAAGTAATTTATTCATTAAATGCACTGAAATGACATCATTTTAAAGCACGCGACTTGTCTTACACGGGGTGGGAGATGTAAGATGGGTTTTTCTAGCACCAGTGTAAACAGTAGAAAATCCTGTCGGATATGCAAGAAAAGTCTATATATATCAAACATTTGAACTCCATGGTGGAGCAAATAATGACCCCCAGACACAAAGGTAAAGGGCCAGTAGACAATGCCTCATGGAAATGTTCAAAACTTTGGGCCTTGTGCTTTCAGAGAAGAGTTGAAGATTCTCCCATATATATCTATGTTAAGCATTTGATCCAAAGGTGCAGCCTTTTAGTTTCATACAAGAAAGAATTTAAAGACTTACCTATATACGAGGAGTGTTTCAGAAATATAGACTTCTTCTCTACTGAATTTGTCTTCTGACATACTGGTATACAAGGTGTATTGGTCAAAGTTACTTTGGTTTGTGTTTAAAAGATAAAACACTGTCAAATTTTGTTATGTAATAAATAAAGCTTCTAGTATGCTTCCATAGAAACTGATAAAAGTTAATATGGCACACACACCTTGCTCCACGACAATCTTTAAAATTAAAAGCAATTATTGAAATTTGCCAACAGCTGTTTTCTGCCAAATTCCTTCTGCTATGTATGTCACATCATAACATCATTTCCTGCAGTTTAAAAGGGTGTTAATGTTTCTACTACAGCTTTACATACCAACAACCGTTACTGTTGACCAGCCAGACTGACAAGATCATGACAATGACAGGAGATGAGGAACTCGGTGATTAAGTTTTGTGGTGATCTAACTGAAATTTAGATGCAGACATGGAAACTGCTCAAGCAGACTGACTGGTTTTACAGCTGATCTCTCGTGTTTGGCATGCAAGGTTAAGGGATGGATGGGAAAGTGTATTTGATATATAAGTTCATTGAGGTCTGACATCACAAGTGAAATCTGTAATGAAGGAAAGTGTTTCCTGATGTCAAAGTCCATGTGTGTTTTCAATTTGGTCAAGAGACTGAGACTGACATGAAGAAAATAATTTCCAATTTGACAGTACTTGGTATAAGGACACGTCCAATATGTTGGTAGCATGGCTCCGGAAAACCTAAAATTTTTGTTTTTTACTAAATTTCAGCTTCCTGGACTAATTTTTATGTCCAAAACTCCTTAAAAAATCAGTCCATATATCTAAAAAAAAAAAAAATTAAATATGACTTATCATTAAAACACCAAAATTTCACACCTAAACCAGTCCTTAATGCAGTCCTTCACACCTATCATAAACCCATAAAATTGTGACTGTGACCAATAGCCCAAGGCAATTATCACCAATTAACCGATTAACTTGTCAATAAGTGTGCTTAATTTGCAGTTAGTCAATCGATTATGTTAACCGGTGTTGAAAAAATATAACGTTGTGAAATTTGCACTTCTTTCCATTCTGAGCTTCACTTTGAACAAAATGTTTTTTTGCGATGTCAACAAACCAACTTACGTAAGCATTATAACTGAATTGTAGATTTCAGTGACAATAAATTGTTTGTATTGATCAATAAGAGAAAAGTCTTGAAACCACATATTAGGCATTCTAATATTAAACTTTTTTTTTTGCCAATTTATTTTCTTTCTTTTTTTTGGGGGGGAGGGGGGAGAGGGATCTCGGACCAAGATATGAACATTTCCGGAGCCCTGGTTTGTAGTATTTGTAGTATAGTAAATGTGTTGCTCTTCATGCTGACTATGCTGAGAAAGTGTCCATGTCTAAAACATTGTTGCACTGCGCATGGCATAAGGTTTCACAACTTTCTGTAGTTTATTGTAGAACCTTATTTGTTTGATGTTTGCTCTGGAATAAACGACTCATAGGTGTATTTGATAGTCCAGTTGCTTTTTTGTTCTGACAACAATTAAAAAGAATATACAATCTTCTGAGACACCCCTTACTTTTCTATAAAACATGCGACACCTAAGGCGTAGCCAATAGTGACCCCGGAGATATAAATTGATCATTCTTGGTAGGCGTCCACTTGACAATGGCCACTAGTTTTAGACAGAATTTTCAAAATTTTTCAGTTGTGTTCCCAGAACAACCAGAGTTTTACATGAAATGGAGTCTTTTCTTAAAAAAAGAACAAACTTTGGTACAGTTTCAAGCAACTTTGACCAAGTCTTAGTGGTTTAAGAGATGTTGTTAAAAGCAAACAGTCGAAGATGGATGGATGATACAAAACCAACACAGGGCAATCATAAAAGCTCATGTTGAGCAGGTTGTCTAAGGTGAGCTAAAAAGGTGTTCAGAGGTGAAAGGTATTATAATAAAAAATTAATCTGTGGTGTTAAAAATGGGATTTTGTTTGCAGATTAACAGAGTACAAAATGAAGTGACAAGTGAGATGAACTTGAAATTAATACAGTGACTAAAAAAGACATGGACATAACTAATTAGTTTTACATTAAAATTTGTGCCTGAAACATTTAATTGAACACTTATGTCTATCTAATGGCCATTAGGCTGTTTTAATGTGAAAATTATTGAAATTATGTATAACATTAAAGCATAACTGATATTTATGTTCACAAAACTTATCAATCTAGGAAATAAGTAAAATATGCAAATGAGATAATGCTTTTCATGCATCCAGCTCCAAAAATGTCAAATATCATACACAGTTTTCATTAACTTTTAATTTCACATTTTTGTTTCACTGGCACAACATGTTGTTTTACAAGGGGATTGTGGTACCAGTGGCAAAAGTAGGAGTAAATATCAGTGCTGTCCTTGGTACATATAAACGAGGAAAACCTGAGTGGGGGGGGGGGGGGGGGGAAGTGCAATGAAATGAATACAAATATTGTGCAGATACAATCGACACATCGTAAAAATACAATACTTACCTGCGTCAACCTTAAATAAAAAAAGGTCATTTAGCACTATAAGATATATATCTGCCGTAGGAATACAAAAAAAAATATTGCATTGCATCTTTGTTACAAACTTTCGTGTTTGTAAGATTGGGCCTCGTCCAAGATAACCCCTGCTGTTTTAAAATTTCGAAACAAAACAGTTTACAAATCATGTTCTCAAGAATACAGCCTTTGCTATAGATGTAATGGTTAATCTAAGCCTTGTAAAAAAATTTTGTTAATGACCTCTTGACATGTAAAAAAACATTTTCAAGAAATGTAAAATAACTACTTGACCAATTCACTGATTCTGCATCAACTTCTCAATAGCTTATAACATTCCTATGTTTTAGAAATAACTATGTGCTACGTAATCACTTTCAGTCCTTTGATTTTATACGCGCTTTGCAGACCAGTACAAATAATGCACAGAACGTACATCCATGCAGTTTGATCAAGGCCTGTTTGTGTGTTTTCACGTCTGTGCTCAGTACAGTTTCACAGTAAACAATGTGTCTGTGCTCATTATAACAATAAATCAAAATAACAAACATGACACCTCTGTTCACTTTTAACATTTTAGGTTCTAAAGTATGGTAATAGTTTCTCATTTCAATTCCAAGCAGGATAATTTTTCATTTCACATCTTCAGCATTTATAACAAGACAATAGAACAAACATTCAAGGACATTACTGCCAGTTTAAAGCCACTTTTCCATTTAGATTCAAACATAAATCTTCAAGTAATCATAATAAATGTCAGAATACATACCATTTTGAAATTTATGGTATCTCCCGAGATAGCTGATGAATTATTCTGACGCCCAGAAAAAAAACTCTTTATGTGGTTGGCTTCTTTTCACAATTGTCACTGGTCACCTCTATGTCAACTACTGGAAACATACATAATATAATAATGTTGTGCTTTATTTCAAAATATTTTCCAGTTTTATTTTGCAGAATGTAGGGCTTTTCAGGTACTTTTGACAAATCTTGGGAAAAATGTAAAATGTTTTTTATTTGCAAGTTATACCTTCACACAAATTTTTTGCCAAATAAAGTACTTGTTTAAGTTTTAATTATTTATCTAGAAATTCTTCAACTCTTTTTTTTTTAAATTTTATCAATGCATCAGTTTATCATATCGTTTTGAAAACCATATATGAATTTCATCCAATACCAGTGACTATGTCTTTCCAAAAATTCTGCCAAGGGAGAATTAAAGCTAATTTTGCAAAGAATTGTACAAAAAAATATAGTTGTAAACTGTAATGAACATGAAACCTAGAGAAAGGTTGAATATGATGACGTTAATTTTAAGAATATCAATGCTATATTTTACTGACAAAAACTCACAGAAATCAGGCATTGAATTTTCGATACATTTCTGATCACAAAACACAACTTGGAAGTTATTACTGCCTTTCCATTTTTGACTATGACTAATCCTGAATACTTTCTACCATCATAGAAAGTTTGGGTTCATTTGTCTATGTACAAGGAAAAAACTTTTCTTACTTCCTAAGAATATGAAAATTCTGTCAGTGGCATAATACATCATAACATTTTGTTTGCAGAAAACAATTTGCGGACCCTTTGAAAGACATACAAATATCATTGAGGCTGCCAGTTACTTGACGACTCCTGCATTTCAAATCATCGTAATAATGAGCACTGTAAAATGGGTAAACAGTCTGACTGTGTGAATCGTGCTCCAATGAATATAGATGTGATATGATATTTCATAGGCAATGATACACAAAGTTGTTAAAGTATCATTTGTGAAATTGAAATTTTTACCCTCATAAAGTATCACTCAATCAATCACCCACATCCCTGCATAATGTTAAAATGCTTTATACTGCTTCCTTTACAGAAAGAGTCAAAAGACTCGATTCAACACAATAGGGAAGACTGAAGTGTGAACGATTTAAATTAGTTTAGAATAGCACAGATTTTCATCCCATTCTTCAAGCCAGGGTCCCTGCCGATTCAATATTTGGCAATAAATGAATGACAGATCGACCAAGCATGGGGTTGATGGGATAGCGCTCTATTCCAATTTCCATACCTAATCTGAAATACCAGCAAGTGAAAAATTATCACAAAAAAGTTTCGACAAAGTGATAAATAGCACCCATCTGGACAAAAGATTCCCAACTTGCATCTCTGATGAAAGCTTTGATGAAAAATTATGAAATTATAGACAAAGATATATGACATTTTTACTGCGCTAAGTCTCAAGTTGTTTTTTGTATACTCCGAAAAATTTTGAGCGGAAAATAATGAAGGTAGTGGAGAAAGATAAATAAGTTATGCTGTCAAATAGGTTCTGCTTTACTCATTATGTGGATATCTTGACGCGCCAAAACATCAGGGGAAATAACACTGGCGAGGTGGAAAGCTATGCTTTTGTGGCGGAACATTTTTCTATGATACCTCACTGAGATAAGCCCAAAAGAACACTGTGCTATGTTATCATGGTTGATAAGCATGATAAAAGATAGAAATAAATATTAAAACTTCAGATGTTGTTTGTTGTTTTTACACATAAATGTATGAGATATGCTTGTTTTTTTGTTTCTCAGTAATCTGTTTTACTCTTGTAGGATGTCATTTAATGACACTATCAGTGGCTTTCATCTGCTTGTTACACAATGTCTGTACAGTCTGACGGACACAGAAAAAGTGAAAACAATTCACATCCATCTATTCCGCCTTTTTTATTTTTTTTCCTAGCATTCAGATACAGGCTGAGTTCTTTTTTGGTTATACCTTAGAAACCAGCTTTGTGTAACCATTGCTTTGGTAAGACTTACTTTTCATGCTACATCCTAAATCACTGTCTTATTTTTCTTCTATCTGAAATGCCTATACTAAAGTATGTTCCACTTATAAGCATAGTACTAAAGACTGAAAAAATACATTCAAAAAATGTAAATCTTACGTAAATCCTTTAGAAAATACATTTAAAAAGATCTCTTGTAAAAAAAACTTGTAAAATTGAACGTTCTTTGTTAAACAAATATCAAAAGGTATGCCATGGCCTCGTAGGTTGCTGCCTTTAGGAAATCTCAACACTTTCTAAACAGGCTATAAACACCATTGTGACTTTGAAGACAACAAGCATTTTTAATGCTAGAAAATCAAGAAATAATCTGATTACTAATTTAAATAAAAAAAATCAGACACATATCAACCAGCACTTAAGAAAAGCAGATATGTAGAAAATACTAAAATTACTGGCATTCTGGTAAAAGTTTTGATAATTTTTCTGTGGTTTGTCAAAGTTCCAAACGGCCACACATCTCGACTGATATATCAATACTTTTACCTATCAACTAGTATTCAATAAACAGAAGCACCAAATGGGAAAACCTGCCTTCCAAGACTTAGTGGAAGCCGCACTATTAACAGTGCCTTAAAAAACTGCCGATTGCTGATTTGCCACACAGATACGCTATAGATTCCAGAGACGGGTGTGAACAAAAATAAATACCGAATAGGTTTTTTTTTCTCTTTCTCCTCAACACCTATGACAAAATATGAATTAATTGCTTATCAAGAGCCAGTTTTAACCCTGAACATGCTGAAATTTTGTAATGGATTTGCCCAGTTTTGAATTTGGAACAGTCCATTCAAAGTTTAAGGGACTTCAATATCAAAATACAAAAATGGAGCTACCAACAGTATAGAGCCTGGTCAGACTACACGGATGTGCAGGCTGGCCTGGCTCTATACTGGTGGCAAAGGCTAATCACTTTCAGTTCAAGCAGGTTAAGGGTTAAAAAAAATTTCCTATAGCAGTGGCAAAGGCTAAACTCTTTCGGTTCCAGCAGGTTAAGGGTTAAGTACACAGTACACTACTTGCTCCCTTTTATCATATAAACAATGACAGTAATACTGATATAATGATATTAATTTTATAAATCTTTAGCTCTGATAAGTGTAAGGAGCAGAAACTTCTGGAGCTGTCAATAATGTTTGAACAAAAAAGAATGGATTTATAGTCTAGTGGTAATGCAAAGTATATGCTAGATATACTAGATGTTTTTGTAAAAAAAAAACATGTCCCCCCAGCACATCATTGAAACAGGGGCACAGAAGAGATGACAGAAGTTGGCTAGCGGGAGGAAGAGAATTGTTAACTGGAGAATAGGAATGAGCGTGTTGGAAAAAGGCTGTGGTATAACAAGGAGTACTATCATTGCAGAAAAAGAAATATAACAAAACCTATATAGAAAAGCTTTTAAAGTATAAAGTGACAAACTTGTTGGAAATATTTTTTAGCTACCTTTGTAGTAGTGACCTCAGGGAGAATATATAATAAAGTATCATATGAAGTTGAAGGTTTCAGGTCAAAAGGTACTCTACTTATCAAATGGAAACAAAGTGTGACCGATGAACAACTGACACTACAAAAACAAAGAGTCTGGCTGAAATGGCACTCGAAGGTATTGATCAGAGATTTTTTTTTCACATTTTAGTCAATGTGACCTTGGCCTTTGATTACAGACCCCCAAAACAATAGGCTTCTGTAACTCATCATCTTATGAAGTTTGAAGACACTAGGTCAAATTGCACTCCACTTATTTGAGCAGAAACCAATTTTAATAAATAAGGTCACTGTGACCTTGACCTTTGATCAGCTAACCCCAAAACAACAGGCCTCTTCTACTTAACAAGGACAATCATCCTATGAAGTTTGAAGACTCTGGGTCAATTAGAACTCAAATTATTGAGTGGAAACCATTTTCAAGTTAAAGATCACTATGTCCTTGACCTTGACTGGCTGGCACCATAATCAATAGGCCTCTTCTACTTAACAAGGACAATCATCCTGTGAAGTTTGAGGACTCTGGGTCAAATAGAAATCAAGTTATTGAGTGGAAACCATTTTCAAGTTAAAGATCACTATGTCCTTGACCTTGACTGGCTGGCACCATAATCAATAGGCTTCTTCTACTCATTAAGGACAATCATCCTGTGAAGTTTGAGGACTCTGGGTCAAATAGAAATCAAGTTATTGAGTGGAAACCATTTTCAAGTTAAAGATCACTGTGACCTTGACCTTTGATTGGTTGACCCAAAATCAATATGCTTCTTTTACTCAACAAGGACAATCATTATTTGAAGTTTCAAGACTCTGTGCCAAATGGCACTCCACTTATTGAGCGGAAACCAATTTTTACATATAAGGTCACTGTGACCTTGACCTTTGACCAGCTGACCCCTAAATCAATAGGCTTCTTTTACTCATTAAGAACAAACATCCTATGAAGAATAAAGACTCTGGGTCAAATAGAACTTAAGTTATTGAGCGGAAACCATTTTCAATTTAAAGATCACTTTGACCTTGACCCTAGACTTGCTGACCTCAAAATCAATAGGCTTCTTTTTCTCTTTAAGCAAAATCATTACATGAAGTTTCAAAACTCTGTGCCAAATGGCACTCAACTTATTGAGCATAAACCAATTTTTATATATAACGTCACTGTGACCTTGACCTTTGACTGGGTGATCCCAAAAACAATAGGCTTCTGTAACTCAATAAGTGCAATCACCCTATGAAGTTTGAAGACTTTAGGTTCAAAAGGTACTCTGGTTATTGAACAAATATGAAGTGTGACAGACAGATAGGGCAAAAACAACATGATTATATAATAAGATAGGTTGCAAATTAGAAATCAGCCACATAAGAGCCTGAAATTCTTTATATAAATATATAAATATAAAAGACATTTATTGCCCTTCTATTTGTTTATTGATTCTTAATCCCTTATATATAATATAACTTTATGTCTAACAATCAGCCTGCTCTGCAACATTCTGAATTAAGTAAAAATATTTTTTCATACTCTGACAATGACAGATAAAATTAATATTAAGAAAATAAAATGATACTGTTTGAAAACTCAAATGTCAGAGCAATTAAATCACTGTCTAGACTGTGCAGTCATGAGGTGTGAAGCAGGGGTCAGCTGTATGACTTGATTTATTACTAAAACTTATCAAATACAAGAGGGCCATGATGGCCCTATATCACTCACCTGAGTATGACTGACACTGGTCACAGCCAAAATATGGAGAAACCTTCTTAACATTCTTGAGGTAACAATTTCAGTCCAAATATCCTGGACATTTGTTAGAAATGTCTTTTCGATAATTTCTAGCTCAAGTTTAAATATGGGTCATGTAAGTTCAAAAACTAGGTCACAGAGCCCAATTATGGAAAAACATTGTTAACACTCTAGAGGTTACATTTTCAGTCCAAATATCCTGGAAATTTGTCAGAAAGGTTGTTTAAATGATGTCTAGGTCAAGTTTGAATTTGGGTCATCTGGGGTCATTTAACAAGGTCCATAACAACTTTGTTAAAAGCAGTCATACTCAGGTGAGTGATATAGGGCCATCATGGCCCTCTAGTATTTGTATTTCTACTGGAAAAAAAGATCAATTGTAGCTAAATTTCATACAGTTAAGCACAAATTAATTTCTTATCTCTCAAAAAAGGCTATCTTTTTTTAAGGCTGTCTTTTTACATTTAGGTTTCATGAACCAGTATTTTCGCATGTCAGAATTTATTAATTCAAAAGTGCTACAACCTTTCTTGAACAAGGTTAGTTGACAAGTTGCAGAAAGATTTGACACATACCTGTTTGTGTAACATAATTTAAGCATTACCACTTAAGGTTAAAAAACAATTACATGGACTTCATGTCGTAGGTGACATTTTGATGATTAAATGCAAATATTTCAGAAATGACTGGCTCTGTCTGTGAGAAAGCTCTCATTTTCTAAATATGAAGGCCAGGGCTTCAGAAAACTGAAAATTTGTTGTTTTTGATTTGTTACTAAATTTCGGTTTCCTGGACCGATTTTAATATCTAAAACTCATGAAAAAAAATTGGTCCATATATTTTTTTAAACAATCAAATTGAAGTATAACTTATCATTAAAATGATAAAATTCACACCTAAATCCCAATCTGATTCCAATGTGTTCTTTCACATTTATCATAAACCCATAATATTGCGACTGTGACCAGTGACCTGAGTCAGTTATCACCAATTAACAGATTAACTAGTAAATAAGTGTGCTTGATTTGCAATTAGTCAATGTTAACTAGTGTTGAAAAATTATAGCATCCTGAAATTTGCGCTACTTCCTTTTTTAACTTTCACTTCAAACAAAACTTTTTTGCAATGTCAACAAATCAATTAATTGGCACTAGGTCTCGGACCGATTGAGATTTGAAAATTGCTGGAGCCCTGATAAAGGTTCATGCCTGATTTATCCTGGTTACATCCTAGGAATACCAAACTGTACACTGTACCCTTAATGAATTAAATTATTTTGTAAATAACTCACAGCATTGGCTGCCTAATTCTTCTACATTGTAATTGTGGTCAAATGTCTTCATACAAAGAACAAAAACTTTAACAACATTTCACTATGTACAAATGCATTTATCGTTTATTTCCTTAAGTATACCAAACATGTAAGTCTGTTGAAGCTGTTGTCCTAAACATACCGTACTTTTTCATAATTCTTTCGATCACTCTACCACGAATTGGTCAAATTGTCTCCCTTTTTTTTAACAAAAGAGCCAAGATGGCATCACTCACCTGTGTATCACAGAAGGAAAAGGTCAAGGTCATGAAAATCAGTAGAAGAATAATCACATGCAAATTTTACATCATTATCAAAGTTTAGAAAAGCTGATAAATTGATTATCTCTCTATACCCATTTAGATTGCAAACTGGTCACATGCCACTCAAGAATTTTATGAAACAGATAAAATTGTCTTACATGAACAGTAGTTTTCACAACCACAACAAAAAAAATAAAAGAGCATAAAAGTCATAATAGTTTTCTATGGAATCCTGTTAGGAACAACACGTTCTCACTCCACTCTTTTTGAAAACACTGTAAAAAATAAACAAGACTGTAGACAGACATGTCACAGACAGTATATCCCCTGCTGATCGGTGCTTGTATGAAGAAAGGGTAAAGTCAGAATTTGCATATAAAGAAAATGGGACAAAAATCAGTACTAGGTTTTTCAAAGAATAACTTTGTGGTTATCATCTTGATCAAAGAGCAATAACATCTTCAAAAATTGTGCAATTGCAAAAAGTGATGATATGCACTGCAGTACTTACTGACAAACATTCTGTGAAAGTTTAGTGGAAATAGCATACAAAACATTTATATTATAATTATAACTAGAGCTATCACTAAATGTGATTAATACCCCCAAAACACCGCTACAGAACAGAGGAAGTTATCAATTTAGTAACAGAATACTTCATAAAAAAATTGAAAAAGAGTTATGGTTGTGGGCAATTAAAGATAGTTGTGGTTCTTGTACATTGCATTTCCTCTCACTGTGCTTGACCATTGTATGAAGTGCATTGATTTCCAAAAAAATAGTTTTCAAGTTATTCTCCAGACAAAGAAAACTAACACAGGGCAATAACTGTGCAAACAGTGAAGACAGAGTTATAGCTATGGTACACTGCACATCCACTGAATGTGCTTGACCATTGTATGAAGTTGCATTGAATTCCAACCACATGTTTCCAAATTATATTCTGGAAAAGGAAATCCAATGAAGGGCAATAACTCTGCAAATAGTGAAGATGGAGTTATAGCTCTTATACAATGCACTTTCTCTCATTGTGCTTGATCATTGTATGAAGTTGCATTGAATTCCAACCAGTAGTTTTCAAGCTATGCTCCAAATAAAGAAAACAAAGGGTAATAACTCTGCAAATAGAGAAGATAGAGTTATGATTCTTGGACACTGCACTTCCTCTCATTGTGCTTGAACATTGTATGAAGTTGCATTGAATTCCAACCAGTAGTTTTCAAGTTATCCTCCATACAAAGGAAAACCAACAAAGGACAATAACTCTGCAAAAAGTGAACAAGCAGTTATGACTCTTGGACACTGCACTTCCTCTCATTGTGCTTGACCATTGTCTGTAGTTGCAATGAATTCCAACCAGTAGTTTTCAAGTTATGCTCCGGACAAAGAAAACCAATTAAGGGCAATAACTCTGAAAATAGAGAAGATGGAGTAATGTTTCTTGGAAACTGCACTTCCATCATTTTGCTTGACCATTGTATGTAGTTGCATTGAATTCCAACCAGTAGTTTTCAAGCTATGCTCCGGACAAAAAAAAACAATAAAGGGCAATAACTCTGAAAATAGTGAACATGGAGTTATGATTCTTGGACACTGCAATTTCTCCCATTGTGATTGGCCACTGTGTGAAGTTGCAATGAATTCCAACCAGTAGTTTTCAAGTTTTGCTCCATACAAAGGAAAACCAATAAAGGGCAATAACTCTGAAAATAGTGAACATATAGTTATGATTCTTGGACACTGCACTTCCTCTCATTGTGCTTGACCATTGTATGAAGTTGCACTGAATTCCAACCAGTAGTTTTAAAGTTATGCTCCGGACAAGGAAAACCAATAAAGGGCAATAACTTTGAAAATAGTGAAGATGGAGTTATGATTCTTGGACACTGCACTTCCTCTCATTGTGCTTGACCATTGTATTAAGTTGCACTGAATTCCAACCAGTAGTTTTTAAGTTATGCTCCGGACAAGGAAAAACAATAAAGGGCAATAACTCTGAAAATAGTGAAGATGGAGTTATGATTCTTGGACACTGCACTACTTCTCATTGTGCTTGACCATTGTATGTAGTTGCACTGAATTCCAACCAGTAGTTTTTAAGTTATGCTCCGGACAAGGAAAACCAATAAAGGGCAATAACTCTGAAAATAGTGAAAATGGAGTTATGATTCTTGGACACTGCACTTCCTCTCATTGTGCTTGACCATTGTATGAAGTTGCATTGAATTCCAACCAGTAGTTTTAAGTTATGCTCCGGACAAGGTAAACCCCGACCGACCAACCGACTGACCAACCACCGGGTGACTCCTATATACATCGAAGGGCAATAACGCCTTCAAAAATAATGCCATCACAAAATCCTGACAATATGTGCTGCAGCAAATGAGGTAGTCATCACGTGTAAGTGAGAAAGTTGAATGAAAAAATGTAGGAGGAGTTGCAAAGAGAAGCATTTGTAGGTAAAACGAGCTTTCTTTATGCAAGAAATTTATACAATTCTCAGGAAATCATGGAACAACTTTTAGAAATCGCTCTTTTTATATTTAAATCTTACTTTTGTCAAGACTGTTATTTTTTGATACAACAATGGCAAATAGAACTCAACATCCAAGTTTCATCAAACATCCCCATTTTCATAATAACCCTCTTGATGATGAATAATACACTCTTGTTTCTTACTTTTCAAATTTTGCTATATATTTTGATAATGCCATTCTTGGTCATTCATTTTAAAATACTAAATTTTCATCTTCAGCTTCTAGAAAAAACATTATTCTTTATACAGACTGAATAACTATTCAGGGGCCATAACTCTGTGTTAAAATATCCAACCAGGACATTTCAAAGATATGCACATCTTTTTGTAGAAATGGTTTCCATAAAGTTTCGTTGAAATCCGGTAAGCAGTTACTGAGAAATAGCGCAGAAACAAATGTTATTATGATTACATACTGAATAACTAATCAAGGGTCCTAAGTCTGTGTTGAAGTGTCAAACCAGAACAAGCCAAGGATATGTGCATCACCTTTTGGTATTGAAAGTTCCCACAAGGTTTCATTGAAATTTAGTCAGTAATTGCCAAGAAATAGTGCAGAAACGAAATTCAGATGGATGGACAGAAGGATGAAAAATGCCAAAACAATATCCCCCTCCCGATTCCATCAGCTGGGATAAAAACTATTAGATTTGTTTGTTACATTCTTGCAGTGGCATAGCTACTATTAGGCTCTGTAGGCCCGGGCCTACAAGTTTGTCAAGAAAATGACATTTTCAAAAGTCCCAAAAATGCAATAAAAGCTGGAAGGAGAGTGAGGAGGGGCTGTGAAGGCTTTATGGTCGAATCAAGTGTGCGTTTTAATTTAGGTGTTGAATTGCCTCTTGGGGAACATGATAATTTTCTTGATGCAGAAAAATCGACTTCATTTAACATTCATCATGCCGTACGCATGCTTTACAGTCTGCAAACAGTGTTCAGTTAATTTTGCATCAAATACCAAGTTTAAAATGGTTCTATTTAACGGATTGTTTTGACTGTTCATTTTCCTTGAGATACTTTGGAACACGCATTTTGCTCTTTTTAATCTCCGCTTGTTTCCGGCTTCACAGGGGAGGGGAGTGAGGGGAAGAGCGAGTCTTCGCCCCTGTCTTGTGTTGTTTTTTAATGACATTGTACAGTGACACTATGTATTTATCATAGCGAATTTCGATGAAAAAAGATGCGAAATTCAACTAAAAATAGTTTTCATCTTTTTATATTGACATTGAACATATACTTTGTTAAAGATCATAAAAAGAAAAATGCGCAGCTTGATGTTCTTTGTCGTGTTTTTTTTTCCCTACACCAGCTGAAAATATAGTACTCGCCGTTAGTGTGACGCCACTAGTGTCAACATGGTGGAGGAAAATTGGACATGACACTGCATGAACTAACAGTGTATAATCAATATATATACAATATACACTACCTTCCTGTTCTCCCGCCATTGTTAAGCAGTGACTGACTACATTTCTCCAACGCCCATTGGTTTCGAAAAATTAGTCCAGGATCATTGAATCTTCCACAAATCTCGTAGTTTTTTTTTTAACCAAAGTTGTTTTGAAACTAAATTGGGAAAAAAAGTGGCAAAAGAAAATACAAATCTCACCCTTTCTAAAAATATTTTCTGATGGAAATTTAGTGGTGTAACCATTCAATATGGCAGAAAAAAGATATGAGAATGTAACCAACAGGATTCCGTAGTTTTCAGAGCTTGTAATTCTTTTATCTCCATGTACAGAGAACCAACCAAACTAAAATATTTGCTTCTGGTTAAACACCACCAAACCAGTCTTGTCGGGAACCAGTTTATTTTATCTAGGGTTTGTGCACAAAGCTGGAGGGAAAGGTTGTTCTGAAAATTATTTTTACATTATTAAAACAATACATATATTGAAGAACAAATTGAAAGTAGGCAAAATTCATGGCAAAATTTTAAAATAATCAGGAAATTTTGACACATAGGAATAAAAATTATTTAAGTGGCTTAAGTGATCTACTTTTCTACCAGAAAAGTTAAATGGTAATGCTATGAAAAAATCTGATTTCTAAATTGTTTCTCACCATTTTTTCTTTCTAGAAATCAGCAAAGGTTACATCTTCAGAGGCTAATAAAATGAGATTGGGACTCGATACTACAACGAAATACTGTAGAATTTGAATTAGTTGAGTGTAACATATAATTTGAGCTATCATCATCCAACAGTAGCATCAAGCAGTATTACTCTGCCATTTTACAGTATTTTTTGTAACAAGACCAGGTCATGGCCCGAAATAACATGCATTGGCCATATAGCAAATGATAATCTCCTGAAATAAGGTAAATCTAATGAAACTATTTCAAATCTTTTTCTTGTGAGCACAGACAGACTTTTTGGCAGTAAATGAGACTTATGCTGTAAAGCTGTTGAACTTGAGTAGCATTAGACTTGAGAAAATTGATCCAAAAAGAAAAACACTATGTAATAACTAGATTTTCCACTAAACTGAAAAGGTAACCTATTTTTTGACCCAACATGACCTAATGTTAAACTAATGCTTGGGCTAATCATAACAAAGATTATAAACATGTTTCACAAAGACTGGGGCAAAAACATGTCAGTTTAGGTTTTCCACTGAACTGAACTGGTGCCCTAGTATTTGACCCCACATTACCAAGTTTCAGACTCATCCCAGAGCTCATCAAAACAAAGTTTCAAAGTCGCATGTGGGCTGGGGCAAAATAGAAATGTCACAAGGTTTTCCACTCAACCAATGTGGTGATCTAGTTTTTACACCACATAGCACTGTTTCAAATTCATGCTAAAGATTACCAAGTTTCATGAAGGTTGGTGCAAAAATGTTACCTCTACAAGGTTATCAATTGACCTGAACTTGACCTAGTTGTTAATCCCCCTCGATAAACAGTCACACCAACTTTCATAAAGATTTTCTCAAAAATGTGGTGCCTGAACACTGTTTTCTACTAATCTAAGTTGGGTACAGAGTTTTTGACTCTACATGATCCTGTTTCAAACTCATGAATGTCATTATAAAACAACTTTCATGGTCACTGTGTAAAAAATGTTACCTCTAGTTAGTTCTTGGCCAAAAATGACCTAGATCCAAAATCATTAAATATATCATGAAGATATATATTATGAAGAAGATTAATTAAGACTGGGTCAAAATTGTGAACTCTAGTGTGTAAAAACATCCCTTTATATATTTCTAAATGCCTCTTTTTATTTCTCCCTAGAGTACTGAATATTTAAAATAGCTTTTTTCTGACAGTTTAACTTTCAACAATACTGTTAGTGTAATGTCAAATTGCATTAGATTAGCTGTCTTTTATTTCGCCTGGATCTAATGATTTACTTGTTAACCTGTAACCAGTTTTAAACACAAGCTGTCAAAACATGACAGGCCAATGAAAAACAAGGTACTATAATGCATCAAACTCAAATTAGTTTAATTCTGGGACATGATTGGCTGTAATTGGTAAATATCATGATACTAATCGATAAGACACAAGATGAAATTGGCTCAGCAGACAGATTTCTATACTTAAATCCAGTTCTGACTATATTTTCTCAAGACTGATGTTTACAAAAGATTTAAAAAAAAGAAAAAGAAAAAAAATTGTGAAATAACAAACTAGTAGTTGAACTGATTGTGACTGTAGATCATAACAATACACATATAATCTGTAAAAGATATTTCTGTAAAGTCTTAGAACCAAGATTCAATATGGTGTAAAATTAACTGTGTTGTTGGTTGGAATGTTGCACCAGTTCCTGATCTGGAGGTCACAGGTTTGAAATCACATCAAGATTAGATCTGATCATGACTTCCACATTTCTACTTTCCATGGACTGCAAAACATGATCTCTAATCAATCTAAAATGAGTAAGTAAAAAGTTGAAATAACTAGAAATACTTCACACCATTTTAAAGGGCAACTAAACTTAAAATAATGCTTAAACTTTTGATTAGTAAATATCTCCTTTGATGAAAATGGGGGTAAAAAAATCTAGCACAAAAAAAAAAAATGCCAGTGTTTTCAAAGTTGGTGCAAGCATGTGTTAAAGCGATTATGTTTGAAAATACACTCGTAGATCATTAGCAGGCTCATTTTTCACTCTGATAAAAAATCTTACAGAATATTCTAGTCTGCCGGAAAACAGATATCAGGCCAAAGGAATGAAAATTCTTTCTTCCTTGTCTAAACTTTAACTTTTTATCTAATTGGTGGTGCTCAGACTCAGCTTTTTTGAAAAACCAGTATTGCTATCTGCTATGCAACACTTGGTCAGAATGTTAACCCCTGGTGATCCCTAGGTCAAGTTTGAAACTGGGTCACTAAAGGAGAACCTCAGTCATCAGTGTAACTTATGAGAAAACCATACTGAAACACTTAGACCAAGTTATCATGGCCAGAACGAATATAATTAGGGGTCTGACACATGTACTGATAGGCCGGTATTTCCAAAATGTCCTGCACCAATCACATCAGTATAAGTAGTTAAACCAGTCAGCTAGAGCAGAAGTGGGATATTGGTACATATAAGCTTAAACACTTTAAATATATTGGAACATGTTACTATTTGCCCTATACATACTAAAATAAAGTATGAAAAATTAGAAAGGGCAATAACTCCAAAATTGTGCAAAAGAGAGTTATGGTTCTTGGGCACTGCACTTCTCTTCAATGAGATCTATATATCAATGAAGTTTCAAGTTGTTACCTCCAACAGTTTTTGAGTTATGCCCCGGCCAAAAATTAAGTATGAGAAATTTCAAAGGGCAAACACTCCAGAATTATGGGGAAAAAAGAGTTATAGTTCTTAGGCAGTGCACTTCCTCTTAATGCGATCTATATATCTATGAAGTTTTAAGTTGTTACTACAATACAGTTATGCCCTGGACAAAAATTAAGTATGAAAAATTTCAAAGGGCAATAATTCTAAAATTATGGAAAAAACAGTATGGTTCTTGGGCACTGCACTTTTTCGCAACAAGATTTATGCATCTACAATGTTTCAAGTTGATATCTCAAATAGTTTTTGATTTATGCCCCGGACAAACAAAACCTGACAGCCGGATGGCCAGTCAGACAAGGTGATTCCAGTATACCCCACCCCGCTCCTTTTGCAGGGGGTATAAAAACAAAAAACAAAAAACTTCATGTCTTGTCCATATCAATACAAATCAAAATACAGAGAGTAAACATATCACAGTAAATTTGATTCCATTCCTATATAAGATCAACATGTCAATTTTTAAACTGTGTGCCACAAAGATAAAAAAATAACTGAACAAAAAAGAAACATGAGGCTATGTTTGGCAAACACATGCCTTCAGAACCATACTTTAATAACTATTTCTCTGTAGGCAAAAAGGGGAAATACCAACAAAAAAAGGGAGCCACACTTATATACCTTTCCAGGAACATGGCCCCTGCAGTGGTAAGTAAAGAGTAATGTCACTGCTATAGGAATTTTTTTTTTAACCCTTAACCTGCTGGAACCAAAAGTGATAAGCCTTTGCCACCAGTATAGAGCCAGGCCAGAGTGCACATCCGTGTGCAACGGTAGCTCCATTTTTGTATTTTGATATTGAAATCCCTTAAACTTTGAATGAACTGTTCAAATTCAAAGCTGGACAAATCCATTACAAAATTTCAGCAAGTTCAGGGTTAAGATTTCCAACTTTCTGAAAAGGGTTTATCAGTTCTCCAAGAACATAAATATGATATTTACCAGGACAAAAAGGTTGCCACAGTTATTTATCTTTTGTGGGTCATCTCCTGTGCACCAGTAAGTAGGCATGGAAACTGTAATGCCACTGCTATATGTAGAAAATGAATGAATTCAAACTTGCTGAAAAAGGTTAACCAGACAGATACACAGATAGATGTTTTGGTTTCTGGATCCTGAGTGCATAAAATCTTGTCAGTATTGCTTTTTCTGTAAACTTAGCTAGGTATTATAAGATTTTTTTTTGACCATTTCTTTTTATATGATAAGAGTGCAGCAAGGAAGTGTTATCATTACAATCTTCTCATAATCTTCCTACCTTGAATAAAAGTCCTGGTACTACTTCTAACTATTAACTGCTTTTCATTCATAATTTATTAACCTAAACCATTTATTTATATTTATGTAAAATATTTATCTTTTGTTTAAAGGAAATCAAAGCTAGGTTTTTTTTTAACCATAACTTTTTATCAGAACTGAGGAAAATCCAAACCTTGAAGAATAAAATCATTTTGGCCTTGTGCCGAGGACTAATATAATAATGCAAAATCTAATATGGTAGCCAGTATGTTTAATGTGAAATCATGTTAACAAATGTGTTCTTAGCAAATGAAAACCAGAAAATAGTATATATTTTGCATGTGCTAATGTGTTCTGCAACAATCTAATGCCATCTTGCAATGCGTTTTAAATAACCATGCTTAACAAAATAACTAGAAGGGAAGTATTATTATGTATTTCATAAACGGTTTTAAATTCTCATTTCCATGATACAGCAAAGATGAGAAATTAATGGCTGACAAATAGAAAATACATATAAAACACATTCTCACTAAAGATTCTGACTCAAAAGATACTTACGAAAATATTTCCTTAATGTCTTTCTGTCCATAAAATATTACATTTTAACAACATTAATTAAGCTTCTGATAGGAAATAAATTATAGCAAACAAATTTGATGCACATTTTAATGTTAATGGGAGAATAAAAACTGAAAAAAGAAAATATTTCTATACATTAGAAGACTTTTCTCAGCAGTCATACCAAAAAGTACAAGCCTTTTTGAGTCAGCCCAGTGGTAACAGACAGTAATTTAATCCAGGAGTGACAAGTTTATTTCCATGCTCCATTGCTTACAAAACATGCATTCTTTAAAAGAAAAAAAAAACAAAACAAACAAACAATGCACTTTAAACCAAGATTCCATACAGAGTTGCACTGAACTAAGCATGAAAAAGAACCAGGTGAATCTCTGGTTTTGGAATGTTTCCTATATTTTGCATTACCCCTTAAAAATATATTCAACTTAACTCTTTTGGAAGTTTTATGGGTAATTGGTTCCCATAAATAAACTCAAAAAGAATAATAGATTATGTTATTTTAACAATATTAAGAGAAGATTTTTGTAAAAAGACCTGTAGGAATTTTGAACTTGTTGCATATGCTGTCATGATTAGTAAAGACAGTTGAGAATATTTTCTTATCTGAAAATTGAAAAAGACACTCTGGAATTAAGAAGACGCAGGAAAATTCAAAGCAACACAATGAAAAAAAGAGCCAAACAAAATAATGTTGTTGAAACATTACTACATCAAAAGAAGGTTTGTGGCTTAGGGCTAAGCCACTAGTTGCCAAATGTCCAGGTTCTTTGTCAACAAAGCAGTGTCAAAGGCTTCTTCTGTATTAACTTATTCTAGACAATGTCTGGCATGGTGCTAGGGTGCTGAATTTGGGCCATTACACTTAATACATAACATAGGGATTTTTCATAAATTTTGATTGCACCTAAACAAAAATAAAATAAATTAAGATATTCATCCAAGAAGCTCTCTGCTCTCATTTCATGAATACTGTCACCACAAGAGGCATTACTAGTAGTTTAAGCTGGGGTGAATTTATACTCAGACAAGACACTTAACTAAAAAAACTTAAAAAGTACACCTAACAAGAAAGTATCAATGACTATTGTCAAAATTATCATAGGAAAGTATTCCACAGAATATCACCTGTTAGAACTATTTGGTTTTTATTGTGAAGCACGGCAATATCTCTCACCAAATGAATTTGCTACTCTATGGCTTCTCCCTCAAGGACCATCTTTCAGCTATTTCCACACATTACACTATTACTGTGCCATACTACAATGAAAAATGTGAACATTTTCTACCATCATAAATTTCACAGTACATAAAAAATAATAATTGCTTCAGCCAAAAATTATTATAACACATTTCATTATAATAATGATTATATTCATGGCATTCTAATCTGCAAAGTTAGCTTACATAATGTTTCATCTAAATGTTCTATCTTGCAAGAGTTTTTTCTATTTTCAAAGGGTTTTGCTGCAAGCACATTTAATTTATTGCTTGATAATTTTGCTAGTCATTATGCTAATGGCCATTTAGAAATCTGGTATAGTACCAACCCCATTTATTCTTGATAAATATGAAACAGCTTTTGGGAGGAACATTTAGGGAACAAATTGTGCAAAAATGCATCCCAAAATACCTACATAAATCTAATCTACATCTAATGGCAAGTACTTTTGCAAAGCAAGACTGAATGAAAAAGAAAGCAAAACTGCAAGTTATTCTGACAAAATACACAAACAAATTTAAGAAAAATGTAACTCAGTAAATTTTAGTTTAGTTTAGACCCATTTATTTAAAATCGATTGCGATACAAGTTCTTACAACTTAGATTTACCACGCTCGATGACTGCTTCCTGGGTTCCATACCAGTATTCGCGCAGCGGTGAGGAATGTGAAGATTGAGAGAATCTCGCCTCTGACGGGATTCGAACCTGCGACCTCCGGATCCGCAGCCCTGCGCTCTACCCCTGGACCATGGTGCCTCCTCAGTAAATTTTCATTACCCTTAGTTGAATGACTTGGTAATCCATGAGCAAACAAATAAAGACAACTATCAATTTATATTTTATATCCAATTCAAATGTCCATTAGTTTTTGTTCAAAACTAACCAGTTATGTGTACTATTTCATGTGCACTACATGCTTGTAAAAACTGCATCTTAATGGAAACTTAGTAAGAATATGTGAACGAACATACACATCAAATGGCAAAAGATAAAATGACAAGTATAAAGGATCTGATTTTGAAACTAAAAGTACCCTAAGTATGCAAAGTGTATTCAATAACAAGTTTAAAAAAAAAACAACAAGAAATATCTCTAAAAACAAGATATTTGGCATTGGTTTGAATTACATAAGTTATACTGGATTTGTTAATTCTCCCTCCTGTTTGTAAACAAAACTTTCACATGTTATACCTGCTTATAATAGAAAAATTGTCTTTTTTCTCTAACAGGAATCTAGTCGCCAACATTGTAAGTGCCTCAATACTGTCACTTAAATTTTTCTTGTACTGTTTTATGATTTTTCACAAATGTCAAAATTGTAAATATTCATTCAGAATTATTACATCACTTTTGGCCTCAAATTTTACTGGTCTCTTAAGCTGGTCAAAAGGCATCTTTGACAGCATATTCAGACATAAGAATATTCAGAGAAAGGCAACAATGAGAAAAAAAAACCAAAGATGTGCAGTATATACAATATGTGCAATATGCAATATGTGCAATATATATATCTCTTCAACAACTAGACATTATTTTGGCACAGATGATTCCAAGTAAAATTTTTTATTAAGATTGTAAGTTTATAGCAATTTTCCTATCCAACAAATATCAAAATATGACTTCTTTGCCAGACTGAGCCCAAACATGGTTGACTTTCATGATACATAGCACTGTCATTTCTCTTCAAGATATTTACAACATTAGTCCATGAGCCACATACTTGTAAATGTTATACATTGGTCTTGTTTCTGATAGCTCTGAGTAGACTTTTTATCCTATAAAGCATTATTTTTAAACCATTTTAAAGCAACTTGTTTCTGACTTATGCTATGTAGATAAAGTTTTCTCTGAGTTGCCTGGTAAAGGCTATGTAGATAAAGTACTCTCTGACTTGCTCGGTGAAGGCTATGTAGATAAAGTACTCTCTGACTTGCTCAGTGAAGGCTATGTAGATAAAGTACTCTCTGAATTGCTCGGTGAAGGCTATGCAGATGAAGTACTCTCTGACTTACTCGGTGAAGGCTATGTAGAAAAAGTACTCTCTGACTTGCTCGGTGAAGGCTATGTAGATGAAGTTTTTTCTGAGTTGCCTGGTAAAGGCTATGTAGATAAAGTTTTCTCTGACTTGCTCAGTGAAGGCTATGTAGATAAAGTACTCTCTGACTTGCTCGGTGAAGGCTATGCAGATGAAGTACTCTCTGACTTACTCGGTGAAGGCTATGTAGAAAAAGTACTCTCTGACTTGCTTGGTGAAGGCTATGTAGATAAAGTACTCTCTGACTTGCTCGGTGAAGGCTATGTAGATAAAGTTTTCTCTGAGTTGCCTGGTAAAGGCTATGTAGATAAAGTACTCTCTGACTTGCTCGGTGAAGGCTATGTAGATAAAGTACTCTCTGACTTGCTCAGTGAAGGCTATGTAGATAAAGTACTCTCTGACTTGCTCGGTGAAGGCTATGCAGATGAAGTATTCTCTGACTTACTCGGTGAAGGCTATGTAGAAAAAGTACTCTCTGACTTGCTCGGTGAAGGCTATGTAGATGAAGTTTTTTCTGAGTTGCCTGGTAAAGGCTATGTAGATAAAGTTTTCTCTGACTTGCTCAGTGAAGGCTATGTAGATAAAGTGCTCTCTGACTTGCTCGGTGAAGGCTATGCAGATGAAGTATTCTCTGACTTGCTCGGTGAAGGCTATGTAGAAAAAGTACTCTCTGACTTGCTCAGTGAAGGGTATGTACATAAAGTACTCTCTGACTTGCTCGGTGAAGGCTATGTAGATAAAGTTTTCTCTGAGTTGCCTGGTAAAGGCTATGTAGATAAAGTTTTCTCTGATTTGCTCAGTGAAGGCTATGTAGATAAAGTACTCTCTGACTTGCTCGGTGAAGGCTATGCAGATGAAGTACTCTCTGACTTGCTCGGTGAAGGCTATGTAGAAAAAGTACTCTCTGACTTGCTCAGTGAAGGGTATGTACATAAAGTACTCTCTGACTTGCTTGGTGAAGGCTATGTAGATAAAGTACACTCTGACTTGCTCAGAGAAGGCTAACGGCTATGTAGATAAAGTACTCTCTGACCTGCTCAGTGAAGGCTATATTGATAAAGTACTCTCTGACTTAATCAGTGAAGGCTATGAAGATAAAGCACTCTCTCACTTGCTCACTGAAGGCTAAAGGCTTTGTAGATAAAGTACTCTTTGACTTGCTCAATGAAGGCAATGTAGATAAAGTACTCTCTGACTTGCTCAGTGAAGGCAAAGTAGATAAAGTACTCTCTGACCAGCTTGGTGAAGGCTATGTAGATAAAGTTGACTCTTACTTGCTTGGTGAAGGCTATGTAGGTAATGTACTCTCTGACTTGCTTGGTGAAAGCTAAAGGCTTTGTAAATGAAGTTTTCTATGAGTTGCTCGGTCAAGGCTATGTAGATTAGGTTTTCCCTGACTTGCTGGTGAAGGCTAAAGGCTATGTAGATAAAGTTTTCTCTGAATTGCTCAGTGAAAGCTATGTAGATAAAGTTTTCTCTGTCTTGCACAGTGAAGGCTGTGTAGATAAAATTTTCTCTGACTTGCTCGGTGAAGGCTATGTAGATAAAGTTTTCACTGACTTGCTTAGTGAAGGCTATGTCGATAAAGTATTCTCTGACTTGCTAGGTGAAGGCTATGTAGACAAAGTTTTCTCTGGCTTGCTCACTGAAGGCTAAAGGCTTTGTAGATAAAGTACTCTTTGACTTGCTCAATGAAGGCAATGTAGATAAAGTACTCTCTGACTTGCTCAGTGAAGGCAAAGTAGATAAAGTACTCTCTGACCAGCTTGGTGAAGGCTATGTAGATAAAGTTGACTCTTACTTGCTTGGTGAAGGCTATGTAGGTAATGTACTCTCTGACTTGCTTGGTGAAAGCTAAAGGCTTTGTAAATGAAGTTTTCTATGAGTTGCTCGGTCAAGGCTATGTAGATTAGGTTTTCCCTGACTTGCTGGTGAAGGCTAAAGGCTATGTAGATAAAGTTTTCTCTGAATTGCTCAGTGAAAGCTATGTAGATAAAGTTTTCTCTGTCTTGCACAGTGAAGGCTGTGTAGATAAAATTTTCTCTGACTTGCTCGGTGAAGGCTATGTAGATAAAGTTTTCACTGACTTGCTTGGTGAAGGCTATGTCGATAAAGTTTTCTCTGACTTGCTAGGTGAAGGCTATGTCGATAAAGTATTCTCTGACTTGCTAGGTGAAGGCTATGTAGATAAAGTATTCTCTGACTTGCTTAGTGAAGGCTATGTCGATAAAGTATTCTCTGACTTGCTAGGTGAAGGCTATGTAGATGAGGCTTTCTCTGACTAGGTAAGATATTGTTTTAACTTTACTTTTTTCAATAGTGTTGTTATCCTTTACTGTCCAGTGTTTCTGTCAACAACATTCCTAATATTTTGAATGAGGCAACCATTACAAATATTTATCTCAACTGCATAATGTATTTTGCTGCCAAAACACAAAACAAAGAAGCAGACATGGGAAGGCATGTATTACATATCAGCATACAGGCAATGCAGTGATTGGTTGTCAGAAAAACAGCTTTCCTTCATAGGCCAATCATAATATGTAACAGGTAACAAAATATGATACTGGAAATTTCACCCCATGTGCCTCACTTAGGTTTTGTATCTGTAATTGGCATTAGCTCACAAAAGATAATAGACTTTGCTAAATGGCCATTAAGATAATTAGTCTTAAATGTTATCAAGTTTTACAGCTATCTTTTAGACTGGTTCTATACTTAAATAAACATTTTGTAAATATGTGAGAACTGGGAAGCAGTCTGAATGCTGTCATGTGATCACAATTTTTTTTCTACTTGGAATGTCAGCCAATAGGGAAATGTCTGTGATCTCTAATGATGATGTATTATTGTTATTTAGATGAAAAATTGTAATATAATTTAATAGACTTTTGAACTTATCTTATTGCTGCAGGAAGGGAGAATTTGATTTGAAATGCAGACATATGCACATTTTTGTTTTATAGGCTTTCTTCATTGGAATTTCTAACATTGCTATCATTTTTGCCTTTAAGAATTGCATAAACTGCAAGTTGTTTATCTGAATATTCATACAGAAAAGGATTTTTTTGTCAGCTTTCATTTCAGCAAGAGACCAGAACAGACAAGGCATGTGAAAGGATGTACAATGACTAAAAAACATGCATGATTCTATACAAAAAACAGGTTTGAAATTTCCTCATAAGCTAACATGACACCACTGAACCACAAGAAGCCAAAATAACTGCAAAAATGACACTGAAACAAGTGTTTAATTATCCTGAGAATGCTCAACAGAATTACCTGAGAAATCACTGAAATGGTATGAAAACATAGAGAGCCTGAGAAAAATTATTATAGAAAAGGATAAAACAGCTCACAGTTATGGTTTGTGAACTCACAGAAATAACATGCAAAGATCAGAAATAGCCCAAGAGAGCTCACAGTGACAGCATGAGAAAGCTTACACAAATAGTCTTAGAAATATCACAGAAATGGCCAACAAAAACTCACTGAAATGGATTGAGAGATCAGTGAGAGCTTTAAAGCTAAATAAGAAATTTAAACAAAGGGCAATAACTCTGCAGCTAGCAACTGGAGAGATATGGACCTCTTATAATGCATTTGCCCTCAAAGCCAACCATTTTTCAAGTTTCAAGTCAATATATAAAAGGGTTACAGAGCTGTGTCATGGACTAAAGTTTTCCACAGATGGACAGACAGACAGACGGAGTCCATTACTATACCCCATTCTGAATAGATGAAAGAAGCTGAAATTAGGAAATGGTAATCAATTAAAAAAATTAGTATTCTACAGGAGATATTATGTAGAGGAAAAAATCTGTTTTCAGTTTAGATAAATGAACTCAAGTACATTAGCTTTAAATGAAGTGGTTTTGTATTGTTTGTGCTTCAAAAGGGCTTTTGTATAACCTTTCCATTACCAAACATTACCATGTCAAAATTATTAATGTGTTTTTTCCACATCATTGCTCAAAACTGTAAAGGAGAAATTTATAAGGCTTTCCATTTGTACACATATAGATAGATTTCAACTGATCATTTGTCAACAATTTTCAAAAACTCTCCAGGCGCATGAGGAATTTTCCATCTTTTGCCTTTTGAAGTTTTTCTTTGATTTGCACCAAATTATAAAATAAACAGACAGCATTTAGTGAAAGGGAGGAAACTCTGCATTGAGCTTTTTAAAAGCTAAATGTAAAAACTCTTCAGACGCTTCTTCACAGGCTACAGGTAACAGATGGTGATTGAACAAAGTTAAGTGGACTTAGTAAACAGAAAAAAGATGCCATTTCACAAAATGTGCTTTTCTGCTGTCAGAAGAATGGTCTTCAAAATGTATGTGAATCAAATGTATGTGAATCAAAAGTATGTGAATCAAATGAATTTTTATTTTGATTTACTGAGTATAATGCCTGTTAATAAAAATATCAATTTTCCTTCAGATTAAAAAGGTAATACGCTATTCAATGATTATAATACATTTGTCATTTTGAATAAGGGTATACATGTACCTACATGTATATCTCATATGAGGACGAAATTTATGACTCACTCACCGATGGTACTTACTAGACCCTAAGATCAGGATCAGGACCTGGATTATTTTCCAATGTCAAAGCATCTGTTGGTTGATGTTAGTTTTGAATAAGTAAAGTACAAGTTACCTATATTAAACAAGCTTACAAAAATGCCATCACACAAACTTACACTAGAGAAACGAGAATGAACTTTGACTTTCGATGAAACAACCACATCTAACACCCTAAAAATTACAGGAAATAGAGGAGGGTACCATATGATTGTGTTAATTTCAATCGTCTGAGCTTTGTGTTAAGAAAGGCATTGTGTTTCAGTGTAAGATAGCAAAATTTCTAAAATGTGTGTAATTCATCTTGGAAACATAAAACAAGAAAAAAACATTTAGTTTTGGCGCAAACAACAACTGACTGATACAGTGAAATATTTATCAATTATACAACCCAGGGCTAATGAGTTTTTAAACCATATATTATCAAATAAATGCATTTTTGAATCAGAGCCCGCTTTGAGCAGAACTTTAATGTGAAATAAATGGTAGTATTAAGTGAATGTAATTTTCATATAAAATTACATGGGAAAGTCAAAAAAGAGTAAAACATGTGCTGACTTAGGTAGCTGCCATTAAGCAGTTTTCAGTTGTTTTCTTCTGCTGAGGAGTTTGTTTAAAATATCATTTAATTTGAATCATTCATTAGCATTTTAATGCAGTACTTCTAACATATAATTGTACAGAATCCGAAGTCACTTTATAAGATCACTAGTTACATATAATGAACAAACTTGCTTATACCTGAAAAAAATATCTTATACAAGAACAAAATATCTTATACCAGAAGAAAATATCTTAATTTAATGCAAAAGACGAATTTACCTCCCTTAGATGGACACCCTTTCTGTCTACAATTGTTTTTAAAATATCTTAATTCTAATCATACAATCATGTACTTATAATCTGGTTTGGTTTTTTTGGTATTCAGGTATTTATTATCAGTTCCCATATTCAGATAGTTCAAAATCATTAAGATTTTAAAAGTAGTTTTTCTGTGTAATGAAAAAACACAATTCTTCAACATGTGACAAGAAATACTACGGTCAAAATTCAAACAGCTTTTGAACTAAAATTTCATTCATTCAGATATATAACCTTTGCCCTCATCTATTTAAAATCACGAAACTCCAGAATTTTTCCATAAACTCAAACATTAAAGTCCATAGATACCATGTTGTTAATTAATGTATCTCTCACCATAAATATCTTTGAATCATATTTAATATTTCATATTTTATAAGGGCCAAAGGCAAAAAGATTCTAAATGCTTTTGAATACAGAAGCAGACAGAAGCTTTTCGCTTTCACCATTCGATTAAGAACTCATACCTTTGGCAATTACAATTCAAATCTCATTAAAGACAAAAACTTATATTCTCATTTTCAGGTGAATTTTGTCAGTCTTTTGGAAGAAACACATAATTTCACAGATAACCCATCTAAGAAAAACACATTTCCCCCAAAATAAAAGCCTTCCTTTGCAAAGGAAAGAGAGAAAAACTCTTCAAAAAGGCATCAAGCAAAATAATATGAGTTTCTGTTTGACTGTAGATCCATTTTTCATATATTTACATCAAGACGGAACATAAAAACGAACATTTAGATTATATCTCTGTATGGTATCTCATTAAAAAACCCATAACTAGCTGTGTATGACATTACAAACACTGATACTCTACCCAAGTTATTCAAACTTGTTGTGATTTTACCCTCTTTTTCTAAAACTTTGCCAGCAGTAAATGCTTCATAATTTGATTATACCTCGGATGAAATGAGGCTGAAACAAGTATCTGATCCAAATGTTATATATGCCGAGGTAATAGCCAAAGAGGTTACAATTCTTGCCAATCCACCTGCAGGAAAAGAAAGTCCTTGGGAGAAACAACTGCCTTACAAGGTCACAAAGTTGTTAAAAACCCTGATAAGCAGCAATGTGCCAGAAATAGAAGAACATTCTTGAACTTAGTTCTTAGTTGCACAACTATTTTTAAAACATAACAGTCCTTACCTGTAGTAAAGTTTCAAACAAGAATACCATTAATAAATAATTCTATTCCAGAAAGGCGCCAAGGATAAGAAAAAGAGGACCATGATGGCTCTGAATTGCTCATCTGAATATAATCATTCACACAAGCAATGGATTTAGAGACAGCTAGACAATAATGCATGCTAGAGACAGCTAGGCAATAATGCATGCTAGAGACAGCTAGGCAATAATGCATGACAGCTAGACAATAATGCATGCTAGAGACAGCTAGGCAATAATGCATGACAGCTAGACAATAATGCATCCTAGAGACAGCTAGGCAAAAATACGTGCTAGAGACAGTTAGGCAATAATGCATGACAGCTAGACAATAATGCATGTTAGAGAGAGCTAGGCAAAAATACGTGCTAGAGACAGCTAGGCAAAAATACGTGCTAGAGACAGCTAGGCAAAAATGCGTGCTAGAGACAGCTAGGCAAAAATGCCTGCTAGAGACAGCTAGGCTATCATGTGTGCTAGAGACAGCTAGGCAATAATGTGTGCTAGAGGCAGCTAGGCAATAATGCGTGCTAGAGACAGCTAGGCAATAAAGCGTGCTAGAGACAGCTAGGCAATAATGTGTGCTAGAGACAGCTAGGCAATAATGCGTGCTAGAGACAGCTAGGCAATAATGTGTGCTAGAGACAGCTAGGCAATAATGCGTGCTAGAGATAGCTAGGCAATAATGCATGCTGAAAATTAAAGCTTTTGGTAATATGACTGATAAAAATAAATATCTAAAGAGGTTTCATATATTTCTTTGTAATACTACATACCAAATTTCAGAAGATTTACAATATACTACTATGTTAAACATGTGACCCTTAGGCAAAGCAATTAATTTCCACAGGGGCATAAAATGAATAAATTTCACAAAGGTCTACTACAAAAAGCTTCACACCTAATTCCAGTACTTTGAGCCTTATGGTTTCAGACAAGAATTTTTTTAAGTTTCCCTCTTGTCAAACCAAGCAAAGTTTTGCTTGGAACTGAAATCTTATTTTCAGTAAACCTTTAGGCAAAGAACATCTTTGCAAATTCAGGTTCATTAAGTTCTGGACTGTTGTATAATAGAATATATCATTTAAAGCAAAATGTTAACACACAATGGGCAAAGTTCGATCACAAAATCTCACATTGAGTACCGGTACCTGTGCCCAGGTGAGCTAAAAACTTTCTAGCTAAGGATTTATAAAACATTCTAAATGAAGAAACTACCAGGGTAATATCATTTTCCTCCTGGTTGCCTAGCTCCATGCTTGTTTAAACTGGTAAGAATCCCATGCAGATGCTTGTCTAGAATATTAAAATGATTATTAAGACTGGGCAAAAGCATTGCATTAAAATAAACAGCAAATACAATGTTTACTTGGTTAATAGTTTATGCTGAGGTGTTTCAAGACGAAAATCGTAAGATATTGCTGAGTTAATTCCATTAAATGTATTACATTTATATAGATATAAATAATTACATGATATACAGTAAGAAAGAAAATTAGTGAAAGACTTAAGGTAAATTCTCAATCTCAGATAAAATATTGGGTTTTGATGATGTGTGACACTGACACTAATTCAGATAAGTGTGCCCAAGTGAACAAGAAACTTAAGATCAACTTTAAACCAACCTCATGTTGTGCTTAAGACGTATGATTTACTACGAGACAAAAACAGCTTCAATTTCAGTTGCAGATATATTCTTTTTTCTTTTTAGAAATGAAGTTTTCTAGCAAACAAAAAATAACTTAAATGCAAAATAACATGTTCATACTAAAACTCTGAAAGGGAAATGTCAAGAACTGGAGTTTTTTGTCTTTTACCCAACCACAGCATCATCCTCTGACATTCCATTAGCAAAAGAGAGACAACTCTTTCAACAACTTTAGAAAACAAAACTTTTCAGTTACTTCTCTTGAAGCATGCCTAATTAGCTAATCTGTACTGCTACCATTTTTAGTGTCAATTTATGGACATTTAAAGAGACGTGAATTTAAATAATTCTATACCTTATTATTATTAACTGTCTGAAGGACTTAAAATCATTGAAGAGTTTGCAGAATGCTCCTTCATGCTGGAAAAAGGCAGACAGATCAAACAGGTCTGATGTCATTTCCCTAGATCCAATATGAATCATCCTCCATATCACCATGGTAGAAACAAGTGCCTGGCAACCATTGAAGTCACATGGAAGGAAGTGAAGCTGACTGTTTCCTTGTTCTCTGTTAATGAAAGAATAGATTAAATAAACTCATTTCCATATATGTGAGGTAGTTACCTGTTGTATCCTTTTTTATGTAGAGGTGTACGCTAATTATGTTTTGCACAGTTTCTACATGTTCCCAAATTTTCAAGTATAGATTTATGCAAACTTTCTATTAACAGTGGTAAGTAACTGAAACCTAAATACAGAGTAAGGGTATAAGAAGGAACAACAAAATCTCCCTCTGACATGCAAAAAACATGCTCTGGAAATGCAGACACAAAATCATCTACATGTAGCTCACACCACAATATGCAAATAAGAACGAGTTATCTTACCTTTTTCTGTACCAGAACTGTATGACTTTCTATTCTCAACATTCTCAACATACTCATCTAGACAAATGTTGTTAGCTCATATGTTTGTTTAAATCTATTCAAACAGGTGTTAAGAGTGAACTAACTGCAACTCAGCTGGTCAGTTAGAGTTATGCTGATTACTCAAGTGTAAAATTGATTTCAACAGATTTATGTTTCCACAATTATAATTATATATTACTAGATCTATTCCAACATTTTATAACACATGTAAAACTTGAAAACAATTTTTTACTAAGAACAACAATATTGACTGACTAACAGTAAACATCACTAGCGATACTGTCAAAAACTGGGCATGAACTGGTTTTAGTCAAAATAATTCAAGTGACGTCTTGAGCAAATTCTGAGATATTTTTGTTATGGGTCAGAATCTCGCTATAACGGAGGAGAGATATTGACCCATACAAAAAATTACACAATATCTCGACTTGCCTACAAAAACTACCAGACTAGTTGGACTAGAACTGGTTTGAGCCTTTGAGTATATGATACGGGAAAAGAGTCAACTCGGCCCTATACCAACTCGGCACGGGTCAACTCGGCACGGGTCAACTCGGCCCACTTTAAATGATATATATAACGTAATGACGAGGATGTAGTTTGTGGTGCTGTTGGTGGTGCTGTCGATGACGGTTGTTTTGTTATGTAAAAAATACATGTTTTGTTATCTAAACAATATATGTTTTGTTGTGTAAAAAAATAGGTGTTTTGTGTTTTTTGTCTTGTTTATATCATATTTGTCTAAAATATATATTATGTGTTTTTTTGTCTTGTTTAAATCATGTTTGTCTAAAATATTTGATTTTTGTTTTTGTTTTGTTTTAATCATATTTGTCTGCACAGTTAGTCATTAAATGTTTAATATCATAGTAGAAGTATGTACATATCTTGTTGTTGATGATGATTGTCATGTTGAGGTTACTATTTTGTATTTTTGTGTAAATAAAATATGTTGTTGATTAATACATGTACTAGTTCGTTACCGAACAAATCGGTAACACGACAAATCGGTAACATGATTTTATATAGTAAACAATCGGAGAAATCGGTAACAATAGAAATATTGCATATAACGGTGATTAAGTAGGTGTGAAAAGGCATATGGGGGTACATTGCTTGTCAGAAAAAGGTGCTAACAACACGTGTCGGTCGTTAAAGAAGTTAGGTCTATTAGTTTGTCTCAGCAGGTAATTATATAATTTGTGTTTGTCATGCAATTATCATAGTTTAAAATTATTAAAGTTTATTCTATAATATTATAATCATAGTTACTTTTAGGATGAAAAGAGAAAAAAATTTGATATAATTTGTGTTTGTCATGCAATTATCATTATCAAAATTATTAAAATTGATGCGATAATATTATAGTCATAGTTACTTTAAGGATGAAAGGAGAAAAAACTTTTTGATAGCGCTTTAATGTTTTAAATTAAAAGAAGTTTGTTTCTCACTCATCATAAGAGATCTTGGGTGACCTGCTGACCATCGTTCTGTTATAACCTTGATGTGATTTGACTTGAGAAGTCATTTTTTGTGACAATTTGTTAAGTTGTTATATTGTTGATATTTCTCGTATCATAATAAAATACAAATAAACAGCTTATACGAAATTTAATTCTATATTATGTTTTGTTACTTCTTTTAAATAAATATGTCATTCCTTCGATGTTACGGTATGTAAATAATAAATATTTATAAAATATTTAAAACATCTGAAAAAAAACCAATTAAAGTAATCTCGGTCATTAACGGTACTATTCACACTTACTACATCACTTTCTCTGATGAGCAGTGTACCCCCATATGCCTTTTCACACCTACCTAATCACCGTTCTCGGTATATGAAATATTTCTATTGTTACCAATTTCTCCGATTGTTTACTATATAAAATCATGTTACCGATTTGTCGTGTTACCGATTTGTCAGTAAATCTACTAGTTTATCCTGATTTTGTCTCGTTCTGCCTCTTCACTTGTTTGTATTATAATTTTGTAACAATAAATGTAATATAAAGCACTGTTTGCTCTTTGTTATATTTATAACTCTCTCTGTCTGTCTCTTTATGAACTACGTAAATACCCGAGGTAAATCGAGTGAAAAAAAACAAGAGTTGTTTCCCTTAGTTTCCATTCGCTTGCATAAGAATGCAAATTTAGCCGTGTTTGGGGCGATTAAATGTCCGATTTTAAAATTTATTACATCAATTAAAAGCTGAAGATCTTAGCTTCCTCTCAGTGTATATTTCAACACATTGTTTGACACTGAAGGTATTCAAATTTACGGTTAAACCTACCACGAGTCAGAAATACAGTGAGATACACAATCGGTTATCTTTACTCGCAATTCTACTGATAAGAAAAGCCTGTCTGCTTCTAGTTCGGAAACTGTCAATCCGTGTATTATAAATAATTACAATAAATAGTGATAACACAAACCTAAATATTAATAATTGAAAAGTGGGCTGAGTTGACCCGTGCCGAGTTGGAATTGGGCCGAGCTGACTCGGGGGCCGAGTACGTTTTAGGGCCGAGCTGACCCGGATTCTATGATACGTACTTTATGGTTTTCTATAAAAAAAATTGAAATTAATTAATCGGACTTGGGACATTCAAACTTTCTATTAAACCATGTGCATCCTTGTTTTTTATACTGACATGTTGTATTGCTACCATTAAGAACAGGATGCAAACTGTCTTGCCATTTGGACTGTTACCTTTTACTTCAACTTCAACTTCAACTTAATACTGCCAAAAGTCAATACTGACTATACTAGGCAGGCGCATGTCAGGAACATTTAAAATTGTAAAAGTTAATAACAGAGAAAACAAGATTTAACTGAAGATCTTACTTAAACATTTATTTTAAGTACTTTAAAATCTATAAAACTTGTTTAGTCCACTGATAAAAGCTGGCACAGTTGGGGTAGCCTTAATCTCGGTCGGTAATTCGTTCCAAAGTCGTATAGTCCTTGCGAAGAATGAGTTCATGTGATGTTGTGTTTTTGATTGTGGAATGAGGAATTTGCTGTTTCTTGTGTTTGTAAGGTGATTGTGATCAACATTGACCTGATTGTTTTTTATTTTGTGTAGCATGACCAGGCTGGCATGGTTTCGCCTTTGTTCTAAAGTTGACCATTTTAGTTCTTTGATCATGTTTGTTACACTGCTTGTATAGTGGTAATCATTATGAACGTACCTTGCAGCTGACCTCTGGACCATTTCTATTCTGTGTGTGAGATATTTTTGCCATGGATGCAATATGGTTGAGCAGTATTCAACCTGTGGTCTTACATATGTTTTGTATGCTGCTTCTTTGAGTTGTTTGTTTTGTGTTTTGACGTTTCGTTTGATGAACCTTAAGCTGTTTTTTGCTTTGTTTGTGATATTGTTTATGTGGGATGACCAGTTTAGGTTGCTACTTATTGTAACTCCTAAGTATTTTGCATTTTCTGTGGTTTTCAGTTTAGTGTTATGTAGAGTGTAAGGAAAGATGACCGGTTTCTTTTTCCTGTGTATTCTGAGAACTTCACACTTGTCAGGGTTGAATTCCATTGACCATTCTTTTTCCCATATTTCAAGGTTGTGCAAATCATAATTTTTGTAAGGTTTGTGCAGATGCTTGTGATTTTAAGCAAAACATTTAGTTTTAATAAACTATATCTTCGTTTAAACACAGTGCTTTTTAGGACAACTGCACTGCATGTGATTAAATTGCAAACTGATATAAAATGAGATCAGAACTCCAGTAAACTTACGATGTCTATGACATTGCAAATGCACAGTTCTAACACTATTTCCCGCCATCTTTCGGAGCAAATTAGACTGGTTCCCCAAGCAAAGCGTAACCGTCAT
The DNA here is from genome assembly GCA_012932295.1 of Cyclina sinensis. Taxonomy (NCBI): domain Eukaryota; kingdom Metazoa; phylum Mollusca; class Bivalvia; order Venerida; family Veneridae; genus Cyclina; species Cyclina sinensis. The sequence goes on along the minus strand of JAAONU010000002.1, from coordinate 31,455,270 downwards.
ATTCGAGGGTTTCCGCTTGGGGCGTCTAGGGTACCAGTTGAATGCTGGTTGTGATCAACCAATCGTAACAACTCGGCCTTTTCCGACAACTTCGTATAAAGTGTAAAAAATGGTAATTCGCCGCGGCTTTAATAAAAAAAAATATAAACAAACATGGTTGAATTCAGGCAGTGTTTGTCTTATGCATTAGAAAAAATGAAAATAAATTTTAATTTAAAGCATGAACAAGTTAAGGCTTTAAGAAATGTTTTCAATTAAGCAGACACCATTTGTGTTATAAAACACAGGGAATCGCTGCGTAGGGGTTAAATGACCCTAAAGTAACTGATATAAATAAACATGTATTCAAAGGATTTGGGAGAAATGTGGTTTATATAAGTATTTTTAAGGTCAGTTAACCCCTACGTACCGATTCCCTGTGTTATAAAATAGTCCAATATGGTGCCTACCATACTATTTCGGAGGTGACTTATTGAAGTCGCCCGAGGTGTCCCGATTGGTGATCAACATAACAATCAAAGTAAACAATGATGTTTGAGTAATTCCATCTTGACAGAGACTCAAAAATCAAAAGTGATAATTATGGAAACAGATCTAGATCTAAGACCTCCAACGTCTTATGACAGTGGATCTAAATTTTTAGTAATTGTTTTCTGAACCATTTGTTACTTGATAAATACTACATATGCTCTTTGCATATCCAAAGGATCAATTAGTTCTTGGTCAGTGTTTCTTGCAAAGCACTGGTTAATCGATTGCTTTTGAACAAAGGCCTAAAATTCTATAGTATTTTGGGTCTTTGCTTTGAACATTTGCTCAAGCTGGTCACAGTCAAGTCAAGCCAAGGGGCATAACTCTGCTCGATCGTACCAAAGCAGAAGTTTACCAAGGTATTCTTATGATAAATCTGTATAGATCTACCAAATTTTATATCAGTATGTGCAAAGAAAATGAACGGAAACTGTTGGTGGACTTACCGACCGACAGACAGCAGCAAAGCAATATGCCCCCCCCCCCTCACCCCTTTTCAAAGGGGGCATGATAATATTACTATAAAAACATAAATTCAGTATCTGGTTAACAATAACAAATCTGTTTCTCCTTTGTAATATACTGCATAAATTTTATCAGAGTAAATACAATATTCTTGACAAAAATTCTTCTCATTTACATACTTGGCTTTTTTTTCACCAGAAGGATTTGAATTGGGAATTGGTCCACACAAATTGATGAGAAATACGAATGATAGGAAAAAGGATTGTTGATGTTTGTTGTTGTTGTTTACAAAGGAAAAAAACGAAGAAAACATACTTCTTTAACATTTTGTTTACAAGAAAAGTATAACCAGAAATAGTATATATACCTATATAACTATATATCACATATAAACTGTAAACAAATTACAAAGGAAAACTTTAAAATATGAATTATAAATCTAACATCTGAAAGCTTAAACATATAGGCCTTTTATTTCATGCAAAAGATCATTTGCAACTGTACCAAGACTGTATTGTAACTTTGTAAAGTAACATTTTCACAACAATTCTTGCATTAATGTACGAGAGTAGGCAGATTACATGTATGTTGGTAGAATGCTATACAGATCCTGTTTAGCATTGTTAAGCTTTAACAGATCGTCCATAGTATTTTGTATAACTATTAAAGTTGTACATCATCTGTAAATAATGAAAGACAAGGAACCGTTAATGTTCAAGCCTGATCTGTTAATAGAATTTCTGTTCTGTTCTGTTTATCTAACAATTAATAGTGAAGTATTACATTTTAATTATCATTATTTATCCCCCCCAAAAGCAAAGGGGATATTAGATATGCCCTTCGTCCGTCCGTGCATCCGTGCGTCCGAAACAATTTTGTCCGGAGCATAACTCCAAAACTACTGGAGGGATTTTATTCAAACTTCATACACTGACAGAGCACATTGGTAGGTAGTGCAGTGTGCAAGTGCAATAACTCTACCTTGCCTTTTTTAGAGTTATTCCGCTTTATCAGATTTACTTTATAAATATTGTCCGGAGCATAACTCCAAAACTGCTAGAGGGATTTTATTCAAACTTCATACACTGACAGAACACATTGGTAGGTAGTGCAGTGTGCAAGTCCAATAATTCTACCTTGCCTATTTTTAGAGTTATTCCCCTTTATCAGAATTACTTGATAAATTTTGTCCGGACATAACTCCAAAACTACTTGAGGGATTTTATTCAAACTTCATACACTGACAGAGCACATTGGTAGGTAGTGCAGTGTGCAAGAACAATAACTCTACCTTGCCTATTTTTTAGAGTTATTCCCTTTTATCAGAATTACTTGATAAATTTTGTTCGGACATAACTCCAAAACTACTTGAGGGATTTTATTCAAACTTAATACACTGACAGAGCATATTGGTAGGTAGTGCAGTGTGCAAGAACAATAACTTTACCATGCCTATTTTTAGAGTTATTCCCCTTTATCAGAATTACTTGATAAATTTTGTCCGGACATAACTCCAAAACTACTTGAGGGATTTTATTCAAATTTCATACACTGACAGAGCACATTGGTAGGTAGTGCAGTGTGCAAGTGCAATAACTCTACCATGCCTATTTTTTAGAGTTATTCCTCTTTATCAGATTTACTTTTTACATTTTAAAAATCCCAGCATATACATGTATATCTTATTCTTTAATTCTTGAACTTATTTTCCCCACGCCAAAGGCGGAGGGGATATTAAAATGGTCTCTGTCTGTCCGTGCGTGCGTTCGTTCCAGTTTTGTCCGGAGCATAACTCCAAAAGAACTTGAGTGATTTTCTTCAGACTTCATATACTGAAGAGCACATTTGGAGGAGGTGCAATGTGTAAGAATAATCACTCTACCTTGCCTACTTTTAGAATTATTCCACTTTATCAGATTTAATTGAAAAACTTTGTCCAAAGCATAACTCCAAAAGTGCTTGAGCCATTTTCTTCAAACTTAATACACTGACATAACACATTGGTAGGAAGTGCAGTTTGCAAGAACAATAACTCTTCCTTGCCTATTTTTTGTGGGATTTTCTTCAAACATTATTACATTGAGTGTTTGAAAGTACAACCTTCAGGTAGCTTCTTCCCGGCAGGGGGATTAACCATGTGTGCCATGGCTCTTGTTTGCTATTGTTTTTGTCTAGATTTCTTAATACTAAAACTGTGAATTGTGTCATTGTAAATCACAAGAATCTATAAAGTTACGTGAATAAAATTCTAGACACACCTAGGCTAAATGTATAATGACAGGTATAGTTGTATCAGTGGAAATCTTACATGTGCATCTACCAAATATTTTTTTTTTTTTTCGTTTCAAGTGAATCACTCGGGTATAAGCAAGACAATACTCCAATTCCATTTGAACATTCCGTGGATTAGTCAATGATTGCATTATTATAATATCATGAAATGTGTCTAAAAGTAAAGCTTGATAACATCGAAATTAGAGAAAAGAACAGGAAAATGGGAAAAAAAGAATATAAAAGGGTTTACTTTAGTTTCCACAATAGATGAACTACAAGAAAAGTTGGAACATTGCAGTACAGCTAAACTTTGTTCGCTTGAACTTCCGTGGCTTAAATACTTAATACACCAGCTCCCTCGAACACGATCAACGGTTGCAGCATATTCTCTATATAATATCAAGGTTATTTTACCCCCGAAACCTCGAACTGCCATCTCAAACCTACAATCTGTGATAGTATGAATTTTATTGTCTCGAATAATTAGAAGAGTAAACAGCAGTTATAGTGCTGTTGTTGCTTGCAAAAAGGTACATGATTTCACACCTCGCCTACTAAAGGCTGGAAGATAATATATGTACTTTAATTGTTAACTGATGTGATATATATTATATACTCAAAGTTTGTTACCTCAGGTTACTTACACATCCTGAAATTTCAAAATTATGAAATTGCTGTATTATGAAATTTCATTTAAAAAATTGTGAAATCGTAAAATCATGGAATGTTGAAATCATGAAACTTCAGGTTAATATTGTGAAATCACGAAAATGTGAAATTTAAAAAAAAATGAGGGTGAAGTCGAACAATTTTGAATTGAAAATAGTGTAATATTGAAATCCAAATGTCACCTTGGATCCTTCCTCCATGTACATGAAAAACAAAATTTATCCCTCGAACTTAGCTGAAAATCAAAGCACTAAAGGCCCTGATATGTCGGCTGTCTTAGGAAGGATTTCAGTTTTTAAACAACGATCAACCTGCAAGTGTTAATTACTCCTTCATTTAACACTTTTAATACTAGCAGTGCTAAAACATTACACTTTTTTGTGCAGGACATAATGAAATCAAAGCACTTGAACATTGAAGTTATTTGACTTATGGGGGTATATAAGTAGCACATACAGATAAGTAGAATAAATGAAAAATGTGTGTTAATAGGAACCAAACAGAAAACAAAGAAAAAATACGTTTCGGAAATTGAAAGTACAAACACTGAAAATCAGTCTTAAAAATAAAAGGTTTTTATGTTGGATAAGCACCTGAATCGGAAAATGAATAAGAAAAAGAATTACTGATTTTATTTCATTTGAAATGAAATAATTGTTTTACACTTTATATGTACTGATCTCATTTGATGTACCATGTGGGGAAGAGGTATGAAAACCTTTTAATATCCTGAAAAAAAGAGCAGCAAAAAATATTCTAGAACAAAGAGAAAATGGCGGCAAAAAGTATTCTAAAAAAGAGGTAAGAACACCTTCCAAGGAATTATTTTCTAAACTTAGATGTAAGTATCAGTTATGATAGACAAGTGTATTATTAATAATGCTGCAGAATACTTCAAAGATTATGAACTGAAGTCCATCACCAACGATACTGTTAAGACAAAAATAAAAACAAATAACAAGAAAAGGTTATTTTTTTTATCACAGTATAGATGTTTGGAACAAGATACCTATTAGCATACAGTCAGATAAGTTCTTGAAATTTATATCAGTGCCACTTGATGACATAATCTGGTGACATACGTTTAAGCCATTGTGATCAGGTTTTCAGATTTGACCAAGAGATCGTCAAGAAACCGTTCTGATCTAAACTAAATAATGATTTGGTCATAAACGTAGTGTTCAGAATATATATAAAATGGTTTGCTTTTGATTCAAGCCCTAAGCTTAATTTTTAAAACTTTCATGACTTAGTAAGGGATCATCATAGGACTCGTAGAGATTTGTTAAAATGAGGACACTAGTGTTTACAAACTAAATGCTGTTAATGGCCAAAATGCACCGATATATTTGCTCAGATGAGCTAAAGAAATGGAAAAGTGCTGACTAAAATTCAAGGATTTCCCTCAAATCTGTTGTTTTGCTATTTAAACCCCAACAGCACTAGTTAACTATAAAAATTAGTAGTGTACAGATATGCCAGTACTAAGTCCCTAACCACCTGAAGAAATTGTCAACTTCTAATGATTAATAGTTGAGACTTGTATGGATTTTTCTGAAGCCATAAAAACAAAAGACATAGGCTACTAATTCTTGCAATGACTTTATTACACCAAAACACACTGTATTACAATAATCATAATAAACAAAATGACATTTTAAATTTTTAATAACAGTTCATTTAAAAATTCAAATTCAACATTACAATCCCTGCCATAATACAATTTCTGAATGCTAGAGACATTAGTAAATTGCTAATGAGGTTTTTTAAGCACATGAAAAACAATTAGGCTTAATACAACAGAGTTACGTGATTTTCAAACACAATGCATACTTTAAACAGAGCTGCAAAAATGTTGCATTACATGTCTTTACACTAAGTACAATTCAAAAATGATTCATTGGAATACAAGACATAATCCGAAAGTCTAGTAAAAGGAATATAAACTGTCAACCTTCAGTCAAAGGCCACTTCAGTTTAACAATTCATCTTAACTACCAATACCTATGAATATAGACCAACTGTTATACACTGATTCCTCTTCTAGACATTATATTTCAACATTTTTCCTCTGAAACAAAGCAACTGAATACATAAATTCCCCACTAGGAAGTGTAGAAACATTTCAAGTGAATTATATGAAGATAAGCACTACAAACATACAACTTCAATATTCCAAACATGTTTTCATGCATACTTACATACAATTAAACAATCATGTATCCTAAACTTATAGTCATCGTGTTACAATGCATTATTAGTATTACACATTAAGAATCTTTCCAAATGTAAATTTATACATAAAAGCCACTACATTTACATTTATTGGTTTACAAAACCCATTAACATTTTTTTTAGCAGAATATGAGAAAAAGTGTATTAAATGACAGGAGTGATGTATAGTATTCACATTTTTCAGTTTTTATTTGACATAATAATTTTTTTTTTTTGACCTTCCAATGGACACCTTTACAAAACATTTCTATAAAGCAAAAGATAAAAAAAGGTGTGGCCTAAATATTCACATCACTGCCATTGTAAGGACTCTAAAGGTAGCCTTTAAAGAAATGTGCACAGTAATGGAATTCTTTGTAATTTTATAGTAGTCTACAAATTGCCATTCAGGTGATTAGTAACCAATTGTCAGCTCTAACTTATGAATTATGTCTTCTATCAACTGTAGAATTAGGACATTAAAAAGGTAAGATAAACACATGCTACAAGAAGTTAGTAACAAAGCACACAAATTTAAAGTTTTAGCTGGGCATTCCACTGCTCCATGTTACATCCATGTTCACAAAATACCTTACAACAAACAATACATTTGGTACGTTCCGTTTGTGTGTTTTGTGTCTGAGTCTACAATGTTTCACTTTGTTTTGCGATTTTTCAAGGGTATGGACAAGTTACACATGAACAGAGCAAGAGCAAGCCCAATATCAAGGCTTCCTCTAAGCTTCAGTCCAACAAAATAACTGAAGCACTTACAGAATTAGTTTGAGAAAATCTACATATATATTACATGACTCTTCCTGATTACTAGTATGAATCTGTGATGAAAAAATAAACGGCATTCAATTTTTCTTCTTTTTCTAGTCCAGTCTATTAACAATGGTAAAGCTGTGCCTCATATTATGAAATTAAAGCCACATGATTCTCCAGTGAAGTTTAAAGTATAAAGAATATGTTTTCATCAGCATGTTAAGTACTTATACTGAACTTTAACAGATCAATGGAATAATTTCCCATTGACATACAGATACAGAGCCTTTGAATGCCTTGTCTGTTAACACCACTTCTGTGACCAAATGAATAAGAAACTAAATCTAAGAGGCTATTTCTGTCTATGTTGCAGTATAACTAAATGTTTTGTGTAATGAAAGTGCTCAGTATTTCCTATGCTGTGCTACACAATTCCCTAACACTAACAGCTGTTGCACCATCACATACTATTTAATTCAATCAGTACAATGGCTACATTGATCACCCTCCAGTCCAGAAACATGGGTGACGAAATATCATCCTTATTTCTTTCCCTTATTTATAAACACAGGCAATCCATACACAACTGGTGCGAGGCCATTGATGTATTTTAGTTTACAGATAGCTCGAGATTGCTGCACCAAGTTAGTCAAGTACGTTCCGTCAGTGGAAGCCATCCATTTCTTTATCACCTCCTCAGTAAATTTGTCTATATCCTTGTCTGTCACATCCCACAAGTTGGCCACCATGCTTGGACTGGAAGTTGTAACAAAAAAGGATTATTTTATCAATTTGTCTTAATGTCTTACAAAGCATCATTTGTTAAATATTCATGTAACCAACTGAATTTTGGTGGAGAAGGAATTTTTCTATTCATCTCTTTGGCCTACTCTCCACCTACAGTCTATACTGTTTAGGTTGAAGGGCTGAGCCCGAAACAAGTTTATTCTAACCCTGATTGTGAACTGTTAGCTGAAACATGTTTAAAAGGACTAAGATACTGTCCTTTTCATTCCAAATAAGAATGAATGAATTCTAGAACTTATAAATAATAGACATTTTGTATCAAGTCATGTTGCATTTTTGTCGAGTGAGTACAATAAGAGATCCTCATTTTAAAGTCTGCTACTAAAGTTCCTGCATTCCACAATAGCTAAGATTCACACACTACTCGTGATAAATGCTTTGTGAATAAACACCCAGGGTAAATGTATTTTAAGAAAGAAGTACTGAACAGTATGAATCAACAAATATTCGTTTTATCAATATTTCAAAGAATCCAATCATTCAGCGAATAATAAAGTTACATGTCTGTGACTTACCACCCAGCCAGGAAGTAGCTTATCATCATTCCAGAGGGTTCAAACTGACCCTTCACCAGCAGCCTACCACTACTACATCCCATCAACATAGTCACTGCTCGAGCTGTCAACTTCTCAATGTCATCACTGGCAAATATACGACCCCCACTTCCATGGCCACAGTAACTGAAACAGTATCAACTGCATTATAAACACTTTATAATAACAAAAACAACAAAAAAAGTCTGTGAACATGCTACATCTAAGAGTGAACATGATATCAACATGTGAACACAATATGTCTAAGTGTGAACATAATACGTCTATATGTGAACACAATATGTCTAAGTGTGAACATGGTACATCTAAATGTGAACATAGTATGTGTGAATGTGAACAGTAACAGATAAGAGACAACAACATCTTAAGTTATGTTTCCATTTTACTGACTCAATACTTAATAAAAATCAGAATTTAGAAATTAAGGTCGAATTACAAGGACAGGATCAAACCAACGACACCTCCAATGATGAATCTGACAATCTATCCCAAATAGTATAGTAGCTCCTATAACTATTAATTTTGAGACTACATGCATTTACTTATTCATTATAAATCCACTTGGAAACAATTCTTTGCAACTTATAAAAATCTCGCTCAATGACTGCTTCCTGGTTCAAACCAGTACTTGCAACCTTACTGTGGAATGTAGAAAGTCACTGGAGACATTCATTTCTGGTGGGAATCAAACCAGTGACCCCAGACTGTAATTCCTATGCTCCACCCTGCGCCCACTGCTCCTACATAACTATTACATTAATCTTACATCAGTGAAACTTGTAAAGTTACTTCTGAAACTTACATGAAGAAGTCCTTGTTTGTGAGAGCACCTATAAACTGTTCACTTGTAGGACGACACCCTATCACACCTGTCCAATGTTTCTCACTAAAACAAAAATTATTCATTACTTCATAATCATCAACTATGCCAAAAACTGAAGTTTCAAAAGACTTTCTTAAAGTTTTTGGTCAAAACAATAGCTTGGCCATGAATAGCTGAAAACTGACACAAGCAGAAGCGTGGAGATTTCTCCCACTGTTACATGCCAGAAACATACTGCTTGGACAGTGCCGTGTAAGATAATCTATCTTAATCCTGTGGTTCTTCAATAATGGTGTTAAAGATTTTATGTGGCTGCTTGTGTGTGCTTTTTACTGAATAAACTACTGAACATTACATTCAAGGTTCAATATTCTTAGCACTTGAAAATACCCTACAGGGTTTGAAAAAACAACAACAAAAAACTAAGATTCAGAGATGAAACAAAATGTTAAAGATTTTTTAGAATGATAAACCAGAAAGGAACATCATGTTTTATGCCAACTCCATTTGTTAGGTCATAAAAAAACAAAAACAGAATGTAGAGTTCAAACCTTTCAAACCAGTCCTTAAAAAACTCCTGTGTTCTTGGAAGGTTAGAGTCAGGGTTTAGTATGTAGAATGTATTTTTTGGATTAACTCCCTTGATAAAGACAGAGTTCTCTTGTGCATGGTGGTCTGCAAGCTGGATCACTAGGTGTGACAGACAGGGCATACGGGAAACTGATCTGTCAGACAAGATCGGTATACTCTCCCAGGGCAAATGCTGAATGGTCTGAAAGGAAGGGGGGAAAAAATTAAAATATTTACAAAGTTATTCTTGTGGGTTTAAAACACAGATGTATCTTAATCTTGCTTGAAGAATCTTTTTTGTTTTTCATTTTAACATTAAATGTAGACTTCATTTTCAGAAGCAGTGAAGAATGTATTTCTTAGAATAAAACACGTAAAGAAATTACCAGAAATCAATTACATATTACATGTACAATGTTTCCTTTTCCTATATAAAGTGACCATGTATTATATATATTTTTTTTCAAATACTGTCATTTAGATAATAAAAAATAATATGGTGTTATATGACCAACAGTGAAACTGTTCTGTGATCAGCTGTCACTGACGGTCAACTGTACCTTATCTAGTATAAGCACTGTGTGTTGTTTATCACTTCTGCTAACAGCAAGGCCAGAATACTTCTTGAGAACAGAGATTATACTGTCACCATGGATATTTGTTCCAACAATGTCAGACACACACTGTCCTAGCTCCTTCTCTGATAAAACTTTGCAAGCCAGCAGCAGCAACTGAAAATTAATTATCTTTTAATTATTTCAATTCTGGCTTTTTCCATCTGGTCATAGCTTTACAACTGAACTTTAATTAAGCCGTATGATACTTAAATCCAAGCATTACTGCTGTTCTGTTTATAGTCTATATGTTATTACATATCCTGTCATATCACATTCAATCTGTATGTCTACTTGCTTACCTGTGCTTGATCTTGGAATTTTTCTCTTCCTCAAAATTTCTCTCAAGCTGTGTCTGTAACTACTATGTTCAGTCCATATAGGGAGTGATTTGTACTGATTTCACACATCACTCACTGGATAACGGCTTGATGTTTGAACACTAAACAGACCCCTAAGCTGGTAATTACTCAATGTGGCAAGTACTGGATTAATTTCTTATATTTGATAAAGTACATGTATCAACATGCATTGCATATTACTTCTTTTGAAAAGCTCTGCCACTAATCAACTGAAATCTGATCTGGCATACCTCAATATCAACCATTTTTATGTTATCTTTCTGCACTATTTTGCTGATTTCTTTACAAACAAGGTCTAGGACTTTATTGGGGCACTGCCCCGGTAACACAGCACATCTCCAATGAGCCAACCAATGTTTCTCCATCCTGTCTACCACATTCTGTGAAATAAAATGTATACACTGTATCAGTCTGATATAGGAAATCTTACTTAACAGGTTCTCCTTATTACACTTGTGTCTCTGCACAATTTCTTTTGCTGAAGGGGTCATGTTTATGCTTCACTGAATGGCATAAACCGCATGCTCTGAGACTTAGGGTCTATATTTCATATTCAAAATACAAGAATGACTGTATTTTCCAACAAATGACTCTTGTCTGACTGTCACCTGCAAATTATTTTTGGGAACTTTTCTAGAATTTCTTGAAATCTGATATACTTGGAAGTACTGCCTTAAGTTACCTTTTTAATCTGATGTGTCTGGTAAATGCAGCTGAAGCAAGACGCATTGTTACTAGAGTGGTCAGACCAATGCTCAGCATAAAATCAAAGGAATTTCTTTGAAGAGACTAAACAAATTACTCATTTCATGTTATGAACTAATTATATTCAAGAGTAAACTTTGCTAAAACCTTACGAAGTTTCCCGATGTGAAACAACCGTGACATAAACAACAGGGCAGGCTATAAATAGACCAAGTAAAACATGTGCGGTTTGCACAAAATTGTACCAATGCTCTGCGTACCACAGATGACCTGATCGGCGACCTTTCAAAAAGAAATCTTTTGTAATTATGCAAAATACCTTTCTTGGACACAAAATGAATAAAGTATTAAATAGATTGTTTCTATTCACTGCGTATCAAACAGCGGAAGTACATGATCTTGCGTAGAAAACAATGTGTTTTGTCTGTTTTATCCAATGGGATCCCCTTCAGTCTGCTATGCTTAACGCACGTGATGATACTGGAAGTTCAGAGAACCGTGAAAAGATAGACGAAATGACACTTAACTCAAATTAAAGAAGTGTTTTAAATCACTTTTAAGAAAAAATATCAATTCCGTGAAAAAATAGATTTACGCCGAGCATTGGTATACGCCGAGCGTTGGTCCAAGCACTCTATGGATGTACAAGAGTGGTTATATTTACCATGAACTAATTTTTTCAAGAAGTAGCTCTAGTCTGTACTGTTAAATAATATAAAGATTTGAGCTCGAAAATATGGTAGTCGATTATTCCAATTGGTGACAGACTTTACTATTTTTTAGTACTACATCTTTTTTCATGGAAAAGGTACACAATAGGCTAAAGATTATCTTTCTAGTTTATTGTTGTTTAGTTCTATCAGGATTCCTTAGATAGCATTTCAAGCGTAGCTATTTTTACCTCCATGTCATTATCCAGTTTTCTCCGTGTATTCCACCATTCTGCAGTAGATGTTATACCAGAAGTCTCTGCATTGCGCTCCAGAATTAAACTAAAATCCTTCAAAATGTGACAACCCTGTAATTCAACCAGTAAACATTTTATCTCAATATGGTTTGCATAAGAAACTATAAATATGCACAAAAATGAGTAAAACATTTTCCAAGTACACTGAGTGTTTTACTAGACAAAGTCTATACTTGCTAACAATTTTTTGTTTATAGTAAATACTCAAATATTTCTGAAAATAAATCCCTAATAAACATTTCACTCCCTTAGCTTGACACCTGCTTAAATATTTTCTAAATGCTGACCATAGCTTGTGACACATAAATAAAGATTGTAATTTAACCCTTACACATGAGACCACCAAATACTGTGTTTTGATGTAATAAATTTATATTTAAAGTCATAAATCATCAGGCTCTAACCTTCTACAGATATCAACTGTATATTACTCTAAAGATGTCAACAGCATATTTCTCTAAAGATATCAACTGTATGTTTCTCTACAGATGTCAACTATATGTTACTCTACAGATGTCAACTATATGTTACTCTACAGATGTCAACTATATGTTACTCTTCAGAGGTGAACAGTACGTCACTCTACAGATGTGAACAGTACGTCACTTTACAGATGTGAACAGTAAGGCACTCTACAGATGTGAACAGTACGTCACTCTACAGATGTGAATAGTACGTCACTCTACAGATGTGAACAGTAAGACACTCTACAGATGTGAACAGTACATCACTCTACAGATGTCATCTGTCTGTATCTTACCTGAGGAGAAGAGAAGCCAGGCAGTTTTATCACTACTGGGTCTTTGTCCTTCACAAATCTGGTTAGTATCATCTGTTTCCATGGCAACCCAACACTTACCACTGACAATTGCACAACACACCAATCTGTGAAGGGTGACAATACAGTAAATGTTTCAAACAGTTGAAGATACACTGCCTTTTTTTAAAAGAAATATCTGTCTTGGACTTCAGTTTCAGTATGTCTGGTTCTCTATAATTCAACATCTGTCAACAGCATTTCAGTTTTACAGACTGTTTACTAGTACCTGAACAAGATCCCCTATACTCCCCTGAAACTATCTTCTCCCAGTAAGAGCTAGACAGACAATTCATGAATGCATTTAGTGAAGAAAAATGTCATAAACACTACTATGAGAGACTGAGGTAAAATCAAAGCCTATCAAAACAATAGCAACACAGTTTGCCAACAACTGCCAATATATATGGGGATTCAGTATCCTCAACAGAATTCTTCTGACAGATGTAAAACAATATTTGTGCTGAAAACTGTTAGGTTACAAGTTTGGAGACCATTTTTTTGTTCTATTTACATCATTATATATGACTAAACTTTCTTTCATACTGAAGATTTTTTTTTTACATTTATTTACCATGTAACACTTTAGCTGATCATACCTTCTGGGATAGTCCTGAGCATTTCTGTTAGCTTGAGATCATCTTTACAGAACATAATACTAGTTGGTACGTTGGTTGTTCTACCAGCTGCTGAGCTGTGTTCTTTGGCTTCTCTCCTGATGACAAAGACAATTATCTTTAACAAAACAGGAGACAAAGAAAACAAGATGTACTAATGCTGCTGTTTCCAAGTCCAATGAATTTTGTTTAACATAAAAAGCAGACCTGCACTGATTTCAAGACATTTGCTTAATGTTGCTATAAAATCTGTACATTCTCATAACGTTTAATGCTTTAAAGATAAGGAAATAACAGTGAATTATCTATTTTGTAAAATGTCTATATTGTTTTTTAAAATTTTTCTTGCAGGAGTTACTTGGAACAGAATGGCCTATCTCCAATGCAATTAAAAGAAGTTAAATATTACAAGTATTTTCTTTAGTATTTCTTCAAGTCCAACACCATTCTTACAATCAACAACTGTGTTAATGGTTGATAATTCAAACAACCACAGATTTAAGTAATATTTTGAGGAACAATATTTGGATTCACATACCTTGCCTTCTTTGCTACATTCAACATAACTTGATGTCTGAATGTTACAGCCATGGCATCACTGAGTAAAAATGCTGCCCTCCTTGGTTCAGTGTCCAGGTAGTGTTGAGCCAATATATGACAGACATCTGTGTGTTGAGGGTTAGGTGGGAACAAGCATAGCCTCTCATACAGGGAATGCAGGGTTGGGATTATGTCTGCACCACATGGAGATCCCCCACCTGCCACAATACAGTAATAAATCTGATTTAACATTTCATGTAAATCTATCTTCTCTGTAGGTCTATCATTCTGTAAAATTGGTCAACTGGCTGGTAAATTTCTGTCTGGGTCTTAAAACTTTGCATCTTAAAACAAAATGTAATTACCTAACTATTCAGACAAGAAAACTTCAAGTGTTATAAATAAATCATTCATCAACATGTTGATTGGTATGATCATTTTATTGATATACAATGCTCAATATAATGAGCACTGCTTGGGGGGCGGGGGAGTCCTGTGCAGGGGGGTAGGAAGTACCCTACCCATTCATAAAGTCAAAGAAATTAAACAAGTTTGGTGGTGGTGAAAAAAAAAGAAAAGCAAAAATAAATAAAAAATGAAAAAATGGGGATGGTGTGTGTTCGTGGTCTTGCTCTGTGTCAGGTGGTTTTAAAAAAAAAGATTTTTAAAGTTTTTTCCTATATACATGTATGTAAAATCAAGTGACTTCCCCAGGGTGGGGTCAATACTGACCCTGGGGTCATGATTTGAAACAACTTGGTAGAGGTCCACTAGAAAATGCTTCCCACTAAATATATAAACTCTATCCTTATGGTTTATGCATAATTAGCTACATTAGAGTTTTTGCATGACGCTGAAGACGACGACTACAATCAAGTGATCACAGTAGCTTGACCTTTTTCTTCAAAAACTAATGTGCTAAAAACTTGGCATTACCCACTGTCAACTTTTTCAGAACAAGGCAAGAATAATCTCATAGCCTGGTTTGTGGATTTATGGTTTAAAAAAAAATAATCAAAAATGCTTTTAGCCAAATCTGGTTGAGTAAATCTTATGTTTAGCTAAATATGCTGCAAAGAAAAATTACAAAACTTATAAACAGTAAATTTCTTTGTTGCTGGAAATTAGAACTCAGTAAAACTGAAAAAAATGTCAGCTCTTGTAATCATTAACACTCCATTATTTGTGAGTTTTTAAACCTTAACTTTACAAGCAGTACTTCTCCTAAAACTACAACCATATCAGAAATATTATATCCAGTAAACAACATTATACCTGTTAGGGGCATTTCGATACATGAAACACCAGGTGAGTTCTCTGGGTCAAGAATATCAACCATGTCATTCAGGCTTGTTAAGCGGCCACTACGCATCTGCTCAACGGTTCTGCTTGTATTGTGTCCATCCTCACCACTTGAATTGCCCTCAATAACTTGATCTGTTATACTGTTGTCATCTGCCTTAGTTTTAGAACAACCCACTTTTTTGGTTTTTGATTTTGCAGCAGTTTTTCCTCTCATAATTTCTATAGGTTCTAAAATGTCATCTATTGTTGAGTCTATGATTTGACTAGTATGTGACCAGTCTTTAGATATCATTGGTTCTTTTAGTTCTAATGTTGAGTTTTCTTTGCTTCCATCCAGTTCAAAAGAATCCTGATCACTTTCATTATCAAACAATATTTCCTCTATTGAAATTTCTCTGTCAGAATCCCCGGAGCTGTCACAATTTTTTCTTACTAATTCAGTATCTTTGGTTTCTTTTTTTGTTTGACCTCTTCTAGTGGTCCTTCTTGCTTTTGGTGCTTTATTATTTTCCTTATCATTAAAATCATCATCATCATCATCAACATCATCAATCATTTTATTCTTTTCTGCATTAATTTTTGCTTTTCTTGTGACATTTGCTTTCTTTCCCCTCTGAGAAACTTTTGCCTTTCCATTTCCTTTTCCAGGCTTTTTATCATTATCAACAAGTGGTGAAGCTTCCATTTCAAAATCAAAAACATCACCCTTGAACTGATCATGATGCCCATTCACAATATCACGTTTATCATTATTGTCATTGGTTTTCTTCTCCAGTAAAACTTTGTCTGTTTTCTTTTCCGTATCAACATCAAAAGATTCATCACTTCTATTTGAATCACTTTTCCCTACTTTCTTTGCTTGACCAAGAGCTGACCTTTTTCCCATTGTCTTAAGAATTTTGGACTTTCCTTTGGAGTTTTTGTGTTCAGCATTTTCATCAGTATGGTCTTCACTGTCATTTGCAAATGATACAACACTGCTTTTTCTTTTTGGTACTTGTTTCCTTGGCTTATTTTCAAGGTCATCCACATCTTGGTTTTCAATGTCTTCACTGGTATAAGACTGGAAGTCCAGTTTACATGCAACTTTATTGTCATCTACTGGATCCTCTGCTATAACAAATGCTGGCTTTTTACAGACTGGATTCCTTGGCTCAGTCCTGCTTTTAGCCTTTGTCTTGGAAGTTTTGGAAGACTTTAGAAGAACCTTTGGTGTTACGGGCTTTGGATCTGGGAAAACAATCATGTCATCTTCTTCATCACTGGCCATTAGTTTCTCTAGAACACCCATTCTGTTTGTTGATGGGGTTGCCAGATTTCTGGACTTTCTGACACTAAAAGCTAGTTTTGGTGTATTACAATTGGCTGATTTCAAAGGTGTTTTAGTATCTTCAGCAAACCTTGCAAGTTTCTTCCGAACTTTCTTCACACTAGTTCCTGTCACAGTCATAGTCTCCGTGACATTTTCAAGTGATTTTTTTCTATTTGGTTTCAAAGACAGTCTTTCGATTTTCTTAGATGTTTCCACCACTGATTGATCAAATGACAGACTAACTCTACTTCCTGTTTGGGACTGGTCTACATTTGTCACAGCTTCACTCTTAGTTCCATGCAGAGAAAGCATGTAACCAGAGGCATCACAGAGTGCCAGTCTTGTCAGAAGAATATTACTGTGGACAACATTTCTGAAACTTCCAGCCTGTTCAAGTTCTTGGAAAGTTTTCCATATCTGGTGAATTTTCTGAAAATCTCTTTGGTGCAGGTATGATTCTGCCTGTATACAACTTGCTTCTAAATATGAATACAGCATCTGAGGGTCTTCCAAATAATTCTTGATCTCTCCTGCATCGAACCTTTTGCTGACACTTTTGTCCCTGCTAGTAAGGCCTTTGAATTTTGACTGCACGTCTGACAGAAGATCATCTGCAATGCTTCTCATATCAGTTTGAGCTAGAAAGTCCGAGAACACTATACCTGCTTTCATGCATAGTCTATGGCGAACCATATCAAAGCACTGGCCATTCTTTACTACCATACATGTACAATCTGGAACTTTCATTTTCCTCAGTTTATTTTTTTTCTCACTGTTCAACTCTTTTTTTACATAAACTCTTTCTGGGGTTTTCTCAGTATTGTCTGAATTAATTTTCATTGAAAAGGTTTCAGACTCAGTTTGGAAACCAAAGTTTTCACTTTCAGTTGAAAAAGAGTTAGGTGAAATTTTCTCAGATGACCAGTTATCTGATTTACTTCCCTTTCTGGACTGGTTCAGTTTATTGTTTTTAGACTGGTTTTCAGTACTAAGGATGTAGTTAATTGATTCTGCAGTGAGTAAGGCTTTTTCACTTTCCGCTTCCATAGACTGGACACCAAGTGTTTCCATTAAGAACTCACATGACCTATATAAAATAAGACAATTTTTGGTATCTTTGCAACTTTGATAATTCATCTTAGCTTCAATTCCTTAGCTTCAATTCCATTTACTTCAATATTTTCAAAGCAAAAATAAATTAACAATCCCTAAAAAGTTGCGTTATTAATATGTGTATACTTATCGATACGCTGTCAAACTCTTTTCTGATTTAATTTTAATAAGCAAACAAAAGACAATTTTTTTCTTTCTAGAAAATGTATCTAATATATTAAGAAACAAGTTGAATCATAATAATAAATTGTGAAGTAAATGTAAAATGCTTATATCTGCATCCTTTACCATGGCTTTAACCTTATTAAATAAAAGTATGAAAGCTTTCAGACATAAACACAATATTTTTTCGGTGGCAGTTGTACTTACCATCTTGGAAGACCTTGACCTTGTGATATGTTCAGGCCAGCTTTGAGGTAGCAAAGAGCTTCTCGAGGTAGACCAACAAATCGACATAATTGACACAGGTGCAGCATTGAGGACAACACTTCATTCAATATCATCCACTTATCTGAAACAGGAATTTTCAAAACTCAGATTTCATTCACAAGAATACTGATACTGTTATAAACTGAGCTAACTCATTAAGAAATAGAAAACTGTTCCCTTTAAATAATTTATAATGCCCCCAAAGTGGTGCTTTGACCTTTGAGTTGAGGACCAGATGAAGATTAATTGTAGATCCTTCATAAGAAGTGGTTATTTCTTACAATTTAACTTCAAGGTCATTTAGGGGTCAAGGTAAAAGAAAATAACATGAATTTGAAAGATTTCTCCCAAATGGTTGTTGTGTGCAAACATTAGCTAAATGTATAAAGTAATAAAGCAGTTTTGGCCAATTCAGTATTTTTGACAATTGGACCTTTAAGGTCAAGCTCATTCAGGGGTCAAGATCATACAACTAAATATGTCAGTGGCAAAGTCTTGTCCAAAGGGGTGCTGTATTCAAGTATGAAGTAAATTCATTTACTAATAAGGAAGTTATGGGCAATGTTTAACTTTTTTGACAATTGGACGTTTGACATCAGTCATTCTGACGTCAAGGTCAAACAAATATATGTCAATGGGAAGGTCTTGTCTAAAAGGGTGTTGTGTCAAGGTATTCAGTAAATCCATTCACTTATAAGGAAGCAATGATAAAGTTTTTCAACGGAATAAAAGACAGACAGTTCAAAAACTATAATTAAGCCCTCCTTCCTTTTAAGAGAAAGGTGATCTGGACTAAAAAGATCAAATATATCCCTTTTGGAAGCATAACTACAAATAAAACTACATTAGAAAAGTATCAATTGCAAGATAAATTACTACTGTATTTTTACCTGCATTTTGTTCCAATGCTTTACTTCCAGTGAGGTAGTTTATGACAGTCAGATGGCACTGCACTGCTTCAAATGCTAGAGACAACAAGTACTGATTGGCTGATCTGATCATGTGACCAGTGTCTGGTAGGCACATTGCTTTGGACAGCAGACGCTTAGCTGTACCCTGGGTGAGGTAGACTTTCTGTGTTTTACCGAGAAGTTCATTACTGTCTAACACTGACTGTAAAATCTCCAGTCCTTTATCCCTCTGTTAAACAGAAGACTTACAGGTAACTTTACAGATTATGTGCAAAAGAAGGAGAAAATATTTATATTAAAAAAAAATGTAAACAAACATACCAAATCACTTGCTAGTGCAGTGATATGCAATATACATAGATAATTAATACTTATAATTCAGTCATTTCAGAGACACTGTGATGAAGCAGATAACTTTTGCCATTCTGTGAACCATCAAATGAATTTAAACAGTATATGGCATATGCACAAACTGATATATAATCACTGGCATCTTGGTCCATATCACTGTTCTTAAGTACAGCTCTTAAACATTTCTAGCAAGTTAAACAAACTCACCTTTCCCGTAAGCATGTAAAGTTCTGAGAGAATAAGTGACATGCTAAGTGGAATGGTTTGTGCTTTGTTATCTCCCTTGCCATCAACTACTGACTCTGCCTCTGTGTATCTACCAAGCAGCATCAGAGCTCGTGATAACAGCACAGAGAGATCCAAAGCTCGTTTCGAGTCCTTCAAATTCAACAACTGGTCCTTGGCAACCTCCAGTGCTCTTAAAGCAAGCTGTGGCTGAAAGTAAACACGATACGGGTGAAATATACTAAGCTTCTTGTATTTATATTGTATCTGACAGGCAGTATTTGCCCAAGAACTGTACAGCACTACACAGCCTTTTTTTTCTTTTATGAGTGTTTGGAAAAATGAGTGATATTAAACTTCAGGTGTTTGCATTATAGATACTCTTAGAGTACTATTTTGTACCACGGTTTAAATCAAATGCTCTCACAAATGTTAGAGAGAATCACCAAGGATATTTTTGTAGAAGATAAATAAAGCATTCTGCAGAACTGTCTTTTAGAGTATCCATTTCATTCCTTTTTTAACTATATCTGTACACAAGCATGCAAGTTCTAGACCTAAACATTTCTGAGACAAAGCCACTTCTCTTCAACAAATTATGCACTGTTATGAGAAAATAGAGAATCTCAACTCCAACTTTTTTTCAACAGGAAATTTGCAAACCTGAAAAAGTGTTTACCTGCTTCATAGCAATAAGCCTTGTCCCACATTGAATCAAACTATCTATATGATGATCCAATCCAAACATTGTTTCTCCCAATTCTGTGATGTCAGATTTCTTTGTTTCAGTCTGTCCACCATCAGCAACATCACAAGACCTGTTACCTGATTTCTGATTGGTTCCCAGACTTTTCTCCCATAATTCAATAGCCCTAACAAGGAATGGCAGATTTTCTTGCTCCTGTTGAAGGGTAAACCTGGAATTCTCTGAAATATCTGTTTTCCCACAGTACTCCAAATCTCCTTTCTCATTCTTCATGTACTGAAAATGTTAAACATTCTGAAATGTTTCTTATTATCCTTGAGGCAGTGTTATTAAGAACAAGTCTTCAAAAACAATAAAGCAATGTCAGGAAATTCATTTTACATGTCATCAAAATAACTTTAAATCTTTTTTATTCCTCGCCATAGTCTCACACCATTAAACACTTTTTCTTAGAGACTTTGAAGCAGTAGGATCAGTAGTTCCACTAAGGGTCATCCCAATAAAATATATCCCACCTCCTGACAAAGGTTAAATCAAGGAATTCTGTTGGTGCTTTTTATTTGTGGAGGGTTGAGGGAGGTGTGGGGTGGTTAGCGTGGGGGAGTTATTTTCAATATAAATGAAACTAAAATCTACTTTCTGATTATTATATTACATCGACTTTTATGTATTATCAGGTACACAACCAATCAAATTCAGTGTTAATGATTTACATTACCTCTATAGCCTCTTCATGCAGGAGAACATATTTAGTGTAACAAGCCACAGCTAATGAACTCTCCCAGTCAACAAGGTTTTTGTCCAGAACAATAATGGCTTTATTCAACATCTCACTAGCTGACCTGAAATAAAGCAATGTTTTAATCCAAAGACTAAATTTCATTTGAAAATGACAACAGTACGAAATTAACCTGACCCAGTCTAGGCACTTAAATCTTTCATACTTGCTATAGATTTTTAGTTTACAAGTATTTTGATTGTAAACTAAAACAGTCATTAAAATGTTACAAAGGCTATCTTCTAACATTAATTTTACTGAAAAACATGTCTGAATCAGTAAAACCTATTCATAATTATATGAAAGTACTATAACTCATATCAAAGAAACATTTATTTCTTTCTCATGCCTTGTAAGATCGATCTTTCCATCAATATTTCTGCTTCAGAAAATATCTATCACTTATTACAGTGAACAGTCTACAAAAGCTTCAATAAAATTCAAAATGGGACTGTGTCTAACAACCTTGGAGTGGGGTTCAAAGGAAAACAAATCTCATCAACATGATAATCTACATACAATGACACAGAGCTCTTCAAAGACTTAGTTCTTTCCAATTACTATCATAATCAACCCCAAGAAGTCAGTATTCATGTATCTGATAACAAATATAGCAAGAAGCCTGTGTGGCTAACTGATGTGGTCTTACATGTTATCTGGGTTGTATCCTGTCACGCACAAAGTTGCCGCAAGGGCTACCATTACTTCAGCTTTTTGTGCAGGTGTCTGTGGAGTGTCCAGTAGCTCATGCAATATGTGGTATTCTATTACATAGGACCTTCTGTAGGAATATATGAAGGTGAGCAAATATACATACATTTATAACAGACAAGTACATATTGTAACATGGTAAAACCAAAGTAATCCTGTTACGATCCATATATTTCCATGAAATGCTATTAATTACTGTTAGATAACTGATTAACTCCTACATATAGTATATCATAACTGGAGATTTTATGCCGTATCTATATTGTTAATATAAACTACAAATTTTCCTTACTGTAGTTTCACAACATAACTCTTATACAGAATTGTAATGGACAACTGAATTAATAATGTTTAGTTTCTAAAAATACAAAAAAAAAATCATTTTAAACACATTTCACAAAACATAAAACAGTTAGCACTTTTAATACCTTTCAGCAAAGCTCTTCAAGAGGCCTTTTAAATATAGCCTGGAGACTGCACAATAAAAGCAACCTAACTTTATCAAAGATACAATATCAAAACTACAAATAAAAACAACTTACTTTGAAAATAATTTCCATGCTTGGTACTCAGCAATCAGCAATTGCTTACTGGAAAGTCCCTTCACCTCTTTGCCAGCATGTTTCACAACAGTATTCAATGTCCTTGAAACAATCATGCAAATAATGTTTAAGATATTGCCACATAAGGTCCAAATACCTGGCATAAAGATGATTGTAACTGCTATTAATAACAGTCTGAATGGCCAAAATTTTATATTTATCTGGTTGAAAACAGAGGGTTTTCCAGGACACTTTTCTCTATTTTTTGTATTCATTTATCAATTAAAGATTTTTTGTTATTATCCAATTGCATAAAATCAAAAATAACCTATTAACTATAGATGTAGGACACCGATGTCGCCACATTACACTGAATTGTCACAAAAAATCCTGTACAATTACAGGTGCGTATACCGTCTAAAAAGCTATTTTTTGCTGAATCAGGGGAGCGTAACTGCCAATCTCCAATAAATCTAAGTCAAAATACCCAGGTGGGTAAGTTCACATGCTGAAAACTATTTTAAGAAACTTTCATTGCTCTAGGCATTATATGTATGGAGTTACAAGTCTAAAAATGCTATTTTTTGCTTAATCAGAGGGGCATAACTCTGCCAAACTCCAATAAATTTGCATCAAAATACCAAGGTGCGTATGTTCACATGCTGTCAACTATTCTTAGAAAGTTTCATGGCTCTAGCAAGTATAGGTTTGGAGTCATCCACGACACTAATCTAAAAATGCTATTTTTTGCTTAATCAGAGGCATAACTCTGCTGATCTCCAATAAATTTACATTTAAATACCCAGGTGCATAAGTTCACATGCTGACAACTATTCTTAGAAAGTTTCATGGCTCTAGCAAGAACACGCTTGGAGATACACATGACAAAAACTGGTCTACATATGGACAGCGTGACAGATGGACAAGGCCAAATCTATATGCCCCAACCCCCTCCCTAAAGTGGTGGAGGCATGAAAAGGACACTTTTGTATGTTCAAATTAACAATATTGTGAATATTTACTCCCTCTGTTATACTGTCCAACTAATAACAGAATCAGTCATCATTCAATCTAAATATATGGTGTAAGTCTTGCATTATACAATACAAGGGCGATCAGTGATCATATGTGTCGCCTGATCTTTTGTGACAGGCGGACAGATGGAGAAGTGATCCCTGTATGTCGCGCTACTTTGTAGCAGGAGACACAAAAATAACCAAAGAAAAATCAGCTTACATAGAATGGAAAATATCTTGGTGACTAGCAGCTGCTTTCTTCAGTTTAGTCCACAAGCCCATCACTTGTTTCAGACCCCCTTCTACAGTGACCAAGGCTTGATACACCACCTCTGTAGCTTCTTTCCACTTCTCCAGATGTACATAACAATTCATCAGCTTCTCAAACACTTTCAACACGTTTGGCTTTTAAAAATACACATATATTGTTTCATTTTCCAATATGAAACTGGTTAAGCATAAATTTTCAGCAAAAAATGTTACCAAAGCATGTCTTAAATTTCACAATTCATTAGGTCATAGTGTTTTCTGGTAAGTGGTTTCAAAAACATGAATAAGTTTTCTCCTATGTACAAATCTTTATCCTGTCATATGTTTATAATTCAAACAATCAATTTCCAAATTGGGAGTGTGAAGCTCAAACCCCTCAACCACTGCTCATCTCAAAATTTCCATTAAAGACAATGTTCCTATAAACCTAGATGTAAGTAACAGTAGTAGTTTTCATTAAAAATGCTTCTTGTAACCAGAGCAGGGTTCCCGCTGTCAATTGCCAATTGCGCCAAAATATTAATTATCGCCTATAAAATCTTCCATTGGCGAATTTTACTGGTGCCAACATAAAAGAAAGCATCCGACAACTAGTACGATTCAAAATCAATAAGCGGCCAACAAAACCTGCATAAGAGGCCCGGATGTTTAGTACAACCTACAAGGTCACGTGTGACTATAGTTTATTTATCAAACTTTATGACTTTTTGTAACGTGTTAAGATGAAGCACCTGACAATCGGTTAATTGGATTAATATGCCATCTTTAATCGTCCGAAAATCAGATAATTAAACATGTGTGGTCAGTTAGTGTTTGAGAGTAATATATAGATCTAGTCGAGAGATTCTTGAAAGGCTGTTTCCAACCCTCATCCCAACATAAATTGATTGGGTGAGACCAGGAATATATATTCATTACCTGCTGACACTTGATGAACTGTTTTACAGCCACTTTGTACAAAGAGATCATCACTTCATGGTTCTCAGAATGAGTGTGTGCCTGGGCCATCATGGAACATATGTAACCTACAATATAAAGTCTTCCTTATCTAATCATATGGGATAAGTCTGATATTCAACATTCAATATAAATAAAAATGACAATTTCAAGTCAAAGGATGATAACAAAAATGATTAATTAAAGAAGCAGGTTTTTCAAATTCAAACTGTACTCTTCAAATTCCAGCTGTACTCTTCAAATTTGATGTTTGGGTTTTACTGTGAGTAATTGGGAATAATAATGCTAATGCTCCATGACACAAGATTAAGAACAGATAGATATACATTACCCAAGTTATATCTGTGGGCATTTTCATTTTTGTTTGGCAACACAGATACATTATCTTCCAAATATTCTTGAAACTTCTCTGCCATGCTTACACAGTGTGTGCATAGTTCTTCATCTATAAAATATAAATCCACTTGTTTGAGACAAATGTAAAACAATGCGAACTAAACTGATAATCAATCAGGTAAGATGTATTTCATTTAGGCACTGTAACATTAAATGTCACTTAAAAGCGATATTATTTAGAAAATCTGATTATATTTAAAATTCAGGAATCAAAAAATCAGATTATAAAAAATTAAGATTGCCAAGAATATCACACAATTTTACCTGCACCAGTTTCTAGGAGTCTGTGTATGAACTGAAGCTCTCTGTATGCTGTCTGTAGATAGACATTCACATACTCCACATTTTCATCCGTCAAAACTTTCTGTTTCCGCTGATCCTTTGTTTTTTTCATCAATGACGTACAGCCTGACTGTAACTTATGGCACAGGGTAACCAAAATCTCACAGCTCTCAACGAGTTCTTTCATTAAGCTTGTATCCAAGTTATCTAAACCTTTTGTACTGAACGACTGGATAAAAGTAACTAATGCTCCAAACAGAAGCTTGAGTTCCTCTTTCTCTCCTGACAATATATCTTGCTTCAAGTTATGATTGGTATTTTTCAACTTTATACTACTAATTTGAGGTTTCTGTAAGTTTTTCATCGCTTCTAAGACAATACCAGCATATGAGTAACAATCAGCAACACTCCTGTACAGTGAACAATTATCACAAGCCTCCGATAGCCCTAAGGTTACTTTTCTCGCTCTGTCAAAGTCTGAAACTTTCAGCAAATGTTCCACTAGTACTGCTTGTATCTGAACCATCCACCGCTCACAAACTGGTCTTTCATCGATATCATATTTGTCTATACAAGACTTCAGTTTGTCAAGTACAGTTTGAAAGATGCTGTAAAAAATCTCTGAGGTCTCTTTGTCCACCCAATCTTTATTGAACTTTGTGTAGTGTGCCACAGTGAACTGCAACATGGAGACCACGTTGTTCTGCTTCAATGGCTGACAGCAACTGAACAGTAAGGACATTTTCCGAAACCTCAGGAAATGTTTGACAATCTGGGAAGATCCTGTATTCACAGAAAATTTATTTTCAACATATTAGGAAGCAAGTTAAGTAGAATTGCATGGAATTAAAGCTTAACTTCTGACCCAGACATCATTTGCCTACACATAAAAAAAGAAAATGTTTATACATATAGATATTCTAAATTTGTTTATAGAAGTTCAAACGAGTAATAGTTTTACATTCTGTTATCAGTAAATATATTACCCTCATAGTTACAGGGTTAGTATATTGTTAATGAAGTGTGCTAAAGCCACTGTGATGTAGTAGCTTAGCCCATTGCTTATCATTTTACTTGATCAAGAGTCATGGGTTCCAATCCCCCACCAACATTTTGTACAGAGGCATGAATTTATGTTTCTGAAATGTTATTTTGACTTCTCTGTAATTTCAAACAAGGATATTTTTAAGATAAAGGGGTCAGTAGCTTTAAATATACATGTTGCTTATGAGTTTATAGGAGGTTATGTTATAAGGGACCAATGTACACTGTGGTATGAATTAGTAATACTTTTTACACCGATTATGAAATATAATACATTGTGCATATCATGATATGAGAGGGGTCTTTCCATGAAACAATGGTTGTGGAAACTGTTGATGTGATACAATTTTAGCACATCATGTTTTGTTTTAAAAGAAAGTCCATTTTATCAATTGGTAAACTGGAAACAAATTACTGTGTGCATTTTGTGCAAATCATAACCTACATTATTCATTATACCAACAAGAATTTACAAAACTTTCACTTTGTTTTTCTAACCTGTCAGTGGATTATACCTTGTTTGAGGAATTTGCTGGATGAGTTCCAGAGGCACCCATAGAAAGCATTGGCTGTGGCATGGCCTGACTCAAAGAAGCCAACATGATCCAACATATTATATGCAAGCTCTGATATGGTAACTACATGGTCTGCAAATGTCTGAAATGATTCGATACAAAACCCATAATAATCAATGCATATTAAAAAAAAACAACTATGTACAACATACAAACTGGTAAATTGTTAACAGAAAGCATTTAAAATTAAGAAAGTAGACAGATTTTTCATCTTTCTATTGCTAGAAAGTTACAATGTCAGGGTCAAAACAAACTATAAGCATCCAAATGACAATGCAAGACTAGAGGAATGATTACTGGGATTTTAAAAAAACAAAAATGTTTTGTCATGTTTGTATGCATTTTTTGCAAAATGGCTTGAGAGAAAAATCCTCAGATCTACTTGACTTATTCACAGGAAATCACACATCTTGAATAATTTAGCTGTTTCTGCTACAAGTACAGTACAGCTCAAGCAATTTTTCCAAAGTCCGCCGATCCCCGGGATTTTTTTACGGGTGGATTGTCACCGCGATGTCCCTGCGACAGTTGTGACTTTCCGCTCGTCCACTCGATCGGGTGAAATTTGCTCTGCGGGATATCGTCACCGCGGATCACTGTGAAATATTGCAGCGGTATTTCGCTCTCTCGGGTGACCATTAATTTATTTATTACACGGGGACATTAATTTCTATTACTGTACGTCTGTAAAGTATAACGATCTCAAACACATTTTTTAAAGAAGAAAATCTTTACGTGAATTATGGTCGTTTCGTCAAACCGTCATTTCGTCAAACTTATTTTATATATCAAGCAAAAAGTCGTTTCATCAAATTAAAAATATGTAGTATTTCACACCTATTGAAATCATATTATAACTGATTGCTGAAGTGTGTTTGTGATTCATTAAAATGAATGTGCAATCAACCTAATTAGCGGGATAATCATCTAATTTGTATAATTACCGATAAGACAAACAATTAATCAGCGGTACCTTTGCGCGACGTTTAATGTGAACAGCTTTAACGTTAATAGTCTGTTTGCATGTAATTGCATCTGTTTGACACTTCGGTAAAATCGGTAATTATCTACTCTAAAAATTAAGTTTGACGAACAAACTACCTGTTTTGTACAGAAAAATAAGTTTGACGAAACGACGGTTTGACGAAACGACCAACACCCCTTTATGTTATGTATTTAAACGACGTAACACCTGTCGTATGTAAATAATTACAAAATTTAAAGATTTGCGTGTGAAATTTCCTCAACTGCTATATCATGTTTATTCACCTCAATAAACATATTGATCATGACTGTTACAGGGTTCCCGCTGTCGCTCGCCAAAATTTTAATTCTGGCGCATAAAATCTTTAATTGGTTAATTTTACTGGCGCCAACGTAAGATTGACCCTAGAACTTTAGTCATTAACATTTGAAATGACAAAGGTGCATTTTTGAGACCAAAAGGCATCATATTGAACTCATAGATTCCGGACGGAACACAAAAAGCTGCCTTGTGACGTGTTTTGGATCGTTTTTCCGTTTTCTTGAAACTTTTTTTATTGAACTGTTTTGTGATGTGATTCTCCCCGGTAAATGTACATTAATATCGCCGAGCTAATTAAATAATTTTATTGATTAAAATCAACAGTAAAATTGTAAGTCTTATTGATTTTTTAAAAGAAGACTACGTTGTACATTTAGGTGAACATTTACATGTATATCCGAACTAATCACGGCAAATCTCTGTGATTTTTCACCGCGGATTGCGGTGTTTTTTTACTACCCGTCCGCGGTGATTTGTCACCGCGGCTGACTATAGTATGTCCCCCGCGATTTTCCGCTCGCCGTTAAAGGTGTCCGCGGTGACAGAGCGGAAAGTGGAAAAATTGCTTGAGCTGTACTGTATGTGTAAACCAAGTATGCAAGCACTTTCCTTCTGGTAAAAAAGAAATGAAAATAGATTTTCTTCAGATTCCAGACATGAAAATTTAAAAAAACCCTGTGGTTTAATGAGAGACATTATACAACTAAACATCTCAGTAAAGTAACTGGAAAATGAATACATGTACTTACATGGATTTTCTCTTGTATGTTGTGAACAATATGGTAGAGCAGTGAAGGCACAATATGGGTATCAGTTTTCTCCAGAGATGGAAGTAACTGTATGTAAGCCTTTCCACATACAATAGCTGTTCCAAGTACCTCTTCAATCTGACCAGCATCTTTTTTCCCCTGTCTCTTCTTGACTAGTGTGTGTAGACAATTCTGGATGAAGCTGTTATAGAGCTTGGCTTCTTCATGTCCAAACCGATTCTCTGTAACAACTTTCAAAAATGCCTACAGGAGAAATCAAAATATTCATCTTAGACAGTTTGTCAACGTCGGTGACCCCCGGTACACATTCCGCACAACTATATTATTTACCGTGGGATAACTGACTGCAGATTATTCGTTTTCATAAATATTTATTAGCAAAAGGAAGTAACTCCTTGTCGAATGAGATTCCGCAATACAAGTAGATACTCTTCAGTGTGAAGAGTATGAATAATGACATGTAAGTTACTTAAAATAAACCTATTTCCCAAGATTTAAACATGGGCGCGAAAGGCAAATTGTAACGAGTACTTTCATTGGCTGAGATTGGCTGAGAAGGGAAATCTTTCGGAAACCAATGAAAGTAGGTACTGAATTATTCATAAGTATGAAATTTTTACCAACCAATTGCCCCACGGTAGATAAATAGAGTGAAACGGAATGGATCGAACGTGGGTTTCCAACAATGACAGTTTGTAAGAATATCTGGTCTTTTTTCTTCATATAAAAACAGTAGTATTTCTCTATATTATATGAAAAAATAAACCAGAACAAAATAATATCAAAACCCACCAAGATTTTTTTTATAATCATTCATCTAACCCTCAACAGGTACAATGAACAACAGGACTGTATAATGTTGTCAGTGTTTTTTTCCCTTCTCTGGATGGGTGTAGTAAAAACAGAAATTCTTTTTTTTTCAAAAATAGTTTGAAAAATTCCCAATGACAAAATTGTTCATCTTCAAGTTGGACTCCATTCTGAATAACTGACCTTATTAAAGTGGAGAAACAGAAAATGTAGTAAAAACCAATAAAACGTGTTTTATTATTTGTTGTTCATTTAATAAAACATTCCCAATATGACTGTAGTCTAAACTCGTTTTCCCTAATTTTATAACTTATAATTTCCCAAATGTGTAAACCAGGCCCTGTTCCCAAAAGGTTGGAAAAATAAACACTGATTCCATATGCAGGACATAAAAAAATACATATTTCTTCAACCATTATGTAGGTCAATAAATTTTCTAATTTCTTCCATCATTATTTAGGTCAATGATAATTATATTTTTTCCAACAGTAAGAAGGTCAATAAAAAATTATATTTCTTCAAACAGTAAGTAGGTTAATAAAACAAGAGCTGTCACTGGAAATTGACATATGCCCCCAAAATGTAGCTTTGACATGAACTGATGTAAATATATAATTGAATATGCCTGTGGAAAAGAGATCAGACAAAAAATACAGCATGAACAGAAGGTAAATGGTAAAGTAATGTTTTCCTGCTTCAGATTCTTATATGAAGGTTGAAGACATAATTATTCAATGAAATACAAAGCTGTGAGTTTGGCCTTGAATATGAACAATATTGTTTTATTCCCAACCCCTACTGATGTTATATATATAACAAGGCTTGCTGACAAACATTCTGGTTTCAATAAAAACCCAGAAGCGGTTTTGGAGATGTAGGTTGGACAAGATTTTAATATAGAAGTAAGAGTAAAAATGACTAAGGGTCTATAACAATACCAAAAATAACTGGCCAGAAACTCCCGATGATATGCACAGCTAGGTTTGGTGACAAACATTCCTGTGTAGTTTCAATGAAATCCTCCAGTTGTTTTGGAGATGAAGCATGGACAAGATTTTAATATAGAAGTAAGAGTAAAAATGACTAAGGGTCTATAACAATACCAAAAATAACTGGCCAGAAACTCCCGACGATATGCACAGCTAGGTTTGGAGATAACATTCCTGTGTAGTTTCAATGAAATCCTCCAGTTGTTTTGGAGATGAAGCATGGACAAGATTTTAATATAGAAGTTAGAGTAAAAAATGACTAAGTGCCCAAAACTCTGCCAAAAATAATCTGAGCAGAAACTCTTGAGATATGCAAAACAAGGCTTGGTGACAAACATTCCTGTGAAGTTTCAATGAAATCCTTCAATCGGTTTTGGAGATGAAGTGCGGAGAAGATTTTAATATAGAAGTAATAGTAAAAAATGACTAAGTGCCCATAACTCTGCCAAAAGTAATCAGAGCAGAATCTCCTGACGATATGCACAACTAGGCTTGGTGACAAACACTCCTCTTAAGTTTCAATGAAATCCCTCAAGCGGTTTTGGAGATGAAGAGAGGACAAGATTTTACAGGGCAGACGGATGGCCGTGCGATTACTATATGCCTCCCTTTGGGGCATAAATATCCTCCAACAGTTAGTACGGCCATAATAGACCATTATTGCCCACCTGGGAACCAATGCGGATATTGTCGAACATGCATAAATTTTAAAAGATCAGCCACTAAAATTGGTTCACACTGAAGGTGAAATAGTGAGACTAGTAAAGATGCAGAAAGGCTATAGTTGAAATATTTGTTTGATATACAAATATTAAACAAAAATACATACATAAAATTTTAAGTTAACATATATCTCTAAAAATAAATTCAATTGGGTGGGGGGGTTGCGTGCAGTGTGTTTGGGGTGTAAGTTTTAGCAAAATTTGGAGGGATGGGGGGGGAAATGAGTTTAACTCTTTTAAGCATAGTGAATTAGGCTAGCGATTATGGATCAGATTCTCCAGTAAATTAACATGCTCAACACTTTCAGCTAGAATACTGCTTTCATATCAACAGAAGTTATCAGGTCTATGTGTATTAAAATAGTTTAAACCAAACTAAACTAACTTAAATCTGTGTAAACAAACACCCCCACCCACTTAATTCGCATGGATTATAATCGAAAATTCACATTTCCTACCTCAGTTCTATAACAAAACCCATCTAGATCTGAGGTTGCTACCTCCTTTAATAACTGATGTGCAGTTGTCATGTTTTAGGTCACATTTAAAGGAGAGCTAACGCTTTCAACGGGAAAAGTGTTTTAAATCTTCCGCCTTTCCACATTCTTTTCGGTGACTCGTAATTTTAGTGCACTGTGAAAATTAAACACGCTCTGACAGTTGGCGGGAAAGTTAATGATCTATAAAAATGCCAAGGTAAAAACAAATCTGGCACAACATAACATACCTGGGGTTAGAGTTAGAAATAACTGGTGTGTCTCACTTTTTCGCCCCCAAAAGAGAACAGGGCTAATATTTTATGCTTGTTACCCTTAAAGGTTGAACAACTAAAAATATATCAGATCTTTAAAAGCTGTTCATAATGAAGTGTTGCTGCTTCACGGAAAGAAGATGTTGTTTTTAAGCCTTTTCCAATTTTGCAAAAGAAACCGTACAAAAGGATATAGCCGAATTCAAAAATAGTGGTTATTCAATGATTTTTTCAACCATACTTTTTACTTTCTTTAATCCCTTTTTCAGCTCGACTTTTTCCAAGAAAAAAATCGAGTTATTGCTATAGTCATGGTGCCGTTGCCGCTGCCGTTGCTGTCCGAAAACTTTATCATTGAAAATAATTTTTTTATTAGTTAATGGATTGTCTTCATACTTGGACACAACAACCCTTTGGACAAGACCTTCAAGAAGACAAGACTAAGCTTGACATTGACTCATAAATGACCTTGCCTTCAAGGTCAAAATATTGTATTTTGCTAAAATTGGCCATAACTTTATTATTAATCGGTGGATGGTCTTTATGCTTGGCCACAAAAACCCTTTGGACGAGACCATCAGGTAGAGTGGACTGAACTTGACCTTGATTCCTAAATGACCTTCACATTCAAGGTCAAATTATTTGATATTGCTAAACTTGGCCATAACTCTATTATTATTAGGTGGATTGTCTTCGCACTTGGACACAACAACCCTTTGGATAAGATCTTCAAGTGGACCAGACTGAATTGGACCTTGAGTCATAAACGACCTTCACCTTCAAGGTCAAATTATTAAATTTTGCTAAAATTGGCCATAACATTGTTATTTGTTGTTAATTTGATTCCTACCAATGACAAACACTAATGACAAATCAAATATTATGATTTTTTTCAGATACGACCTAGACCTTATAATGACCTTCACATTCAAGGTCAGATTATTGAATTTTGCTAAAATTTTCCATGACTTTGTTGTTTATGGCTGGATTTCATTTATACTTGGACAAAACAAATTTTATGACAAAACCGACATGTTGAATTATTCGAATGTAACCGTGACCTAAAAATGACCTTGAGCATACGGGTTAGATGATTGAATTTTGCTTAAATTGTCATAACTTGCTCATTTTAATGGATTTGATTCATACTTGGATAAAACAACACTTATGACAAATCCAACATTATGGTTATTTCAAGTTTAACCTTGACCTTTAAATGACTTTGACAATGTCAAATTATTGAATTTTGCTAAAACAGGCAATAACTTTGTTATTTTTGGTTGAATTTGAATCAATCTTGGACAAAACAACACCTTTGACAAAGACAACATGATAAATTATTCAGGTTGGACCATCACCTAAAATTGACCTTGACCATCAAGGTCAGATAATTGAATTTTGCTCAGATTGTCACAACTTTCTCATTTATTTATTGATTTGATTCATACTTGGACAAAACAACACTTACCAAACATCCGACATTTTAACTATTTCAAGTATGACATTGACCTTAAAATGACCATGACAGTAAAGGTCAAATTATTGAACTTTGCTAAAACTTGCCATAAATTTGTTTTTTTTTATTGGATTTTAATCATTCTTGGACAAAACAATACTTATTACAAAGCCGACATGTTAAATTATTCAAGTGTGACCTTAACATTAAAATGACCATGACCTTCAAGGTCAAATTATTGAATTTTGCTCATATTGTTGTAACTTTGTTATTTATTTATTGATTTCATTCATACTTGGACAAAACAACACTTATGACAAATCCAACATTATGGTTCTTTCATGTATGACCTTGACTTTAATAAAACCTTGACAGTCAACGCAAAATTATTGAATTTTGCTAAAATTTGCCATAACTTTGTTATTTGATGTTGGATTTGATTCATACTTGGACAAAACAACACATATGACAAATCTGACATGTTGAGTAACTCAAATGTGACCATGAACTAAAATGACCGTCAAGGTCAGATGATTGAATTTTGCTAAATTTGTCACAACTTAGTCATTTTTATTGATTTGATTCATACTTAAACAATAGTATTCTTATGACAAATCTGACATTTTGATTCTTTCAAGTTTGACCTTGACCTTTAAATGACGTTGACAGGCAAGATCAAATTATTGAATTTTGCTAAAAAAATTTCATAGCTTTGTTGTTTTTGGTTGGATTTGAATCAAATTTGGACAAAACAACACTTTTGACAAAACTGACATGTTGAATAATTCAGGTATGACCTTGACCCTAAAATGACTTGGACAGTCAAGGTCAAATGATTGAATTTTACTTAAATGATCAAAACTGTTGTTTATTTACAGATTTGATTCATACTTTGATAAAACCGACATTTTGATTTATCAGTGTGACCTTGACCTTTAGATGTCCTTGACATTCAAGGTCTGTTTTGCTTAAATTGGCCATAACTTTGTTATTTATGATTTGATTTGATTCATACTGGGACAAAACAACACTTATCACAAGACTGACACATTGAATCATTCAAGTGTGGCCTTGACCTTTAAATGAACATGACTGTCAAGGTCAAATGATTAAATTTGCTAAAACTGGCCATAACATCATTTTTAGATCTATTTGATTAATACTTGGACAAAACAACATTCATAACAAAACCTACATGTTAAATTATTCAAGTATGACCTTAACTTTTAAATGACCTTGACAGTCAAGGTCAAATTATTGAATTTCGCTGATATTGTAATAACTTTATCAATTTACAGATTTGATTCATACATGGACAAAACAACACCTATGACAAAACTGACAGGTTGAATAATACTGTGCAAGTATGACCTTGACTTAAAAATGACCTGGACCTTCAAGGTCAAGTTATTTTATTTGGATTTGATTCATACTTGGACTAAACGACACTTATGACAAAACCTACATTTCATATTATTCAGGTAAGACCTTGAACTTAAAATGACTGACTGTTTAGGTCAAATTATTGAATTTTGCTAAAAAAGCCAAATTTTTGTTATCTATGGATGGATTTGATCAAAACTAGGACAAAGCAAAGGTGTTTAACAATTCAAGTATTACCTTGACCCTTAAAGACCTTGACATTGCTTAACTTCGCTATATCTTTGTTATTAATGGATGTTGTTTCTTCATGCTTGGACATAACTACCTTTTAGACAATACCTCCAAAGAAGGTTAAACTGAATTTGACCTTGACCTTTGTCAAATTTCTGAATGTTGATAAAATTGGCCATAACTTTGTCATGTATGGATGAATTTGATAGTTCTATTTCCATTTGATGTTTCATTTGAAATCCATCCACCATAATGTGCTTCCTCTGATGTGTTTGCCTTTGGAAATAGGAAAAAGTTGAGCATGGCCCCTGCTTGCTGTGCCTCTTGTTTTTATCACTACTAATATCCTTCCTTCTGATCTACAGATTTTTTTGCAGTTAGGGAGTCAAAGGTGCTCAGTTTTGAAGATTCAGAAGCTACTTGGTGAACAGATTAGTTTGGGAAACCTATTAGTCTTTCACTTTTCACCAAACAACAGACGATTGTAACGTTTGCATTGAAAGCTCGACATTACCACTTAAGACGACTACAAATTAGGTCCTTGCAGTGTACGCAATAATATACATTTCTTTGTATTTGTACAGATTCTAAATGTAATTTTTTTGACAGTTTTGCTAGATCAATAAAGCTTAGTAAAACTAAAAGTAGTATGCAGATCTGATTGTTTTATTTTACTTTAAAGCGACTGACTCACAGATGGGCCGACAATGAAAAAAAAAGAAAATGTTCTTACATCTTGAAATTTTTGCTGCAATTGTGAAGAACATATTTAAACTAAGTTACTGATTCATTTTTTGATACAGAAAAACATCAAAATATAAAGTTTTACACACTTTTATTGGTAAAAAATTTACCCCGTTAGTCACGGGGTAGATACTTTAGTTATCTATTACAACTTTTAGGGGTGAACCAGTGCCATACTCCTTTGATTTCTAAATCCTCCACTGAAAAAACAAATTGTCTTTTGGATGGGTCTAATGTATCAGTGCTACAAACTGAGGATGAAAAAGAACCAGGGGTGTCTCAGTCATATGGGAAATTGGTACTGACAAAAAAATAACCTCAAATAAAACGAGTGTTAACTTCAATTGTGTGTACCATTGTGGTCTGTAAAGTCACTCAGTTTCTCAAGTTCAGTGTAAGATTTACCTATTAGCATTGCAATGTCCTTTTAAAGACTAAAAGTCATAATTATGTGTCAGATTCTCCTTTTATAGACTAAAAGTCATAATTATGTGTCAGATTCTCCTTTTATAGACTAAAATCATAATTATGTGTCAGATTCTCCTTTTATAGACTAAAAGTCATAATTATGTGTCAGATTCTCCTTTTTACAGTAATCTACCGAACTCAAAAGGAGCATCACCTTGAACTGGCAAATACTGCTTAACGTTTTATCAGAGACTTCTTTTCATTTGGTATTCTATAGTAGCAGACATGAAAAATCTGACAGATGGATAAAAAGTCAAGAGATTACTGAAGACACACAACACAATTAGTGCCAGAAATGACAAGGACAAAACAAAGCCGATACATTTCTAGGGTTCAATTTGCCACAAGCACTAACAAATTCACAGTGAGTTACTGTGAGGTGTTGAAAGAAAACACAGACATGAACTTTTCCAATTTTAATGTATGCATTTCACTGTTGACAGTTACTTTAGCACTGCAGTGATATCACATTAAATACTAAAGCAGCAAATCACAACATTTTACGGACATAGTGAAAAAAAGCTTAAAACAGCTTTTCCCTGTTACAAAATAACAACAATCAGCAATTAACCACAATTATACGTTATCACAGAAAACATGTCATCTGTAACATTAATCCACCACTACATAAACAAGTCCAAGCACTTTTTAAGTCAACATTCAACATTTTATTTTTTAACTCAGTAAAAATATCACAAGGATCTTGAAACTCAAACAAAAATATTTAAACTGATCAAATTACATCTGTTAAGACACTTACATATCGCAAAGACTTGCACTCTGTGTTGTAAGAACTGGCAAATCATGCACACATGCTTCTCATGTAATACTTAACTTTACCCCTGCTTATGGCAATTGTTTTGCAGCAAGAGCAGACCGTGATCAACCTATAGATGATAAATCGGCCCATCCAAACAAACTGATGGACAAGTCCATTTTAGAAATTTTGGAAAGGTTAGCGTTATAAACAAAGTGTTTACAGGGAATATATACAGACAAGTGATAAAATGACAAAAGGAAAATCACAAATCTGCAGACCTTTTCACAAAAAATCTTACGATCACAAAACCAATCATAAGTTAAATTTTTTTCTTATGATAATTCTTATTCAAGATGATACATTTTACTTGTAAATGTAACATTTTACACTTACAAATGGGTAACATCAATCGTTAGGTTAAGACAGATTTTACACTTAAGATTTTCTTACGATTTTTTGTGAAAAGGATATTTATTGTAAGCTTTCTCGTACGAAAAAAAAATTGTCACAAGATTTTTTGCGAAAAGGTCTGCTGGTATGCCCACTGACTCATAGCAAACTTATGTATTTTTTTTGTAATCTGATTAAATATCAAGCACTCTCTGTTTATCGGTTATCAAAAACATGTCTGTCTGCATCAAACATCATAGTCTTTTTAAATTGTTACACCTGCAGACTCTTCTGCTTCATTTTGATTAAAAAAAAAATTGTTACAACGAAATAAATGCAAATTTCCACCCCACCCAGACTCTCATCCACCCAAAAATTAAGTGGTTCAGACAAGAGAACTTGGTTAACAGCGTAAAGAATGAAAAAATACTTAAAAAAAAAATACTTTGAAAAAAAGACATAGATATGCCTGAAGAAGGCAGTGAACTTTATTCAGCCTCGTACAATTTCTCCTCTGCAAACCATCCACAACATTTCACGGGTTTCCGTATATGGAGTTACAGCTTATAAAACAAGCATATTTACTCATTACGAATGACAATACATAATTATCTTTTAATCAATTAATACGTGTTCTGAAATAACAGTAAGTTGTTTGAATAATAATTGTTTATTGTACTTTCAGTCAAGCATATGGAAAACATCAATTTTTGCTTGAATCAGTATTATATAGTATCTGGGTTATAAGAAAATCATGGTTGGGTTTGGAACTATTGTACCTGCATATAAATAAGGAGCAACAGTTTTATGTTCAGCCCTTAAAATGTGTTTATGTGGGTTGGCATGTTTTTACAAGATTAAGTCAAAGTATATTTTACTGATACTATTTCTAGGAGTCAAAGACCTACAAAAGGCTTAAAGTGTTCAGAATAATCTCAGTACAAAAAATATCTACACAAGTTGTATCATAAATTGAAACACGCAACTGTGACTTCTTAACAGATGCATGGGATGTTGCATTGCATTGTTAAATATATGCATAAATCTTACATCTTAGTTACTCTACAATAACTGTGATGCAAGGTTTAAAACCATCCTCAAACAATGTTTTGTAAGCTATGATGTGTGATGATCTGTAAATTTCATCATTTCCTTGTCAGTTCAGTCAGCCCATAATCACTGACTAACTGAAGCCAAAGGCTTCTGTCCATTCACAGTTTGGGGCCCGACTGTGAGGTCACTATAATGCCACAGGTCCAAAGTGGTGTGTACTGGTTCTTAAATTATACTGCACATTATTTTAACTATTAGTTCATTTTCATCTTCAATTTTGAGAACAAGATGAACATGTTTACATGGCTTGAAAAATTAACCTGTGAGAAATGTTTCTAGGTCACAAACATCTAAATCTCAGTGGGTGCTATGCTGAAATGCTGCCAGCTGAGAAGACTGATGAGATTATGCTGATTTAGGGACTGCTTTTCTTATATATGCAAATAAGGAACAAAATTCATTAAGGTATAACATTTGGTATTCCTCTGCACCATTTACATAATGTTCAAGTCACAACTAGAAACATTGCTATCAATCAAACTCGTACATATTTGGTAATCGACTATTTGACACAATGGAACTGTGGTATGTATGTGACTTTGCCAGTTTTCTTTTCTTTGAAGACTTGGAGCTGCTCTTCCCATGCCTTTTTCTTGAGGTACTGGAGTGTGAATTACCTGTTAAAAGAATTTTTACAATTAGATGATTATATGCCACTGTTACATTTAGTCTTTGTGGGTGATTTTCATTTAGGTTTATTGATATGTACATGTACTTCAAAATCAACTGTTTTTATGTAGTCCCATTCTTATACTTCAGATTATCAAAATCTCTTACAAGACTGCATTTTCCAAGATAAAAACTCTTAATAAACACTTCCACTGTAAGTGATTTATACCCTCTTCAATTCATTCCTTGAGACATGACTGATGGGTGAAAAAGAAATGTCATATACATAAAGTCATAAATGTACCCAGCTGTACATTTTAATTGGCAATTATCTTTATAAATTATAGGACTCCTAAATAGTAGACTATGGATTGGTGTTCAGTGTTTACCATCTTCACTAGATTAATTGTCAAAATTATGTCAATCAATGCGGTATTACATAATTAACTACAGTGACTTCAAAGCAAAGACAAATACAAACCATTACTGTTATTTGTTGATGTAGAATCAGTAGGAGATGATGTGTTTGAGGCCGCCTCCCACTGCAGAGATTCACGCAGGGACTGACTGTCACCATCAACATATGTATCTATATCAACATTATCTTCATCATCTCCATGCATTCTACAACATTCCAAAAATAGTCTAGTTTTTTATTTTATTACAATAAGTATCAATATTTCACCACAATGTAATAAACAGACATCAGAATGAGCATTAACAAGAAATCTACCAATTGGCAGCCATAACCAACTATAATACATCAACAAAACCAACATATTAAGATCACAACATCAGTGAAACTCACTAAAATTTTACATCTTTTTCTAACTTATCACTTAGTAAAAAAACAAGATACCATCATCATAATTAACAGGCTTTTAAGTCCAAAACTAAGACTGCTGTCAATCTCCTCTTTAGTCATTCACTGACAAAAATGCATCAAGACTTAAAAATGGAGGCTGCTAACATAACGAAATATATACCTCTTAACCAGCAGTCAAAAGTTAAAATTTTTTCCACTGCAACACAAACTAGAACTGTGTCCATAGGACACGGATGCCCCCACTATGCATAAGTGCTCATAAACAAGAGCATGTATATCCTGTATGTAAGATTTTTTCTGTACATATACCTAAAATGATCTACAGGTAACCTTATGAACATGTTAAATTAAATTACAAATGTAAAATTTATATGTTCAATTATTTATATGGTATATAGTGAAAAAATCAACAAAGGGCCATAATTCTGTTAAATATGGTCACAGCAAAAATTCCTTCCATTACTACCATCTACACATTAAAGCTGTTCATCCCTGGAAGTTTAAGCAAAATCTGCCATCCGGTTTAAGAGGAGTTGCGTTCACAAAATTTCTATATGGTATATAGTGAAAAAATTAACAAAGGGCCATAATTCTGTGAAATTTGGTCGCAGCGAAAATTCCTTCCTTTACTTCCATCTACACATTAAGGTTGTTCATCCCTGGAAGTTTAAGCAAAATCTGCCATCCGGTTTAAGAGGAGTTGCGTTCACAAAATTTCTATATGGTATATAGTGAAAAATCAACAAAGGGCCATAATTCTGTGAAATTTGGTCGCAGCAAAAATTCCTTCCTTTACTAACATCTACACATTAAGGTTGTTCATCCCTGGAAGTTTAAGCAAAATCTGCCTTCCGGTTTAAGAGGAGTTGCGTTCACAAAATTTCTAGTGAAAAAATCAACAAAGGCCCATAATTCTGTGAAATTTGGTCGCAGCCAAAATTCCTTCCTTTACTACCATCTACACATTAAGGTTGTTCATCCCTGGAAGTTTAAGCAAAACCTGCCATCCGGTTTAAGAGGAGTTGCGTTCACAAGATTTCGGGACGTACAGACAGACGGACGGACGGACGGACAAGTGCAACGTTATATGCACCCCACTTTGTGGGGGCATAAAAATTCTGCCTTTCAGCAAGTACTGGATTAACAGTACAAACACTGGTCAAAACTCAAGAAGCAGTCACCTGACCTTGTTAAAATGATTTATGTGCGCAAATTGGGTTTAATGACAGCCTAAATGAACAGAACTAATAAAGTGTCTGATATAAAATGAGGCAAATATTTCTTACCCTGTTCCTAGTAAGATATGTCTAACTTGTCGTCTCTGTTCATCTGTAT
Organism: Cyclina sinensis; assembly: GCA_012932295.1. Classification (NCBI taxonomy): domain Eukaryota; kingdom Metazoa; phylum Mollusca; class Bivalvia; order Venerida; family Veneridae; genus Cyclina; species Cyclina sinensis. Next base: position 31,413,387 of record JAAONU010000002.1, on the reverse strand, counting down.
GTTGAGGGCATTTATGAGATCTGGAAGGTAATTCAAACGTAAGTGGCATACATGTACTATTCTCTTAATTCTTTATCAACTAATTTCACTTGAAAGTTGAAACACTGTGTAAAACCAGTTTACTGACACTGCTTAAAGACACTTTAACTATGTAACATTTCTCAATATAATTTTCAGTATATGAAATGCTTCTTTTGAGACTATGGGCAAAATATATTCAATAATAAAGTGGTGCTGAAATATTCATATTTGCTATAACAAAACAGACCACTGAACCACTGTGGTAATGTTCTTTACAAATGTCAAAATTAATAATATAAGCAAAGTACCTACCCCGTGACTAACAGGGTAAAATTTTTTATATAAGTGTGATATAAGTGTGAAAAACATTATATTATGATGTGTTTCTGTAACAAAAAATGAGACAGTAACTTAGTTTAGGTATATTCTTCACAACTACAACCAGAATTTTTACATATATAAATATTTTTTACGCATCGTCGACCCATCTGTGAGCTGTTGCTTTAAAGGAGTTTTAACAACAGACAGTGAATATATATATAAATATCAGCATGACACAATCATGTATCTGTATCAGCTTTGTATAAAAGAAATGTATCAAACATTTAACACTGATACCTGTGTAATAACAAACAAAAGTAAATCAATTACAACGTTTTATGTTAAAAGAAATATATTAAACAAAATACCTTGTACACATTTTTCTTGTATGACCAGATATCACTCCACATGTCTACAAACAACAATGGAAAATTTGATCATTTAAAGAGGAAATTCTGGGTGTCTTAATGTCCTAACAAGAGAAATTTTTTACCATGTTTTTCTGTAAATAATCTATTATTTTTTCATTTAATAGTGAATGAGCTATTAAATAAAATAGACATGCATTATATTATGTATTAATTGTAGGGTATGTCTTTTTTGGGGGGGAGTGGGGTTGGAACCAGAACATGTGCACAACCTGAAAATATGTCTAGAGCTAACTGACTCTTAGTCAATACTAGAAGTCCATTACACTCGTATTAATGGAAGTAACAAACTCATAATTACACTTTTATTAACAGAAGTTTAACAAAATTACACTGCACAAAAATTCAAGACTGCTATGGTTTACACTATTAACAATATGATTTAAACCAGACAGCCATGATGGCCCTGGATCACTCACCTGAGTACTTTGGCTGTGGTTTTGCTGTTAAGCAAATATAAGAAGGAGTATTTCATTTTCTAATTGAAGATTTGTAGATCCCTACACACCAAATATCTAAAATATCAGTCAATAAATAAAAGCTCTATGACCGAAAGTAGAAATATCTATTATTACATATGGTGACCTTGACCTTGACCCAGTGACATCAAACCCTACCTACGAATAGAGGTGCATGCAAAGAACCTAAATACTAAATATCAACAAAAGCACCAGAAGGCAGAGCATTATATGCCCATAGGGTGTTTTTTCTAAGTATGATGCATTTGTGATATAAGGGAGAAAACCTTAGGCTTTGGAATTAAATTGCTTTAAATTTTGAATTTGTTGTTTTTGATTTATAATATTTTGATTTTTAACATTTTATAATTTTAATCTTAGAGTTTTATAGACCTTTATCATATCTGAATTTCATGTTTTATAATTTGTATAAATGTCAGTCTTTCAGAAAGTATGATGTTCATGCTGTGATGCATGATTATCAAGTTAGAGTGCAGAAATATTGATTATTTAGTTGATTGTCACCTTGACCTTTTATGTACTTATCCCTAACAGTATAGGGGTCATGTAGTCAATGATAGCAATCATCCTAAGAAGTTTGAAGTCTGTATGGGAAGCACTTGCCAAGTTATACAGCAGAAATGCTTTTCAGTGTATAGTTCATTGTGACCTTGACATCTGAGCTAGAAATCCTAAGGTCATTTTCTCAATGTAATCAATCATCATATGAATGTTGAAGTCTGTATGACAAATGGTTACAAAGTTTTACAGCGAAAATAGTTTTCATTGCTTAGGTCACTGTGACCTTGAACTTTGACCTACTGATCCCAAAATCAATAGAAGTCATTCATTCAATGTGTGCAACCATTATATGAATTTTGAAGTCTCTATGACAAATGGTTGTCGAGTTACAGAGTGTAAACAATTCTAAACATTTAGGTCACTGTGACCTTGACCTTTGACATACTGACCCCAAAATGTATAGGGGTCATCCACTCAATGTGGGCAATAATCATAGGAAGTTAAAAGACTGTAGGCCAAAGAGTTACTCAAGTTATCCTCCGAAACCAAACTGCTAATGGACGAACTGACGCCCAAGACCATAACATAATATGCCCCTTTTGGCATATAAAAATGAAGTCTCTCTGAGGTAAAGTAGAAAAATATATTTTTAGCCTCGGTGACCCTCACCCTAATTTAATAATATGAACAAGCTTGGTTAAAGTCCACTAGACAATGCTTCATGCCAAATTTGAAAATTCTAGGCCTTGTGGTTTCAAATAAGAAGATTTTAAAAGATTTTCTTCTATATTGCTATGTAAAACTTGTGACCCCTTGGGTGGGGCCAATAGTAACCCGAGGGACGAAATTTCAACAGTCCTAGTAGAGGTCCACTTTACAATGCTTCATGCCAAATTTTAAAACTCTAGACCTTGTGGTTTCAGACAAGAAGATTTTAAAAGATTTTATCTATCTATCTATATTGCCATGTAAAACTTGTGACCCCTTGGGCGGGGCCAATAGTGACCCTAAGGACATAATTTCAAAAAATTTGGTAGAGGTCCACTAGCCAATGTTTCATGTCAAATTTTAAGACTCTAGGCCTTGTGGTTTCAGACAACAAGATTTTTAAAGATTTTCTTCTATAATGCCATGTAAAACTTGTGACCCCTCGGGCGGGGCCAACAGTGACCCAAGGGACATTACCTGAACAAACTTGGTATAGGTCCACTAGACAATGCTACACACTAAATTTAGACGTCTGGGCTTAGCAGTTTTTGACAAGAAGATTTTTTCAAGTTTGTCATTCTTGTTGCCATAGCAACCAGAGTTCTTCATGGAATAGAATTCTTTGAATAACTTGGTAAAGCTTCATGCAAGAAACATTACTGCCAAGTTTTTAAGAAGAGATGTTTGTTAACAGTAAAATGTTGATGATGCATGAAGGATACAGGGCGATCACAAAAGCTCACCTTGAGCACAAAGTACTCAGGTGAGCTAAAAAAACATCTTTTTTTACTTACAGACATTAACAATGTCTTCTTTTCCTCTGAAAACGAAAAATATCAGAATAAGTGAATGGGTCATAACTTCTGACTTTAGTTTTTTTTACATATTTTTAAAACTTTTTTTAGGCAAATTGCAGGAACTTTGTTGACACTGGTTACATCTGAAATGTTAACTTTTTTACAAAATCTAAAGAAAACACAGTCAAAACATTTACACTGAAAGAATAACAGATAAAACCTAGAAAGAGGTTTAAAAGGTGCAGTTACAGATGTTTTTTGTTTTCTTTCAATATTCATATATTCAGACAAAGAGATATCTTACCTAGAGTCATGTATTCATAACCTCCGATAGAATCTGGCGTATCTGCTCTTTCTTGTTTATATGTCATATCTGTAAGATGTAAGCTTCCATCTGAAATGTAAACCTGCCTTTTACGACAGACTAGACAGACATATAAATTTTTTAAGAACAATTTTACTTTTCAAGTCCAAAGAGTGTAAACACTTTAAAAAGTAGCCTATCCATCTAAACATTATAAACAAAATTCAAATTTTGCAATTTCTTTTGTTCAGCAGCAGGTAAGGAGGTTTTCTTCATTGTAAGAACTTACCAGCTAGGGCAGAGCCATTCTTCAAACGTGAATTTTTATGTCTTCTTGGAGAATTACTTCTCTTTTCCTTCCTCAATTTTTTGACTGCAAAACAATCACATAAAAGTTATCATCTCTATATACAGAACTCACACAAACAAAACATTTTTCATACTTTTAATATAAATATTTACTTCAACAGTTTGTCTAGTTTTTATTTTAGTACAAGACAATCACAATATAGTGTTCCAAAACTTTTGAAATGTTTTTTCAAATATATTCTTTATGTTTATGTTTCTTTATGTTTTTTTGTTTTTTTTACCACAATTGTCTTTATTAAGGTTTGCCTCTTTGTGTCATGCCACCACTTCTAAGGACCACAATGGAAATAAGGGCGTTCACTTTCAGTGTTGCTCTTTTTTGTGTTATCCTTGGTGTAGGTGAGCACGTCATGGTTCTCTTATGCATGATATAGCATTAAATAATCATCATTATTTTATCCTATGTTATGTATTATGTTAACTATGTATATGCATCCTTTGCCGAAATAAATCTATCTATCTATCTCCTCTACAACCTTAGTTGTCAGATCATCCTGAATGCTGATACCAAATAAAGCAGGTGGTTATGACATGTAGGTGGACATGCTGTAAAATTAGCTTCTTGAATACATGATTAAAGAAACTGCTAAATCATGAGATTTTTTCCTGTAGAAAACCAGTGTTTATTGTAAGAAAATGTAACTTCCCTTGCACCTCAAAATGTTTGTTAGAACTTACTTTTCTTGTCAGGATACATGGACCAATCAGCATCATTATAATCATCATCACTCTCTCCACTGTCATGCTTTAATGAATCTGATCCTAGTCTGTAAATAATAACCAAATAAGTCTTACTTTAATGAATGCACTTCTATGCCATACCACTCCAATGCATCAACTTCTTTTTCATGTCATGTCTATCTGGGCCATTCCAGCAAAAAAAAAAAACATAACTCATCCAAGGAAGGCTATTTCAAAATTGACCAAACCCATTTGAAAGTGTATTTGACAAGAAAAGACCCCAACCCTCTGCCATTAAAGAAAAAGACCATTACTGACAGAATTTCTTTATTTTGCCTTCCTGAGGTGGAATGCATGCAATAGTGAAATATGAGAAAGTTTTAAGTTTAAATCCATTACATATCACTGAGAACATTTCTTTGGTAACAAACTTATCCATTCTGTTTCACAAACATACAACTAACGTTTGTCTCAATAAGAAACAGCGGATCTACATTATCACATCTTTCAGTGAGAGTGCACCTCTGCGGCACTTATACCTAGAACTCTGAAATCGAACTAAAATTTTCAAGAAATGGTATCTGAGTTAGAAAAGCAGGCTTCCTACTATCTGTACTAGCAATGTATTGGGTGACACTTGCCTGTCTTTTAAAACTTTCTGTGATCTTCTACTGGCAATCCTGGAACTATTTCTACCCATACCCATGCATTTCTCTAGATGTGGGGCAAATCTGGAGGCAGCCAGGTTCCTCTGGCAGTTTGGACATATACATTCAAGCTGCTTCTTAGCAGGTGGGTTTCCAAATACATCAACACCTGGCCGGTCAACTATTGCTAAAGGAAGTAAAGAGGCATTGTATTAATTCCTTCCTGCTTAGCTGATATATTATTTTTCAACATGAACTAATGCTGTCATACAACTGTTACATCACAACTACCAAATCCAAAATGTTATGGTATCCCTCGATCATACCCATCCATCACAGTGTTACTCTGGACCTAAACTGTACCTGTAACTGTGTTAAATAATTTTATGGGGGAACTGATGAAATCAAACACTGCACTCTTTTTTAAACTGAGAAAAAGTTTCCATCACACACAAAAATTATCTGCACCTGACAGTCAGTGACTGACAGAGCACAAAACTGGTCAAATATGTCATTACTATTAAAGCCTTCTCTCTTCTAATTTATTTTGCAAAACTGTAATTTTGCTAGAACTTACCATGTTCAATCTGTGCCCTGAAAGAAATGAAATAAAGCTATACATTTGCATTTATGATTTTAGAGAGGGGTCTAACAGTCTTTCATAAAAAGTCTTTTATTATTTCTCAGTTATGATCATTCCGGAGAATGTTAGGAAAAGTTAAGCATTCAATTTCTTTCTCATCTAAGTTAAAGGGTTACATTGATAATTTAAATTATAAAATTAACATCTTACATATAAACAAGACAAACCTAGGCACTAGAGACACTACACTTAAAGCAAATGCATTATAATAACAAGCTTATAAGGAATACTTACTGAGGATCAGTATCGCCAAGAAAGAGTGTCCCAAGTTTACATGATCTGTGAACTTCAAAGCAAAGTCCAAGTGTTACATCATCAATGATGTCATTCATCAGTGCTGTCAACTCTTCCTGAAATAACAAAAACATTATACATATTTACTTGAAAGTCAAAAAAGAGAAGTCAAGAATTTGTCAATCAACCTGAATAACCATATCTTAAACTATCTCTTTCCAGTTATGTTTATTCATTATCAGTACCATCTGCACATATGACCAAAGCCTCTTGCAGAGCGTAGTTATTTACGGTTGTCAGGGATAGTGAAAGATATATAAAGCATCCAATCACTACTTGCATCAAAAATGTGAAATTGGTAAAGTCACTGGAATATCTCACACTTGGCATGATTCTTACCAGGGACTGTGGGATCTGTAGACTGTTGCATTACCACTCTTCATCTGCTCCTCGATTTATACAGCAAGCTATTGTTAGATCTAAACACAATCATACTTATACTACAGCATTTGGGGCTATATCTACACCCGAACTATATAATTAACGGTGTTAATATAGCTGTAGTAATGCTGTAAGTAATGATTGCTCTTCCTAGTCAGGCAAACCATTTTATTTGTCTGATATGATAGTTAAGTGGGTTTTTACTTGATAAAAGACCATGTTCCCGGTTCTCATCACAAAAAATTTGACCTCACACCTGATACTGTTTTCTGATAATTTAAGCAAATGAATAACAATACCAGTATAAAAAAAAAACAAACAACTGCAATGTATTTCATAATTTGTTTACATGTTACATATTTAACATACCCCACCCACTCAATAAACAAGTATGAAAAAATCTTTGAATGAAACCATCAGTTTGAATGGATGCAAGGTCATCCGGTAGTCAAGAAAGAAAGCATCACTTCTGTTAACCTCGGTTATATCAATGGTACTCTCAGCGTCGTCTAGCATATTGATTTCCATCTCGTCAAACTGTTTCCCCTTCCAAAATAGACCGGAAGTTTTTTTAATTACCTCCCTTGTTTTAATGCTGTGATCTGTGTGCTCGAGAAATTTAGTACGCACGCTAACCTCACTAGCACCTTAAATTCACATTTTATGGAACAAATAAGTATATTTTGGGTTTAAGATTATAATCCCCTTTTTTCTGTGACTTGCCAGAAGTCAAACATTAACAACGATTTTTGTTTCACGGCAAGGAAGTATGTAACACACCGTTTTCACGGCAAAATACTATTAATAAATGTACTTCTTGAAGTTAGAAAGTCACTTATGGCAAAGGAAAGTATAATTTGCTATTGTCTGAGAACAAATGAATTGCTTTTTTAAACTAAGCTCGAGGCTATGCAACTGATTCTTACTTCAAACAAAGACCTCAATTCTGTACCTGTTCAAGGCTATGCATTGCACCTTAAATTCTTTCCATTAAGTATGGTGGCTGATTTGTGCCATTTCGCGTTTTCGCCCCGCGACCCCGCCAAGCGAAAAGTCGAGAATTAACAAGTTAAAATGGCGGGGGCGCCGACCGAAAACAAGATAATTAGCGGGGGCGCGGGGCGAAAAGTCGAGATTTAATTGTAAAACGGCGGGGTCGCGAAGCGAAATATTTATTGTTATAGGGCGCTAATTAGCGTGCTGTTGTCCGCGCCCCCGCCAAATTATTCTTAAAAACCTCGACTTTTCGCTCCGCGCCCCCGCTAATTAGCGTGTTTTCGCTCCGCGCCCCCGCCGTTTTTGTAGTTAAAATCTCGTGTTTTCGCCCCGCGCCCCCGCTAATTAGCGTGTTTTCGCTCCGCGCCCCCGCCGTTTTATACATTTATTAAACCTCGTTTGGCGCCCCCGATAATTAGCGTGTTTTCGCTCCGCGTCCCCGCCGTTTTATTTCTTAAATCTCGCTCGGCGCCCCCGCGGGGCGAAGTTTTATTTCTTTAATCTCGCCCCGCGCCCCCGCTAATTAGCGTGTTTTCGCCCCGCGCCCGCGCCGTTTTATTTCTTAAATCTCGCTCGGCGCCCCCGCGGGGCGAAGTTTTATTTCTTAAATCTCGCCCCGCGCCCCCGCTAATTAGCGTGTTTTCGCCCCGCGCCCGCGCCGTTTTATTTCTTAAATCTCGCTCGGCGCCCCCGCGGGGCGAAGTTTTATTTCTTAAATCTCGCTCGGCGCCCCCGCGGGGCGAAGTTTTATTTCTTAAATCTCGCCTCGCGCCCCCGCTAATTAGCGTGTTTTCGCCCCGCGCCCGCGCCGTTTTATTTCTTAAATCTCGTCCCGCGACCCTGCGGCGCGAAGTTTTTTTCTTAATTTTTGTCTTCCGGTTTTTTGTAGGGCATGCGCAGTTTGTTTTTTAGTGAATTTACATATTTTAAGTAACATCAGTTTCAATTAATAAGATTGTCTTATTTCAAAATAATTAAATCAAATAAACCTATAATCTCCTCAATTATGAGGAATTTTTAGCCAAGTGAGAACTAATTTTAACAATTATAGCTTTAAAGATCCTTTAGCACAATTTTTTTACGGTTTTAAATCATAAATATGATGCTCAAATTAAGATTTATCAATATTGTAGGTTCCAAAAAGCATTATTTATAAAGATATTACCGAATTTTACATTTCATGTAAATAAAGGGAGGTAATTAGAAATTTATTTCCTATAAAGATTAAGTCAAATTTTACAATAAGAAATGAATGCATATATTTTAATGACTACATATAATATGCACAAATATTTGCAGTACATATTTTACATATTCTTTGATGTTTGAAAATTGTTCTATTTGCATAATTATGTACATATATATAATTTCACTTAGTATGGTTAACCGCTTCGATCAGAACATACAGGATCTTTAAATATAAAATAATACTCGTTCATGAATGAATTAGGGTTAATACTAACTGTTAAATACATTCATAATAGTAACAGTATCTACTTATAAACAGGGTTCCAACTGTTCCACATTTTTCAAAATTTAAAGACTTTTCCAGGACTTATCAAGGACCTTTTTAAAATTTTTAAGGACTTTTTTAGAAGATTAAATTTAAAGCTATTTGATTTCTTTTGTCCTATGTATATGTTCATGGCAATGTTTAGAACAACACGCTAATTAGCGGGGGCGCGGGGCGAGATTTAAGAAATAAAACTTCGCGCCGCGGGGTCGCAGAGCGAGATTTAAGAAATAAAACGGCGGGGGCGCGGGGCGAAAACACGCTAATTAGCGGGGGCGCGGGGCGAAATTTAAGAAATAAAACTTCGCCCCGCGGGGTCGCGGAGCGAGATTTAAGAAATAAAACTTCGCCCCGCGGGGTCGCGGGACGAGATTTAAGAAATAAAACGGCGGGGGCGCGGGGCGAAAACACGCTAATTAGCGACGGCGCGGAGCGAAATTTAAGAAATAAAACTTCGCCCCGCGGGGTCGCGGAGCGAGATTTAAGAAATAAAACGGCGGGGGTGCGGGGCGAAAACACGCTAATTAGCGGGGGCGCGGAGCGAAAAGTCGAGTTTTCATAGAATAATTTGGCGGGGGCGCGAACAAGAGCACGCTAATTAGCGCCCTATAACAATAAATATTTCGCTTCGCGGCCCCGCGGTTTTACAATTAAATCTCGACTTTTCGCCCCGCGCCCCCGCTAATTAGCGTGTTTTCGCTCCGCGCCCCCGCCATTTTAACTTGTTAATTCTCGACTTTTCGCTTGGCGGGGTCGCGGGGCGAAAACACGACTGGCACAAATCAGCCACCATAATTAAGAGCTCAGTCTTTTATTCATCTGTTTTTTTCTGTCTTTTTAAGCAGTGCTAGTTAGATCTATCCGCTATATGTCCATTTACCTCAAAATATTTTTTTAACACACTGCACTACGCCTCTTATACTAAAACGAAAGCAATACGAGATAATGTGCATTTATTGTCTTCGGACTGAAATGGTCATTTTAAAAGCTAATTAATTAACTATGTAAGAAATCAAAGATGTTTAGGACATTCGTATTGAAATAGGTGAATTATGATTTTCTCATGCCAGATTGAGCTAATATTAAAAAAAATCAATTTGATATGTTCAGTAAGTCACTTATATCACCAGGAGAGAAAATGGGAAAAAATCACGCTTGACATATCAATGTGTATTCGTAGGCGGAAGTTTGAATTTCCCTTAGGCACCCTCAACCGTGTCCAGTTATGTCACGTGACTGGTCAGTTTATCGGACGACTAACTAACAAACTGATAGGGGTGGAAGGTTGTGTACTTCAAAACTAATCTCATTCAATTGTCATAGTTTATCTCTTTTTGCAAAACAGCATAGACAAATACTTTTATCTTATATGTCAAACAATTTGTGTAATAATTTTAATCATTTTCGCCCTTATGAACTGTTATCTATTAAGCGACCTACCAAACACTAACAATGGGTCGGTCCTATTGCGCATTCTGAAATCAACAAGCTAGAATGACGTAATGGCTATCTCTTAATCCGCATCGTGTTTGTTTACTTTTTTGCTCAAAAACAACAAAAAATGGCTGATGGAACCTTCTGTGAATACTCAGGACAAATGGATAATGCTTTAATGTCGCAGATTACAGGATTCGGGGTCCGAGGAAGCGCCGAAAACATAGGTAAATATTGTTTATTTGGTTCATGTGCTTTCGACCTATGCCCTTCGAACGCTGCCTTCTCGCCCATAACATTCTTTCCATTATATAATAGTTTATAACACTTTGTCGCCGACTAATTATACTGTAATCACGTAAAACGTGAGGTACTGGTGTCTTAAATTGTGTAAGAACTTTGAGTAACTGCTCAGCTTGAGTAAAAAGTCTACGGTTTGAGAAAGGTGTTAGTGTTAGCGAGTATATTGGTTTTTTCGGAGGCCATGTTGGTTTGACCAATGTAGGCTGGTCAGCGTGCTCTGACCCGTGAACTTGACCTAAATGGTAACATACAGAACAGAACTCATTTCTGTTCTGGTAATAAAGGTATAATGGCAATGGTATATAGTAATGATATAATGAATGTTTTGGATCTTCTGAATTAATGAAGCTTCACAAAATTCTAGAAAAAAAAACTTCTAGTGGCTGTCAAGTTTAGAAGTTTGTTAGTCCCATTGGATATATCAGCAGGGCCAAGTCATCTAAAGTAGCTTTATTCATGCTTCAAGATAAGCACAACAAATTGTGCGCCAGGGCTCTTTATTATATAGACGATGGTCACCCTTCGCGCCTAAAGGCTGACATCTATGTAATATCAGTTTGTAAATCGGTCGGTCTTGCAGTCGAAATATTGAGACTAGCTTCGAGATCTGAACCGCTTTTCTAGTTCTGATAATTTTTAGTAGTAGGTGAAAAAAAACAACAACAACAAAAATACGAGCCCATAAAATTGGACGTGAAATAGAGAGACCACGTGTACATGATTGTCATCCTGTTAGTAAGAAAACAGGGTTTTTCTACATAAAGTCAATTTATATTGTACTATAAAAGTATTTGAAAAGATAAAAAAAATCCCATGAATACAACTTGTGTTAACTAAAGTAACTACTTAGCTCATTCTAGCTTGTTGATTTCAGAATGCGCAATAGGACCGACTACTTCGTAATTTTATACGAATAATTTCACTATTAAAATTATATTATCCAGAAAGTAATAACTTACTATGCAAGTAAGTTATTACTTTCTGGATAATATAACTTTAATAGTGAAATTATTCGTATAAAATGAAATATACTAGCATTCTGTGACATATCCAAAAAAATCAGAACAGACTTGGCATATGTGTAGGAGAGGGGGGGGTCATCCTCCCACAGTAGCACTCAAGGTTGTCATCATTCACTACTATTGGTCAGTTGGCTTTCTGATACAAAAGAAATGACCAGTTTATGTCAAACTGTATGAAATTTGTAAAATAGTTTGAAGGATACAACAAATGAAAATTAATGATATTATGGTTGTAACTGATCTAATTGTTTTGTTGAAATACAAAGTATCGGACAGTTTTGACAAACTGAAATCAACCATCAAAATTCATATCATTTGCACTACTACTTTGAAAATTGTTGACTTGTTCGTCCATATATAACTAATATGTTGAACATAATTATGTAATATACATCAGATCAATTTAAGATATTTAGTTTTGATTTATTTTAGTTAAAGATTATAAAAGATTCTGTTACACCAGGTAACCTGTCAAAAAACATTTCAACTCTGCAATTTAATGAACAGTGAACAAATCAATGTTCTAATAAATAATGTATTATTCAAATTAATTCTGACCAAATGGCTTGCATTAAAATGATGTGTGATTCACAAATTTCTTGACCATTATTTGCTGTACTGATATTTGACTTGATAAAATACAAGAAGGGGCAGGTCACATAGTTTCTGCCTTAGAGCACTTGATTCTTAACAATTTGATACACCTTTATTCTCGTGACCCTTAATTAATGGGATGGTCTTAAATTGCTGTGAAAAAGGTCAGGATAGTTTTGATGAGCATGCCAGGGTTAAACAGTCATCATGACCTTTGTTCCCAAGGCATTGTTGTAAAGAAGTCATGTCAATTTTATAAGGGGATTCATCTTAGGTGAAAGGAATTTTAAAATCGAGCTGTAAGGCTGTGATATGCAATAAATTTTTAGGCTTTTACAACAGGACCAAAACTAAGAACCCCTCTCCAAGAAAAATTAGAAAGAAAAATTACCTTACCATAAAAACAGAGGTGAATAGATTGATTTGTCAAGAATGATGTTCGTGAAATCACATAACACAAGAAGAAAAGGATGCTCTGTCATCAAAAATTATGTCATATTAAGGTTACAGTGTTTTTCTAAAGACATTTTCAATTGGTTTGCTTTCTGTGATGATCAGCTTTGGCTTTCTTCAAAATCTAGGTCTTCTACTATTGTTTCACTTAAACACTGTCTTATATTGTCATATAGCCTGGCTGCAGGCTATATGATCCTTTTCTTTTTATGTTATAGCATTGATATATTAATTTTTTTACCTCTCTAATAGCAACATTTTTTCTTCTGCTGCAATTCCAGCCAAGAAAAGCTAAAACTGTACAGTAGTTAGAAAGGGATTTTAAAGGCATTTAGCTGACATTACTAAGGAACAGCATAAATTGCTGGGTCTGAAACCAGTCTAAATGTCATATGCTGTATGATTTGTTGTTACTATTTTTTTCATATTACTCTTTGTTCATGGTGTGTGTCACTCCTTAATAAACCTCTCAGTGGGTTTTCCAGTGTTTGATAAGAGGATTGGATGGTAATAGTGCATAACTGTATTGTAACACTATAATGGTATATTACGGCATGAAAACTATTTTGTGTAAATATAAGTACAGTAATCTGGTCTCCAAAATGCTGAAAGAGTTATCAAAGGATTAATACTGATGGACAACATGTAAAACTAAACACTTAAATATAAAACCCTTAATTTTTTTTTTCAGCTCTCAGTGAATTGAGCTTTTTTAAAGAAATTAAGTATCTTAATACAAATATAGACTGTATAAAACACTTTAAAATTTAGCTTTTCAAGATATTACAATTTACAACTTTAAACATCACAAGACTTTCTGAGTGTGTACAGGAAAGAGAACAGCAGTGAGTATGCAGTCGTTCACAGTATGAAGATATAATGAATGCTGATGAAAACAGGCAATAACTAGAACTAACATACTTAACTATCATAATCAGAATCTTAATTGATTGTTAGTGTGAATCACAGCTTTTGTTAAACTTCTTTTATGAGAGTAAAAAATAACACAGCAAAGCATCTGCTTCTCTAATGATCAGACTCATGGTTTATTTCAAGGTGACAGTCACACACAGCATAGTAAAAGTGGTCCTGGATTCTACACAGAACAGTTTCCACATGGCATGTCCACTGCCCTTATGGAGAGTCTTGCGATGTCAAACATGGCATCTGGGAACAACAGCAGCCAGGAGGCAATCATTGCTAGCATGATGAGCCAGGCAGCAGCTGTCTCAAGTGCATATGAAAATGCTGTAAATTATGCACTCAAACCAGAGAAAGGGCTTCCACCTACTCCGCCAGGTGAGACAGTTAAAACACTCAGAACTGATGAAGTGATCAAATTGTTCCTCTATTAGGCTTTGAGAAACAATAACTTCATATGAAACAAAATTGAGATATGATAAGCAGAAGAAGTAAATATCACAGTTAAAAGAATCAGTAAAATTGTAATTCTATTAAGTTTTTCTGAGACCAAATTGTTCTTTTTGTTTTGTTATTTGTGATTAAATGAAGAAGGAATAAACTTCAAAGCTTGATGAAAAAGACTTAAGATATCAGTGCGAGTTTGTAGAAAGAGTAAAAAAAAAACATCAATCTGAAGGTTCATGTACTTTGATATCTTCATGTCTGAGGAAACAATACTGTACTTGCATAACATATTTTATAACAGGTAGTCCAGATGATCCAAAAATGTTCAAGGTCACTCTACGCAAAATCATGGCTACCATAGCAACATGCACCCAGCATCCATGGTTGGCATGCCTTCATCATTCAACCCAAACCTTTTAGCAAAACCTGTGCCAATGAGAAGGTTGTCAGAGAAAAGGATAGTCCAGGCTCGGGCCAGTATTGGGGGTGTTGCCACTGAGCCCCCCGGCATTATGGATCCAGAGGCTGGTAAGCTAAATGTTCATGTGTTTCAACTTTTGTCTGCTCTATTGGCCATTAATCACAGCTTTGAAAAGAGCTTATCCTGAATTCAGAAAGCATTGCCATTTTTGAAATGATAATTTATTGAAGCTTTGAAGAGCATCCCTTTGCGTCTTAGGTAAAATTTATACAATGGCCTTTGTTGAAAACAAAGAAATTATTAGAAATATATTTTTGTCAACAAAGTAAGGATACTTGTAGATAGTGCCCACTAAGGGCAGCTGAGAATTCTTTCAGAGCCAAATTACATCCAGTCAAATATTTACATGCATAATGCTTAACATTGGCAAGAAAATACTCCAGCCTGTCTAAGTGTTAATAACATGTTAATATTAATGAATATATAATAACTTAATCATGTTGTTATGCAATCATAAGCATATATTAATGTGAATTCATTAAAATCTGCAAGCCTTAATATGCATCCAGCCAAATAGTTGCATGCTGTGTGCTTGGAATGGGCAAGAACAACTCAACAAAAGTTGAGGTGATTTGTTTGAAATTCTAGTCCCGAACAATCTTAACAATGGACAATTGAAGGAATTATTGATAATCAGATCATTATTTAAAGAGATTTCAGTCCAGAGATCTGATTAAGAACTGGTGAAGATTTTGGTTTGTGATAAACAAAATGCAGCCTGACATAGGCATGATGATAACTTCTTTGTAGCACTTAAAACATTTTGGCACTTACCCCTTCATGTTAATATTTTCATCAAAGAAATGACTTTTTTGTTAAAATACATTAAGAGATAACTTTTTAAAACAATTTTGACTGCAAAACTGTTTATAGTGTTATGCACCTGTCATAATAAAATGTGATTTTAAGATTGATCAAGAATGTAATTTGAGTCAAGTTCAGTCAGAAATGATATGGAAACCAGACAGATATTCAAGATGTAAAAAATACACTAGTTTATGATAAACAAATCATCAGAACAGCTTAAAATGCCCTTTCCTACAAAATATGAAGGGCAGTACCAAACTTCTTTAACAGTTAACAGAGCAACCAAATCCACAGGGCATTGTATGGTTAGTTAAAGCGATATTTCTTGTAAGTCCTTCAGCACTTTCAGTGCTTTGATTAAAGGAAAGGTAAGCTATGTTTTGAATGAATTAGGCTGAAAAAAAGTATTGAAAAAATGTGATACTAAAATATGTTATTTATCTGAAAAGTCATTCAGATGGACATGACAGCATTTGTATTTGGGGAAAAATGTGAGAAAAATAATTTTCAAAAAGCATGATTGTACATGTAGGTGCATTAATACTGCTGTTGCATTTGATAGTAAATGCAGGCACATTTTTTTTGGTAATAAAAGTAGATGGAATTGTTTGATTTTAACAACACAATGCCTTGGATTCAGCTTTTAACACAAAATTATTGATATTAGCTGAGTTCACTGAGTTTTCAGTAGCAAGTCTGAGATAAGGTGCACAGGTGACAAACTTCCAACCATGTTTGATCAGTTTATCAGTGTGGTAACCTTTGGTCACTGTAATTCAATCCAAAAGTAGTAACAGTGAATTATCTGTGTGAAAATTGAAGCAGATATGGTCATTCCCAGGCAGAAAACACAAGATAACAATGTTCTACATTTATATAATTTTATAAAGGGGACTTGTTTTACTTATTTCACATTTGTAGTACATGTTTTGTCATGCTTGTAGAGCTTTGATCACATGAGCTTTTCTGCACACTAATAACTGTTTTGTGATCAGTGAACTAAGGCTCTGCTCTAGAAGCTTGTGAATAGTTTTTCAATCTGACCTCGAAGGGAATCTCATTTTCTGCTTAAAATGCTTTGTTTCCAGGAAGTTGTAATATCAGATAAACCTTAGTAGGTTAAAATAGATAAATTGTGGAGCGATGCATTTTATATTTAAAGTACCATTGCAGATTAAAATTGTAGTTACTCATAATTAATATCTAATATATATATACAGTTGTATGTTTCCAAAGTTCATCGTTGGATACCCACGGCCGATCCATAAACATTTATTTGATTTATGTAATAATCAACCATGGGTATCCGACGATGCCAAAGTTAAAACATCATTATCTTTTGTTATTCATGACCTTTATGTAAAGAAAGATTATAGAATAACAAGTGAGTTGACAGGAAGACTAGTACAGTCAAGATTACCTGCCCTTGTCAAGTTAATTGTTCAGTCGTTACAGGACACCAAACCAAGGGTAAGCTGTATAACAGGGCCAGAAAATGGTCAAACCTGTGTGACATAAACTAGGAAAATATATACATGTCATGTACTTCTATATCAATATCTCAGCCCTGTTTTAATTTGTGGACATGTAATCATATAGCCTCTCTTTTCTGCTCAAAGTTTAGGTAAACAAGAAATATCTTTTGCTGTAGGTTACATTGTAAGGATTATGTTTAAACAAAAAAACAACAACCAAAAAATGGCCAATTGAAAAAGATGCTATCAGTAATGCTCTACTTTCAAAGAGTAACTACGATTCCATATTAGTGTAACCCTACTGAAAAAATTGAGTTTCCAGAAGACTTAATTTTTAAAGGCATAAATTGCACCAGTTTGTACTGACTAGGCAATAAAATTTAAAGAGGTCTCCAATTCCTTGCTTTAACTTATCTCTTTATCTGTTGGTTCCAATAAGATTGCATTTCATTCTTGGTAAAGGCTAATAGTTTGTGCTTATGGTGTATTTGATTCTCTAACCGAATTTCTCTTAGTGGACAAGCAGAGTCAGAATTTTACTCATTGGTTAAACAGAATCATTTCATGTGTTAGATTTATCCCATCCTTGGTAACCCAGGGCTACTCTCTATGTATACACTTCATTCCTGATGCTGTCAGAATCAGTACCCATGGGTTCTGTCAATGCATTTATTGGTGAAACTCTTTTTTCCCACTTTTTAGCTCACCTGAGCTGGCTCAGGGTGAGCTATTAGGATCGATGAATGTCCGTCGTCCGTCGTCTGTCGTCCGTCGTCCGTTCACATTTAGTTCGTTAACACTCTACTGGTCACATTTTTGCTCCAATTGTCACGAAACTTGGTCAGGATGTTTTTCCCAGTAATTACTCGGACGAGTTCGAATATGGGTCATATGGGATCAAAAACTAGGTCAAGGAGCCCAAAAATAGAAAATTCTTGTTAACACTCTAGAGGTAATGTTTTTAGCCCAAATAATCTGGAAATTTGTCATAAAGGTTGCTTCTATGATTTCTAGCTCAAGTTCAAATATGGGTCATCTGGGGTCAAAAACTAGGTCACAGAGCCCAAAAATAGAACATTCTTGTTAACACTCTAGAGGCTACATTTTCAGCCCAAATAATCTGGAAATTTGTCAGAAAGGTTGTTTCCATGATTTCTAGCTCAGGTTCGAATATGGGTCATCTGGGGTCAAAAACTAGGTCACAGAGCCCAAATATGGAAAAACCTTGTTAACACTTAAGAGGTAACATTTTCAGCCCATATATCCTTGTAATATGTCAGAAAGGTTATTTGGATTATTTCTAGCCCAGGTTCGAATATGGGTCATCTGGGGTCAAAAACTAGGTCACTGAGACGAAATATGGAAAAACCTTTTTATCACTCTAGAGGTAACATTTTCAGCCAAAATATCCTGGAAATATGTCAGAAAGGTTGTTTTGATGATTTCTAGCTCAAGTTTGAATATGGGTCATGTGGGGTCAAAAACTAGGTCACACAGCCCAAATATGGTAAAACCTTGTTAACACTCTAGAGGCTACATTTTTAGCCCAAATTTCCTGAAAAACTGTCAGAAAGCTTGTTAAGATGATTTTTAGCTCAAGTTGGAATATAGGTCATGTGGGGTCCAAAACTAGGTCACACAGCTTGAATATGGAAAAACCTTGTTAACACTCTAAATGTAACAATTTTCAGCCCAAATATCCTGGAAATATGTCAGAAAGGTTGTATCAATGATTTCTAGCCCAATTTCGAATATGGGTCATCTGGGGTCAAAAACTAGGTCACAGAGCTTAAATTTGGAAAAACCTTGTTTACACTCTACAGGTAACATTTTCAGCCCAAATATCCTGGAAATATGTCAGATAGGTTGTTTCGATGATTTCTAGGTCAAGTTCGGATATGGGTCATCTGGGGTCAAAAACTAGATCACACAGCCTGAATATGGAAAAATCTTGTTAACACTCTAGAGGTAACATTTTCAGCCCAAATATCCTGGAAATATGTCAGAAAGGTTGTATCAATGATTTCTAGCCCAATTTCGAATATGGGTCATCTGGGGTCAAAAACTAGGTCACAGAGCTTAAATTTGGAAAAACCTTGTTTACACTCTACAGGTAACATTTTCAGCCCAAATATTCTGGAAATATGTCAGAAAGGTTATTTTGATGGTTTCTAGGTCAAGTTCGATTATGGGTCATCTGGGGTAAAAAACTAGGTCACAGAGCCCAAAAATAGAAATATCTTGTTAAGGCTCTAGAGGCTACTGTTTCAGTCCAAATATCCTGGCAGTTTGTCAGAAAGCTTGTTTGGTTGTTCACATTATTAGATAAGAATAAAGGTCACGGAGGCTAAAAATAGATTTATCTACTGTACCTCATAAAGCCTTCATTTATAGACCAATATCTTTGATATTCAGTATATTGGTTCCTTGCATGGACCTCTACCCATGTGTAGGGTTTGAGGTCACTGGGTCGAGGTCAAGGTCACCATAGCTTATAATAGATATTTCTACTTTCTGTCATAGAGCCTTTATTTATTGATTGATATTTTACATATTTGGTTTGAAGGCACTTATATATTTTCAATTAAAAAATGAAATACTCCTTAACAGCAAACCTACAGCCAAAGTACTCAGGTGAGCGATCCAGGGCCATCATGGCCCTCTTGTTTTATAAACCATCAGCCTCTAAGTTATCTTAGATGGTAAGGTTAGGCCTGCCAAGATGACCGAGGTTCTGGAATCCTGATTAGTTAGATTTTAAAGATTTTTAGCAGTGCAGCCATATCAACAAAAGCTAACTCCAAAAAGAGTCAAAAAAGGGTTGTAGATAAACTTGCAGTTTGTTTATTTATGACTGAAATGTGAATCTTTCAAACTGTGTTCACCTGTTTGAAAAAAAATAAATCACAAAGAATGTTTTCATATTAATTTATTTGATATAATTAAGAAGAAATTGTTATGGTAGAAAAATACCAGTTTTCAAAGACATTTAGAGTGTTGAACAGTTTGTCACCTTTTGCTAGTCTAGAAATAGTTCTGTTCCATATTTGGAAAGGTGTGCAAATCCTTCCAATGAATAAAATATGCACACAGAGTCAAGATGATTATAATGATACTAATGATTAATTTCAGTTAATAATTAGTTTTTGTTGCTTTAATAGATACACGTAATGCATCCATGCACAAAAAAAGCTTTAATAAAATTTCTACATAATCCCAATTCCTTTAAATAATCAATTAACCATGTGGCTTACATTGACCACTGTGTATTGATCTTTGCTGAGATCCCCCTGAGGGCTCCCCACAAGTTAGAAGTGATTGGTCATCTAATAATGAGTAACATTATGCAAAATATCACAGGTATATTCAATTAAATCTGTCTGGAGGTTTTGCCTATTTCACCATGACTTCTTTAAGTAATATTACAATATTACAGATATATAGTGGCGTGTGTTGTAATTAGCTGCCGTCATTTGTGTAATGAATTTTAAAAAATGGAACTATAAACATTAAAACACTAATGATTTTAGAAAAGTATTGAAATGATAAAAGTTTTACGAAAGTTTAAATAAATGTAACTGGAAAACCAGACAGTTGACACTGAAGTTGCTTCAAATGATTTTTAAAAATTTTTAAGTAAGGATACCGTATAATTTTTTAGTGAAAAGAAATTGTAAAAATGGGTGATATGATGGAGAGATTCTTTGAGTCAACGAGGAATTACTATCAGCCACAAAGCATGCTTGGAAATACATCGGACTTTATGTCCATGGGTGTGACAAGTGGTTCCCAGGGTTACACAAACCCTTATGGAAGTTTATCATCTGTGTGGGGTACAACAAAATTTAATTTTTATATTTTGAATGATATTATTCCCACCTGATATACATGTATATGCACAATGTTGTACTAATGATTTTTGCCTAATTAACTTGTCAGTCCTAATCTAATTGCTTAGTGCTATGAAATGTTAATGACAACAAGCATTGGCATTCAGCATTGGTTTGGGTCAGTAATGTGTATAACCAGGGATTGGGTTTTATCTCATATATTATATTACTCATATATGTGCACAGTCTAATGATAACCTGTATGCAGCAAAAAGGCTACAAGGCTACAAGTTTTTTGGAATGCAAGACCATTGTAATGATGTAAGAAAATGCCTGTTGTTACATGGTTTTGTTTCAGAACCAAATCATACAGCTTTGTGTTTTCTGTAAACCAACTTTGTCAGTAAAATAACTCAGAAGTCTATAAAATTTTGCACTGTTGAAAAATAGGCAGAGCCTTAGGTCAGTAGGTCAAAAATATAGGTCATGCGATGACATTTTTGAAATCGGAACAAAAAACTGTGCATATGGTCCAAATTTCATTGTCATAGCTCCAAAAACAAAAAGTAGGTCAGAAGGTCAAAAATATAGGTCATGCGATGACGTTTTTTAAATCGGAACAAAAAACTATACACATGGTCCAAATTTCATTGCCATAGCTCCAAAAACTTTAGGCACCAATTCTACTTACAACACTGCATGTCACAAGTCTTTTTCTTACATTTTTAATACTGGCATAATTGTTTATTGAAATTAACATGAATAAAAGAGAATGTTCAATAGTAAAGTGTTTGTTGGTATTGTGTTTGTAAAGCAAACCAAAAACAGGATGTTCTTTATGAGAGAGTGAACCATTGATGTTTTCAGATTTGAAAATATGTACTTCTATCTGTTAAAGTTTAGTTATTACTTTATTAGAAGAACAAATGAATGATCCAAATAATGCCTTCAAAAATGCTTTGAATAATGCAAGACAGTGGCCCATTCTAAAGACCACCCTCAGAAACTGGATGCATAATTGCGCTTTGTTGAAGGTCTTAGCACAAAGATTGTAACCTTATGTTAATGGTAGTGCTGGGAATTGAACCGGTGACCCTAGGTTTATCAGTCTTGTGTGTTATCACTTACATACATCAGCTTTTTAAAGTTTCTGAGTAGTTAATTAAAATGACCAGGGCTTGAAGAAGTTGCTTATATCTGCAAACAAATTATTTTGACTCGAAGTCAGTCTTAAAGACAAAAAGGTCTTGGCTTTATAGAAACTTTAAAAGTGAATCTAGCCATCTTGAACACATATCAACCTCTGTTGTTATATATAAGCTCAATTCAAGTACAGCATCATACTCTGTAAAGAACTTGCCAGCTGTTCATGTTGCTCTTTATTTCATTCTTGTTATGGGTGTTCTGTCATTTGTTATGGGTAGTGTCCCATAAATCATGGGCAGTTTTTGCTGATTAGAAAATCTTTAATGTTTTTCAAGTTGACGTGCTCCAGTTTCAAAAATCTAGGTAGAAGAAAATTAAAAATATTCCCTTTTTTCACTGGATAATCTGTGTTGGTTAGGTTTTTGAAGCGCATAATTTTGTGCAATGTTTGGACAGTTTGAACAATAATGTCTAGAGCCTGTTATTGTCAAAGTCTCTAAACAAAGTCTTTATCCAGACTGGTTATGCAAGGTTACGTAAACACTCATTATGACCTTCATGAAGCTTGGATTCAGTAGATCATGGTCACACAGAAGCTATATAGAGAAAACAGAGTAGACCATGATACATAGACAAATATTGGTACAAGATTGACTTGGGTTAACTCGGTGCAGAAATTGTTGTCTTTCAAGCTTTCTGTAATGTGGACAGGTGCATCAGTATCATACCAGTAATAAACTTCTATTAAATGAAAAAGCATGCAAAAAAAGGGGGAAAAAATCAGCTAAAAAAATGTATGTTTTTCCTAGCTTAGGTGAATATGTCAGTCATAGACAAGATAGTCTAAGTATGAATTTATATTCCAGTTCCAGATGCTGTTTCAAATCCAACTCTTGCAAGAGCACTTGCAGCTGTAAATCAAGGTCAGAAAAGACCCCGCAGTGAAAAGAAAGCCATACCAGATGATGCCAAAGATGATAAATATTTTGAAAGAAGAAAAAGAAATAACCATGCTGCTAAAAAGTCAAGAGATGCTAGGAAAGCAAGAGAAGATGAAATCGCCATTAGGGCAAGCTTCCTTGAAAAAGAAAATGCCATTTTACGTGCACAAGTTACAACATTACGAGAAGAAGCCAATTCTTTACGGCAACTGTTATTACAAAAGAGGGCTTCCCGACATTAGCCTTAAATATATCATAATCAACAGATTGTACTGCACTTAATTCTTAAGTTCTTAATCCATTACTTTGAACTTTTTCAAGGTCAAGTGATTTGACTCAAATGTCAGCCTACTGCCATTAGCAACTAGTTGCTATAGTGATACTAATTAAATGATATTAGTTGTTGAAATGTTGATGTATTTTGTGCTATTTCATGTTTTTTGTTGAGATTTTACCTTAGTATTTTTTATCACTCAAGTTTTACTCAGGGATACATTATATATCATTTAAGTTTTAGTTCATGAATGTAGTTTGAAAGGATTTTAGGCCAGTTCAGAATAGTTTTAATGTAGTTGCCAGTGGAAATTATTAACAATGATTTATCTGTATTGTTTCCATGAAATGAAAAGTCTTGATTTCAAGAAGGTGATTGACACATCTTAAGAAATATTGAAAGATTTGTTAGAAATTTGTTAAATATTAGAACACAAAAAGGTGGAAATGTACAGGTGAGCCCTTCAAGCTGATTTATCATTGTACACCAAGATCATTTAAAAGAACTGTCATGTTCTTATATATAGAGCACTTGTTACATTGGTTTTCCATGCATTGAACCTGTACAAGATTACAAACATTTAGTGGTCATTCCTTTTAGTGGCTATATACCGGCTTACAGTTCAATCTTATTTTGTGTAGTGCTGCATTTGATAAACACAAACAAACACCAAGTCTGAAACCTGAGCTCCATCTATATGACTTAAGCCTTTAATGGTATATATACTGCATTAAAATTTGTCGGTGGTTTTCATTGAATTATACTTGTAATAGAACATTGGAGTGAAATGTAAAAGTCTGAGATATTTCTATGTCATTGTTTCTACAAAGAACTGAATATACTGCTAATAACCAATTCCTTGTGAAAATTGGGTTCAGTTATTTTTTACCTCAGTGGGCATTATTTTGATCAGCAATATATTTTGTTGGTTTCCTGTCATGTTACATTATTTTGTTCATTTCATGTCATGGTAATTACTAATATGTTATTGTCTTCATTATATTACTTTATTTCTTTTCTTTTAACATTAAAAAGATAGGTGTTGGAATGCCAGAAAAGAGATCAATAAGGAACTTTTTTTCTTTAAACCATCATAATTGAATTCATTTCACCAAATGTTGCCTTATATTTAAGGAACTATAGAAGAACATATTTAAAAGGAATTATATATAACCAAATTTGCTTTTAAATTTCATGTTATTTTCATAGGAAACATCAAAGTAAGGTTTTCTTACTATATGCCTTAAAGGTATGTATATTTGTTATATTTGTAGAAATTATAAAGAAGACTTAGTCTGTTTTATCATAAAGTTGCCTTTGATATTGCTGTAATGTATAAAAGGAATATAATGTTTATGCATTTAATGGAACATCAGTTTATTTTCCTTTCAATTCCACTTTAAACATTAGAAGGTAGTTGTTACCAGATTTGCCTTCATTGAACCAAATGTGCCTGATTATGATTGAATTTATAAAGTAATATTATCTTGTTCTTGTATTTTAAACCAAGTCAGTCATTCTGTCCCATGTATTTATGATAGAAATAAGATTTAGCATTACCAAAATTGTCATAAGCAATAATGGTGTTATAGTATCATAGTAATAAATGTCACCAAAATTGTAACAAGCCATAATGGTATTATAGTATCATGGTACTAAATGTTAACTAAGTGTTGTGAGCCCTAATGGTACCTTGATATTATGGTATCACAGTACTAAATATTACTTAAATTCTTGTAAGCCATAATGGTAACATGGTATTATGGTATCATGGTACTAAATTAATGTTAACTAAGTTTTTGTAAGCCATAATGGTATCATGATATTATGGTATCATGGTACTAAATTAATGTAAACTAAGTTTTTGTAAAGCCATAATGGTATCATGATATTATGGTATCATGCTACTAAATGGAAACAAAATTTGCTCAAGGTAAGATGAAGCACTGCTCCTCTCACTGAATTCTCAAATTAGATACTATCTATTCATTTTGCACATTTACCAAAGAGAATCATGTATCATAAAATATTTATTCTAGTAAATTATTTTAAAATGCTAGCCAATATTATACTGCTGCTAAGTATTCCTTTATTTTGTGTTCAATTTGTTCAAATATTCAGGGGTTATAATGTATTTTGTTATATTTTACTAGATACTCAAAAGAATATATAGTAATATACTAGGTATATATGTGTAAATGATAATTAATTTTGAATGTATGGAGTGTTCATTATGTTGTTGGCATTAATTAGTGTCTTTTTTATCATAGAAAAGAATCATTCAAAACCAAATGTGTTAAAAAACTAATGTTCTGAAATCTGCACTTTGCAAAACCTTTGATAAACATATTTAAGAATTGTATACATGAAACAGTTTTCAACTCACCAAGAGAGTCACATTTCTTGTCATATTCAGGTGATTTAGCAGTCTGTGATTCAGCCAAATAATGAACTCCTGATAAACAGTTTTGTGAAGTGAAAAGCCCCTGCATTGAATGAAATTCATTGATAGAATTTCTGTCAGGTTAATACAGTTGATATTAAATAAAAAAGGACATTAAATTATAGAGTACTATTTGCCCCTTTCTGAAGTTATAATGTACAAGATGTTCAGTAGGGTATATGAATTATTCTGACACTATCTGCATTTCACCGATAATAAACGAAGAAGAAATTGACCATGACATCTTACATGTTATATCATGCAGAACACAAGCGCGCGACCGCTTGAGTCACTGTGCCACTTTTAAATAGTGCACATTCTTGCACCCCTTATAAATAAGCGTACGTGTTGGAATGGAAATAGATTTTTGGATTTTCATGATTTATTGTCATATATGTCACAGTTCCTAAGGCCTTCGTGATTAAATTACTAAACATCTGATCTCAGCTCTGTGATATATTCAACTGTATATCACTTAAACTTAAAATCTATTTCTTAATTATATCAACCAAAATATTAATCTATATGTAATGATGTAACAAAATTCAAATATATGTGGTATTGTCTGTATTAAAGTTACTGACATTTGAAAAGGAGATAGATTTTGTGAAACACTCTCTTCCTTTTACACATCTGGCGGTAATTGTTCCTGCCATGTTAGTCTGTACACCTAAGCACCTGGCCTCTGTCTGTAGTGTTTGCTGTAAAGTCAGGAAATTTCCAGTAAGCAGCACAATAATTGATAGAATGTACAGCATACAAGTTCATTTATTGAGGGTTAGAATTTGAATATTATGCAAGTTGACTGATGAATTTTTTAAATTGAGTATCACATAGATTTCCTAAAGGACATAATAAGTTTTTAAAGGTGGTAAGTGAGGTAGATAGGTTTGAATGTATTGTTATTTTGTAAAACAATTATTTTTCAAGCACAGTATTAATTTACTTCCCAGGGATAGAACCAGTGATTTTCATATATTGAAATTGTATAGTGCATTTTTTGTTATGAATCCAGGAATTGGCTACAATTTGAGCTGTTTTTAAAACCCTTTACATTTTTTTTTTGTGATAATGTGTAGAATGTGTTTTGTAAATAGTAGATGTATGGAAATCCTAGTAGAACACAAATATATCAGAAATCATTGCATATTTGTGTTCATTTATATGTTTATGCATATGTGTTTTATAATGTGTGTGTAAATCTGATGAAATAGATAGTAGCTTTAAGAGCTGTTTGACTTAGTGTAGATCATTTGATAAACTGATTTATCAAAACAGTCACACAGAAGTTTGATCTCCGTCATAAAAAATATGCAATGTCAGGTACCTCTTCTAATTGTTTTAACCATAGGCCACTTCTGTAAGATAAAATTGAATTTCAGTAACTCTTACTTTTGCATAAAAAATAGTTACACAAGTTTTTAAACTGACTTGTTAATTTTGTTTTTATTTGTTTTTGCATACTTTCCTAGAAGCAACCATTGAAAAAGCTTTTGGTTGGAAACTTAAATTTTTGGTTTTGTTACAAAGGTAATATTCTGCTTTTCTGAAATCCAGTAAATCTGTTGAAGTTTATTGTTCAAGGACTTGTTTTTTATGTTTTGTTTTTTTCTCAGGATTTATTTGTGTCTTGATTTTTATTCACACCCACATTATGGGAAGTTTTGGTAATGGTAAAGAATGATAATAGGCAACATTAGTGTTCAATTTACAAATTACCATCAGATTCAAATCATTAAATCAT
Source organism: Cyclina sinensis (assembly GCA_012932295.1). Lineage (NCBI taxonomy): Eukaryota > Metazoa > Mollusca > Bivalvia > Venerida > Veneridae > Cyclina > Cyclina sinensis. The sequence continues at coordinate 31,385,989 of JAAONU010000002.1, read as the reverse complement.
TATAGGCTTCAAATATTTGTTTTTTTTATGATTGCATGGTAATGTTCATAATCTTGTGATTTAACAAAGTGCCAGTTTACAATATATACCAATACCGGTGACGTAATTTGTTTTCATTATTGTGTGAATCGGGGATTATATAGAAAATTCTTGGTTACAGTTTTCATGAACTTTTGAGTTATTCATTTTCCAGTTCTGTTTCTGTCTTTAAAAAAATTATATAATTATTGCAGTTATAGCAGTGATATTCTTGCAGTTATAGCAGTGATATTATTGTTAAACAAAGATAACTGATGTAATATCATTTTGTCTCAATCTGACAAGTATAAAAGGGACATAACTATTTCCTGTACAAGTCTGAATACATGCTGTATTATCATCTGTCATATGACATTATAAATTAAAGAGAATGTTTTACAAAGGTATTTCAAAAACTTTCAAAAAGAATGTATTGCATTCATATGTTTTACTGTACAAATAATGGTTTGTTTCCTTGGTTGAGAAGCTTTAAAAATTTTCTAAAGTCACCATTTAACGCTTTGCTAGTAAATTATATCATTAAGTATTAATCTGGCCTGTTTTGACAATAGGGACCTTATGGGTGTTATGACAAAACATCAATATAACATCGAAATGTAACTGTGATTTTTTAGACATCATTCAAATGACTATTTCTAAAACCACTTTGCAAAAAAGTGCCTAATTAATTGTTCATCAGAATGATATACATTGTATATGTTTGGTAATAGAAGAGATTGATCAGTCTGATAATGTTGAAACCAAGTTTCCATTGAAATCACCTATAAAGGCCCCTTTTAAATGTTTCTTAAATGTTTTAAAGTCAGAAAAAGTACTATTTGTATATGTATAACAATTACTGTGATTCATATGAAAGATTGAAAGTATTGTACAAATTCTTTGGAAACATTTTCCTTTCTATAAATCTATAGCATTGATTAACTGTTCCAAATGATTTCAGCCGTATATGCCATCCTCTTGCAAACTACGTGATTCTTTATTTGGTAAAGAAACACATGTTCGTTTTATCTTGCTGATGAGGTCAGAGATTAGTTATGACAATATTTTGATGAATTATTTTGTTGTTACTCAAGGAGAATTGTAATCATGTATACATGGTATGAACTGTTCTAAGATCATGTTAATGTATATTTGATGTCATGTTATTGTTTATTAATATCATGTTATTATAAGTTTTATTTGTCAGTCATACTCTACAATAATTATGTTTTCAATACAAAAGATGCAGCTAGTACTGTTGTTTAAAACTGTAAGAATGAATTGGCAGCACCAATATTTTTTTCTTGGATCAAAATGAATAAAACGTTTGTTATTTAATGCATGACATATTAGACTCTGTACAGTGCTTGATTTTCAAAACCCAGACCATCATATATTATAGTTGTTCATTTTTGCTTTCTACAGTGGGACAATATAGTGCTGACAGTTTCTTTACAATAGTGAGGTTAGCTTTTTAAAAGCATGCGAGAATTTTTCCCTGAAGTAATCTGAAATGTTATGTTGAGTAAGAAATATTAAATTAAATCACGAATTAAACATAGTCTTACAAGGTTAAAACTGCTGATTTTGTGTTACCTCATTTCATTCAGTTTAAAAGTGTATACTTCATGAAATAAACTGTAAAATGTATGTCTGTTTTGTTCTAGCAGTGATTTGAAGAGTTGTTTGCCAAACAACTAGCCCCTGTCCATATTATTAAAAGCAGCAATTCTTCAGTAAAGTATTGGCAAGGGGATGGTACTTTATGCACTGCAGAATTGCCAGCTCACTCTCTGTGCCCGTTTTCAGCAATCAGCATTGGGTTTTACAGTTCTTGAAACCAACAGGGGCAGCATACATCATAATTAGAAATGTTTGTGGAACATGTATGCTCCCCTGATGGCAACTAATTTAAATAAGTCATGTTACATGGACTTCTAAACATGACCTTTACCTTTACCTACTGACCTCAAAATCAATATGGGTCATTTATAGGTCATGACCAACCATACTACAAAATCTGTAGACCAGCTTTTGTGGTGAAGGTGACTGTGACCTTGACCTACTGAACTCAAACACTTCCCACTAAATCTGAGGACTTTAGGATAAAGTGTTCTTTACTTACTGATCAGACAAACTTTTTATGGTCAAGGTCACTATGACCTTGACCTACAGACCTCAAAATCGATGTGTCATCTACGGTCATGACCAACCTCCCATCCAAATCTAAGAACTGTAGGCCAAAGTGTTCTCTATTTATTGGTTGAAAGTGATGTGACCTTGACTTTTGACCTACAGTGGCTACTGACCTCAAAAACAATAGGGGTCTTCTACTCATATGGGCAACCATCCTATGAAGTTTAGTGACCTTGACCTTTCACTGACCCAAACAACAAAAGGAATCTTCTACTCAATAAAAGCAACCAACTATGAAGTTTGATAGCTGTGGGCCAAATGGTACTTGAGTTATGGAACAAACAAGGTGGACCGACATTTGCAAGTCAATGATAGGCAGTAAGTATTTTGTTTGGATGGTAAATGAAGTTATATACTGTCACAAAAAGTAGGAGACAAATATGTTATTTTGTTATGGTATGGGATACCTACTCTTTATAGGCAATCATAATGTATATTTTTCCAATGGCCGTTTATAGCATGGTCACTAAAGTTTAGAAATCTCTGCACATGCAACTTTTAAGACAGGAGGGGAAGCATGCGGATTTTGACATTGACCAGAATCAAGGTAATGGTGACTGAAGTTGGGCAAAACTTTCAGAGTATTGAGTTGTGTAGATGTCAAACACAAAATCACAATCAAATTTGCAATTGGAACGTCGACATTTGTGGGCCATTTGTATGCTCGTGACCAGAAGTACACATTCGATTGTGATCACAGTATCAAACAACTGGTGATATGATTGATGTGGACATCCAAGATGTACGGACATCCAATAGGACTGCTATGTTGTTAATCAAGCTCTCCGTAATAGAACACTGATGGCCTCAGACCATCAACAATGCCTTTGACATGTCAAAGGGGTCAACGTCTTGAGACAGACAATCAGAAATCGTTTTCACTCAGACTGTCTTAATGCTAGGTGCCCTCATGTAATCTTGCCGTTGTCAGCAAGGCATTGTCATGAAAGTTTGGCATGGTATAGAGAGCAGCGTCAGTGGAATATTAACAAGTGGTGTTCAGTGACGAATCCAGATTCAACCTAGACTTTCATGATGGTTGGACTTTGGCGTCGCCCATGTGAAGGTTTACAGATGCTGCTAGGGTTGCCCACGACTAATATGGGGATGGGTCCATTATGGTATGGGATGGCATCATGACTGCCAGAACACAGCTACATGGCATGTGCCATGGCAGTATAACTGACTGCTACTACCGTGACAACATGTTGGTTTGGCATGTTCTCCCGTTTGCTTGTCATGGACAAGAATTTATCTTACAGGATGAAAATGCTAGGACACATAGGGCAAGGCTTTTCACTGAGTGCCTGGAAGAGCAACATATCTGTACTTTACCATAGCCAGCGATGAGCTCAGATTTACCACCTACTGAACATGTGTGGGTCATTCTTAGAAAATCCATGTATGTCCGAAGACATGATCCTCCACCTAGAACGTCATGTGAGCTCAGTTCTTGGCTGCAGGAAGAGTGGGACAGAATCCCCCTTAGCAATACAGTCCTCTTACTGCAAGTATGAGACGTCGTTGCATAGCTTGTTGGGACAACAGAGGTGGTTCAACACATTATCGAGGGCCTGTGAAAATGATGGCATTAACGTTATGATTTTGGACGCTGTTTAAAGTTCCTAAGAGATGTCACGAAGAAGTTAAATTTTCGATATTACCCTGGTACGTTTTTAAAAATCTCCTTGAAAATTAAAGTGCTATATACACCTAACAACATCACAGAAATTTGTCTTATCTACTAGGTTTGTATGGATTCTTTAAGTGTCCAACAAATCTAGTTCTTAAAAAAAACTGAAAGGCTGCACAACTGCACAAATTTCTGGCAAGACTTCTGGAACACTACATCTTTTCCACATGATTTTTGGCAGGAATTGCATGCGTATTTTTGGTAAAAATTGTTCTGAGTCTAAATGGCCTTTTTCTTTTTTTTAAGCTCACCCGAGCACAGCTCAGGGTGAATTTCAGAATCCTTGAATGTCCAGTGTCCGTTTTCCACAACTGATTCATTAACACTCTAGAGGTTACAGTTTTGACCTTATTATCATGAAGCTTGATCAGAATGATTGTCTCAGTAAGACAAGTTCGAAAATGGGTCTTGTCAGACTTAAAACTAGGTTACAAGGCCAAATTATGAATATTGGTTATTTGGGGTAAAAAACTAGGTCATTGAGTCAAAACACAGATTTACCTTTTTATTAACACTTGAGAGGCCATTCATTTTGTCCAAATGGAATGAAAACTTACCAGGTTGTTTGTCTTGGTGATATCTAGGTCGAGGTTTAATAAAGGTCACCTAGGATCAAAACCTAGGTCACCGGGTCAAACATAGGAACACTTTGTTAACACTCTAGAGGCTACATTTTCTCTCCAAAAGGCATCAGAATTTGTCAGTATGTTTGTCTTGATATATCTAGGTCAGTTTCGAATATGGGTTATTTAGGGAAAAATCTAGGTAATTGGGCCAAAACAGAGATTTACCTTTTTATTAACAGTCGAAAGGCCATTCGTTTTGTCCAAATAGCATTTAAACCCATCAGGTTGTTTGTCTTGATGATATCTAGGTCTGGAGTTTGAATAACGGTCATCTAGGTTACAGGGACAAAACGTAGTAAAACCTGGTAAACACTCAAAAGGCTACATTTTCTTTCCAAATAGCATGAAAATTTGTCAAAATGTTTGTCTTGATGATATCTAGGTCAACTTGGAATATGGGTTATCTAGTTTCTTGAACCAACCTCAGGAGCAGATGTGGTCCAGTGGTAACGCGCTGGACTGGTAAACCAGGGTTCACGAGTTCAATCCCCCCCACTCCTCCACTTTTATTACTAATAGTCTTTCGGATGAGACATTCAACCGAGATCCCATGTATCAGTGCTTTACACTGAGCATGCAAAAGAACCAGGGGTGTCTCTGGAATGGGATTTCTGTATCTTGCACTACACCCACAACATGAAATAACTAATCTCTTCAGGGGGCGTCGGTCATATGGGCAACTGGTACCGACGATAAATAAGCTCAAATAGATAGAACCAACCTCATCTCATCTGGGTTCCAGAGATATGGTCCCTTAGCAATAGGACACAGGTATTATAAACAATTAAGAGCTATCAAGGCCCTCTTGTTTCTAGGAAGTATTTAAGAAATTTCATGTTAATACAGCTTACAACTTGACTGAAAACAGAATGTAGATAAGGGCCAAAAAGATGATCTGCATGTCATAATAAAACATACTCCAGTTTCAATCAAACCAACAAGACTGAGTTTCCTTTTAACAGCTTTCAACTTCGAGATTTCAGTGGAAATGTCTGGCTGAGGAGAGTACTGTAGCTTTCTGGTTTCAGTGCAAATGTCTAGCTGAGAAGAGTATAATAGTTTGTGATTCCAGTGCCAGTATCTGGTTGAGAAGAGAACTGTAGCTTTGTGAATCCAGTGCCAACATCAGGCTGAAAAAAGAACTGTAGGTTTGTGTTTACAGTGCTAATGTCTGCATGTAGAGTACTGCTTTGTGATTCCAGTGCCAATGTCTGGATGATAAGAGTATTGAAACTGTGATTTCAGGGCCAATGTCTGGCTGAGAAGAGTGCTGTAGCTTTGTGTTTTCAGTGCCAATGTCTTGTTGAGGAGAGTACTGTAGTTTTGTGATTTCACTGCCAATGTTTGACTGACAAGAGTGCTTTATCTTTGTGATTTCAGTGCAAATGTCTGGCTGAGAAGAGTACTGTAGCTTTGTGATTTCAGTGCCAATGTTTGGCTGAGAAGAGTGCCATAGCTTTGTGATTTCAGTGCCAATGTCTGGCTGAGAAGAGTACTGTAGCTTTGTGATTTCAGTGCCAATGTCTGTCTGAGAAGAGTGCTGTAACTTTGTGATTTCAGTGCCAATGTCTGGCTGACAAGAGTGCTGTAGCTTTGTGTTTTCAGTGCCAATGTCTGGCTGAGAAGAGTGCTGTCACTTTGTGATTTCAGTGCCAATGTCTGGCTGACAAGAGTGCTGTAGCTTCGTGTTTTCAGTGCCAAAGTCTGCCTGAGAAGAGTGCTGTCACTTTGTGATTTCAGTGCCAATGTCTGGCTGACAGGAGTGCTGTAGCTTTGTGTTTTCAGTGCCAATGTCTGGCTGAGAAGTGCTGTAGCTTTGTGATTTCTATTCCGATGTCTGGCTGAGAAGAGTACTGTAGCTTTATGATTTCAGTGCCAATGTTTGGCTGAGAACATTTCCATAGCTTTGTGATATCAGACCCAATGTCTGGCTGAGAAGAGTGCCCTAGTTCTACGATTTCAGTGTTAATGCCTGACTGAGGACAGTACTGTAGCTTTGTGATTTCAGTGCCAATGTCTGGCTGAGAACAGTGCTGTAGCTTTGTGATTTCAGTGCTTCTGTCTGGCTGAGAACAGTGCTGTAGCTTTGTGATTTCAGTGCCAAAGTCTGGCTGAGAACAGTGCTGTAGCTTTGTGATTTCAGTGCCACTGTCTGGCTGAGAACAGTGCTGTAGCTTTGTGATTTCAGTGCTTATGTCTGGCTGTGAACAGTGCTGTCACTGTGATTTCAGTGCCAATGTCTGACTGAGAACAGTGCTCTAGCTTTGTGATTTCAGTGCCAATGTCTGGCTGAGAACAGTGCTCTAGCTTTGTGATTTCAGTGCTTATGTCTGGCTGAGAACAGTGCTCTAGCTTTGTGATTTCAGTGCTTATGTCTGGCTGATGAGAGTTCTGTAGCTTGGCTTGCCCTTGCAATAGTAATTATAATATATGAGACACATAAACAAAACTGAATAAGGGAAAACTTTACTTAGCAAAAGCATGAAAGAAACAAACTGTACAACTGGATGTGTTCAGAGTAAGATCTTAAATAAACACAAAAATGACATTTTTATCTATAAATATATAAAGTAATCTAGCAAAGCAAAACTTTCAATCATCAAAATATTCAAATTAGAATAATTTTATGGCACCAACAAAACAGAATCTAAACCTGGATCAAACATTTGTTCTAATAGCCAGACATTTCAATACGTTGAATTTGCAGCTAAACAATTACAGAACATCATTTTTAAGGACAAAACAAAGGCTATATCAGAACTTGTATCAAATCTTACTTTGTAATATTTTTAAGGTTTTTCATGTAACATGTCATTATTGTTTAGAGACAGTTTTAATCACCCTGGCTTTATAAAAAAAATTCTTTATCCAAGAAAGCACAACCAACTAATCACCTTTATCTGTTTAAATATAATGCTGAAAAATTGTTGGAAGATTAATGTTAAGACTAGATTTATAACAATAATTAATGCTTGAAAATCATGTACCACAGTGCTTCTGCTAGACTAGAATTTTAGGGGGGGAATTTGTGACCCTCTGTACGAAAATATGGGGGTCATTTGAAATTATGAAGGGTCATATTTCAAATTAATGTGAATAAAAATAACAGTAAATCTCTAAACAGTTTTATTTAACATTTTGATAGTTATTCAACAACTTATCTAACACATTTTGTTTAAAATTTTCTCCGGACTTCTTGAAAATGAAATCATATAACAATTAATTTGAATGAGGCAGCAAAAAAATCTTTGAGGAATTTTTGTTTTTTCTTTTGCGGTTCATCTGTTATTGTAAGAAAAGTGGCTGTATACACAAATCATTAAGTTTACCCAGACCATACAGTCATGTCTAAAATCCAGATACGGATACTGGCTGTAGAACTGTTAAAAGTCAGACAGAAAATGTGCCAATAACAACAGTGTATCGGTTAGCTATTTATACCTATAAGATGTTACTGGAAGTAAACAAATAATTTCGATCATCAAACAAATCAATTGCTGATTATAGCTGGATGGCGCTAATAACTGCAGGAATAACTACTTAATGAAAACATATTACCTTCAGAGAAAATGCACTTTGCAATTTTCATTGCGTCAATCATTAAATAATTGTGCCAAAAATGCAAGAAATGCACAGTAGCAGAAACACTGTGTACTACAAACTCAATCAAAATAAAAGTACCTTCACTATCAAAGTTAATATATATCAAAATGTTTGGCTTGTAAATTTTCGAATCTCATTCTTATGTTGACTGCTGTTTATGTTTGCGAAATGATTTCACCACTGAGTAAAATGTAACAAATGAATCAAACAATGTCATCCACCTGAACAAAAATAATAAAAAATAATTGCATATTTTGTTATTTTCAATGAAAATAAAATAATTACCGGTACACTACACAATATACTGAAATTTCACATTCGAATGGTAGCATACTGGTTAAAACCAGTTGTACATGGTTAAGGAGAACCTATCACAGATTCCTTGAAGAATAGTAGCAAAATATGATAAACTTACTGTATAATGAGATTCAAGTTATTTGGCTCCCTATTAGTACAAAGGTTAACCAGAAACACACAAAACAGAAATTGGAAAGAAAAACAAGAGGGCCATGATGGCCCTGGATCGCTCACCTGAGTACTTTGCCTGAGGGTCTACCGTTAAGCAAACATCAGATGCAACATTACATTTTCTAACTGAAGATATTCAAAGATCTCATATTTTATACAAACAAGAAGATTTTCAAGTTTTTCCTGTCTAAAATAAGTTGACCCCCGTGGCAGGGCCAAATCTGACCCCAGGGGCATAATTTGAACAAACTTGGTGGAGGTCAACAAGACAATGCTACATACCAAATCTTAGATCTTGGGGCCTTGTGGTTTCAGACAAAAAGATTGATAAAGTTTTACTATATAAGCCTATGTAAAATCCATTGACCCCCGGGTAGGGGCAAAATTTGACCCCAGGGGCTTAATTTAAACAAACTTGGTAGAGGTCCACACAACATTGCTACATACCAAATCTTAAGGCTCAGGGCCTTGTGGTTTCAGACAAGAAGATTTTTAAAGTTTCACTATGTTAAATCAGTTGACCCCTGGGGCGGGGCCAAATTTGATCTCAGGGGCATAATTTGAACAAACTTGGTAGAGGTTTACTAGACAATGTCCCATACCAAATCTTAAGCCTCAGGGCCTTGTGGTTTCAGACAAGAAGATTTTAAAGTTTCACTATATAAGCCTATGTAAAATCAATTGACCCCCGGGGTGGGGCCAAATTTGACCCCAGGGGCATAATTTTAACAAAATTGATAGAGGTCCACTAGACAATGCTACATACCAAATCTTAAGGCCCAGGGCCTTGTGGTTTCAGACAAGAAGATTTTCAAAGTTTTTCCTTTAAGTTGCCATAGCAACCAGAGTTCTTGATGGAATTGAATTCTTTGAACAACTTTGGTAAAGCTTCATGCAAGGAACATCCCAGGCAAGTTTCATCAAATTTGGCCCAGAGGTTTTAGAGGAGATGTTGTTTGAATGAAATTGTTGACAGACGACGGACAAAGTCCAGTCACAATAGCTCACCATGAGCCAAAGGCTCAGGTGAGCTAAAAAACCTAGCAAGAAATGTGTCAAAAAACTACAATCAAACAATCCATATGAATCAGCACTGAGGAATTCTTTTTTGACTGATCCTTGTTATCTACCGCAGTTAGAAACTTACTGGTATTTCCTTCTTTAGGAAACAAGAACAAGAACAGCCTCATTCATGAAGTTGCTTCTGTCGTATAAAGATGAAACTACATGTATCCAAAAAACTATAAAAAAAAATCTAACATAACATTCAATATACATGAACAAAGAACTTTGTAACACCTCTACTAGACATTACTTTGGTTTTAATCTTTAGTGCTTGAAGAAGCAGAAAACAAGACTAATTATTATATTAATGTCTACCATATATTTATATCTGTCACATTCTATTTCTGTTTGGGTGGGAGACTTTATTTCTTTTCATTTTTTTCTTTGAAAAAAATTTGGGTGGATGTGATATTTTTGTCCCATAAAATATATAATAATATATAATCTGTTATAATAACACTAGCACTTACTTGCAAATAAAACATTTCATGAATATGATTTATATAACAGACAGTCAAACTACAACCATAATAATACAAGTCTGGTGGATTTAAAACAAAGAAGAAGAAACTACAACAAAAAACTGACAAACTATTCACAGCCATGTCTGGATTTAACATGAAACTAGTCACAACCCTAAAATAAACTGACAATTTACTGGTACATGCAACCATGCAAAATAAAGCATAATATCACAGTAAGTAATAAATCTGAAAAAAAAATGTGTTCTACAATATTTCTATCTAACAGTATGATTCATTTTCACTGTAGTTTGGCAATCCCAACACAAGTTGTCTAAAAACAAAAAAACTTCTTTAAATGAAAATATAATCTAAACATGAAATAATATTAGTTCTGTTGAGTTAGACCACAATAAAACAACAAGTACAACAAGGGCACTGCATAACTGCACCAACCTTAGTCCGTTTTATTTGTCAGAAAAGGGGATATTAAGTTTGAACTGAATAGGGTATTATTATAAATGTATATTGTTTAACTGTTGAGAAAACATGCTTGCTTTCTCTAAACCTCATGTTTTGCCAGATGCTTGCTGTAGTCAGAATGATGCATAAAAACCAAGGTAATTTCAACATTCTCTATTTCTTTCATTGGCTTTAGAAAACCCTTCTTACTTAATATCAATATTACTTGTCAAATGATTAAAAAAAAATCCTCGTTCAGTGTGACCATGTTCTCACTAGTCTTCAAATGACAAGCCAACCTTTTTTTATGCATTTGGCATTATCATAAATCATATTATTGCATAGAAATATGTATTTAAAAAGTGTTCCTAACACTAACTGGAAAAAAATACACAATCAACAAAAGTTGATACGGCATAATATAATTTGTCTTCATCTTTGCAGTTGTCAGAAAAACCAAGTACAGCTATTCAACACTGCCTAGGCTGATCTACGGTTGACAACCATAACAAAGGTAACAAATGTGGAAATGATCCTTAATACTGACAACCATGCCTGATATTTGTCTGTCATTGAAAAGACATACGAGACATATAAAGACATATTTCATAAGGCTGCCTTTTGTTGTTAGGCCTGAAAGTATTTTGATTCTGGAAACATGCTTAAAGCTAGAATAACATAAAAATGAAAATTTATTAGTCTGTAAATATCAATAACTAACTGATAGGTCATTAACTGATCTACAACATTCTTAAAACTAAAATGTTTCTGGAAGAGAGCTCCAAGTAGCAAACTTCTTTTTGTGATTAATTAAAGGATACAACATGCTTCTTATGCCTTTAGTTAATGACAGAAACATGCTTCTGTTTTCCTTAAATTTATAGTTAAAAATACTTCCTTTTGCCTTTAAACAAAGATTAAAACACCCTTTTGCCTTTGATTACAACTAAAACATACCTCTTCTTGCCTTTAATTAATATTTTAAATGTTCTCTTTTTTTGCCTTGGATTAATTGCAACTAAAATATACTTCTTTTTGCCTTTAAAATAGTATAAAATTAAACATATTTCTTTCTGCGTTTATTAGTAATAACTAAAACTGTTAAACATTCTACTATTACAGTTCTTTATGTTGTGTTACCCCATAAAAAATTTCCATTACACAAATACAGAAGCTTCTATAATCATACTTGTAGCTCAGATCTGATGCCAAACACAAAATCCGCTAGCATGTTGAGTGAACTTTACTACTAATGATTTTCAGCATCATGATTCATGGAACAAACAATAAAACACCTATATAAGCAGACCTGAAGAAGGGATTAAAGTCCACTGTCCTTGAGATATTTCACCTCTTTTTCACATGCTTCCACTGCAATATTTTTTGCAGGCCCAGTTTTTGAAGCTAAAACCACAGCTTTATTTGACAGCCCAACACATAGCAGAGCTTTTTCGCCTTCATTTTTTGAGATAAGTTTACAGCCAGTGTGGTCTTCCATTGGCCCAACTTTCATATACGGTATGTTGTTACACTGCAGTTGTTCTGTATCTGAAAGGCTCTCCCCTTTGGCCACTTTTATCATTGTACTGATTTCCTGTGGTGAAGCATTAAAATTAGCTGATCTGGCCCACAGATTTCCATCATGATCACATATACATGCTTCATCAGCTCCACTAGCTTTTAATGCTTTGATATGTTCATCCCAAGACATCTGAAAAGAGAAAGATATACCCTTTAACTTAAGTATTCCATAACTCACACAAAAAGCAACTATGATCTAAAGAGTTTCCCTTTGAAACCCATTGTGACCTTCAAATCTTAAGAGTTTCCTACTGAAAGCCATTGTTACCATAACCTTTAACCTCAAAATCTTTGGAATGTCTCAATGAAAGCCACTGTGACCATGACTTTTTACCTCAAGACCTTCAAATTATCTCACTGAAAGCCACTGTGACCATGAGCTTTAACCTCAAGATCTTTGTAATGTCTCAATGAAAGCCACTGTGACCATGACCTTCAATCTCAAGGTCTTTTGAATATCTCACTGAAAGCCACTGTGACCATTACCTTTAACCTGAAGATCTTCAAAATGTCTCAGTGAAAGCCACTATGACCATGACCTTTAACCTGAAGATCTTTGAAATATCTCACTGAAAGCTACTGTGACCAGGACCTTTAACCTCAAGATCTTTGGAATGTCTCACTGAAAGCCACTGTGATCTTGACATTAAAATTCAAGACACTATCTCACACACTTGATCACACACCCAGAGTTAAATCAAGTATTGTTAAACATTAAGGCTATCATGTTTGGGTATTGCCCTCAGACATAATTTATTTTTTCTAAAATATTTGCTACTGCAACTGCAATTAGCTGGTCAAATGTCAGCATGTTTTAAAATTAGTTCTAGGTAATCTCAATATTATTATAGTTGCGACACCACAGTAACTAAATGCTACAGTATTTACCTACAGCTGTGAAAGTTCTTGCTTAAGTATCAGCAAGAGCATTTGTAGAGCAATGTTGCATGAAGAAGCTCAAGCCACATTATGCCTCCATTTAACCAGTTGGGAATGGGTATCAGTCATTCAATATAACTTGGGCTCTTCAAAATGTTTATGTTTGTGTCTTGACATGATAAAGTTAATCAGAAGTAGTTTTCCAGAAGCTAAAATGAATCCAGCAAGTACAAATATAGCATGTAACAATCTGTTTACTGTGCATTTCCAGAAGCTAAAATGAATCCAGCAAGTACCAATATAGCATGTAACAATCTGTTTACTGTGCATTTCCAGAAGCTAAAATGAATCCAGCAAGTACCAATATAGCATGTAACAATCTGTTTACTGTGCATTTCCAGAAGCTAAAATGAATCCAGCAAGTACCAATATAGCATGTAACAATCTGTTTACTGTGCAGTATTTCATTAAAAAAATCAGGTTGGAAATAGGACAATACAAGATGTTGGGGGTGTAGAAAATATATAAGGTTGAGGGGGTGGATTACAAAGTAAATACACATGCAGACATCATTTGAGAAATGGTTTAGAAAATTCAAAGCTAATTCTCTATAACCAATGCTTTCATCCTTTACAAAGAAGTCTGTCAAATTGTTTCAATCTGCCAAAACCTTAAATTAGAAACACCTTCCAAATTTATAATACTTACTCTTTTAGTAGTTACAGCAAAGCTTTCAGCTGATTATTTTAGAATGATTTGTATTCAAGTTTTTCAGTGGTTTGTATCCTATCATTCTAAAATCAACATTGTATATTGCATAAATTATGTCCATTACATGCCAGTACCAAGCTGCTGTTGGTTGAGACATCTTACTGTCAGAATATTTTCACCATATTAGTTACATTCACCTATAGAGTAGAGTTTTCTAATACCGGTAAAAACCAAATAGTGTTTACAATCAAAACAAGGGCCAATTGGCCTACTTTTTATCCTCTGCCTAATAATGCAAATTAAGTAAGTGAAAAAAAACCTACCAAGTGTAGTTTCTGTGCTCCAAGAAGTAAAGAGTGACAGTTCTTGAATAATGATTCTTCTATAAATGGAGAGAAATATTCCAATCAGTGTGATGGACAGATGGAAGGACAAGTCTATATCCCTCTTCCCCCTAATGACATCTATGCACCATACTTTTTTCCTTATATTCCCAACTAAAATTAAGTATGAAATAATTAAGGGAAGTAACTCAAAAGTTATCAAGTTAAGAGTTAAATCCTATGCACTCCACTTCTTATTCAACGAGATCTAAACACATATAAAGTTTAAGGTTAATAACTTTAATAGTTTTATCTAACCAAATAATTACTAAGTTTTAGGTTTATAACTTCAATAGTGTTAGGGTCGGACAGACATAAAACAAACAGCTGGACGGAAAATGCCAAATCTAAATGACATCAATGCTACTATGTAGTTTCGTGCCGATACCTTAAAGAGGCTGAACTCCAGATTTGATGTAAAAAATTTTTTTACTTAAATTAAATATCTAGATGCCGTGAGATTATAACAACATGATATTTTACTTCAAAACTGATTATAAAAGTCAAAATAGAACAAAAAGAATATTTTCGCTCCAGCTGGATTTGAACTCTGGACCCTCATGTTAACAAAATATTAACAACGCTTAAACTGTCACCACTATCGCCGCATGTGAAATAACTATCATTTACTTTAAATCTTATACAATATAGTTATACCGTCGCGTTACGGTATAGCACTATGAAAGGAAAAAAATCAATTTATAATGTGATTACCTGACTTATTTTTTGTCAGTTAGTCAGTTTTTAAGCATTAGTCATAAATATCAAAAGAAATTTATAATACAAGAAAACTTTCTTTTTTGTGTCATCTGGAGCACAGCCCCTTTAAACACTTTCTGGGTTATGTTCTGAACAAAATTGAAGTGCGGAACTAACAATAACTCAAAAGTTAGCAAGTGAAGAGTTAGTGTTCCTATGAAATGCACAACTCCATAATGACATCTATGCACCTCTAAGGTTTAATGTTGATACCTCAAATACTTTTTTGAGTTATGGTCTAAACAAAAATTAATAAAAAAATACTAAGGGGAATAACTCCAAAATTTTGGAGTGAAGACTTACAGTATCTATGCATTGCACTTCTACTCAGATCTAATCACATATGAAGTTTAAGTTTTTGAGTTATGTACCAAACAAAAAATGTGATGGATGGATGGACAGATGTATGAACAGCTAGACACCAAATTTATATCCCTCTGCCTTTGGCTGGGGATAAAAAGAATTTCAATTTATAGGGGCCATCCTACCTTGAACTCCAAGTTTTCTTTTTAGGCAAACCTGCTTTCATTATGTTTTGTTGCAGTTACATTTTTCTGTTACGACTTGGTTTTTCCGACATTTACTTCTCTGATAAATCAACTGACAACAGCCAGCAGATTTTAGCATGCTGCAGCATTTCAAAACAATGCTTAAAATCCTGTGCAAAATCATAGTGCATCATATCAGTTTCCGAAAATGTTGCAGCTCTAACTGTCGGTCAAACAGTTCAATTAACCCTTATCCTGATGATGGTGACAATTGTGTTTGCCTTTGCAACTAAGATCAGCCATTCAGTCGGTAAATTTTCAAGTCCACCCCCATCCCCATAATACAATTAACGAATCTGTCCAAATTGAAAGATGGAAGAGACCATTTTAGATATTTAGCTGGATAAGGGTTTAGACCTTGGCAGCTGCATCCTACAGGTGATTTCAGTCAATCAGAGGCTGCACAGAAGTCACTGAGGTGTGGTATTTCCTAAACTAGCATCAAGCACGTTTGACTTGGTATTACATGTAAATACCAGCCAATTATGACTGACAAGGTGGAACAGATATAAAAATAGATGGAAAAAGTGTCAAGTGAAAGGTGTGTACTAGTGCAGTTGTAACAGCTTTTTTAAATGAATGTTAAACTTGTACTGGAGTAGATGTGGCTGTTGTGTTTCAATGCTGCAAGGTAGAGTATAACACCATAGTCATAAGTAGTTAACTAGTCTGTCTATTTGCAGAAACTCCAGCAATATTCACCTTGCCAGCTAACCTACTAGTACTCTCAGTGTATAAAGGGGATAACTACAGGAATTATAAATCTTGTTCGGATTTGACAGTGAGGAAATTTGTAAGGTATAATGTCACTGCTTTTGTTGAGAAATATCAGACAAAAGGTATAACTATCTGAAAAAAAGAACAGGTCAATCCTTTAATAGTTGTTGTTTAAAAAAAGATTTTTATTTCATATAAACATACTCCCCCCCCCTCCCCCACGAGTCTCAAATCACAGAACCATTGCATGACTTGACCTTGACTCAAGTATGAAGGTCTAAAACATATAACACCATTCATTCATTAAAAAAACTTCTTTGAAATGTTTGCCATTATATGAAATACTGCTTCTTACTTCTTAAGCAAAATCTAAATAGTTAAAACAGATTTCATCATACAGTATTATAAATACCTCATGTACTTACCTCCCTTTCACCAAATGATATCATGAATGAATAAATAATTTTATATTTGTCTAACATTTTGCCCAACAAAAACTTTCGGTGAAGATGTGGGCATAATGGATAAAGAGTTATTAATAGGGAAGCAAACTGACTATTCCAAGTGCTGGGTAGTGAAACCTACATTTAAAATTAATTTGAAGTAATACTGAAATCCATTCATGCATTTAGACGATATGCTCTGGACAAAATCTGGACTTTTCATCATCTCTAGTGACCTTGACATTGCAACAAAAGCACCATGGAGTGGCACAAACACTTGTCTGTATTATTTATCAGAAACGAGCTTGGAAGTACCCCCCCACTCCCCAACCAAAAATAAGCAAAATAAGGAAACTGAAAAAAAGCTACAAACACCTACTCATCCCAGAGAAAGAAACAAAAAAGAGAAAAGAAAAAAAGTTTTTTTAGTACCTACTATCCAAAAAACTAAAGAAATGAAAAGAAAAATCTTTTTTTATTTTCTAGGGAGGGGAAAGAGGGAGCAAGGGTAGCAAATACTCGTTTGTTACTGAAAAAAAAGTGTGACCTTGACCTAGAGACCTGGTTCATGTGCACGACACTGTCTCATGATGGTGAACATTTGCATCAACTATTACTAAAATCCCTCCTTGGATGTAAAAGATATGCTTCACAGGACAAAAACTGGACATTGCATCATCCACCTTGCATATATGGAACTGGATTATGAGTGTAACGTCTCATGACGGTAAAGATATGTCAAAATCACTCAATTCATGAGGACTAAATTGAACATACACAGATTTTCGTATTTTTTTTTATCTGAACTTAAAGCTCTGTGACTTTAACTTTAGCCATAGGGACCTGAATTTTGCATGCGTCATTCCATCTCACAATGGGAAACAATTGTGCTAAGTTTAGATAAAATCCCTCAAAGCATGTAGAAGTTTTGCTCAAGCCTTTTCATCTGACCTCTTAAGTGTGACCTTTACCTTTGAACTAGAGACCTGGTTCATGTGCCCAACACTACATCTCATGATGCTGAATATTTGTATCAAGTAATACTAAAATCTCACCATGCATGTAAAAGATATGCTCCAGACTAAACTAGATGCCGCCTGTCCGTCAGTGGGCGTTCCCATAATACGGCCCATTTTTTTCAAACAGGGGCATAAAAAAATGTTACTTTTAATTTTGGCAAATGATTACATTCTAAGCCAGATAATACCAAGGATACATCACTGAATAGCAGTTCTGCTAATTGGGAAATTTTTCTTTTATTTTTTTTGGAAAGGACTGGATAAAACAGTTTATCAAGATTTTATGTATTAACTTTTGCTGGGTTAGTCTCACATGGAACATAGCAACACATTAAACCAAAGGTGCACATGTTTATGTCAAGGGATGCAAGCCGTTTCTTTTATTTTTAAGCATTTAGAACCTGTTAGTTTTCATCCCTCAATATGGTGCTTACCATTCCTGCTGGGTTTTCATCACTGATGCTCATTTAGCCCACCAAAGCCAATAATTATTATGTCTTCCACATTTTTTTGGGGGGAGACATAATGTGAATGTGTTACACTTAAAAGCTCAGTTCCTTTCAATAATGGCAATCAGCTTAACTTACCAATGTTCATGTCAATTAACAGCACTAGGCCTCTTCTCTGAAAGTTTTTAAACAGAGTTGGTCAGTTCAAAGATCAGGCTGAGATTACAGAGATTTAAAGCCAGTGACTTGAACCGCCTGACCTCAGAGCAAGTAGTAAAAAGTAACATACAAGCTGGATATGGTTTTTTGTGGACCAAGTTTGTTACTTGCTCGGCAAGCCAAAAGTACATACTTGTTTTTAGTAATACAATCAATTCTCAGCAATACTTTTAAGATGTTTGCAGCTTTATTTGGGATATTAAGCTCATTTTATTTTCTTGTATAAAGTTTTGTCTGCATATTTCATGTCAGTTCCTGCTTATTCTTGCACTGGCCATAGCTAGGCAGTTATAAAAGTTAATGGAATTTCAAACGAGACTAAAATTCAGTTTTCAATTATTAGGAATAATGCAAAAAAAATTCTAAGTACTATAAAATAAAGAAGCAGACAGTACCGGTACTTTCTTTCATTCATCCCTCCATAACTAGTTAAAAGAAATCCCCTTTACATGCTGCCTTGATATTATGTTTCTTAGTAAAGGAAATATATTTCAGTGAAAAACAAACAATACATAGTAAGTTTCTTTACATATTCAGTAATACAGTAACAAATTTTAATATGTTGTACATATTTTTTAATCACATTAAATTTCATAACTTTAACAGTTAGAACTTGGAAAGAGTTGCAAACTAAACATTTACTGAAACATGTTTTGTCTTTGAAAATTAACAATTTTTAAACATCCATTAGCAAAAGTAGCAAATGAATTTTCTTAGTATCTTCTGAATCCTGTCTAATACCCTATTCCCTTCAAATAGTTCTTATATTTATCTAGATATTCTCTTGAAGCTCCTGCCATGGATGCCAGCGACACACCAACTATAACTCCTCTCTGTGTCTGACATACGTTACACACGTATTTTTCGTCTCCTCCTAATGATAAAACTGTCAATAGTCCATCATCAGCGGGACTTCTGAACATGTATTTGGAACCACACAGCGTAATGCTCTCTTCACCTATGTCCTTTCCTTGAACAAGCTTTACTAGACGAGCTATATCCGCTTGTGATGGGTTAAATCCTTCCGATTTTGCCCATGGATTTCCATCCATTCCAAAAAGGCCTGCCATCTTCATTCCAGGCCCTGCCATCAAGCTGTTTACATGTGCATCCCAACTCATGGTCAGTTTGTTACTGAAAAACAATAAATCTTATTTATTGACGAACAATAATGCATCAAGATAAATCTTATGAAACAATCTGATGTTTTCTCACTTCTCCTTGAAATCTAAGTATTCTAAGAATTAGAAACTGCTTAAATTAGCTATAATTACCTTTAATGTATGTACAAATATATGCAATGAACTTATTAAACAATTTCAATTTTTACAAGATGTTTCATTATACTGCTTGTGACATTAGTTTATCACAAAATTTTATCACTTTTTCATTTTGTTTAAATCATACGAAAGGTACAGACAGAATAGTTATGTGGTTACTGCTTCAATTAACAACTGATTATTGTCTGTTACAATAAAAAGATATCTTTATGGCATGCACAAGTCCTGCCTCATTTTCAACAAATGAATGTATTTCTAGCAAAAAAATATTTCCTTAAGGAACTAGCAAGGCAGATTTCTTTTCCACAGAGTAACAAGATCAAGGAACAATTATTTTGCTTGTCCTAAAGATAGACCTTTATCAACATGGACATGAAACCTTTAAATATCAGATCTGTGTCCAAGGTGTATGTGCATAAATTCTGACTAATATTTTATTTATTCAATAAGATAGTAAACTGTATTATATCATAATATCTAGAAAGAAGATAAAGCAAAATGATTACAGTCAAACCTGTGTTTACCAGTCACCCTATGGACAAGCAGTTTCTTGCTTCAAGCTGCTCTTAAGGGTCCTGTGCAAGAGGACTTTCGTTTTATAATTTGTTCTACAAAAAAATCTTCTGTCTGAGAAAATGTTATTGATCCGACAGCAGAGTTAGACACAATGACTCTTGCAGATTAGTGTGATTTAAATTTGAATGTTAAAAAAACAAGAGCGCCATGATATCCCTATATTGCTCACCTGAGTATGACTGCTTTTAATAAAGTTGCTATGGACCTGGTTAATTGACCCCAGATGACCCATATTCGAACTTGACCTACAAATTATCGAAACAACCTATCTGACAAATTTCCAGGATATTTGAACTGAAAATATAGCCTCTAGAATGTTCACAAAGTTATTCCATATTTGTGCATTGTGACCTAGATTCTGACCACAGATTACCCATGTTCGAACTTAACGCTAGAAATCATCGAAGCAACTTTTCTGACGAAATTCAGGGTAATTTAGGCTGAAAATGTAACCTCTAGAATGTTAACAGGGTTTTTCCATATTTGTGCTCTGTGACCTAGTTTTTGACCCCAGATGACCCATATTCGATCCTGAGCCAGAAATCATCTAAACAACCTTTCTGATAAATTTCCAGGTTATTTGGACTGAAAATGTAACCTCTAAAGTGTTAACAAGGTTTTTCCATATTTGGGCTCTGTGACCTAGTTTTTGAGCCCAGATGTCCTATATTCAAATAGAAATCATCCAAACAACCTTTCTGACAAATTTCCAGGTTATTTGGACAGAAAATGTTACCTCTAGAGTGTAACCAAATTTTTTTTTTATTTTTGGGCTCTGTGAACTAATTTTTGACCCCAGATGACCCATATTCTAACTTGAGCTAGAAATCATTGAAACAACCTTTCTGACGAATTTCCAGGTTATTTGGACTGAAAATATTACCTCTAGAGGGTTAACAAGGTTTTTCCATATTTGGGCTCTGTGACCTAGTTTTTGACCCCAGATGACCCATAGTCGAAAATGAGCTAGAAATCATCCAAACAATCTTTCTGACAAATTTCCAGGACATTTGGACTGAAAAGCAGCCTTTAGAGTGTAACAAGGTTTTTCTATTTTTGGGCTATGTGACCTAGTTTTTCATCCCAGATAAACCATGTTCAAACTCGTACCAGTTATCACTAAAGCAAACATCCTGACTTAGTTTCATGAAAACTGAGGCAAAAGTGTGACCTAGAGTGTTAACAAACTAAGTGTGGACGGACGACAGACAAGGATCAATTCTAATAGCTCACCATGAGCAAACAGCTCAGGTGAGCTAATAATTCCATACTGGCAACAAGTTACAAAGGTTTACACAGGTTTAACTGTAATTACACATTAGTAGATTATTAGTTAAAGAACAGAAAGCAGTGAAGACAAAACTCTAATGACACTCTCCTAGCTATGAAACTAAATTTGCACAAAACCATGCTATTATACAATTGTGAAATACTGCAATAAATGTTAAGGATCAGATTATAAATTTCAAGTTTAACATTAGCTCTAAAATACTACTAAGATTAAGCTCTTAAGTCTGTTTAAAATAGCTCAAAACTCTGTTTAAGCTTAAACACTAGACAAGAATCGGGTAAGTTTAGAATCTTATAAAGAAATAGTTTTGAAAGTACAGACAGCGGGGGAAATATTTAATATATATATTTAAGCTATGACCGATTGTATGCAACTGGTCTCTATCTAAACTATGCTTAGAACAGTTTCGCCAACAAAACTATCAATTTTAAGCTTCACAGTAAACTAACTTTCAATTAAGAAAACAGTAAAAAGCTTTTCTCTGTAAGTCTGTTGGCAACTAATAATCAGAGTTTCTGGAAAATAACAGTTTTAATTAAAGCTGGGATGGTTTCATAATTCTGTTATCATTACAGCAATTTTAAACATAGGCCCTTTAAGTTTAATGTGCTGATTTTTTTATGAATGTATATGCCTCCCCCTCCATCAAGGGTTTGTAGCATAACAAATACAGCACCTTTCAAAAGGCATTTTATGTGTCTAGAGTCAAAGAGAACAAATATCTTTTACCAAAATTATAACCAACTATACATCCTTAGTTTTCAAAACTACCCTAACTGAATTTAAACTATATGACTCTCTGTAACCATAAGCCTTCTGCCCCCAAAAAAGTACTGAATGGGATTTCAAACATACCCCTAAGCTGTCTCTGGGTTCCATTATAAGAAAACTGATTACATAAGGTCAACGTTATAAGATGTTTCAATCCAACGGTATAATGGTCAACTATACCTTTCAGATTTTAACCAAATACAATCTGTATGTTAACAACAAACACTTTCTTTATAAAGATTGAAGTTCTTTAACCAGACCTTTTTCCAGCTACCGACAGAACTTGACCTTTGACATTATGCTGGTCAAAAATATCAATGGTAACCTTCTTATCATGATTTATTCAATTTCTATACATTTTTACACCTTTTTAATTTTACTGACTACATTATGTCATTCAGAGCCATGTTCAAGTCTTAATAACCTCCATACCAAACTGAAGATGTATGTGTATTATCTTATTAAATACTGTGCATTTAGGTATCATCAGTGAAGTTTGACTTCAGCAAGACCTTTGCTTAACCTGACTGACTGTTTAATTAACTGACATTCAATTAATAAATGTGACACATCTTCCCTTTCTCTCTGTAACAAAGACTTTTGCCCTAAAAAACAAAAAGATGATAACACTACATCAATCTGGCTAAAGCAAGATCTTATTAGCCCCACATAGTTATCTTGAAAAAGAATAAGATATTTACAAAATAAAAAGACTGTTAACCAAGCAGAGCTGACTGTGGACTCTCAGTTTTTCATTTTCAACAATTTTTGATACAGGAGTAATTCTTATTGCTGTAAAAGCCTACTCTCTAAATTCAATATTGGAAGGGAGATAACTTGTGTCTTCATAAAGGGACATTCTATTGCAATTTATGCCCATTTGTTAATTAAATCTGGCACTTAATTCTGAGAGTTCACAGTTGTGAAAATAATACAGTGTAAAGCATCAGCACACCGACACCTGTTAACAACAGATTAGTACAGCCACTTCTAAAATACACAGCATGCAAAGTTACCTGAAATCATCACTGCTCATCCCATTATTCCATCCTCAGCTAATGCCAATGTATCCAGTATTTCCTGTTTAAACTTAATCTAGAAACAACTTATTATATGCTCTAACTTATTAAAGCTATATTCTACATAAAATGTAAGAGATTAATCATTGACTTGTTCGTTTTCCTGTATATAGCAACTAAACATTTAAATTATGTATCAATATGGGTAGAATGTCTGTTGGATGTCAAGTACATGTGAATTCATTGAAGTATCTAAGCCAAACTATTGTACTGTTCTTAACCAGAAAGTAACGGCATCTTGAAAGGAAGAAATATCCTAAGTTAAACTAAAGACTTTCTGAGTTAGTTATACACTAATTCATTTATCGAGCTTTAAGTAATAATTTTTTTACATATACACAGGTGACAAGGATTTCCGATAAATTAACTAACTGAAAGGAAATACATGAAAATCTGAAGGTAACAAGAAATGTTTGTAAAACATAAATGCCCCCCGGCAGCACCTAATTGCTTGTGGTTGGGCCAAAGCGTTCTCTAGTTATTGATCAGAAACCGTTTGTAGGATCAAGGTTCCTGTGGCCTTGACCTTTGACCTAATGACCTCAAAATCAATAGGGGTCATTTACTGGTCATGACCAACCAGCACACCAAGTTTGGTGAACCTAGGTCAAAGCATTCTCTAGTTATTGATCGGAAACCGTTTTTAGAGTCAAAGTCTCTGTGAGCTTGACCTTTGACCTAATGACCTCAAAATCAATAGAGGGTCATCTACTGGTGATGACCAACCAGCATATCAAGTTTGGTGAACCTAGGTCAAAGCGTTCTCTAGTTATTGATCGGAAACTGTTTTTAAGATGAAAGTCTCTGTGATCTTGACCTTTGACCTAATGACCTCAAAGTCAATAGGGGTCATCTACTGGTGATGACCAAAGCATACCAAGTTTGGTGAACCTAGGTCAAAGCGTTCTCTAGTTATTGATCAGAAACCGTTTTTAGGATGAAGGTCCCTGTGAGCTTGACCTTTGACCTAATGACCTCAAAATCAATAGGGGTCATCTACTGGTGATGACCAACCAGCATACCAAGTTTGGTGAACCTAGGTCAAAGCGTTCTCTAGTTATTGATCAGAAACGGTTTTTAGGATGAAGGTCCTGTGAGCTTGACCTTTGACCTAATGACCTCAAAATCAATAGGGGTCATCTACCGGTGATGACCAACCAGCATACCAAGTTTGGTGAACCTAGGTCAAAGCGTTCTCTAGTTATTGGTCGAAAACTATTTCTACCTACAAGGTCAATGTGACCTTGACCTTTGACCCCTTGACCCCAAAATCAATAGGGGTCATCTACTGGTGATGGACAATCATCCTATCAAGTTTGAAGTTCCTAGGCCTAAGCGTTCTTTAGTTATTGGTCGAAACCGTTTCTACCTACAAGGTCAATGTGACCTTGACCTTTGACCCCAAAATCAATAGGGGTCATCTACTGGTGATGGACAATCATCCTACCAAGTTTGAAGTTCCTAGGTCTAAGCATTCTTTAGTTATTGGTCGGAAACCATTTGGTCTAAGGACCGAAGGACAGACAGACAAATGCAAAGCAATATACCCCCACTTCTTTGAAGAGGGGGCGTAATAAGTATTAAAAGACAAATTCTAGAAGAAAACAGAATTTTATCATTTATTGCATTTCTATGAAATTAT
Source organism: Cyclina sinensis (assembly GCA_012932295.1). Lineage (NCBI taxonomy): Eukaryota > Metazoa > Mollusca > Bivalvia > Venerida > Veneridae > Cyclina > Cyclina sinensis. The sequence goes on along the minus strand of JAAONU010000002.1, from coordinate 31,361,050 downwards.
AAATGACAAAGTTCACAATGAATCGCATAGAATGGAAACAAAACAACAGTTAGTAAGATCTACCTAAGTTTTGTAATCAATCTAAGTCAATAATTTGGCACATTTTATTTGGCAACACTATACAAATTTGGCACATTGAAAATGTTATAGCATAACTCCAGATAGGTTATATATAACAAGAGCACTGTCCTTAACCTAAGTTTACCTCAAACATGTAGAGATATTATGAACACTATATTCCTTGCTGATTTTCCAATTCTGTCTGGACATACTGATAGTTTAAAGATAACAAAGATGAAAACCACCTGCTTTTTCCTCAACAAAAAATCAACTATGTTCTTAATATGAACTTTTTTTTTAAATTTAAGGACAAGCTCATCTTAACTTCAACATTTACCTAGCTTTTACTGGACTGCTATACCACGGGATTTGGCACATGTCCACAGAAAATACAATGCAACAGAACTCTGGCACATAAAGCAGAAAGCGCAAATTCTCCACAAATCATGCTTAATTACCCTCAGACAATCTAAAGTCTCTCTCAGCCAGAATAACGTTAAAATATTGCTGTTTCTTAAGTCTCTACTTATCATGTATTTGTTACGACTTATTTCCTATCTAACAAAATTGATGAACATAAAGTTTTTTTCCTAGACAGCAATATTGACAGATGCAGTTTTCAGATCGTTTTTTCTTTTGTTTTTAAAAACTACCAATGCTTTCATATGGTCAAATATTTTGGGGAATAAAGTGATTTTAACCAAAACAAATGAAAATCTTCTTAATTCCACTGAGGCATATATATCCCAATATGGGACCAATTTACCTAACCATAACAAACTAACCAAAAAACAAATTGCTGCCCTTCTATAGTTAATTAGCAAAGCAATACTGGTTTATAAATTTTGGTAACAACATAAAATGTTATATCTTTCTTTACAAAAAAATTCTACCACAACAACGATTCTTTGATATATTTATGTAAACTTCACAACCATTATTATGTAAAAAAAAACTTGTAAAAGCCTGGTTTAGATTTCTTGTTTCTGACCACAAAGATTAAAAAAAACATTAAGTCTACCATCAGTACCAAAAAAAAACTAGCATGAGAAGATATAAATTAAAATATGAACAACATTCCTATTTTACTTTTATGCTTTCATTTCTTAAAATCTGGTGAGAATTATTGTACACATCTGTTCACAATCACAAAAAAATATCTGGTAAAACTCTTTCACTCTAGCTGTAGAAATTTGTTACTTCAGTAATACATTTATTGTATCACATCAAAGTTAAAACGGCAGCAGTAGTCAACAAGAACAAGCACAAAGGTTAATAAGTCTACAGACAAACATTTGAAACAAATTCAATTTTAAGCACACAAAATATTCACTACTGACTTTTAACTCCCTTTTTTTCAAAGTTTTGTCTTTACTGCATAATGAACTTTTTCTTAAAATGAATCTGATGAGAACAAAAAAAGTAATTGATTAGCACCTAATATATTTTGACTAGATCTCTGTTGATGTTAGTATCCAACTTGCTTCAAATAGTCCCGCAGCCGACAAGATACTTTGCTGCAATTTCCCATGCGGTAGTTTCCCACGACAGCGCCATAAACCACGCAACTCTTGGCAAGATATCCACAGCAGACATACTTTTCCTTGTCTGATGGAGCGTTGATTCGGTTCAAAATTATTGAACCTTCTTGTGGGTCATGGGTGACATATAGAAAACTGATCCCTCCGATTTTGATTCCGTTAAAGTCATTCTCCTTTCCCTGAATGATATTTATAAGTCTAGTGACCTCATGTGGCTGGGGACGTACACAACCATCTGCAGCCCACTCACCTCCATCAAGACCATATATACCTGCCGCACACATTTCACCTGGCGTCATCAGCTGGTCTGTAACATACACTTGCCAACTCATCGTGAAAATCTGAAAAGGTAATGATTTTATTTTAATAAAAAATATCATAAAATCTGCCTAACTGTTCTACAAACAAATTATCAATGAAAATAACAAATACTTTGCATCAAACTGTTCCCTTTCTTGTGGAAGCAAATTACTTTCGCTAAGAATACATGCTCACATTTTTTTTGTTTTGTTGTATTTACTTTTGCAGTCTGCGTAAGTATTTACAAGTTAAGTGATTTCTAAGCTCTATGGTTCCTATACAGCTGATGCAACAGAATTTCTAGTTTGGAAGAGTGACAAAAATTCAGTCATCTTCTGGTGTTAATTATCCAGACATTTCCTGCACTGTTAAAATAGATCCTCTCTAATTCCATTGTTAATTAAGTTTTATTATTTATTCATATGCAGTAAAATTATTTTCCTCGTATCATTATTTCATTTACTTGATGAAAATGAAGAAGCATGCCAGAAACCAAGTACGTTTGTACTCAAAATCAGAAATACTTTTACTTCTAGAACCACGTTGTCTGGTCCCTTTATTTCAAGTTGCTAACATCTGTCTGAATGTATAGAGTTGACAACTGACCTTTAAATTAATAACAAGTTTAAACAGACAGTATTTAATTCAAAAACATGTATTTAACTAGGCAGACATTAAAATTCCAAGATAGGGTAAAGGTACCCTTGACTCTAGCACTCTTACATGCTTGTACTAGAATTTGTCTTCCATTACAAAAAGCATATCACTGTTATTGTCAGAACAGCTGATTTAGAATTAGACTGTCAGGCTAATAGATTTTTTTCTAGCAGTGTAAAATCATCTTTAGACAGCACAGTAGAAAAAAGATTCAGTATGTTAAAATTTCCAAACAAGAGTTAAGCTTCATTCTGAATTATATAGTGGTGATGTTATTTTTTCACTCATTTGTTTGAAAGAATATATTCAATATTTTATTTCTGAACTAAAAGATCAAGATTTTATCAAGGAACTTATGGTACTTTCTTTTTATGAGTAATAGCACTGACAATTTTATTAGCCAGGATTGTAGCATGTGCACAATCTCACAACTTCATGATCTTAGCAATAAATTTTATATGATAAGTAATACTTAAATAAAATAATATCCAGTTAATAATGAAATGTTTATTCAAGTAAGAAAATAATCCTGACATGATTTTATACAATTAAGGGTTTTCTTTACTTTTTAATTAGAAACATTTATACAATGACTTATTTTTTGTGGGGAAATTCAGAATTTTTTTTTTCACACAAAAAAAACAGTCAGTTGTAAGAACCAATATATCATATGTTTTTTTTTTAAATAAATAAACTTTCATATTTCAAAGCAACAGATAAGCATTGTTTTATCATAAATACGATTTGTTTGTTTTTTTTGAGAAAAATGATCTAAAATTAAAACTGATCGTTTAAAAACGATTAATTGTTCTTAAATCCAAATTCCTTAGGACTTCTCTATCGTTCTTTCTTACGCGGATATTTTTTGTGAGGTAAAGTTTACATCAACATCCTTATATATCAACACAAGATAAAGTTCGAACATTCCAATTGAAGTATTGGGTTTAAAAAGTGCCATTGTAAATCATCCTGTTTCAGAAAAGATGTTTTCCACACGGAGACACACAGAGACGAGCTATGAAGCAAGTAGACTGTCTATCCATCCATTTTAAGTTTTGTAACAAAGTAAACTAGAAAAAACTATTTGAAATCAATGGTTTTGAATGAAAACTGTTTGAAAACTGAAAAAAAAAAAGATTTTAAATTTAGGTAGTGAAAAACTATTTCAGAAAAAAAAACTGGTAGTGAAAAAACTATTTGCAAAAAAAAAATTATGTGTTACTCTGATATTTATTTCATAATCTTTTTATCCATAATATTAAAAAATAAACTTTAAAACTTGGAACTAAACACATACTATTAACTTTACACACTGTTCTAGAAGTATAAGTTGTCTTCAATATTCTCAGTTCTTATATTCTCTTCAATCTTGTCACAGTAAGTTAAAATCCATTTTCTTTCACTTTCAAATCTGCAACAAGTAATTCTTTTGTCAAGAAAAATATGTCTATTTAAACAATATTAGCAGTCTGAGTCAGTGAGCTTCATTCAGCAAACCTCCTGTAGTAGGTGCAGCTAATGAGGTGTGCAATTACTAAATCTTGGCTTTACACATGCACTTTATTTTCCCAACATCTTACAATGATTGTTCAACAGTCAAGAATGCTAGTACAAAACCAGGAACTTTACAAACATTCAAAGATCACTTAAAACTACTATAAAGCCAAAGCAATTTGAGGAGTGTAATTTTACAGCCATACGACCTTTGGGCATACTGTAATTGTGGTTGTGAAGAAATAAAAAAACGATGGAAAGTCTTTTTTTTCAGTAAATCGTTTAGAACCCCTGTACACCCCTTTTTTATATGATGATTTATCAGAATCAGAAAACCTATGAAATGTAAAGCTATTAAAATAAATGGCTCACAATGTGGACAGTATTTACGTCAATGAAAATGCTGCCTCTAGAAGAATTCCAGCCCAGGTAACCTATCAGCTTCACTATCTAAATGCTATCAGATATTTATAGCAGGGCTGGAGGGGGAAAATTACCAGTCAGGATTCAGTGGCATGCATTCCAAGCTTGAAATATAGCAAAGATAAGTTTTCAAGGTATATTATAGTAAAAGATCTCAACAAAACTAACAGTAAGTTCAAGAGGCAATGGGGAAATGGTGTCTAACTTAATCTGGTGCAGACATTGCTAGCACAAGCTTTATCTTAAATTGTTTAAGCTCACAGCAGAGATCTAGCCCAAAACATTGGAATTTCATCATCATTTCAGACCTGTTTTATCCAACCAATGAAACCAATGATAAGCCATAGACTCAAACAGCTTTATCAATGGAACCTGAAAACTGCTCCACCCACCCCATTTTATCTCCTTTCTTTTATCGTTTTCATCTTTAAATAATTTAACTGCTAATTTCTGCTTAACTGTGTGAGCATCTCCAGTGTCAATTCCTTACAGACAGAAGTTGTCTTTACATTTTGGATTTGCAAGTGAGGACCTTTGAAAAGCACTGATCTCATTCACAAGCTGACACCAAACTAACTCAAACATAATGAAGTAAACTTGTTATTCTTTTCAATGTTTTGAATACATATTTTATTTACAAACATGTCAGGTATTTACTATCAGAGTAATCAATACAGAAGATTTATTAACTGCCACAAATTTATAGTTTTCTAGTTCTTAGCTTGAACTTGTTCAGATTCTAACTAAGGTGCAGTAAACCTCATGACAATCATCAATGATGTTAAACCCAATTAATTTTTGCAGTATTTTTTTAGACGTCCATCTGTTTCTTAAAAATTTTGTAGTTTTAAAAACTTTATTGGTTAGAGTTTATTTTAAAATGAGTGTAATGCCTCCAAAAGTCAAATTCATGTTTGAAAGACTGTTAACCTCACAAATGTTCCAATGGTGGATCAGTACTAGAGTCCCCCTCTTCACAGGAAACTGCCAACTTTCTAACATAAATGGTAATGGTTTGTAGTGAAGTTCAAACCCATGACCATCAGTCAGTAAGTGGTTAAGTAATTTTAAGTCAGCAACTTTATTACTCCACCATGTAGATGGACTCTTTCTGTTCAGATCTTCTGTTTTTTGAAAGACTATTGGGCCCCAAGGGGTGAATGCTTTAGTATTATAAAATAAAGAAGCCGTTATCATTTTTTCACATTCACTCTTCCTATTAAAAGAATACAAAAGTTATCTTGTAATCTATAGAACAAAGAATAAGTTAGGAGCACCTATTTTCAATGATTAAGAAAGTAACAACCAGATAAACGTGTAACTAATAACAGCTCTGTTTTTCATTAAAAAAAAGACTTCTTTGCATAAACAGAGAAAATACAATCACCACGAATGATGGAACAGACCGCCAGAGGCAATAATACAGCTACAGCTCAGATTATCTATGGATGCATCAGGAGGTATCAATAAATTTCAATTTCTCAACACATGAATTCAATTCATATGAGTCTAACCAGCTCACATGTAACCACTTACTAGTTTGAAATGCTTCAGATTTAAGGAGAAGAGCTTCTGAACACCAATTAGGAGAAGCATATAATACATCAGTCTATACTCCTTAACATTGTTGTTGTTGTTCTTGTGTTACATCATGAAACAAGAGCTTTTAGACAAATAAAAAACTTGTTTGTCAAGGTAATATCTTTTTAAAACCATTCATGTTACTGATCTTTTTAATGGGGTTCTACTTAAATATGACTGGAAGGAGGAAGAGTGAATTCTACAGAAAAAAGAAGCAGATGGAATCTTTCACTTTCAATGCTTTGAGTCTCAGTCATGTAGACTGATACTAAACATGATGAAGAGACTGAGTGCTTTAAAAGATCACATGACAGCTGTATTAAACCCATCTTTTGGTTGCTCAAGGCTTCATCAAGTTTTCAGAAAACTGTGGCCACTGATAATATGGCAACAAAATCTGGTGGTAACAGATGTATGGTAAACTGGAGATCAAGGCCAAACTACCTGGTTTTATATTAAAATGACAGTTTTCCCACAGATGCCTAGTCTAAGGGAGATATCTTACAGAGCCTACAAGTTATTTTGTCCTCTTACAGATGATTCAATTTATATTGGTCCTTCGCTACATATTTTTTAAGTCAAGGATACTCATCTTGGGGAGACATAATCCTTTAGCACCAGAGACTAATGTGCACTAGAGAATTCATAAAGAAATACAGAAGATTAATGTGCCTGGAATATATGAGTCACCAGATAAGGTTAACCAAACATACATTTTGCTCACTGGTATATATACACACACCTTTCACCTTCCATCTTTTAATCAACCTATCAACATGTGATAAGAGGACATAAATAAATACATGTACACAGATATATTTGCACAAACAGAAACATGCCAGAGCCATACAGTCAGTATTAACCTACATATCCGTTAAAATCTATCACTATTAACATGCATTAGTAAATTAATAGTGATCAATTACACAACAATAAAAATACTAACATTAACATTGCATTTGAATGATTCTCCATTCTTTATTTTAGTCCATATTTAAGCTTTTGTTTTATTATAAGTTGCTTCTCCAAAAAGTTCACGAAATGCACAAAACATGAAGGTATGAAAATGCTGAATCTTGGACTGCTTCCTTAAATTTTTTTAAACATACAAAAATCAGAGTTTATTTGACAAAGACCTGTACTTAGAGTACTGGTTGTTTGTGTGTGTGTGTGTGTGCATGTGTCTGTGTGTGTGAATTTTAAACTAGTACCTGAATTCACTTGACAATTAGACAAAGTGCTTCATTACGCTGAAATAATATTGTGACAAACATGTTCGAAGTCTTTAAGCTGTATAACCAAGCATACATAATATAAGCCAAGTTTAAACCATGTATGCATTTGACAAGAAACCTGACACTTATTTTTTCATTCAAGTAACTTCTCAAATACTAACAATCTGTAAATTTCACTGTCTCATAGTCTCTTTAGACTTTCTACTTTCAATTTTTTTGGAGAATGAAAGCAGTCAAAAATCTTGGATCAGACATTGTGTGAAATTTAACCCTCCCCAAAACAAAGGTCAAGGGTAATCTTTCCCTCTTATTAATTACAAGGACAAAATAATCTAGATACAATGTTACAAGATACTATGATCTTAAATTTTCACAACATTTTGATCAGGCTTCACAAGATTTTGCTGAGCTGTAAAAATACCATCCCATTACAAGATGCATGCAAATACAACTGGCAACAGTTCTACACAGGATTTTGTTACACCCAGAACCAAAATGGAAATTTAAAAACTTGATTCCCAAAATAAGCTCACGTATTTATTATCAGGTATTATCTCTTGGAAACTTCATAGACATGTGAAATTTGTTACATTCTTGAAATACCAGCTGAGGTTCTGACAGAATATGCGAGTTTTATTGCAAATAAAATAAATCTATTTTCCTGGTCTTTGAGAACAATGTTTGATGTTGTTATTTTGTAAGCTATTACAGGTTCATGTTATGCTTTAAAAACACAACAACAAAAAACAACCTTTTTTCCAAACCTTTTAACTGAATTCAGTAACATCACACAGTGCAAACTCTGAATTTTCTTAAGTATTTCAATTTAATAAGGCTATGTAGTTCAAACATGGACTTCTTCAAGGAAAATCAATTTACTTGAGGAAGGAGGTTTCTGTACTGCCAACAAAGATTTTTTTCAAGGAAATCAGTTTACTGTGGTTATAAACATGTAGTGCCAACAAGTCATATTTCAAGTCCTTTTAATTCTATTTGATACCTGTAAAGACTTGGTCCTTCTGACCGTAACAAAAAACTGTTTCTCTTATTATGATTCACAGATTTGCCATATTAGCAATCAAGAACATTAAAAGATAAAGGGAAAGGAAAAGTGTAAAATCAAGCCTGTAGCAAACTGGAATCAATAGAGCAGCTAAGTACTAACTGGTTACTTGAGATGACTAACAAAGTAAGTCAGTATCAGGTGGTCACCTTTATGAACAACAAAACCTGACTGGAGCCAAGATATACTTCACTGTCAGTACCATGAATCAAAACATATGTACTCTCTTTTCACAACAAAGACAGGTCATCCAACTCTGTGTGATTGATTCAAGACTTGGTGTTACCTGTATCAATTCACATTCATCTTTTACTTCTAACAGTTAGATGAGTGTATACTTCTTCTCTATAATTCTGCACACAGCTTTACATTATCCACAAGAAAAATGATGAAGTAAGTCCAGTAGTGTATGAACAGAAAATGAAATAAAAAGACAATTATTAATGTTTTTGCTTTTATAGCTCACAACAAATAAATCTATGCTTGTTACAGTAAGCATTTAAACCCTTAAGTATACAGATATTTTTATTATTGAGTTTGAATGTTTTTATTAACAAAGTATTTCCTAAAGAGCTACTATTTTAACGCATGCATTTAACTCATTCTGTCCCCATAACATATTGGTATCATATAATCTTAAATAGCCCAGAAGGAAAAAAAACGTCAACAAAGATAAATTTGAACATGGTGTTTAAATAAAAGCAGCAAATGTTAGGATGTATCTTTGCATAACACATATTCAAACTTAGTAGGAAACACTCAGGCACACCTCAAGTAATTGAGATAAAGGTAAGGGTCTTCTTTTGCCCTGTTGATCTCTATACAGCAGCTGATGTCCCTCTGTCTATAACATAATGCGATGATAAAAAGTATTTTACTTTTCCTTTGTAAAGGACATAATAAGTATTTATACTATTTCAGTTGTTTGTTTGTTCACATATTGCATGTTTATCAGGTGTGTTGAAGTCTGTACCCAACTGATGATAAAGTAAAAAATTAAACAATCCACATTTAGCTACATGACCTCAAGGGCATAATGTGAAGTGACTTTACTTGATCATGCAGTAACTTTTTTTATGTTTTCACTATCAGCCTGTAACATTCAATATGCAAACACATCATCTCAATCTATCTGCCCCTAAGCAGCATTCTTACAGCAAACTCCTATAATTCATATGCTTCTGTGCTAATTGATGAAGAATGAACTATATTTAGTGCAAAATTGCATGCTGACAGCCTGACACTTGTATTAATTTATTAATATTTACATGAATACATACTGACTAAATAATTAGTTGAAGCATTTTTTCAAAGTATTCAAGATGCCAAGTTGGAAAAATGTATACATTCAAAATTAGGAATATAGACAAATTATACAAAGTAAATTTATCAACACAAATTTTATTTTGAGAGAATAAATGGGTATGTTTGACTTCTTTTTTAAGACATTTTATGTCAATTTGCATTGGTTTAAAATAAAATAATAAAATGTAAGACTCTATATTGATCTTATCATCTATAATTCATGAAGGCTGAAAAAATGAACAGAACAAAATAATTATGTACAGTAAATTATGTAAGCAAATGACTTAACTGAAAATATCTGAAATGCCTCCATAGTAACTAGTTATTAGTTGAAAGCAAAAAAAATCTGTTTCTTTCTTTCTCTGGTAATTTGTTCTGGTACATTTTACTACACAGGGGCTGTTCAGGTAAACTTTAGTAGGTAAGCTACATTCTTCTTAGCACTGGATAGAATTCCTAAAGGCAAATACTGCGAGTAGTGCACCTTCTTATACAGTATATAAATTTAAAATAAATTAAATGATGTGCTGACTTAGAAATAACTCATTGAAAAAGAAAAGAAAAGATAATTGCAATAATATGCCTTTATAATCATCAAAGTACATACTAAAAACATAATTTTATTCAAATTAGCTCAAATCTACCAAACAGAAATAGTACTTTTATGAAGAATTTAGAATTATCATTTATTTGGCACTTACTTGGCCTTGATCTAATATACAGAAAAAGACTACTATGTCAAGCATTTAAATATGAGTGCATGCCAACAGTACAATAAAAAAGTTAATTAGCTAGATACAAAAATATTACCTGTACTGAAACTTCTTTTTTCTGTGACAGTCATGCTCCAGCCGTCAGCCATTCCTTTCGATTCAGCCAAAATGCCAAATTTACAAAATGTCAAGGTCGCAACATCTCCAAGTCATGCGATTATTCATGCAATTCTTCATAGTTGTACCGCTTAAAATAAGTGACTTAAATCTCGATTTATATTAGTAACAGCAATAGCTAAAACTAAATCGATCATTACAATGGCCTGACAAAATCATGCTTACAAATTTGTTTCAAACATTCGGACTTACATTTTGTCAAAATCTTGACAGGTTAGCATTTGGACGTATTCACCTAAAAAAGTCAAAATACAAGATGTCTAATCAAAACACAGAGAGTACACATACCTTAGTATCCCAATTAATGAATCAAGCTATTATCTAAATAATTACGATCGTAAATCGTGAGAACCCTTCGATTTAATTCTTGCGTATTCTACGATAGGTGGTGCCGGGTAAGATGGCTGCCTAAAGACCGCGTCCGTTAAATATCCAATCAAAATACGCGTTTGACTACAGGTATTGAGATATCCAATGAAAATATGGGTTTTACATTACCTTCGGAAATAGTTTTTGCTGGTTCCCTGCGTCGTTCATGTACACGGCCAATGTACACACAGAACATTACACATATCATACACATAGCTATCTACAGACAAAATGTCCATCAGTGCTATAAGTAGTGTGTTATTGAAAAGGGTAAGTGCCATTTTTCGAATATAATCAACGAGGCAAATGAATTTCAAATATAAACAGATAATGAGCGCTTTATTTCCGTGCTGTTTTGTTGATTTTGGCAGCACGGTAGAACTAGAATTCTGTATTTGCAGAACATTTTTTTTCAATTTGCAGCACTTAGCTTGATGTCAACCTCAGATTAAGAATGAAACTGAGGAAGTTATTGTGTCTTAATGTGACTCTGTCAATTTTAGAATTATTATTCTTAATATTTACATTCCATATGTTTTGTAAAATACACTGTTGCATCATACATTTTTTAACCTTACATAAGATAAGTAAAACATGATGATAGAATCTGTCATTGTCAGAGTATTTTGCTTATGAGACGGCAGACATTTACAAACATATATACAACTAGTTTTCCTGTCTGAATACATATGTAGACAATAGTGCAGGTACCGTATACCCACCATTTACATGTGCCCAGACCCCCCCCCCCCCCCGCACCACCCCCACCCCACACACACTTTCTGTTAAAAAAATATTGACTTATAAATCAGCTCTGTGAGTGGCTCTTGGGGCAGAATATGGTTAATCCAAATGTTTTATTAAATCCATACTCATATGGTCATATGATGCAAAAATCAGTCCACAACAATAAATTGATGAAAAGTACCATAAGTGCAAATTCATAGACCTGTTAATTAACATTAAACTTTAACTCCTGTAGACAGTACACGTATCTTAATATGGTAGCCTAAAGTCAGCTGTTAAATGCTACAAAGTGTAGAACAGCTTAGGAGGGCTTACAGTCAAAACGGCCTCAGGTTAAAATGGCATCAGGTTAAAACGGCCTCATTTTGGTTAAAACGGCCTCACTTTCAGAAAATGTATTGGTCAAAACGGCCTCATTATTTATTTTCAGTAGATGAACCATCATTGAATTAGAATTTTTAAGTTATGTTATTAGATAATTATTTTCCTGTCTGAATACATATTCTTGTTTTCTTATGTTGAGCATAAAATTTATATTACATATTTTGAGATCGATTGTAAAGATATGAAAAAGATTATATTAAGGGTTTTACGAGAAAAGTAGTTAATAATGTGAGAATGTCATAAGTTGTATTTATTGATTTTATTTTAAATAAAAATACATAAACATGAAACGTAACAAATATATAAAACATGCTGATTCAAAGTAATCAATAGTGTACCAATTTAATTCCTAATAAAAATAGCATAGACTAGCAGTTGCTATTCTAAATTTTGATTCTGGAATACTGTCTATGTATGCTTCAAAATTGAACGAATGTTTAAAAAGACTTTATGTATATAAGACCGTTCCCTTAGTTTTAACAGTTTTAATCAGTACTCAATCAATACAAACACAACTTGCGGGCGCTGGTACTGTTTCATGACACATTTATTAAACGATGTCCAGTCATTATAAATGTTTGATGTTGATTAAATGGGTTGAAAGCAAAGTAATAAATAGTTGAAAACTGAATATAACTCGCTAAAATGATGTATTTGAAAGTTTTAATAGCTGCACCAAAAAAAAAAAAAAAAAAAAAAAAAAAAAAAAAAAAAAAAATATATATATATATATATATATATATATATATATATATATATATATATATATATATATATATATATATATATACACATAACTCCACGGAGCAAAGTGGACAAATACTATTTACATGTAATTAAATTTCAGTTGCCAGTTCCATTAGTAGTATTTATTTTAACTGTTTTTTTGTGTGTGTTTTTTTTTTTCAAATTAATTTTAAAATCACTCTTAACTTAGTCAACGACGATCAATTTAAATTAAGGAAGGGCTTTTTCTCTATTTGTTTTTAAATGTTTTATATTTGTAAAAAAAAGAAACACAAAATTATCAAAGTCCAAAACAAACGCTATAAAAAATTTTTTCACAAATAAACAAATCACAAAATTCCCCTATAAACAATATGCATCTACATCAATTTGATATATAAATTACCAAATTGAACGTAAAGATTAAACAAAAGATATGAAAACATATGATAATTCATGTCTACATATACCTACGATTTTTACTCATTTTTGTTTCATCTTATTCTTTAACAAATCTTTTTATCTAGTCCAGACACAGACCGCTTTTTTATCTTTTGTTTGATCATTCCGACGTATCAATTAAAGAAATTACGGACAAAACGGACCATGGACAAAACGATGTAGACAAAACAGACCATTTTTTGAGACAAAACGGACCATAATATGAGACGAAACGGACCATATCCAGGGACAAAACGGACCTTTCTTTCTTTCTTTCTTCCGATAATGACTTCGATCAAGACTGATCATTACGTCATGTGGGTGGCAAATTAGCAGCCAGATGGGTTAAAAAAAAAAGAAAAAAAATATTCATGTATAATACACCAATAAAAGAAAATTCGAGGCCAAACTGCTCTGAGATTATAATTACATGCGGACCATCCAAAAATTAATTTTTCCTCTAGTTAAATTTATATCAGCTTCCATTACGAGGCGTTTTAGGTGTGTAGTTTAATGCATCTTACAAAAGAAAGTAAAATTTGCCATCATACTAGTATGTATTTTTGGCTTCCATCCTGAGGTGTTGTAGGTGTGTAGAATAACGCATCATATAAAAGAAAAGGTAAAGGTTTCTTATTTAACGTGGGTAGTCAATGAAAGTTCCCACCTGGTGTGGATGGAACAACTTATTTCCAGAAGAGCCCACGGTGCGTGTATTTTACCTCTCCGATCCCCAGTCTAGGCCGATACTGCTGGAAACAGTACCCGGTTACCACCCAGTCCTGGGAAATCAGTAACGCAGTCGCAACCCGGAATCGAACCCGGGTCGCTAGCTTCGTAGCCCAGCGCACAAACCACTCGGCCACTGAGTCTTTATAAGTGAATTTATAAGTGAACATGGCCAATACATCGGCACATATGTTAAACTTATATTTTTTAATTCGAGTAATGTTAGTATAATAATTTGAAATTAACTGCCCGTATTTTTCATCAAAACTGATTATATTATTTATTAGATTAATGAAGAAGAAATTAAAAAAAAATTGTAATTTGCTGTTTGTTTTTCTTTTGTTTCCAACTTATAGTTAATTACAATTAGATATGTCTAATGTAATTTGTTATTGTCGCAAAAACATCATAGCTGCAAAAACATCATATGCCTAAATGGATAACCGCAATTAATCTTGTCAAGTAGTAATTATGTTTTCGCACCTCATTAACAACCGACAGTCGTTAACAAACTTAAAGTTGTCGGAATTCTCACCTAGACAAAGATTCTTTTTCTCAATTGTATAATTCGGTTAACTATCGAATCTTAATTATCCATTTAGTCACCCATTAAATGTCTCATAATGGAAGCTGATATGAATTTAACTGGAGGAAAGGTTATTTTTTTGGGATGGTCCGTTTTGTCCTTGGATATGGTCCGTTTCGTCTCACATTATGGTCCGTTTTGTCCCCAAAAATGGTCCGTTTTTTCTGGTCCGTTTTGTCCATGGTCCGTTTTGTCCGTCAGGCAATTAAAGACATACTTCTATTATCACTTTAAGTTATTTTGATCCCATTAATCAAATAGTAATTATCACTCTCAATTGTTTTTCACCTTATCCTGCTAATATCTAGTAATCTCCAATATCAATCCAAATAAACAACATTATATTATTTATAAGCAATTTAATAGCGTGTGTTTTCAAAAAGCCAAGTCCTTTCATAGTTTACTCAAAAATAAAATCAAGATTATTTAGGACATTTCAATTAAAAGTGAGGCCGTTTTGACCAAAAGTGAGGCCGTTTTAACCAGCAAATAAAAAGTTGAGGCCGTTTTGACCAAAAAGTGAGGCCGCTATAACCAAAATGAGGCTGTTTTAACCTGAGGCCGTTTTTACCTGAGGCCGTTTTGACTAGCACCCCTTAGGAGATGCCTGTCTAGATGGTGTGTATTACATGTTCAAGAACTCAGTTAAGTAAGGTCACTTTGTATTACTGTAATCATTTTAAAAGTGGTAAAGGATTTTTTTACTTGTGGATTTGTAGGGGTTTTAAAGCATATTTGATGTTTAAACAGAGTGTTGACCACTTTCCATAAAAATAGAAATTACTTAAGCACTTTTCAAAAACTTTACTTTTTGCATTTTTGGTGCAAAATAAACATCCCCCAGCTGCAAAATGTATCGCCCCCGGGACATTTAAATGGGGGTATACATATCCTTATCTGCTTCAGGATATAGATATATGCTTATGAATGGCAATAAAAATGTTCAAATGTAACTGTGTGCCCAAATGGCTCATGAGAATGTTGTAGACAAGTATTTGTATGGGCTTAAGTTGTCAGTTTGTGTTTTAGAGTTTGCTAGGCAATCTGAGGAGGCTTGGGGTGCGTAGTATATGGGATGGTAGTATTCCATTAGCAGAGGATGATCCTGAAATTTCCAGCATCATTTCCAAAGAGAAAAACCGACAAGTGTATGGGCTTGAACTTATTGCTTCAGAGGTAAACTTCATTTTAGAATGCCATGGCTCCAGAGTAAAAGAAACTTTTTCAAATGTTCAGAATGGAAATTAGTATGTATCAACTTGGTACAGAAGCTAAAATCTAAAACAGAATTATTTATAGAGAAAGGAAAAACATTCTGTATGAAATTTAAGACAGTTAAATGAATCCTGTTCTGAATTCAGAGCTGTACTGAATGTAGAAAGTTATTAGAGACAGGTGATTGGGTGACATTAGGCCATTTCCAACAGCCCCACTGTTGGGCTACCTCTTTAGCGACATGGTTAGATTGTCTGACTGTCAACCAGAAGACCTGGATTTGATCCTCACTGGAGACTGTAGGATTTTTCTACTCAAACCAGTAGAATATGCCAAACAATAACATACCAACAAACAAGAAGAGGTTAAATACATGATAAAGAAGAGATTTTACCTTTGCCTTGGTTTTTTTAAAATGCAAACTCTCTTAAAACTGTTGAAATGTTACAGAGACTACACCAAACTCAGTACTACCCCCGGCATATGGTATTGGTATGTAAGAAAAGTACTTGTAACTGGGAAGGTGATTACATTGTACATTTATTTTCATATAAATCAATTTTAAGACGGTCATATTTTTTATTTGCAGAACTTTGCTAGCAGAGCTGTGTTAGAAGCCCTTGGTTCCTGTCTCACTAACAAGTATTCAGAGGGCTACCCTGGAGCCAGGTATAATTATGCTTTTTGCACAGACTTGTTGTAAAAGTAATAAACTTTTATAAATGGTTAAAATATCCACAGTATCATGTCTACCTTCCTGCAGTGGGTCTCTGTCAGAATGACCAAAGAAATATCAGCTGTATTTTTCATTCTACCATTTGATCTTCCTGTGTTATGTACAATTTCAAAGTGTCCAAGTTTTCTCATCGAAAAAGGGTGACATATCATTATGCACATCTATATGAAAATAAGTAGAGTCTCGTGTAATATTTCATATGGAAGGCAATTTACTTACAATACATCGTAACTGCTCATGGTCATGTTGTAATAGAAACCACTGTCACAAAAGCATTTGTTAATCTGATACTGTAAAAATTGATACCGTGATGATATAATGAAAGGAATGACTGTACTGCTAAACGTATTATGAAGGGAATGACTGTATGTTTAAGGTATTATCGAGGGAATTGCTGTATGTTAAAGATATTATGGAGGGAATGACTGTATGTTTAAGGTATTATGGAGGGAATTGCTGTATGTTTAAGGTATTATGGAGGGAATTGCTGTATTTTCAAGGTGTTACGGAGGGAATGGGTGTATGTTTAAGGTATTATATAGGAAATGACTCTGTCTTTGAGGTACTATGGAGAGAATGAAAGTATGGTTAAGGTATTGTGGAGGGAATAGCTGTATGTATAAGGTATTATGGAGAGAATGGTTGTATCTTTCTTATATTATTGAAGGAATGGGTGTTTGTTTAAGGTATTATATAGGAAATGACTGTTAAGTAAACGTACAATAGTAGGTGTGACTGTTTGTTAAAAATATGATGTAGCTGTTATCATGTAGGAAATGACTGTTTAAGGTATTATGGAGGGAATGAGTTCATTGATGAAGTGGAGAGACTGTGTCAGAAACGTTCACTGGAAACTTATCGCCTTGACCCAGCAAGATGGGGTGTGAATGTCCAACCTTATTCAGGGTCTCCAGCAAACTTTGAAGTGTTTACGGGTCTTCTTAATCCTCATGACAGAATTATGGGACTTGATTTACCTGATGGCGGCCAGTAAGTATAAATAGGGACACCTGCTTCAGTGCTAGATCTACCTGATTTTCAAAAATTTTAAAAATCATAAGATTTTTTTTTTTTTAATTTAAATACAGTTGAAATTTAAAAAAAAAACTTGATAGACTCTTATATTTTATCTTGCTACTTCAGTTTTATTCTAAACTTGTAAGCTGTAGAACTGTGTGCTCAGATGAATTGTTGAGCTATCATGGTTTTATAAGCTATTAAAGTTATTCCATTTTCATTGTTAATTTCCATATTAATGATTATAGTTTCACTCTTGGAAATTAATCGATGATAAAAAAGCTTATATCAGTATAGCGTAAGATTCACTTTACATTTTTGACAAAATAAGTATAGATTAACTTCATAGCTCAAAATTTAGTAAAGCACTTGCAGTCTTCCATTTGTTTGCTATCTATCCTGGTGTTGCTGGTTGATTAAACCTTGGCATGCAAGATGCCACCGTAAACTTATTCCAGTAACTGCTCATTATACGGACTTATAATACATTATATACATTTCTTTTCCAGTCTGACACATGGATTTCAGACAGACACTAAGCGTATTTCAGCCACGTCTATATTCTTTGAATCTATGCCATACAGATTGAATGTAAGTGATCAAAATAAATATATAAATTTTACATAAATGCTAAAAGGTACCCAAAACAACAAAGGCCTAATAATGACTCATTTTTGAGTTTAAAAATGTTGATTTTACTTAAATGTTGTTGGGATTTACTAGAAATTGCTTTTAGAACTTGAAAATACTTTTTGTACTGTTCAGTTAATTTTCATGTTATTGTGTTGAATTTTGAATAAGGTCCAAGCTATAGCAGTATGTGTTAGTACAAAAATTGTAAGCATTGCACATATTTTTTTTCTATATCAAATATCTGTCTACAATTGAATGTTTTTTTTTTTGATAAGGACACACAATACTGAGAAGTAAGCATAGTGTTTCTAAGAAGTCGTTTTTCCATTGCAGTCAAAAACGGATCTGATAGACTATGACAAACTTCGAGAAACTGCCAAACTTTTCCGTCCTAAGCTGATCATTGCAGGAACTACAGCCTACTCCAGACTGCTTGACTACAAGGCATATAGAGAAGTAAGTAAATGGAATATACAGTATATATGGGTGTTGCAATTATATCCAATGATATATCAGGACCATTCATCAGCTTTAAAGAACTATAACCGCTTTACATGGCAGACCTTTCTGGAGCAGTTTCAGACATTTTTTGTACAGAATGAGCCAATAAATAGATATTCAGTATAACATGGGTTAGTTTTTGGGGTTTGTCCCATTGAAATCTGTTTTTTTCAGTGTTATTCATTTTTCTTCAGATCTGTGATGAAGTGAATGCAATAATGATGGCTGACATGTCGCACATATCTGGTCTGGTGGCAGCAGACGTCATTCCATCCCCCTTTGAATATGCTGATGTTGTAACTTCAACCACTCACAAAACTCTTAGGGGACCAAGGTGATAATGTAACTTGACTTCACTTGTCGAATGAGCTTATATTCAAGTAAAAAAACTAATAATACATGTATGTATTAAAGGTGTATTATAATTTTACTGTAGTAAAATTTAAGATATTCAATATTTTCATTTAATCTTGATTATTTAAAATAATTGCCAATTTTTGTAGAAGAACTTAAAGTCTACTCTTCTTTCACAGAATAATAATGTAATGCTTACACCATTCATGTATTTATTCTATTTTTCATAGGGCAGGTATAATATTTTATCGTAAGGGCGTAAAGGGCCAGGACAAGAAGACAGGCAAGGATATCATGTATGACTATGAGAAGAAAATCAATGGAGCAGTGTTCCCATCCTTACAGGGAGGCCCTCACCAGCACCAGATAGCAGCTATAGCAGTTGCTATGAGACAGGTTAGTGAAATACATTATTTCCCTTGATTTGGGAATTTCCCACCCATCGGGGAAGGCCCTCACCAGCACCAGGTAGGAGCTATAGTACTTGCTATGAGATAGGTTAGTGAGGTACATTTTCCCCTTGATTTGGGAATTTCCCATACATCTTGGGAGGCCCTCACCAGCACCAGATTGGAGCTATAGCAGTTGCTATGAGACAGGTTATTGAGATGAATTATTTCCTTTCTTTTGGGATTTTCACATCTTTTCTAAATGTGATTGATCTCAGTATTAGAAGGCCATTGTTTTCCCTCCGCAAAATTGAATGTATAAAATTTGGAAAAAGGCATCTAGCATCAATGTCTCCCCCTAAAAAACAGGTAAATTGGTTACCCACTGACCTTTAATACTGTGAAATCATTTAAATTAACTGGGTTGAAATCTCATGCAAACAGCAAAAATGGTAAGTTGGTGCAGTCCTTAATTCGTGTATTTCTAATTCCAAATTTTTTTTTTCAAATATGAAAAAGAAAAGCAGAGGACATTTGTATTGCACTTGATCATTGGCCATCATGTGTACATGTTTCAATTTGAGCCCTCCGTTCAAATAAAAAAGCTGACTGGTCCTACTGTTAACTGGCGTTAATTGACTCAAATTATTCTTAAAAAAACAATAGACAATAAAAGTCCAAAGTGTTTTATAACTGGCTCCTGACCAATAACACTTAAACAACAATGCCCAGTTTGAATAATCCCTTTGTTTACTCATTAATTACCAGAGTTCTGTTTCATTGAATGACAGCGATAAATTACACTTTTGCCAGTGTTCACCAACCAACAAATGAAGCAAACAACAGTGAATATAAAACAGCGTTTTATCTAAATTTGCCTTAGAAATCAAAGCATGCCAATATGTTTGAGGATTCAGTTTAACTTGTGAAGGCTAAACATAAAAGGTGAGGGATAAAATGATATGTTAGTACTCAGTTTGGATAATTGTCATGATTTCTAAAGATTTTATAATAGTGCAGACTTACATTTAGCAATTTTTATATCGGAAATACGCGAAAATCTGTTCTATTTGAACAAAAATGATTTCACAGTACTAGTTAAGGGTGTTATATAGCTGTATTAATTTTTCAAAGCTATATATAAGACAGACAACCTGTTACACATTTCCGTTCTTGTTTTCTATTCTCATTTTGTTCTTAGTTTTCTTATATTATTAACAAATTCGGAATTAGATATTTACTAAGGCCCTGACAAAAACTTACACTTGTAATATACTGGTAAGATTAAACCTTGTTTTTTTGGCAAGAATCTTACTCAGATATCACTACATCCTTAACATGGTCATTAATTTGGCTGATATATTACAACATGAAGTTCCGCATTCACTTATAAAGATACAGCATATCATACTAAAGTAACCAGATTTACATAATGATGTTCATAAAACTATGCTTCTTTTAAGAGTTCCAAAAATTCAAACAGCCTCTTATCAATAATTCCTTAGAAAAAAAACAACAAGTGCTTTCACTAACTGGATGTTACATCCACTGATAGAAAATTAGCTATAGTCAGATGGGACATGTTGAAACCTTGGGCAGATCTAAATTCATAACAAACATAACAAATGTCCTTGGACTAAGTTAATTCAGAAAAGACGGAAAAAGAAAAGAGAATATGCACAGTCTCAGCGTGTTTAATTGTTGTAGTGTACATAGACTGAATGAAATAGATTTAATCAATGTTCATGTTAGTTTGTTCATCTCTTTGATGTACCATGTGATTAATCATGTGTATTGAAAGTGCATAAAATGCACATTGAAATGAATATGATAAGGGTTAACAAACTGATTATGAATTGATAAGTATCAAAATTATACTTTCGTTTGAAAATATTTGTATTGAAATACTGCAAAATAGCTAAAGAAGTTGTCTTTAAAAATGTTAGAAAAAATAAATGAAGACCTTTTACTATGACATACAGAACCTTAAAGCTGGAAAACTTTATAACTGATTATTTTTTTTCAGGCACAGTCTCCAGAATTTAAGCAGTATCAGTTACAAGTGCTAAAGAATGCCCACCTTCTAGGAGAAGAGTTGGTTAAAAAAGGGTATGATGTTATCTCAGGTAATTTTTCCACTTGTTTAAAGTCTTAACGATATTGAACAATTGATATTAGTGTTCATTAATGATATAGATACATCAACTAAAACTAAGATACACAGTAAAGAATAAAGAGGCATTATGTATTAAAATTGGCTGTAGCTGAAGTTAAATTGGATAAGATTTAAGCCAACCATCATGGATAATTCTTGAAAGTTATTTCCTAAGCTCTTTCTTCTCCTGAAGCCGTTATATTTGCTTCATTTGTTAAATTGTAAATGAATTTTTCCAGCATTTTGATTTACGTATGATATGTGTGGCTTTTGTTGAAAGTTGAAAAAGATATAATTTGTTTATACTCAAGACTGGCAAAAATCTTATAGTCTATACATACCGTTAAAACACAGTCCTTCAAATTGGCAATGCACCTGATTGTTTCTTCATTGAATGATATTTTTCACCGCACATTATCTTTGCTCCTTCCAGTAATTATTTATGGGGCTGAAGAATGTTTTTGTAGTGTACAGTGATTCCATTCTGTTGTAGTTTGTTCACTAGTGTTTTGACTGTATTGGCAAACTGAATTATAGAATGTTTGTTGATTTTTATGGGGGTTGTTTTTGTTCACACAGGAGGCACAGACAATCATCTCATACTGATGGATCTCCGACCAAGTGGTACGGACGGAACACGTGCTGAACTTGTGCTGGAACTCGCAGCCATCACTGTGAACAAGAACACAACCTCCGGAGATACTCATGCCTTCACACCTGGTGGTCTGCGGCTTGGTAATCCCTTTTATTATGTTATAAATCTAGGGGTAAATGCAAAATAGTTTTAAGTTCTATAGAATAAAGAAACAGTTAGCACTTTCTCGCATTAACCCCTCAAAGTGTACTATGTCACTGATGTTATATTATTTATTGGGTCATTTTTCACACTCTGTAATAGACACTATCACAGGCACTGCTGTGGTCCAGTGGTTGAGGTCACTGACTGTCTAACCTGTGTATCTCATTTCTGCAGGGCCTCACTCAGGATCAGGCTCAGTCACTGATCTGACTCAATGGAAACAAAATTGGCAACATTTTGTGGAAAAAAACATGTTAAAACTTGTTTAGATTCGTTTTCAGATGAAAAAGATAACATCAGTTCTGTTAGCAGGGATTAGAATAGGACTTAAACAACAAAATAAGAAGAGTTATAAATAGTCTTACGAACATGAAAGTCCGCAGCAGAAAGATGCAATGCATCTTAGAATACACAACCCAGAGCAGGATTCGAACTCCGATCTCCTGCGTGACACTCTAACCACTGAGCCAAAGAATTGATTCCCTGACGCAGTTGTCAGAGGTTGTATTTATACAATTATAGATAGGTGTGCACTAGACCGTAACAATAGTAACATTGTTCTATACACGTATTGTAAAAACAAGAAACATGTTGTTGTATAATAGAGGCAGATTTTATTGTGAAATGTTTCTGTACAACAATTCTAGTAGTTAAATCTTTCTCTGCTACAGGGTCCCCTGCTTTGACTTCCCGTGGTATGAAAGAGGCAGAGTTTACACAGGTGGCAGAGTTCCTTCACCAAGGGATACAGATTGCTGTCAATATACAGAAGAAAATCAGTAAGTTGACAGGGACATTGCATTCATAAACTAAACATTGGATAGAAAATACACTCTGGTTTAAATTATCTACCTCCAAAATAGTATGCTGAAGATTGCAGACCTTTATAACACTGAAATCTCAGAGAAATATAAAACGTTTATAGGTCTCAAACACGTCATAACATTTTCATTAAATTGAATGTGTCTAGTTAAGGTTGAGAATCTAGGAAATTTGCAACCCAGGAAGGTTTATCAGGTAAAATTATAATTTTCACCAATAAAAAATAAAAAGCCCAACGTATTCCCAAGGCACAGAAAGAAAGAATATAGATATTGGTACCATTAAGGAATTCAAAAATGTCGGATGAATCTAAACATTTAGTTTCAAATACCTAAGAATGTTAACTTGGACAGATTCACAGCTGAAACATTTTAAGCTGAAAATGTAATGATCCTTAATTTTTATGAAAGTCTTTGGTGTATGAGAAAGTGATATTCAGAAATCAGTACAAATCAATGTTGGCTACATTTTAAAGCCTCTGTGGAATACGACTATTTGTAAACAGTCCTGGGGCTTTCCCCCATATTACATTTCAGGGCTGCTTGAGAGGGGTTGGGTTTTACAAGCCTCTTTAAGTAAAAGTCCAGATTAAGAGTAAAATTTCATTATGATACTGAGGCACTGTGTTACATGTTCAGTTTAAGAAAGTGCCAGATAGATCTAATTTGAATTGAAAAATTTGCTTTACGGTTTTCATAGAATGGGATAATATGAGGTTTGTGATAAAGGTTTTTACATAAAGTTTTATTGTAATAATTACAATAAGTCTTGCATGAAAATGAATAGATATGCTGTTAAAACTGTGGTATAAATTGTTCATTTATTTACTTACAGAGAAATTGAAGGAATTTAAAGAATACGTACATCAGGACAACGAAGATACAGCAAAGATAAAGGAATTGAAATCTCAGGTAGAAAAATTTGCATCTGGTTACCCGATGCCAGGACTAGAGGACAGATAAACAAAACAGCATTTATATGCAATCTTTATAGGGCATTTGTTTAAATATGAAGGCCAGGTTGTTTGAAACTTTTAAATTTTAACATTATTCAATATTGCCGACAGATTGACTTCAGGATTGTATAGCAGAACATTTTTAAGGATGTTTCGAAATAGTGTATTTTAGAAAGTGATATGTTATTGTCCTGATATTGTTCTGTACAGAATTTCAATATTTTTAATAGAAATTTTAATTTCCATTAATTTTGTATAATTGCGTGTTAAATAATTAAGTAACTTGACTCAGGTTTCAGGTCCTACCACAGCATTATTTCTTTGTTATACATGTGAGTTTAAATTCAGGTATGAATTTGAACATACTGCTAGAAAAATTTTATGTTAAACAGTTACAAGTATTTGAAGTATTTATTGTTAAGACTCTGATTTCAGTATTGTAATCTGTTTAACCCTTTACTCCATAGATACGTGTTTTAACGCATATGTGACCAGCGCAGATCCAGATCAGCCTGCACATCGGTGCAGTCTGATCAGGATCTCCACTGTTTGCTTTTATATCCATAAAAGTATTTCTGACTGAAAAGCGAACAGTGGAGATCCTGATCAGACTGCACGAATGTGCAGGCTGATCTGGATCTGCACTGGTCGCATATGAGATTTAACACTTAAACATGTGGTAAAGGGTTAAGGCTCTGTTTTACTTGCAGAAATAGAATATACTTTAATAAGAGGATTAACATGTGTGTTACAGCTACCCTTGTAATAAGCATCTAAATTTATAACTGACACTGGATATATATATATTATGTTTGTGATATATTTAGATCTGCCTTTGGTCACATGACTACCCATGTGACCATAGCTAATTTGAATTTAGTTGATGTATCATCAGTTTAGTGATTTGTAAGTCTAGGGTTGTATTTACCTGTTTGAATAATAGGAATGTTTGTTAAAAGCATAGTTGAAACACACATTTTATCTTTGTAAATGAAACTGGGCCTTTAAAGCAACTGACTCACAGAATTTAACTGAAAAATATTTTTCTTTAAAATTAAGAAGTTAATATACTGTAGAAAAAAACACAATTTTATGCTTCTTTACATCCTGAAAACTGAAGAAAAAAGAATTTGGTTTCAACCAAATTCGAACCTATGCCCTTTTGTTCAGTAAAACTAAGAGCAGTGAGCTATTACCACTGAGCCACAGAGACATTTCATTGCAATAATTCAAATTTAACAATATATGTACACCGTAACTAATGGTAAATTTTTTTACAGATTAAATCATGTAAATCTTTATGATGTGTTTTTGTAATAAAAGAATTAGACAGTAACTTAATTTAGATATGTTCTTCACAATAATCACTACTAAATTTCCGGTTTGTATAAAGGTTTTCTTTTTTATGCATTGTCAACCCATCTGTGAGTCAGTCACTTAAAAAAACCCAAAACAGATGAAATTCTGTATTATATGAATGAAATTAATTTGTTTTTTTTTTATGATAGTAATTACAATTTCAAATGTAGAGGTTGGCCAAATCTACCTGTTGAAACATTTGAAAAGTGCTCTTGATTGAAATTTCTACATATCAAATCATTAATTAAAATTATTTGGAATTACAGCCTTATATGAGAAGTGTTGAATGTAGCATGTTAAAATTAAAAAAGAAAAAAAAGAAACTGTTTTTATTTGCAGGCATATAGTGCTATTTTGAAAGCAATAATTTAAATGTTAAGTTTTATCTTTCTGAAATAATATAAGAAATATCTTCTGTTGCCCTTGCCTTTCATTTATGTTCAGCCATATTGCAAATGGGCAGAAAAGAAATATACATTTGTTTCATTATATTGTGCCATATTCTAATAAGTCCTGAACAGTTTGATTTATTTTTACCGTCCTTGATTAATTCAAACCTGAGTATGTTGTTTTCACATTTGAAAAAAAAAAAAAAATGCTTTTCATATATCTAAGATTTCTGCTAAGGCAGGACAACCTTGGGCATACTTTTGCTAAGGAAGGGTAGCACTAGTCATGTTTATGCTAAGGCAAAAGAGCATTTGCCATTTTTGAGCTAAAACCAGGTAGTGCTGGCTAAATTTTTGCTAAGGCATAGAGCACTGGTTTATTTTATGCTTAAGCCTAGCAACATTGGCTTGCTGCTTTCGTGCTTGTATTAAATTTTTGTTGTGGGTTTGGAATTATGAAAAAGAAGGTTGTATTTTTTTCATTTGGCCAAGAGTAAGTAGAAACTCTGAGTGCTAAAATGTTTTCAGAGATAGAAGAATGCATTGTAACATCACTTGAGGAATTGTGCATTGTCCAAAAGAAACAGTGGAAGTGAAGGGAATTGACATGTATGCATTTTGCCCAATGTGTCTGTAAATTGGTATGCAAATTCTAAATTATTGTATGTTTTTTTGTACATATGTATTTATGCTTATTTGCTTCCATCTCAATTAATTGAATCTTAACAGTTGTTTCAGGTTGGTTCTGAGTTCAGATTTTTATTCACTGTCCCTCGTCCACGGCACTTTTTTTGATGTGTCTATTTCTACCCAGATCTGTGACATGTTTACCTCAGGTTCTTATTGTTCCCATTATAAAATGTGGAAAGATGAAAGAGATTACAGGGTTCTATTTATTAGTTGCCATAGTCAATATATACATGGATAAATTAGGCATCAATGTTAGCATTTCCCAAATGTAAAAAAAAAGTCACACTGGCAAAGTTTACAAAGCACGAAGTGATTTTTGAAAGTTTTCCTTCGAATTTTGAAATGATTGTCAAAACATATCATGAGAAGTTGAATCAAAATGTGGCACAGAAAAAAAAGACAATTTCCAGAAACTGTATTTTGTTTGTCAGAAAATAATTCTTTTGAATAAGGATCTATAATAATGTGTATATTGACCTGAAATTTACAGTATGCAGTGAGATCATTTCTGTCATAGTTTTTACAATACTTTTTTAATAAGCAAACATCATGTAATTTTGTTGTTGTTGTTGTTGTTGTACAAAACAGTTTTACTTTTTCACACGATCTGCTGGTGAAATTCTACCAAAATGTTTTGTCAGTATTTGATCTGTTGTGTTACATTTTACTCCTAAGTGCTGACTGCCCATGTGTGTGCCAAAAAAACCCACAGAATGATAGGTATACATTTTATTTATATATATCTGATACATCAGATATAGAACTAAATATGTAGTAGTTTTTCAAATTTTACATTTGCATTTTTTCATGAAACAAAAATTAGTTTGTAAACAGTGTTTAGATTGTAAGTGTATTGAGTTTTTAGATTGTAAGTGTAAACCATTTTTAGTTTTAGTAAATGTATACAGCTTTTAGTTTGTAAGTATATATAGTTTTGCTAGGAATGAAAGATTTGATACAAAAAAATGTTCGATTCTACACAAAATAGCACCAGATCAGTTGCGTATTCGAAGAACCACTTTTCACCTTTAGAATAGATCTATGTATAGTTTAATACAGGTAGTAGATAATAGTTGTCTTTGTTAATCGAAAGCATCTACTCTCATTCATCCTCCACATTACAAGCACCAGTCTGTCTTGCCCGTAGTATGTTGCTGACTTGGTTATCAGTTAACATATTCCAAATGAAAGAAATCTTGCTACGTGTAGCTTATGCTACCTCCTGGCTTGCTTACTTGCCATTTATATTTTGATTTCATGGGTGTTATTGGTATTTTTGTTTATATCTTCCTGTAGAAAATACTTTTAGTAAAAGAAAAAAAAAAGGAAATGTAAGCATTGTATTTTAATGTATGGTGCTAAATAACAACTGACAGTAGTAACTCTTGCACAAGGATCTTTAAAATATCTCAAATTACATTTATTCAAATTGTGAAATGGCTTTTTAAAGAACAAAGATAAGAGAATATATGAGTTAGATAAAGGCAGTTGAATCTTAATACTGAATATTTCTGAATTTGTGGTGTTTTTTTTTTTAAGTTAAACATCTTGATGGCATTTTTTTATCATAATGAAAAATCAGCAATGCTCTGTTATATTATGCAAAGATAGTAAACCAACTGATATAAAAATATGAATTGAATTTTAAAAGTTTCATTTTATTGTCTTTAGTATGTATAGTCTTATATCGGGCTACAGTAAAATTCTTCTATAAAGGCCACTTCAATAATTTCATGATAATGTGAAAATCAGCAATTTGGGGGGTGGGGGGGGGATTGAAAAAGAGCTAAATGCTAGAACAAATAATGTCTGCCATTAAGACCACTTGGCCTTGAAGTAGAATTTTTACTGTTGTTACATTTGTTATATGATTGTATGGTGTTAAGGCTCTCTCACAGGAAAGTGATGAAAATTAAAGGAAAATTTCAAATGGTGCTAATTTGTTAGATACACTTTAATAATGTCTAATAATGCTAATTTGTTAGATACACCTTTATAATTCAAAGAATAATGTCTAATAATGCTCTTTTATAATTCAAAGAATAATGTCTAATAATGCTAATTTGTTAGATATACCTTTATAATTCAAAGAATAATGTCTAATAATGCTGATTTGTTAGATACACCTTTATAATTCAAAGAATAATGTCTAATAATGCTCTTTTATAATTCAAAGAATAATGTCTAATAATGCTAATTTGTTAGATACACCTTTATAATTCAAAGAATAATGTCTAATAATGCTGATTTGTTAGATACACCTTTATAATTCAAAGAATAATGTCTAATAATGCTAATTTGTTAGATATACCTTTATAATTCATAGAGGAATGTCTTGTAATGTATTTAACATACCAGTATGCCTTTTCATTTTTCATGTGGCTGCTTAGATTTCACTGAGTTGATACTATCTCACACACTGTCTTCTTATTAAACATTGAATACGACAGATCTGAAGATAGTCTTGGAAAAATATTGATATCTGTATGACAGTGTCTAGACTCCCTCTTAATTATAAATCAGTAGAGTCTCAGAAAACTGGCAACTGGTGTTTAATAGGTCATATTTACAGCATGGTTTATCCAGTATAAGCAATTTATACAGTTTCACAGAAGCTGTATATATGTATGAATTATAACATTTTGAAGAAAAATAGCTAGATGTACTATTATTATATTATATATTATACTGCCGTGAAAGCAGTGATGCCAGTTCACAAGTGCATACTGTGCTATATCTGATAAATCCTGCAGTTATAGCACAGCTGGATAACTGTCACAGTATATTCAAGATAATGGTGTACACTAGGATTGTTCACTATGGTATAACAAATGTTCTCTGTGTTTTAACATTTTGGCAGGAGCCAGTGATTTTTTATTTTAGGTCTCATGCTGAAAACCCTCCAGTTACTCAGTATATCTAGTCACAAATTTACTTGACCACAGATCTAACAGACTGTTTATTATATATGATATCTGTCTTGCAATGGTGCAAAATTTATGCAGGAATTATAATTGAAGTGCTCATATATTGTAAAGCACTTGGAAGCAGTCTGACTTAGGGGCCATGATGTCACAATGCTTCCCAAAACCCCTGAAGATATAGAAAGTAAAGACACTCTTTTACACAAGCTTAACGTTTGACATGTTTGTTTAATTTTGCTCTTTTCTATCAGATAACAGCATTTCAATCTTTGAGGTGAAGGTTACAGCTACATAATCAGAACTGGTGAAGATATCGGGGGCTGAGCTATTGGCTCCTGCGGCTCTTTGAGGCCTGTGATTGTAGTTTTCCCATATGCAAATAGCCAGATTTTACATATGTATTTGATTAAACAGAGAAACATTATGTAGGCGTGCCATGAATTCCAAAACATTCTGTCAGCAGACATTTTTGCATCTTGGTGTATGTTTTCTTTTTTTTTTTCTTTTTTTTCGATGAAAACTAAAGTATGGTTCTTGTTTTTTTAGGCACAAAATATGTTTACTTTTTTGTATTTTTACAGTGATCAAGCATTTTAAAACTCTTTTAACTTTACCTATGCCATATTGCAAAGGTCTTGGTTAGGTGTATAAACCCTGAATTTATGTGTCTTTTTGTGTTTTGGTAAATATATGTGTAGGTTTAGTGTGTATTTTTCAAAGGCACTGTATTATTATGTTATGTCAGCACGATTTATACAAAATGGTAGAACGTCTTACTTAAAACAGTATGTCAGTTAGCATAGTGAGCATTTATTAACTTGTTTAATTTAATTTAACAAGCATTTTAAAACTGTTACAACTTTACCTGTGCCATATTTCAAAGATCTGAGTTAGATGTATAAACCCTGAATTTATGTGTCATTTTATGTTTTGATAAATATATGTATGGATTTAGTGTGTATTATATCAAAGGCATTGTATTTTTATGTTATCTCAGCAAAGTTTTACTTAAAACAGTATGTCAGTTAGCGTAATCAGCATTTATTAACTTGTTTAATTAACTCAAATTTCCACATCTGCTCAGGTAATATGATGGTGTTTAGAGATTCATGGCTTGCAGTGCTAGTTTAAAACTCAGTATCATTTTTTTACATGAGGATCCTTTTTATAACTTACACATCAAGCCCAAGTTCTAATTTCCTTGTGCATAAGTGAAATGTAACAAGTTGCCATATTGCAAATGGCTGTGTGAAAATCTACTCTAATCATTGGAAGTAGCTCATGAATTTTTAAATCTAATTACCATTTTCTGGTAAGTTTTATCCTATGAAGCTCAGTATTTTAGCTCAGTTTGGAAAACGTAACATCAGAATATATGTATAGAACATTTTATAGATTTTCAAATTTGTTTGTGCAGATTAAGTTGTAAGTACTGAGTCCACAAGATTACCTCTTACTATGTTTACTAGATTTTTTTACTTAAACATCAATATATCTTTATATAAGTCTGGAATTAAAGCTAAGCTTTACAATAGAGTTACAAATAAAAAGTTAACGTTTTTACAAATAAAAATATATTTGTTTAAGTAGGTTTTCTCATACAGCTTGTGTTTGTTATTATGAAGTAATGTACCATATACTTTTGAAATTCATTTTTTATACTCCCATCACAAAATGTGGGGGGGCGGCTATAACGGATTCGCTTTGTCGCGTCCGTCGGTCAGTCGGTCCGTCCGTCTGTCCGTCTCCATTATCGTGTCCGCTCTATAAATCCTATACCAATTGAAGGATTTTCTTCAAACTTGGCTGAAATATTCACCTCAACAAGGGGATGTGCAGAACCCATGTTGCCCAAGTGTCAGCTCAAGGTCAAGGTCACAATTGAAGGTCAAATATCAAATATTAGACATTATGTCGTGTCTGCTCTGTAAGTCCTACATTAATTGAAAGATTTTCTTTAATCTTGGCTCAAATGTTCACCTCAACAAGGGGATGTGAAGAACCCATGTTACCCTTTTGCCGGCTTAAGGTCAAGGTCACACTTGAAGGTCAAAAATTGACTTAGAAAATATTCTTAAATTTTAACATGTATTTGAATATTTCTGAAACTAGAAAATGTATTTGCTTGAAACTTAAAATATATATGAAGTGTCAAAATTAGGATATGCAAGTCAAGTTTCATAACTCTGTATTGCATTTTGACAAAGTTATGCCCCTTTTTAAGTCTTCAAATTTACATACAATCAATTATTATTCAAAATGTTGTGTCTACTCTATAAATCCTATACTGATTGAAGAAATTTCTTCAAACTTTACTCAAATGTTCAACTCAACAAAGTTATGTGCAGAACCCATGTTACCTTTGTGCCGGCTTAAGGTCAAGGTCACACTTGAAGGTCAAAATTGATTTAGAAAATGTTCTTAAATTTTAAAATGTACTTGAATATTTCTGAAACTAGCACAGGTATTTGCTTAAAACTTAAAAGATATATGAGGTATCACAAGTAAGATATGCAGGTCAAGTTTCATAACTCTGTATTGCATTTTGACAAAGTTATGCCCCTTTTTAAGTCTTTTAATTTACTTACAATCAATACTAGACAATATGTCGTGTCCACTCTATAGATTCTATACTAATGGAAGGATTTTCTTCAAACTTGACTCAAATGTTCACCCCAACTGGGCAATGTGCAGAACCCATCTTACCCTTGTGCCAGCTTAAGGTCAAGGCCACACTTGAAGGTCAAAAATTGACTTAGAAAATGTTCTGAAATTTTAACATGTACTTGAATATTTCTAAAACTAGAACAAGTAAGCTCAGTATGCAAAGTTTTTCCACTCTTAATTACATTTTGACATAATTATGCTATTTTCTTAACTTCACTGCTTTTGTTTGTTTTAGTTCATCGGGAAAATGAAAGGTTATTTGTAACTGTTTCGAACATGATTTGACAATATATATTTATACTATTTCCTGTACAATTTGTTTGGTTTTTTCACCAGAGATAATTTCTTTTTATGTATATGTATTTGTGCCACTAAAGTTATTCGCTTAACCACCTTTCCATGTCGTCTTCTGTCAAGGACATTGGGAGTATGAATCGCATTCAGCGATAGTTCTAGTTTTTTTCAGAAGTATAAAAGATGTGTAAATTATTATTGGGAAACATGTAAAAACATTTGAAATTATGGGTGTTTATTCAGAATTAGAAAGAAGAGTTCCAACCATTATGACTTGAACAGCATTAAAATCTTTGAAAAAAAAAGTTGCTTTGTTTGTTTTTGTTAAAAAAAATCAAAGCTGAGATAAGTATCTATGCATAACTATTTCAAAATTCCTCGACACATGAGAAATATATTGCCACGCCCAGGATAAAATGAAATCTGAAAGTGTAACCTTGACCTTGACCTTTACCCGTGAGGTAGTTATTTTTAACTCACCTGAGCAGATGCTCAGGGCGATCTATTCGTCCAATGTTTGTCATCCGTCGTCAACATTTTAAATCAAATGACATCTCCTCCAAATCCACACTGCCTTATTGTGATCACCCTGTGTCCGTCGTCAGTTATCCGTCGTCCATTGTCAACATTTTCCTTTAAATGACTTGCAATTTTAAACCAAATATGACAGAAATGTTCCCTTTTCTAAAATTGCTCAAACCGTTTAGCTGCATAGCACATAACTGCTGCAAAAGCTAAAACTACAAAAATTGCAAACAATATCTCCTCCTAAACGGCTAAGAGATTTTCCACCAAATTTCACAGAAATGTTCTTTACATAGCCTTCTATTAAAATTGCTTAAACAGTTCCGCCCCATCGAACAAAATGGCCACCAGAGCTAAAAATAGATTTTCGTCAATATTAGGCTTCAAATTACATCTCACAAGCTGTAATCTGAAAATTGCCTCTGCCCCATGGATTTTATTTGTATAAAATATGAGATCTTTGAGAATCTTTAATATGAAAATTTAATGTTTCATGTGATGTTTGCTTAACAGTAATTTCCACCAAATTTCACAAAAATGTTCCTGACTTAGCACTCTATAAAATTGCTCAAATGGTTCCGCTCCACTGCACAAAATGGCTGCCAGAGCTAAAAATAGATTTTCATCAATATTTGGCCACAAAAGACACCTTCCAAAACCACTAAGCCATTTTTAACCAAACTTGACGGAAATGTTCCTTAAATTGCTCCTCCAAAAATTGCACAAACCGTTTTGCTTCATTGCACATGAAGGCCGCATAAGCTAAAAGTAAAAAAAAAAATATAACAAAATCTCCTCCTAAACTGCAAGTTCGTTTTCCACCAAATTTCACGAAAATGTTCTTTACATAGCACTCTATAAAAATTTCTCAAATGGTTCCGCTCAATTGCACAAAATGGCCGCCAGAGCTAAAAATTGATTTTTCATCAATATTTGACTTCAAATGACATCAACACACAAACCAATTGGCCATTTTAAACCCTACTTGACAGAAATATGTCTTATATTGCCTTTTTTAGCTCACCTGAGCACAAAGTGCTCAGGGTGAGCTTTTCTGATCGGTCTTTGTCCGTCGTCCGTCAGTCCGTCGTCAACTTTTCATTCAAACGACATCTCCTCTGAAACCAATGGGGCAAATTTAATGAAACTTGCCTGGGATGTTCCTTGCATGAAGCTCTACCAAGATTGTTCAAATGGTTCTGGTCCATTGCATTTCTGGTTCACTGGAGCTAAAAATAGATTTTATAAGTTGGATCTTTAAAAATCTTCTTCTCCGAAACCACAAGGCCTGGAGCTTTGATATTTGGTATGAAGCATCATCTAGTGGACCTCTACCAAGTTTGTTCAAATTATGTCCCTGGGGACAAAACTGACCCCACCCCAGGGGTCAGTTGATTTTACATAGAGTTATATAGGGAAAACTTGAAAATCTCCTTGTCAGAAACCACAAGGCCTAGAGTTAGGATATTTGGTATGTAGCATTGTCTAGTGGACCTCTACCAAGTTTGTTCAAATCATGGCCTCTGGGTGAAAAATGGCCCCGCCCCAGAGGTCACTTGTTTTACATAGAGTTATATAGGAAACTCTTAAAAAAATCTTCTTGTCAGAAACCGTAAGTTATAGAGCTTAGATATTTGGTGTGTAGCATTGTCTAGTGGACCTCTACCAAGTTTGTTCAAATCCTGTCCTCTGGGTCAAAAATGGCCCCACCCCAGGGGCCACTAGTTTTACATAGAGTTATATAAGAAAATCTTAAAAAATCTTCTTGTCAGAAACCGTAAGTTATAGAGCTTAGATATTTGGTGTGTAGCATTGTCTAGTAAACCTCTACGAAGTTTGTTCAAATCCTGGCCTCTGGGTCAAAAGTGACCCCGCCCCAGGGGCCACTAGTTTTACATAGAGTTATATAGGAAAATCTTAAAAAATCTTCTTGTCAGAAACCGTAAGTTATAGAGCTTAGATATTTGGTGTGTAGCATTGTCTTGTGGACTTCTACCAAGTTTGTTCAAATCATGGCCTCTGGGTCCAAAATGGCCCCGCCCTAGGGGCCACTAGTTTTACATAGAGTTATATAGGAAAATCTTAAAAAATCTTCTTGTCAGAAACCGTAAGTTATAGAGCTTAGATATTTGGTGTGTAGCATTGTCTAGTGGACCTCTACCAAGTTTGTTCAAATCCTGGCCTCTAGGTCAAAAATGACCCCGCCCCAGGGGCCACTAGTTTTACATAGAGTTATATAGGAAAATCTTAAAAAATCTTCTTGTCAGAAACCGTAAGTTATAGAGCTTAGATATTTGGTGTGTAGCATTGTCTAGTGGACCTCAACAAAGTTTGTTCAAATCCTGGCCTCTGGGTCAAAAATGGCCCCGCCCCGGGGTCACTTGTTTTACATAGAGTTATATAGGAAAAACTAAAAAATCGTCTTGTCAGAAACAAGAAGGCCTACAGTTAAGATATTTGGTATGTAGCATTGTCTAGTGGACCTCTACCAAGTTTGTTCAAATCCTGGCCTCTGGGTCAAAAATGGCCCCGCCCCGGGGTCACTTGTTTTACATAGAGTTATATAGGAAAATCTTAAAAAAATCTTCTTATCAGAAACCGTAAGTTATAGAGCTTAGATATTTAGTGTGTAGCATTGTCTAGTGGACCTCTACCAAGTTTGTTCAAATCCTGGCCTCTGGGTCAAAAATGGCCCCGCCCCAGGGGCCACTAGTTTTACATAGAGTTATATAAGAAAATCTAAAAAAATCTTCTTGTCAGAAACCGTAAGTTATAGAGCTTAGATATTTGGTGTGTAGCATTGTCTAGTGGACCTCTACCAAGTTTGTTAGAAAAATGTCCCTGGGGTCACTATTGGCCCCGCTCGAGGGGTCACAAGTTTTAAATAACAATATATAAGAAAATCTTTAAAAATCTTCTTGTCTGAAACCACAAGACCTAGAATTTTAAAATTTGGCATGAAGCAAGCTTTATCAAGCTTTTTCAAATTATTGGATTAGGTTAAAGGTCACGGAGGCTAAAAGAAGATTTATCTACTGTACCTCATGGAGCCTTCATTTATAGACCAATATCTTTGATATTCAGTATAGAGGTTCCTTGCATGGACCTCTACCCATGGGTAGGGTTTGAGGTCACTGGGTCAAGGTCAAGGTCACCATAGCTTACAATAGATATTTCTACTTTCTGTCATAGAGCCTTTATTTATTTACTGATATTTTACATATTTGGTTTGTAGGCACTTACATATATTCAATTAAAAAATGAAATACTGCTTAACAGCAAACCTACAGCCAAAGTACTCAGGTGAGCGATCCAGGGCCATCATGGCCCTCTTGTTTAAACTGTTCAAACCGTTCCTCTCCATTACATATAATGGTTGAAAAAGGTAAAAACAGAAAAAAATCAAACATCTCCTTTTAAACTACAATGTCATTTTCCATCAAATTTCACAGGAATTTTATTTATATAACCCCAATTAAAACTGTCCATATGGTTATGCTCTGTTGCACAAAATGACCACCAGAGTTAGAAATAGATTCTCGTCAATATTTGGCTTCAAATGACACACTGCCATTCCATTTTTTCACCAAACTTTATACAGATGTTTCTTTTATTGGCCTTTTTTTCTCTAAAATTGATCAAACAGATCTACCTCATGCATTAACAGGAATGTTTGTTATATATCCACCTATACAAATCGCTCCACTCCATTACAGAACATGGCAGCCATGGCTAAAATAGATTTTTGTCAACATTTTGCTTCAAACGACATCTCACAAGCTGCTTGTCCAAAACTGCATCTGTGCCATGGGTTTTATTATTATTATAAATTATCAGATCTTCGAACATTTTCAAGTAGGAAAAGTAATATTCTTCTGACATTTGTTTAACAGCAGAATCACAGCCAGAAAACTCAGGTGAGCGATCCAGGGCCATCATGGCCTTCCTGTTATGTATTTGTACTTGTAGGCTATGCCAAACATTTGCACAAAGTTTTTTTCAGAATACACCCTTGACAAATTAACATATCCAAAACCGTGACCGACAAATTAACATATCCAAAACCGTAAAAAATGTCGAAGTGACCGAGACCTCCACCTGAGAGACCTCGATCTTAACATTAGCTTATGGTAATGTTTGCCATAAAGTTTCATTGAGTTGCAGCTAAGGTCTCTTGCTATTATTTCTATCTTCTTCAGTTGGGCCATGACCCTAACTTTGTTATGGAAGGAGAAAATCTATAAGTTAGGGGCACATCCATCGCTTCCAAACTAAAGTCACTGTAAATTGATTCAGTTTGCATGAAGAGTGTATTAAATTCCATTTTGCCCGTCTCAGTCTGGTTCTGACTGAGACCCAGAATATATCTAACTATGATCATTATTCATACGAATGAGAAAGACGAAATGAATTATTCCTATAAAAATGAATAGCAATATATCCCTAGAGCCATGATAATGGTAAAAGTGTCTGAAGACGCACCGTTTAGACAGGAATCAATTATTAATTTATGATAAATATTCGAAAAAATGAGCCATAGATAAATATGCATCATAACACATCACAAACATCATGTTGACATTTATTCGAAATCCCAAGGGAGGTAAGTTACCATGAAAATGTTTGTTTTCAGCTTCTTTGTGTATAGTTTTAATCGAAACCAAATGACCATGGATGAAAAAAAATCCGATTTGTTGAAAATGTCGATGATTTTGGTTACCTTTGACGTTAATTTAGTTTTGTGTTTTCCAAATTTCTTTTCTCCTCTATTATCTAGAGCACAAATGAAAAGATATATGAATAACCATCACCGGAAATCCAAAAATAAATAAACGAAATGCTGCCATTTTATGACCAAACTATATAGAAACCAAAACTAATTTGAAATATGTGTTCGATTACATGTAGTAACGACATTTGTTTTGCTGATGTTGCAATGCTATTGAGTTCTTAATATTTTATACCTTATCTGACTTTCTGCGTGGCCAAGGTCTTTCCAATAGCATTCTGGCGTGGCTTTACGTTAAAAGACAGTAACCACCACATACGTTGGAAAGTGTATATAATGACTTAGTGTCGAACGAAAATGTCTCAAAACACGTGCAATGTACTAGTATATTGGTTCAGACTTTGGCTTGATTTAGTTTTGTTTTGTTCAATCCTTTTAGAACAATTAGGGTCACCCAACCACCACCACCGGAAATATCAGTAAGGAAGAATATGGAACAGCTAGCATACTTAATCTAAGTTTTGAATCGTAATTCCAAAAAATAGTCTCTGACGCAAGAACTTTTGAAAAAAACTTTCAGGCAACATTCTGACCTCCCACTTCTTTTTTAAAATAGTAAATACCATTATACTCTATTGAACATTCATTTGGTTGTTGTACGTCACTTTCTTTAAGTATTGTTTAGTCCCACCTCCCCTTCCCCCCCCCCCTCCCCCCCCTCCCCCCCCCCCTACCCCCCCCCCCCAACACACACACACACCCCTACTTCCCTTCATTTTTAACAGGCAATGTAACAAAACACCCACTGTACAGTATACAGACACTAGTGTACGACAAACTACAAAGGAGCAAGTCAAACCTATCTTTATCTACATAACTATAAGTATGTATCTTATGTAAATTCATGCATTAAAATAGTTTTATCAAATTGACAGAACCTGTCAAGATAAACTGTTTTTGAAATAAATGACCCTTAAAATGTTAACGTTTAATTAACAATGTTTTGATTAATACCTCTTTTAAACGCGGATTTGCTTACATAGTATATTTTAAAGCGATTACCTTTTATTATTATAGTCTATACATGATTGTGTGACTAACAATGCCCTATATTAATGCAATAGTCGAAGTAGTGTTTTGCTAGGAATAACAAACTTGAGGTGGAACTATAAAACTACAAAAAAGTGAGTCGGCAGTTTTTAGCTTTATATGATTTTCTTTGAAATATTTTCTTGAAGAAGTAAACAAAACTATTTTAAAAGCTTTTTCTCTGATTACATTTAAGAAGATCAAGCTAACTGATGATTTAGTTTTTGTTCTATTATATTCTGTTCTATTAAAATCTGTGCAATAAAGTATTGCATGATATTTTTTTCATTTTGTATGCATGAGCAGACGACATTTGAGTAAGAATATCTTACTTCGTATTTTAAAAAAATAGTCTGACATATGATACTTAAACAATTTGCAATTTCAAAACAAATTGTTTAGAAGTTTGAATTCGAGAAGGACAAAATGAAAATAATATCGAACATTAAATAAGCAATATCATACCACAGACAGTGGGTTCTTTCTAAACAATTCTACAAACTAGCACGGATTTAGTTTAATTTGATTAAATGTTCAATGTTACTTATTTTTATATGAATGTTTGAAATAAAAATCTTGCAAGTTGAAATATCAACTTTTTACGAGCGATTACTAGACGTTTTGAACTAATACTTGCGTTGGAGCGGAAAAACATGCAAGTCCAAGTTACAGGCTGATTACGGGAATCGAACCTGCGATTTTTTTTTTTTTTTTGGGGGGGGGGGGGGGGTACGCCGATTTCAACATATAGGTTATATCTCGGCGGTCAGTCCACCTAACCGGTTTTCCTGGATAACTAACAAGTAATTACCAATTTCTTCGCAAGTGACTGACTACTGAATAATAATGAAATGCTTGGCTGCAGTTGTCCGGTGGCTTGGGTGTGGGGATGGGGAGAATATGAACACGGGTAAAAGATTAATTCGAGATTTTCAGAATAATCTTTCTATCTTTCAATCGAACTGATTTTGTTGAAATCTAAAATAGTCATTGCATATTGTAGTTCTTGGACCGATACCAGATTACCAAACTTCTAGCACTGGTATGAATATAGATCTACTACCAAAAGACCGTCACTTCCCCTGAAATAATATTATCTTTTTCTCACTTTATCTAAACTAAAAAAATATTATCATTTTTTTTACATTATGCGAAATCTCTCTGTTGTAGATATATAAAATATTGGAAAACCACGGACAAATTTTAAGTTAGCAGTAATTATACGAAAATATGTTTATCGTGTGTCTTTATTCTGCTTAAATAGATTTAATCCATTACTTTTCATCTTACTGCCAAATATATTTGACCGGTTTTAAGTTTAATAAAACTTAAGCGTTATGAAATAAGTCCGTCATCATGCAATGTTAAATCAGCTACTTGCAATGGTAGGTTCCATCTTATTGTTGATAAATTGAATATCTAACGAACTGCAAAGTCTTAAAAGATAAAAGCAGCAGTTTTTCTGATTTGCTATATTTTATAGTCAGTGGTATCTCAAGAATTCATTAACTGAAATTCATATCACCAGCAAATGTGACGTTTCTTTTCCCTCCAGAGTTATGGCCCCTTGATTCAAGTACTACTTCTTTACACTACTCGTGTCTTTGGTACTTGTACTTGAAGAAACAGCGCCATTATAATGTTCCACGATCAATACCAAATGAAGTCCCGGATAAATATTGTCTAGAACTAGCATTGTCAATTACATTAAGTGACCAAATAAGGTCAGATTGGTTTGAATCCCTATCATTGATTTTATTCTCTTCTGGAATTTATTATTCAAACAATTCTTCTTTACATACATGTCACCTCGTGTCACTCGTATGGGAATATAGTCCGCTTGGAAAAGATTGCAGGACCAAACTTTTGGCGAATAGAGATATATAATTGCCTGGACAGTAGAGTCAATATTGATAGATTCCAGCAAAACAAACTTGCTTCAGTAATTACGCCATTGATTTTGTCCGGCCACACATCTTAAAATGGTTAGTTCTCGCTTCAGAATCGACCAACTAACAAGCAAGCGACGGAAACGCTTTAGAACTTTGATAAAGTTGCTTTGAATCACATGTTTCTAATACTGGTTATCTGTTTTCGATTTTACCATTGAAAAGTGCTAATGTTTTATTAAATGTCGTCTAAATGTCATTAAAGAGCACATTTATTCCATATCACGTCTTTTGAGAGATCACCAGCAAAGTCATTGCGTACGCAAAGTAATAAAAATTCTTTCAAGGATGTAAACTGCTACTTCCACAAATCGGTAGTCTGTAAGGAATAGAGCCTGAATAAAGGAATATTGAGCGAAAAATCCGTGCGCGCTGTATCTATTTACGAAGAATTGCTTCCTTCTTCCGGTAATGGCAAAAAAAGGCATTGAAGCTGAATTATTGAAAAGTTTGTCGATCGAAATAAGGAGCAGCTGATGTGTAATGTTCGAGCTATAAAAAAGGTAGTTAGCTCTTTATTTATTTTAATTTTACTAGGTCAAACATGAATCGTAAGAGATTTAACATTACACAGATAAGCAATATACGAAAAAAAGTGGTGAAAATATTCGCGTATAAGAAATAAACTTTAGGCTATTAACTAAAATCAAATTTCACTTCAACCCTTTGTTACTGAAATTACTCATGCGTTAAATGAAAACTTCGTAAAGACACATACCTAATCTAACAATCGACAGATTTTCACTTCTAAACAACCGTATGCAGATCAAAGCTCTTTTAGCTATGAAATTTTATAAGGTTATAAGGCAGCATCTAATACAAATATATAGTAAAAATTTTGTTAACTCCGTTTCAGCACAATTGAATATGTTCAACCAGAATGACGTTTTTTACAAACCTTTTACCTGTCAAACTACTTTTTTTTTCAAAGGACACAATATACAAAGTCATTTTGCGTGCTACGCTTTAGACAGTGACCTTTCACAATAACGTGTATGGACACGTTTTTTTTTACCTTTTGCAAAGTGAAAAAACCATAGTTTCGTATTGGCAAACATACCTAAACTATGTTTTACGCCAATATCTGTAAACTTCAATAAATGACTGTTAACTTAAATTGGAAAAATGTGTTTTTTTCAGCCAAAGTTCATGGAATGGTCCTCCTTGTGTAAATACAATGACAAAATGATTAAATGCTTTAACAATTTGAATAATTTGTCCATTTTGTTAAAATCTTATTTCTTGGTAACATTCCCGCTTTTATAAATACGATGGCTTTTATTTTAGGTATTTTACCTTTAATTTTCATCTTAAGCAGTATTCAGCAAAAATAATTCAACTTGCTGTATTTCCGTAGTATTAGCTAAAATAACCACATCGTCTGCATATAATAAAAGAAAAAAAAAATCTTAATACTTGGCGATGCCAGTGTAACCTTTTCATGTAAGAAAACTTTAAGACAAAGAATATCTTTTGTTTGATCTCATACATAAATACATGTACATTGTATTACATGTACCATATAACAATTAAATACTGCAAACTAAACCAATGCTTGCATATAGACAGTGCGTTTCACATGCTATCCCTGTATTGTTACGAGCAATAAATTGATTACAGCGCGTGTAAATGCCGTCGCAAAAATACATTGTAACTCGTTCAGCTGGAGATGATCACGTTATAAACAAGCTTATTGCAATTATGTACCATTGAAAGAGATCTGTCCGTGAAAATAAAAGCCGGAAAGTTGATCAGCATCTTCCAGACGCTTTATCTTTTATTGACATAAGAAGTTCTATTTTCGTTCCGTGACATCAGTAGAAAGAAGCCTTATTTGGGAAGGTTTTAAATCGGCTTTCAATTTACTGAATCCCTGTACAGTCTCGCTTCATGCAAGCGTTCCTATTCTGTGAGTAAAAGGATCGATACGAGAACGGCTGACAATAGTACATGGATTTACAGAGATATGAATAA
Source organism: Cyclina sinensis (assembly GCA_012932295.1). Lineage (NCBI taxonomy): Eukaryota > Metazoa > Mollusca > Bivalvia > Venerida > Veneridae > Cyclina > Cyclina sinensis. The sequence goes on along the minus strand of JAAONU010000002.1, from coordinate 31,318,354 downwards.
ACCGTCTTACATAACGTCCATAGATAACTGTTAGATCACGGACTAAATCATTAAGTGTTGGCACTACTCTAATAGAAACCTATCTGATGATATTTTTGTTGTATTATCCGCGTGCGTCAACTGTAAATTGGTTTTTATTGTGCGCTGAGTTTACAACGGTATGGCATTACCGACTATTGGTCACAAGTGATCGACTTATGGATTGTTTTAGTATCATTGTGGGATATTTTAATCAAATATGTAAATAAAATCTTGCAAAATTGCGAGTTGAATATTACAGACGCAATCTGAACACTACCGTAGAAAATCAGTGTGGCGGTTATTCACGCTATCTCAGTGCTACCTACAAACTATGCAAGGCGCGTGCATTCGAGATTATCAGAAGAGTACTCATGCCAGTGGAGGATATACATACCTGGCAAGTGGAAACACAAGGTTCTGATAAACACACGTTTGTTGGGATAATGATGTTTACATAATTAATGCCGATAAAGAAGGGCGACCATCTCTTCTTTGATCTTTATCTGACTGATATGCACGCGCACTCACCTTGCAGACGATACAATTTGGTGGGAGTTTAGATAATTAAATGTGCCTGTGACACTTGTATATTTTTCAGAATCGCTCCAGGATGTATATGTGTAAGAAAAAGTGAGCTAGTGACTGATGTTATTCGAAAGTCATGGAATATAAGGTTGTCACTATAGCAACGGTTACCGTGGTGATTCTGGTAACCATGGAGTGCGTCAGGGGTCAGGTGGATGACTACTCAGGTTTGTTTTGTTTTCCCCGTTTGTTTTCATGAGTTGAAGATAAAATGCAAATGTAAACAAAGGCATAAATAATACATTTCGTTTGCTTCTGCTAGCATGAATTATATGCAATATTGATACCGACGCAGGTAGCATTCATTGCCAAGTATTCCTGTCCAGTCACTTCTCAACTAAACTCAAATTTTTATAAACTACACATTTAGTAGAAGTACAATCTTCTTGGATTGATATTTCGAAGTCCTATCTTTATTGAATAAAAGAAACCGCAGCAACCAGGTAAGCGAAGGACGCAAGCAAGCAAGTTCTAACTTTGGCTGGGTAATGCATTAATTATAGTGCTTATCAAGATGTAGTATCTTCTTGAAGTTACTAGAGAACAGTACGGGACCCCCTAAAGTGACATCAAATACTTGATTTTGTTTCATACAAAAGTGCATATACAATATCAATTTAAGTTTCCGTAGTTTGTGTGGTCTAGTAATTACACATGCTTTTATAAATTTCCTATTTCGGTATCACTTGCTTTATCTGTAAACTCATGTTCTTGAAAAAAGCAACATATGTCACTCTATTGAAAAGACAACTGGCAGTTGGTGAATTGATATGAAACGTGAAACTGTGGCAAATCAATTTAGGTCTCGAACACAGAGATTGATACCAGTAGATTAGTTCATAATACACCGGAAAGGTTATTATGTATGTAGGACAATAATACATCATATACAACATTTTTTTCCAAGAGTAAGTAGGGACAGAAATGATATATTTTCTATCGGTATTTCAAAAAGTTCCACTTTGATGAGGTGGTATGAAGTCGATTTGGTGGGCTACGTCAATCTTCATTTACTTGGTTTATACTGACATGAGCGTGCTGAAAGTAAGGTTTGATGGCAAATGCAATGTCTTCTTCAAATTTCAAAATGCTTGCCGTTATGATGTACTGTATTCTGAATTTGATTTGTTGTTTTTTTGCCTTTTATGTTGAGGGGCAGATACTGGAAATAATTTAGTAATAGCACTGCGTAATAATAGGCATGTGTCTCCCAGGGGATAAACACTCGTGGATGTAATGAATTGATCGACTTCCCAACGAGAAACTTATGCTTGAATAAACAGGGCTCACTGATACAGCTAATTTTCTTTCCTACATTTTTTCCTCACCAAAACTAGGTCATGTCCTAAAACACGTTACTCGGGGATTGTACTCAAAATATACCCCAGTCTCTATGGTTATGCTAAGACAGTACTAGCTAGTGTTTCTTTCGGTACCTGAGCAATACTAACTATAGATATTGGAATAATGACCTAAAACAGGAACATCCATGGTTTTCTGGTAAGGACTACCGTGAACAAGATACAGATTTTTTTCCACATTTCGAATATCTTGCTATTCCATGATATCACCGGATTTTCAACCTTTGAACGTTTCAAGATCAGTTAAAGAGATAACGGCATATAAACATCACAGAAGATAAGTATTTGGACTTATAAATGCGTTCCATTATGTTGAAGATGTGCTGATAGTCAATAAAGTCAATAGAATACTTAATAATTTTCCTTTTTGTCACTTCTTTATGGAATAATTCATGTCAGAAACCTTAGAAATGTCAGAAGTAACAGACAGTACGAAACTAAGAGAAAACTAGGAAGGCGACACTCAGTGTGTTTCTGTGAGCTATAAGATAAACTTCTGCTGCTAAAATATTTGATTTCTGTGTTGTCAGCAATAATGGCATACTTCAGTTTAAAAAAACAAACTGCGCTGTCAGTAGCAAGTAAATAACTGATTCGCCGTGAAAGTCACCTTACACTTTATCTTGCTATTATGAGTAGAGTAGAGTAGAGTAGAGCAGAGCAGAGTAGAGTAGAAAACAGCACCGTACCGTACCGTACCGTTACGTCTATACTATACATATATGTTATAGTATAATGTCTGTCATATTCAAATTCTAATTCACCTACTGCTCCGAGGAGTTTTCTGCGAAAATTGCTACATTATTTGTAAAAAAGGGGTTTAAAACACACAAGAGATCGTTTTAATGAAAATTCAATACGGCACTAGATTTAGATCTTGTTCGTTTTCTTAGAAAGTGAACCAGAAATACATTGTTTTCCTAGGAAAAGTAGCCACGTTAGCCATATCGAGACTGTTCAATATTTCCAACTTATGTTCTTTAGCTTTTATGTTAGGGTATTTTAAGATTTGTACTACAATTAAAAATAGCTATAGACACTACAACAAATAAATATAATACATGCTTGATATGGAGTAATCCAGTCGATGTCGAATTACCAGTACCTTCTCCGGGATTCGGTCGACTTCGAATATCTTCTAGGATGTCTTTATATAATACTCATATTATCGTCATGTACAGATATTAGTCCATCAGACAACGCATAGAATGAGAACGTTTTAAGCTTAAGCTATAGAGCTCGTTTCAGTCACAGAGCTTTTGTCTGAACCGTTAAAATCTTGTTGATTTACATGGTACTTTTAACACCACATCCATTTTTGATAATCTAACTTGGCCGCAAATATTGGCTCTGGTTGTGTAAATAAATGTTACAGCCAAGACTGCTGTTGGTTTATGGTAGTGAAATAAAAGCCCACAGCCCTTCAGTTTATCAGGCAGACTTTTACCGAAGTATCAAGATTAAAAAAAACATAACTGCGAATTCACTTTTTGCAACTGATATCGTACAAATTGATAACAGTTTGTCCTTAAGCACAGGCCAAGGAAACTGGGATACCAGAGAAATCACATGGTATCGCTGTTTCAGAAACGCAGTAAGACACTTAGCAATCATCATGCCATGGAATTAAAAAAAACATATCTATATGAATGGCTTTTTGTTTAACTTTCACACATTTTGTACATAAATATTGCAAATCTTTTATTTACACATTTCTTAATAAAATGACATATGAAATGCTAACAATACACCCCTACTAAACGGTGGCTCTTTCACATTTTGGTGATCTGTTTAAATGAGAGCCCTCGACACTTCCGTTGTAGAGCCCTCGACCAAAACAAGACTGAAAAAGGTAAGCACGTTTTATAAAAATATACGTTTTAAAGAGCATGGTTGTTTTTCAAAAATCGAAGAATGTCATGCCACGTAGAACATTTTTCTCACCATTTTAGATGCAGTTTCGATAAGAAATACCCCATAATGACGTTGCTAGAACTTGTACCAAATATCAACTCGTGTGTTTTCTTTTACGAGGAGACACATCTTAAGTGATTTCTTTACCGTTAAATAGATGCTGGCCCACATAATCGTCATGTAACATTGTTCCAACCTCCTCTTTAGCTCAGCACTAAAAATATTTCACAGAGCTCGGTTAAAAACAAAATACTCACATTTTTTAAAATGTTATCGAGCCATCGACAATGTGATGGCGCCATCGGCAATGTGAAAGAGCCCTCGAAAATGTGATGGAGCCAACACCACCATTCAATAAGTGTTAATATTGTATGTTAAACAGCACGAAAAAAAGCGACGATTTGATTTCTTTTTTTTTCAAAATTGGTAAAACTTTATTGAAAACACCAGGTATTGTTTTGTCTTCAATTCCAGCATCATATGGTATATTGTTTTTAATGTCTTCTGCTTCATATTCCGAACTAATTGCGATAGGTTCTTCAATATCTGCTACATCGCTATCTGTAAAAAATCTCGTCTAATGGGTACAAATAACTTCTTCATCACTGATTGAATGGCTTTCAAGTGAACAATTCAATGTTCTTTTTGATGTTTTTCTAGGTGAAAAATGTTTAGTTGCCGAAAATATTGTCTTTACATAGAGTATTTGATTTGCTTTGTAGAACTTGAACCTTGGATGCGTTTTCTTTAATTCGTTTTCGCCGATGTGGTGCCTCGAAAAAATTTCCCCCCATGTTTCTTTTATTTATGTTCTTTGTTTTGACAATAACTTCTGAGTCGTGTTGCATTGATTTGACGAAATTTTCTTTTTCGTGCTAATCGCTACACTGTTCTTAGTTTACCTCTAAAGACCGTTATCTGTAATTATACTATGCATATACAATTATAGAGTAATGAAAACCTAGTTCATATGAACGAATCTGATTGAACAATTATTCGAAACATTTCAAGAAAGTAAGTATCAACTCATGCAATTTAATCTATTCATGAATTTAATTGGTATAATTCCACAATATTATCACTTAATGAATGATGGTGTTGGCTCCATCACATTTTCGAGGGCTGTTTCACATTGCCGATGGCGCCATCACATTGTCGATGGCTCGATCACATTTTAAAAAATGTGAGTATTTTGTTTTTAACCGAACTCTGTGAAATATTTTTAGTGTTGAGCCAAAGAGGAGGTTGGAACAATGTTACATGACGATTATGTGGGCCAACACCTACTTCACGGTAAAGAAATCACTCAAGATGTGTCTCCTCGTAAAAGAAAACACACGAGTTGATATTTAGTACAAGTTCTAGCAACGTCATTATGGGGTATTTCTTATCGAAATTGCATCTTAAATGATAAGAAAAATGTTCTACGTGGCATGACATTCTTCGATTTTTGAAAAACAACCATGCTCTTTAAAAACGTATATTTTTATAAAATGTGCTTACCTTTTTCAGCCTTGTTTTGGTCGAGGGCTCTACAACGGAAGTGTCGAGGGCTCTCATTTAAACAGATCACCAAAATGTGAAAGAGCCACCGTTTAGTAGGGGTGCAATAGCAGATACAAAAATTAAAAATAAATGGCATCCTACACTTGTTTTTAACTAAATGCTAGACCATGAGAATTATACTTATTTGGCATAAAGAATTTTTAAGATATTATTTGTTCCTAAAACTTACCTTAACCAGTTTGCTTGTTATTCATTTTATGTACATGGTGTCAAATTGCAGAGTTGTTTGTGTTATGTCCAATGCAATGAATTCAATTAAATGTATTTACGATGACAAAATTTACCAATGAATATTTAAGATAAATGTGATACGTAAGTCATGTTCCATGCATGTAACCACAGACAAGACAGAACGAAATGGCAGGAACAACCCACCATAGCTAGGTCATGTACTAATATAAGAATATATAATGTACTAGTATTTCATAATTTCCTTTGCTTCAAAAATTGTGTTGGCTCCATGTATAATATTTTGCTATTTCTGACAATAATTCAGTTTTTTTTATATACAAATTCTGTCTATTTGTAGGCTTGCGGAGAAATTGTTGACAATTTTTAAAACTCATGCATACTTTTTGTGTGCTCAAAACCCTAAGTTAGACCGGTTATGGGGATGAAAACCAGGTTCAATGTATTTTCATGATCCATAGCCGAAAGGGAAAGCAACAGGACTTAATAGAACATTGCAATTGACAGAATTTAATCGAAGTAAAAAGTTTCTCGGAGTTCATCTTGTAAGATGAGGCATTGCTAATCAACGAGGTGTTACCTTTCCGTCTCATGAATTATCTTATTCCTTTAACTTTTTTTCCATGGAAATAAAGAAGCGCGTTATGACTTACCCCGTGACTTTTTGACAGATATTTATGAAACCTTACCACGACGACTTCCTAGGCTTATTGAATAACCAAGCATAGTTATTGTTATCTTCTTCGAACGCCTCTACTTTGCTTTTTTTTCAGTTCAACAGTTCTTATTAGTACCCTTTTTTCTTCAAGTTAAATACAGCGTGCGAGGTTGTAGCCGTTGAATAAAAACATGAAATATCTTCAATGAAATGTTATCCACAATTCTTTCCTATATAGCAAAATGTTGGATATTTATACAGTCACATGGAACTATGAAACATGCATTTGATAGAAAGAATATATACCGCTGGCCTTTGTGAACTCATTTATCAGGCATTTAAGATACATGCTGCCAAATTGCCGATTAGCATGTCATAACTACAAAGGAAAGAATTAAATTCAACGATGATCTTTACAATGTAATATTTTTATATAGTTATTTACACGATTTTCAAAGGTTCTTGTGGGACAATTAAGGCATATTTTATATACTGAGATCAAAAGAACGGTGATGACTGTCATAAATGGATTATCGTTACATATAATTTAAACCTTTGGGTACAAGAAACACGTTCTTACACGAGTACTTACGTCTCGTCATAATTGTAATAATTTTAATACATCAAATTTTCTGACATCCTAGTTGTCAACCAACAAACTTTCTCTTAAATTTGAATACAGAACAGATATTTTTGGATGGAATAAGTTGATTGGTATTTCTATTTTGATGAAATATGTTTCAGAAAAATAGAACAATCGTTATAATAAAATGATATTAAAAAGAAAACGGATTTTAAAAAAAAAATTTATGGTACAAAAATAAGTGATTTATGAATAAAAAGAACATGGCCCTGACAATTTTATTCAACAGCTTTGCACTTAACATTTTTAAGATGTTCTGACTTTAATAAATAAAGCTTTTAAGAACTTTTTAGGAGCAAATAAAACAGTAGTTTAAGGAGCAAATAAAACAGTAGTTTAAGGAGCAAATAAAACAGTAGTTTAACAAATAAAACAGTAGTTTAACAAATAAAACAGTAGTTTAAGGAGCAAATAAAACAGTAGTTTAAGGAGCAAATAAAACAGTAGTTTAACAAATAAAACAGTAGTTTAAGGAGCAAATAAAACAGTAGTTTAACAAATAAAACAGTAGTTTAAGGAGCAAATAAAACAGTAGTTTAACAAATAAAACAGTAGTTTAACAAATAAAACAGTAGTTTAAAGAGCAAATAAAACAGTAGTTTAACAAATAAAACAGTAGTTTAAGGAGCAAATAAAACAGTAGTTTAACGAGCAAATAAAACAGTAGTTTAAGGAGCAAATAAAACAGTAGTTTAACAAATAAAACAGTAGTTTAAGGAGCAAATAAAACAGTAGTTTAACAAATAAAACAGTAGTTTAAGGAGCAAATAAAACAGTAGTTTAAGGAGCAAATAAAACAGTAGTTTAACAAATAAAAAAGTAGTTTAAGGAGCAAATAAAACAGTAGTTTAAGGAGCAAATAAAACAGTAGTTTAACAAATAAAACAGTAGTTTAAGGAGCAAATAAAACAGTAGTTTAAGGAGCAAATGAAACAGTAGTTTAACAAATAAAACAGTAGTTTAAGGAGCAAATAAAACAGTAGTTTAACAAATAAAACGGTAGTTTAAGGAGCAAATAAAACAGTAGTTTAACAAATAAAACAGTAGTTTAAGGAGCAAATAAAACAGTAGTTTAAGGAGCAAATAAAACAGTAGTTTAACAAATAAAACAGTAGTTTAAGGAGCAAATAAAACAGTAGTTTAACAAATAAAACAGTAGTTTAAGGAGCAAATAAAACAGTAGTTTAAGGAGCAAATAAAACAGTAGTTTAACAAATAAAACAGTAGTTTAAGGAGCAAATAAAACAGTAGTTTAAGGAGCAAATAAAACAGTAGTTTAACAAATAAAACAGTAGTTTAAGAAGCAAATAAAACAGTAGTTTAAGGAGCAAATAAAACAGAAGTTATATTGCATTTTTGTGGACAAAAAATCTTGAACTGTCGAAGGACATCTGAATCATTACCGAGTCGTATTTTTTTTTCAAGGACAATGAAAGAACGTTTTGCACGGTCACACTCGATACTTTACGGAAATGTTTTTGTCCTCATTAAAATCGATTCAGATTCTGTCAGTATTATTTTCAAGGGAAACAGGGAATGATGTAATGTAATGTAATTTGTGGTGATTCAGGTCCTTCTTCTTCTTCTTCTTTTTGCGTGTGTTTTTTCTTGATAGTTCTCTTTGTTAAAACCATCATACAAATTCAAAAATTACTTCCTCTGACAGCGCGATCCTGCTCTTTGGGTTTTTCCTGATACGTTTTGCTGTAAGTGCGCTGATTAGACTGCTTTGTTCAATGTAAAACAAAAACATATATTATGTGTTATTAAATAATTGATTTGATATACGCCCTGTCGTTTTTTCGAGAGCAGTCGTATTGGACCCATGGCCGAAAAAAACATATCTGTTATTCACACGAATACCGTCCTAAGGCCATTTACAACCTTTCTGGGTATTCATTTCGTACTGCTAAACAGGATTAAAGTCGACAGAACAACTTCAAATATTCCTAAAACTCGATGCTATCACTTGGAAAAGAAATGGCTGTCGTTTAACTTGAATCCTATGTCAATTTATTCGGCCCTGATTTGTTAGCCAATCAAATTGAGTTACAAGAGGGCCAATATCAATATCACTGTTTCGGTCCGGGCCAATCAGTGTTACTTATATTGGCCCTGATATTCAGAACGTCCACGTTTAATTAAGTCAGGCGCAAGATATCGTTATATAATATATAAACAAGTCTTTTCGATGCACAAAGAAAGCTTTTTCACGTAACTACCATTGAACTATGATAATGACTAATAGCTCCAACAGCAGGTTCCCTAATAATTCATTATTTAAAAATATAAAATATGTGATTTAACTACATGATAAACGATTTGTAATATACTATTATAGGCTAGTATTTTTAAAGTTGGAAAAAGTCCGTGGTAACAAAAATATAATTATATCGTAAACTGTTTTCACTAGCTCATTAAATTTTAGATAGCATTTGAATTTGAAAATTATTCTTAACTTTCTAAAGATTAATTTATAATGATTTTCATTATTATATTCAAAGAGCACAGAGTCTAAATTGATCAAACTCGATATAAAATCTATAAAAAACGATGCTATAAATTAATATTTCCTAACACCTTTTTTCCACTAGTCATCAGTGGATTAAACCACATCGGTTTTATTATCCCAGTTAATCAATTAATGATCTTAATTGTATCCGAATTAACAAAGTTGCTATGGTTAATAATGTGATTGATTATGACCGGACATAATCTATGGGTATGAAAGATCAAAGCATGTGTAACTAATTATTGTGGTGTCATAGTGAAACCGTCATCAATCAATAAATTCATTACACTGAGTTTACCTAGTAAATAGATTTTAAGTTTGAGTGATCTACCGTGACGTACCGTTGAATATATCACGTTTTCGAGTTCAGATGCCTATGGCCTTCGTGATTAAATCACTACATATCTGAACTCGAAATCGTGATATATTCGACGGTATATCACTCAAACTTAAAATCTATTTACGGAATCTCAAACTTTCTAATTCTGTGGTACTACCTATTTCACGTTATGGGTATGAGATTTTAGGTTTTCAAGCACCTGAAATAGAACGTAATTATCTTAAATTTCTAAATCAGGTTTTCGGTGTCTAAAAGCAAACTTGTAATAGTGCAGTAAGGAACGTTTCCTCGTTTTGAAATTCGGAAAGTTAGAATTAGTAAGTACTGCATAAGATATGAGAAAAAAACCCGATTCATCAATGATTTCTCAAGGAAATAATGGTTCAGTGTCAAAAAGCTAGTGTAGTAAAGTGAAAAAAATTCTAATGTTTTTTTTTCTCGTTTTTATGGAAAAAAGCATTAACCAGACATGAATCACCGTAATGGCAGCAATCAAAACAATTTTTGTCCTGTTTCTGCAACATTAGTGAGCCGACTTTTTTTTCAAAAACCTTGTTTATTATAAGCAGTTCAAAAGAAATAGCTTTGTTCAAAAAAGTGCTTAAGTGTATTTAAGTGTATTTACATGTAAAAAGTATTAATAAACATAGAAAAGATTTAGCAAGATTTAAGTGTTCATCTTACATAAAAGAGAAGGGTTGTTACAGAAATATTTCGAAATGAGTAACAATATGTTACAGTAGAAGATAATATTTGAATGAGGTTGAAATTGAATATCATTTCTTGTAAGTAAGTCTAAATTAAAGAGATCTAAGAAGTAACCTTTTAAAAAGTTATTTTAATACATAACCAAATACGGCAAAATTGGGAAAACTTATGTCTACATCAAATAAATCAACTATAGCTGAACCAGTGAAAACCAGTGAAAACTCGCAATGAATATACAGACTTATCATGATAATTGTTTACTAGCTGTTATGATTTTTATTCTATATTTAACTGTTTTCCACTGTGAATAAGATGTTAAGTCTGACACTGTGAAACCCCAACTCGTATATAAAGTTTCTGTTCTTTCTGGTTTAGTTACTTTTACAGCATGTTATTTATTTGATATAAAATATCTTATAATAAATCTATAAAAATGAGTGTCAATGTTTCACCTCTTCAATTTTTATCCCAGCATGTAATATGCAACGCAGATTTATCAAAGACTTTATTTATTTTTTGTTAAATAATATCTCTGTGATTCACCTGAAATGAAATTGGTAAATTGCCAACTTACAGAATTAAAAATTAAAGATGCAAAAAATTGGAAATTTGGAGCATTGCGTGAAAAAAATATAAGCTAAAATTTAGATTGATTGAGTATTTTATTAAAAAAAGAAAAAAAATGACTGTGTCAAGATTGCTGCGCTAGCATTTTTTTTTATTTGTAGAACTATGCATATGTCGGATGAATATTTAATTAAAGGCAATTTTGATATCAGAGAATTAAACATCAGAATAAATTATTCAAAACAAGTACAATTAAGTTCTTGCTTTGTTCGTAGATAGATCAGCTTTCATTATATAGTTTAAATACAAGTTTTAAAAAGAAAATTCGGATCAATGAATACATTCAGCATATACAAATATTCAGTGAAATCTTTATTTGTTATTGGTAGTTCCACTGTGAAAGGGACACAACTCGCAAAGCACGATTACTCTGTTTATCGTTAGGTTCCTATTATATTATTCTCAAGACAATAGAGCTAAAAAAAGATAATGTCAGGAATACCGAATACAGATATAAATATTAATGAATAAAAACAGACAAAACCCTGAGTAGACATTTGTCTGGACACACTTTTTACAGCACGACTGGATGGAAGTATTGCCGCAATCATGATTTCCATTTCAACCTTATAAGTGCTGTCATAGGAAGTTAGGTGATGGTCGTATCAACTGGTCATTTTTCTATGTAATTTTATTTCCTTTCCAGGGTATGTTTGACTTTGCTGCATTTTGTTTATAGTTATTACATTAAACTTCTTTCTTTGTTTCACAGGCACGATATACATTTGTACAATACCTTAAAACTTAGAAAGGTATTATGTTCTGGCACACCTAAATTTTAACAGTTGTTTATTTTATGGCTTTCATTTGACTTTTAAGAATTCGGGAGTGTCATCTTCAAGAAACATGGTGAACGATTCAGAGAAAAACAACAACATATATTCACATTTTCTCGAGGAAGGTAAATAGGTGGTAATAAATTAGTCGGCGTCCCAAAAAGATATAAATTACAGAATGATTTTCTTTCTGTGTATGAAAATATATGTCTTTTTACTTATATTAGATCGAGCCCATACATGAAAAATACCTCGAGCATACTTACCATATTTGGAGAAAAGACAAAACTTACTGGTTTCCTCGCGATTGGTTTAAGACAAATCGTTTTATGGGACCTGACGTTATCTTTGGCCCTTGCAACCACTTGTTTGTGTAAGTCTCGTCACGCGTTTTTTTGTGTGTTTGCCGTCACCTGCCAATGTGTATATGTGGCGTCACGCGCCTATTTGTATACGTGCCGTCACGAGCGTGTTTGTGTGTACGTGTCAGTCGCGCGTTGTTTGTTTGAGGTTCAGCTCAGTACATTGACTTAAACAGTATTTTCTGCATTTGTCTTATACGTTTTTACAAAGTATTTATCCGCCTATAAGCTAGGAAAGCATGAGAGTATTTGAAATTGTAACCGTTTAGAGGATACGCAGCGCAGTCACAAAAACGGAAAAAGGAAATATGAAATTCACCACCACTGCATAAACATACAACATTACACGAGATTTAATGTGACTATTTAATACCAAAGCATTCATATTATTCAGTATTCTATACAGTTTTACATGTACAAGCATAAATAATGTTATCTTATCACAATAATATTATCGCAAAAACTTTCTATGTGGCTAAGGACAAAGACTCACCTTCACGCTTGGACGTGCACTCGCATTTTCTCTGCAATACCATTGTTATAGTTTTAATAATGTAAATCTATAAACAGTTGAAGCTACTCATTGAATGAAAATGAATAATTGAATCCCTGAGAGAAAAAGTATTTAATGCGACAATCATAGAAGTATATAGTTTTTTTGACCTTTTACCTATTTCCGCACGTATCAAGTCACATTGTCAACTTCAGATGTTTCAGCGACATAGAACAGAATAGCTGAAACTTGCATGGTTTGTTCAACAAAACCGTAATCATTAAAGTAGGCTAGGGTAAAATCGAATATATGTGTCATTAAACAAGAAAATGTGATAGTGCGTATAACATTCTAGAACATGATAGCACGTAAGATTGAAACGTCAAATAAAAATGTGTAGAAGGGAACAGAGATTAGATATTGATATTCATAATTGTTTGAAAGAAAGTAAGTTCTGAATTGAAATTTCCAAAATGTTTAATAAATAGCCATGCTAAGCTAATAGTTACATTGTATTTTATTAAGAAAATATGACAACTGATTTCAGCGCGGTTCGGACTGATTCCATATATTGTAGACCTGTAAAGATCTCTGAACTACAGATCGTTCCATTTCTTTTTAATCTGCAACTTCTAATCTAAATGTGAATTTGTATCGAATATTTAACTCTCAACATCTGCCAAGAGGTTTATAGGAGTTATTATATCAGCCCTTGACCCAATACATGAAACATGCTTAATTGTCGTATAGAAATCCTCCTAATCTCTCATAGCAAGAACTGACCTCCTTACCTATCCACATGTTATATCTAGTCCTTTCTTTTTCACGCCAGTCAGCCAAACAATTTGGTGACTAGGGAACCCAACCTTTTGTTGCATCTAAGTTACATGCAGTCTCTCAGCGTCAAAGCGGTGTCAAAGCAAGTAGACACACATAAAGATTTAAACATAAATTAATACTTTTTGAATCGCTTCATTGCTTTTGTCCTCTGCATCTTAAAATACGAGTTTATAATAATCTGCATTTGGCTACAGGAAGTATAAAGGTACAGAATTTACGATGCATGGTTAAGTAATTCCAATATTGGAGTGTGAAAATTATCTTGGTGTATTTCTGAATCAGACATTATATTGCTGTCTCCAGAGAGCCATTACCTTTACGCTTCTTTATTTCATTGGAACAAGATAAAGCAGCATTTGTAATACATGGAATGAGCTGAATGTAAAACACTCAATAGATTTGTCAAACGATTCACAAGTAAGACCTTCAAACGTATTTCACATTTTCTTGAGGGAGGGATAAAGGTCGACTTCCCAAATAGAAATTAATGCCAGGATGATTTTCTGTTATGGGGAATTTATGTCTTTTCTCTTGCATGGGAAATAGGCCATGAATGAGAAGGACTTCGAGCATACTTACCGGCCAAAGTTACTCTATATTTTCTTATCTTAGCCATCAATTTTAGACAATCTTTTTGATGGGAGTTTACGTTACCAGTAACATTCGCAAACATTAGCCATCAAAGGCTTCTGTTCTTATAGTTATAATTACGCATGTATCTAACCCAATCCAAAGGATATATGCGTAGTATACCAGCACATTATGACTAAGCTTCCCAGGAATTCCTTCGGCTTGACCCAAAATCATTTCGTTCACCTGAATACGCAACCATGCTTAGATGAACGATGCAATTTGATATTTAGTCACAGACTTAAAAGAATTCATCGCTTGTCATGATAAAGCATTAAAAATGACCACTCGTTAAAGTAAATATTCTTTAAGAGCCAGTCAACAGGTGGTACATAATAAAAGCCAATTGTATGTGTGCGTATATGTGTTCGTGCCGTTACGTGCTCATTTCAGCTTCTTCAGTGCCATGTCTGTCTGTTCCCTAGATACTATTAACCAAACTTTATAAAGAATTCAACTTCTTCAGTGCCATGTCTGTCTGTTCCCTAGATACTATTAACCAAACTTTATAAGGAATTCTAACACTATCTGCAATTCGCCGACAATAAAAAAGAAGGAATTGAGCGTGATATATCATAGGCAGTATAGCACGCTGAACACAAGCGCGCGCCCGCTGACGTCACTGCGAACGTTACTGTTAAATAGTGCACATACTTGCGCCCCTTATAAATATACCTACGTGTTAGAATGGAAATAGATTTTAACATTTTCGTGATCTACCGTCGTATATATCACGGTTTCTCGTTCATATGCATAGTTATTTAATCACTCAGGCCTACGGCCTTCGTGATTAAATTACTACGCATCTGAACTCGACACCGTGATATATCAGACGGTATATCACTCAAACTTAAAATCTATTTCCTAATTATATAATTCTCTGTCCGAAAACGACTTTCCAAAACTTTCTGTGTTGTATAGAAAAACTACAGAACAACATGTTAAAATCAAGATTCTGATTCATGGTAGAAATAAAACTTACAGACAAGCCTGCAGTTAAGCTTTCTATTGTTCTGTTTGGGTGTCTTAATTTCAAAAAAACGAATTTATACAAGGAACGTTTCACTGACGTGTGTTGCCTATCCTAGCATGCAAAACAATTCTGGTTTTCCTTGTAAATGCAAGTAAACGTTTTAAAGAAAATAGATCGTATAATATCAAATCATTCGCTTGTTAAACATCAATGAAAAATGTGCATTCTCCCGAACTTTTTTCTTTTAAATTATGATAGAAACGTAGACTGGCTGGCGTTTCTTGTTTTAAGTTTGGACTTCTCACCGGTAAGACAAAATTGATTACAGTATTTGATAATGATATCAAGTATTATTATTATTATTATTATTATTATTATTATTATATTTCCTTGCCTACTGAACAAATATTTATGTCATACTTCTTTAATTTCCTATTTAAAAGTCTGGAAATTTTAACAGATTAGAAATGGATCTTTAAAAATAACACACTGATGCTTAAACACAAAAGACATACTTGAAATATTGAAATCAGGTCTCAAGAAAACGTGCACTATGTACTAAAAAGTAAATTCTTAGCCTTCTTCCTGAATTTTCTTTATGTTTCTAATTACATGTATTTCCTTGCGTCAGAAACAGATAATCCCTAAGGTACACAAAAGCTACGTTATAGAGAGAAAAAGGATAATATTAGAAAGGAGAAATTTCTATACAATAGAACTGTTGGCCAACATGTTTCTATATGTTTAGATTCCTGTGTAAAACCTGCATAATTATAAGAAAACTTCACTTCATGCATGCATTTTACAACTCTCTTAACATATTTTCATCCTCCTGTCGTGAGATATACAATGAGATAAAGACTAAGGGTTTATTATAAACATGAAGGATCACAAATTTAATTCGTGCCTTTACTGTGAAGAAAGGGCGCTACCGCTAACACTAAATCATCTAGGAAACCCAGTGGCAGTGTGAATAGAAAACAACTTGCAAAACACTTTTTGTTTCGTTTCAATAGTTCAGATTTATCAAATTAAAAAAATATTGAAAAAGTTAGCGTCAGTGTGGTGTGTCGAGTTGAAACCAGTGTTTTCTTGAAACATTTTGTTGGGTATCTTGAGTATAACTTTTAACACTCCTTTTTAGTTTAGATAAAATATCGACTACTTCATGGGAATGATAAATTGTCTCGACTGCCTGGAGACTTCCCACTCAGGCATCTTGTCAATATATACAAGATCCTCAAGAAAAAAAAAACATATTTACTAAAAGTTTGTGCCACTAATTATGTATACATACTTGTCTCATAGTTATTCGATCTTAAGTGGATAAGTACCTTTGAACAATACCAGAACATAAGTCTATACGAATGGAGTATTGTCGATAGTTTTGATGTCAACTTTTACAATCTAGGACGGCACATGAACATTTTGTCTTGGACAGATCATACATGGAAACTCAATTTCAAAGCATTGGAGTATTTGAAGTTGTTACCGTTTAGAGGATACCCTAAGCACTCACAAAAACTTCAGAGGGAAAATGATATTCATCACCACTATGCATATATAGATAACACGACGTAACTGTGCACATTTAATACTAAAGCATTTATCTTATACAGAATCAAACACAGTTTTGCACGTACGAGTATAAATTATGCTATCTTCTTGCAAAAGATATCTAATATTGTCGTGGAAGTTCTCTATGTGATGACAAATGACACCTTGGATGCACACTCGCATTTATTCATTTTCGAAATTGTAAACATTTACATTTGTCTGTACACCGCAAAAGATTCATTGAAAGATAGTGAATAAATGAATCCCTGACTTGGTAAAACATATTTAACATTGGTTTAATGGAGGCTAGGGAAAACCGAGTTAATTTGGAGGCAGAATCCGTTGAATTCCTTAGAAACGAAATTGAAATTCAGTGTTCAAAAATTTAACAAGATAAACTATTTTAGCTACTGTTTAGATTATATGTATGTGTCATTTTATCATGGAAGCTATTTGGAGACACTTCTTAAAATGCATGTATTTTTTTACATAAATTTACAAAAATTAAAGTGAACATCGGGAAAAGCAGACCCCGAGTAAAAAGTTCACTAGCTAAGAATATGTAAAAATAGCTGTATGGCTCAGACAATAATTAAGTCCAAGTCCAAGGTTTCCGAATATCCGAGTGTCTTTTAAAGTTTTCTACGTAACCTACTACAAATTAGAGTTTTGAATATACAAAATAATTAATTAATATCGAAAGATGTTCACCATTAGTAAAGATTTATTTGGCGGTCACATTCTGCTCTGAAAATGATTAACATATATTGTTTTGTGGTTGTTTGAACAAATTAAATCTACAGATGTAAAACATTTCGCTGGGTAATAGTAGTGGTAGTTGTAGTTGTGTTGGTGGTTGTGATAGCAGTAGAAGCACAATGTACCAATGGAGAACAGACAAAAGTAAGAAACACAGAAAACCTTGTAAATAATATTATTTGGCATAATGTCAGGCACTAAATAATCCAAATATCTAAACCAATGTTCCTGACTGAGAAACAAATCAGAAAAAAACAACAAGAAAGTATATATGTTATTAACGCATTGTTTGTGTAGTGTTTATAAGATTATAATTACCACATTTTTTCTACTTCACAGCTGTAGCATCACACTTTGAAATAATGTTGTTGTTGTTTTACCAATAAAACATCACGTTTATTGTAACGAATACAGGGTATATGGCAAAGTATATCAAATATCTGTCTATACTACAGTTATATATTGTTAGATATCTCAATATGAAAATATTGCAAACACATCTTTAAAAAGTACAAAATTTAATATGGCCATAAAACGTCATTTGCTGTGGTCAACATTTCTAAGATGGCGCTGTACAGGGAGCGTTGAAAATAAGTATAAAACTATTATTATCAAAGTAATTCACCTGTCAAAGTTATCAGAATTATAAAAAGAGACATTATTAGTAAGGAAAACATAATAAGAAAAAAGTCCAGAGAAATGTCAAGTGATTTGAAACTACCGGCTCTATTGATGACAGAAGACATCACGTGCTTGGTTTCAATCTTTAAAGTCAATCTTTGTTGTGTTGAGAAAATATTTGTTAGTTAACTTGGATTTTTGTTAATATGTTAAGAACCCACATGCATTTTTATGTCGTTCTCAAAGACAAAGAATGGCGCAATTCATTCTGTTTTGCCTGCCCTGAGATTCTTATTACGTTGACGCAGTGAACAAAAATGTTAGCTTCCTCCATGAACTTTCCTGTAAGGTACAATACCGTAACAATAAACTGACACATGAAGTAAATAAATTCACATATGTTTCTTATTTATATGACAGGTTCACATACTTACATACTTTTTCAGACGTACTTTTACACAACACTAAGTAATAAGGCAAATCTGTAAAGTGTTGAAGCCATGTTTTTACATCAATATTCTTAGAAAAACAAACAAACAAACAAACAAACAAAACAAAAAACAAACAAACAAAAAACAACAAAAAACAAAACCAAAAAACAACAACAGAGGAAATGTAATCAACGACAGTCAGGGGGTTTGAACTCGAACCTTGCATTAATGATGACTGGTGTTATACAGTCCGAAGGTGTAAGAATTTGTATTTGATAGTCTTGTCTTGTTGATATTAAATATATCTCAGGAATGTATGCTTTTAAAGACTATTAAAGTATGCAAAGTGTATTAATGGTAGATTAAAAACATCCAACATTCTTATTTTCTTAACACTGTAATGTGATACTTTATTTCGATTAATTCAGCTTGTTCATCACGATGCCTTTGCATCGGAAAGGCACCTCACGTTCACAGGAGTGAACACCTATTAAATCTCCATTTTTTCCTCGATTCTTATTTGCATAAGTAGGAAAATGATCAAAAAGATCGTTCAAGTTAAAGGACATTTCTTTGTTGTAAAGATTTCGCTTTCAGTTTCATGGGATTTAAATTTTGGAATCATCTACAATTTCAGACTGTTTCCAAGTTTATGTTCCATGGTCGGGACAACGCTGTCCTGTATAACACATTTAATTATCGCCGTTCCTGGACGGCGATATATACAATTAACAAGATTTGAACAGTTTTGCCTGTACACCGTCTGCCTTTAGCTAATCAAAGCAAAGCATTTCATATCACATGATAACAAAATGGACGTCAAAATTCTTCTGCAAGGGATGCGTAAATGGAATTGTCCAACCGCCATGTTTGTCGGGTTACTTATTCTTACAACTGAAAAATACCATCATCAATGTACGATCTCAGTACCAGTCTTCAGATTAGTACAGTAAAAGTAGCAATGCGTGACGTAACCGGTGCGAAGAGTTTGATCAGGATTTTTCCGTGTTTTATATATGCTTGATTAGGGTCTGGGCAATTTCGTATTTTTTACCTAAAATTTATTTTGTTTAAATTGTACATATAATATTCTTATGGTATTGAAGAACTGTATCTAGCTTTAGTTAAGTATACATTTTTAGTAATAAATAAAGTTAAAGAACTACGCAAATAGTCAATTAATTATGCGTAGACTGGTTTACAACAAAGCAATATTTACAAGGTTTTAATGCTGCAAATTTTAACATGATGTATAAAGATATTGGGATGTTTTTCATTAAGAAGCCAAGTCGTCCGCTTTCAAAAATAGTCCAGCTACAATAAAAATTACAAATGTATATTTCATCTACTTTAGAATTTCTGTGTGAAAATTATCAAATATAACTTCGCTTTTCAGTGTAATTAATTAGCATGTTGTAAGATTATCAAATTAATGAATGAAGAACATGAAATACATTCATCTATGGATAAGACGAAATGCATGGCTGAACGGCGATTTCAAGCATTTTTGGAAATGCTAATACTTGTTTATTGGATGTATTTGTTTAATATTTGTATTTGCTAAATGTGTTTGTAAAGCGCAATAGAATATTTTAATGTTTGCGCTATATAAATGTCATGTATTTGTATTTGTTTAATTGGATTGGTTCCTTAAAAAAGGATTCTATACTCTTTTAAACATTCGTCAGGAGAAAGCAATTCTGTCAACACGTATTCTTGTTCGTTAGTCATCGACATTTTTTTTCTATTTGTTGGACCCCACATGGTTCTAGAATACAACTCAAGAACTCATGAACATTTACATGTTCGTGTCTAACTTTGATCCCAGATGTAGAACAAAATATTGGTGTAAATCATGGACTAAATTATGCAGCTGTCAAAGTAAGATGTTACTTAATGGAAAACGTAATCCTGCTAGACTTAAAAGATAAAACTTGGTAGCCTTCTGTCTGTTTTGTCGAATAACAACGGTTTAATCTGCATCCCACCAGGCTGAGACAAAAGAATATTAATTGTCTGTGTTAAATAGAAACTTTTACTTTATCGACAGAGTTTGATGCTTTCATGCCAGTCACAAAACATTTTGATGTAAATTGTGAAAAAGGAAACGTGGCTTTTATGAAAAAAGAAAAAAGCATTTAAAGTTAAAAGAATTGTTATTTGAAAATGTTTTTATACAGTTGGGCTAGAAATCGAGAGAATTTGACTTGCATTTGACAGAACTAGACCGTAATGTCAATCTGACTGAAGTACGATTTCACTACGGTTAGATCTAAATGCGACCCATTCCTTTTTGATAATATGGATTTCCAGTATTGTTATTTATATCCCAGCCAATGAGACTGCATCTTCTGACGCGTCATTATGGTTTACATGTACACGCGGAGTGTTAATGTTTAGTGTGTAAACTTCTATAGCATGTTTAAATCATCTTGAATGTTTTGAACATATTTCTGTGTTTCGTAGGATAAATGAATTCTGCTTCAATTAGTATAAGTTTATCAAAGTTTCGGTATGTATTTACTAAATGAATATCAATTAGATTACAGTCTAACCTGCCCATCCGACCACCTTTCACAAGCGACTGCCTGCCTTATACGACCATTACAAATTCCTCCCGAGCGTGTTTATTCATTAATTTATCTTAGTTCAACGACCCCCTGCGAAACGCGACTAACAACCTTAATACTGCACCACCTTAACTTTGCTTTGCGACCGGTAAATGATCAAAACAATTTTATTGGCTAATCAGTCAGCTGGAAACTTGTCGTCTTTAGTAGGCAGTGATGATAAAGGTGATAATGATAATGATGATGTTGAAGATGATAATAATGAAAATACAGAAACGAATGCCATTTCATGTGCAGAGGCAAATGACTTTGCTCTCTCTAAAGGTAGCTCTGACATTCTACAACATCTTGCAGAAATCGAGGAACACTTTATTTCTTTGTAGATGGAACGTAAACAAGTCAAAATATCAGACATTTTTATGACTGTTTAAAGCCATACATGGACTGTCAAGTTCTTTTTACAATTTTATTGCACAAGAAACATTTTAATGTACTGTGTATAGTACAGGGTTGAATTTTATTTGTGGAATATTGGCATAAAAAGTCAATGTTATAATTTCCTGTAGCTTTATTTGTATAAAATCATTTTAATGTACATACATGCAGTATTTACATGTTTCACAATGTACATTAACATTTTAAAAAGTACAACATTAAATGTATTGAAAAGAATATGGTGTAATTCAGATTGTAACGTTTCCATCACAAATCCTTAAGTAAGAGACCACCTGTCTTAAGAGACCAAATTTCCTTTCTCCATTGTGTGGTCTCTTAAGACAGGTTAGACTGTATGAGCATGGTGACGAAAATATTTAAGTTAACGGGCCTGTTTATTTTGATAAACATATCGAAAGCTACTGGAAATTTGCCCACATATACAATTCTCAATATTTTACAAGATTTCCTCAATTAACTTTGACGTTTTTGACAGAAAACGACTGAGTTATTTGGGATCCCAGTTAAATATAGATTTTTCACATGCGTTCAAATGGTTAGAAATAGAAACTGATACACCTTCAAAAACTTGAAAGCAAGGCACCGATTGGCTAAGTGAAAGGTCATGACAAGGTGACCTTCTTTTGGTGACGTTCAGATTCTAATAGCAGAGCGTTATTTAGGAGCTGATTTAAATCAGATTGCCCGTAATGTCAATAGTCAATTTCATCCAATGGAATCACTTGTCTCTTGGGTATTCTGACTTTTTTGTGTAACTTTTGGTAATGATAGTTTGCTTCTCTGTTATGACAGGTTGTCACAAACTTTAATTATTAATTTAATATAACCGTAGTGTATAACAAATTATAATGTACAATTTCAGATCCTATCAGCTGCTATTACTGTTTTGGACCTGCTGAAAACAGCACATGTGCAGATCCTGTGAACCCGAAGGAGGATAAAGGAAAAACTCTTACTGTTATTGAATGCGACAGCGGTATCTGTCTGAAGTGGACACATTTTCACAAAAGTATGAATATGATATTGTTTTTTTTTCTGGTACAATTTAAGAAAGGAACAAGTAGTGTAACGAAACAAAAACCCTATTTGTTTAAAGGTCGTAATTTCATTATGATTATATAGTTGTTGAAGTCTAAGAACCAATGCTTTTCTATTTTTTCATGTGAAATTATTTTTAAGTGACCATGAACAATAATTATTTGAATACATATTGAACGTGTATCGTTTTTACTTGAGCAGTCAAATTTTACATATTTCATTGAAAGGCAAATTCAAGATGCCTGAACAGCTTAAATATATTTCTAAGGGTGTACTTTTCATCTATGAATTAAAATATGCTTAGTGAAATTAAATTCCTCGTTTGAACTTGGAACGTCACATCAAACGTAATGGGCGTCGAGCAAAGTATGTTTCCTAGCATGAACAAAATCACACCAAATTGTACACTTAGAAAGGAAAAGAAACCATAATCCAGTTTTATGACATTCCTTCTTTCACTCGATCGATTAAACGGTCTGTCTTTGAGTCGATAACCATAGAATAAATCACAATTTTCTTTTCCAGACGTGATGTATATGCACAGAACATGCTCAGACAAATTAAATGAGTTCAAGATAATGATGATTGACGGGGTATGCCGTTCGGAACGCACCGGAAATGGTTATTTATGTATGTGTGGTAGACATTTGTGTAACGACGCCAGCAGACGGCATGTTGAGATTTTATGCGCAACAATTTTAACGACTCTGTCCTTACTTTTCACAATATTTCCCTCGGCAGCTCTTTTATAACAAAACTGATGCTTAGTAAGAGAATGAAATGATTCAAGAAAATCAGCAGTGACCTAAATAAGTTTCATCTTCAGCGAAAATACCAAAAGTGCAAAAATATGTCACGTTCATTTTACCTGTGAATCATGGCTTCCATAAGTGAATATGAAATCTTGCCAATTATATGCAAAACCGCCAGGTGAACAATGAATTGTACTAAAAATGACCAGAAAGGACAGATAAAACTTTCTGAGTATGAGAAAAAAAGAACTAGAAAGGTTCTTGACTGGTTCTTAACACCAACGTTGAGAATATCGAAGGAATATCAAAAGTTATCAGTGTTAAAAATGTTTTACCTAATTAAAAAACCTATATTCTGTCAGATTGTGCAGCGAAATACATGTATATACTTCCGGTAATATTTGTGACGTAATGAAGGCTACCGCAGAAGTGGTTGAAAGTATTATTTCCAAACCATGGCAAAGATATCTGAAATGCGTTTGTAAATGCCGGGTTTATTACTTTTGGGCAGGGGCGGAAATGAATTAAAACATTATTATGATGAAATCATGTTGTAAGGTTATTTTCCGCTTGCTGGACCTTGACATAATTTGTACGTTTATAGGGTGTTATAGTTAAACGTGACACAATGCCAGTACTAGCTTATGCATGTAAATAGGAAGTTATACAAGGAAGGCATTATTGCAGTATATGAACGAAAAGTTCGTGAAGATATGAATATTGAATTGTTGTCAAGACGAGCCTCAGAATTTCTTATGGAGAAACAGAATAATCCTTAAAAGAAATATATCAGAATCACAGATGTACTAACAAAGCAACATTAACAGAAAACACAAATATATTGCAATTTTTTAACCGTAATCCTCTAACGATTCGGATATCGTCCTTGAAAACAAGTACATAATGAATTTAGCTTCTTTGTATACTGTGTGTTGAATTTAGCATCTTTGTATACACACTTAGTTGAATTGAACTGCTGAATTACGAACAAGCGACTATACAGCACTGACACATTCTGCTGGAGTTTTCTAGCCCTGTCACAAATTAAAACTGGATGTTCCATGCGCCAAGACTTAAATTTGTTTTTTAAATGAAATAGACACAGGCCAGGCATGAAAAAAGATTCAAAAGGACTGTATTGGTTTTTCATGAAAAAACGCTATATGTAAAGAATTTGCAAGAATCCAAGTTAGTCACAAAGTGGTGCTTAGATCTTGTAAAATCAACTTGTCATTTGCTCAACCTAATTAAAAAACATCGTGAGACTCTGCAGTGCTTATTTGTTTGCACGAAGTATTCATGCTTTTTCTACAGGATATTCCATAGTTTTGTTGTTCGTATGTTTCTGGTTTTGTTAGCTCACCTGTCACAAAGTGACAGGGTGAGCTTTTGTGATCGCCTTTCGTCCGTCGTCCGTCCGTCCGTCGTTCGTTCACAATTGTTTTCCGCGCTCTAGCGGTCTTAATTTTGGTACGATCTTCTGTAAACTTGGTCAGAATGTTTATCTCAGTGATATCTAGGTCAAGTTCATAACTGGGTCATCTCACCCTTAAAACAAGGTCACTAGTTCAAATTATTGAAAAAGCTTGTCCGCACTCTAGCGGTCTTAATTTTGGTCCGATCTTCTTCAAACTTGGTCAAAATGTTAATCACAATGATAGCTAGATCAGGTTCGAAACTGGGCCATGTGACCTCCAAAACTAGGTCACAAAGTCGAATTATAGAAAAAGCTTGTCCGCACTCTAGCAGTCTTAATTTTGGTCCGATCTTCTTCAAACTTGGTCAGATTGTTTATCTCAATGATATCTAGGTCAAGTTTGTAACTGGGTCATGTAACCTTGAAAACAAGGTAACTGGTTCGAATTTTAGAAAAAGCTTGTCCGCACTCTAGTGGTCTTAACTTTGGCCCCATCTTCTTCAAGCTTGGTCAGAATGTGTATCTCAATGATATCTAGGTCAGGTTTGAAACTGGGTTATGTGACCTTGAAAACTAGGTCACTAGGTCAAATTATAGAAAAAGCTTGTCCGCACTGTAGTAGTCTTAATTTTGCTCCGAACTTCTTCAAGCTTTGTCAGAATGTTTATCTCGATGATATGTAGGTCAAGTTTGAAACTGGGTCATGTGACTTTGAAATTTAGGTCACTAGGTCAAGTTATGATAAAAGCTTTTCTGCACTCTAGTGGTCTTAATTTTGGTCTGATCTTCACTTTCATTACCATCAGATCTTGGGTCCTCTCTTTCAATTGCCATATTGCATTATTGGTTCCAGAGTTATGGCCCCTGAAAGTGCCAAAATTAACTATAAAGACCTTGTTTGCACAATAGCAGCTTCATTTTTGATTTGAATTTAATCAGACTTGTACAATACTTGCGTTAATATAAGGTCTTGCAGGGTTGCCAGGGGACTTGAAAAGTCAGGGAAATTTGATTTTTTTTCAAGGTCAGGGAATTGTCAGGGAATTTTGAAAATTGTTCAGTGAAAAATAAAAATCCAGAAAAGTTAGTGAAAAGTCAGGGAAAAATAATTTTGAAGGGCTAATATTGTTCTATTTTATTAAAGATTGCATTTACACATTTTTTCCGTTATGAATCTTTTTCTTTATAATTGTGTACATTGTATTTTAATAAAAGTTCTAGTATTATAAATAACATTACTTAAAGACTGAAACTCTCTGCAACCCTTACAACCAAAAATTAAAATAAGTATGTGTTACACTCGAAACCCATGTTCCTCCCTCCAAGATTCATGTCACAGCAACCCTCTGAACTTAATAAGTTCTGCTATATAGGCCATACTGCTGATAGTTTGTGTCTTGCCCATATATTTTTTGCATGTATGGTTGGATTTTAAAATAATTAGCAGAACTGGCAATAGAGTGAACATGTGTCATGTACATAATCCCTGTTTTGAACGGTGTTTCTACATTCAGTTCACAGCAACCTAGTTTTTTGTATAACGGCAGGATTTTTAAAAAAATATTGCGGCACAAACTTCTACATTTTTCAAGATACTGCCTTGAAACTTTAAACATGTTAGGTATCATGTATATACATGCCCGATATATTTTTTATGAGGCTCAGTTCATTATAGTCCACGTTGTGCTTTAACAATCCTGATGACGCACGACATCTAGTGAAACTCTACCAAAGATGACCCCATGGTCATAATTGCCTGCACCCTTTGAGTCAATTGTATTTGCATCCACTGACTCTTGCAACCATTGAGCAGTTGTTGGCAGGTGAGCGACCCAGTGTCCCATGGACCCTCTTGTATAATATCCCATGAGCGAGATTTCAGTCGCCGCTTTGTCATTATGTCTGTTCGTCAGTCCATCTGTCGAAAGGTTCACTTTGTTATATACATGTAGTAATAAGGAAAATATAGAAGATAGTTTGAAAATTTGTTGATTTCTTGTTAATTGTGTCTTTGCTGGCTGTTTCTTATTACACTGTTATAAAACGTACCTTAATGAAAAGGTTATTTTGTCAGAACAATGTAATTACATTCATTGATATTAAACAAACATTTACAATTTCACAAGACAAAACAATATATTAATAAGCTATACGAAATGTGAATTCTTCCTTGCATGGTTATCTGTTTGCTTGTCTGGGTAAACGCTTCAGAGTCAAAATATGTTTGCATGTCACGTGCATCCTTTAAAGAAAGCACTGTTAAATTTGATCTGGTTGAAATAGTACACTGCTTGTTTTGAAAAAGTAAGTTCCCTAAAATATTTAGAGATTGTTCGATAGAAATTATACCATCAGCGTGCAAATGCGAATAGCAGACGGATATCCGAATTGTAAGATTCTCTTATGTTCTAGTCGGTGATTTTAACGCCTTAATTTTCTTTTTCTAATTAAAATTACATTTGGTTTAGTGAAAGTGTTTGAAGTGTCCATCATTAACATTATCTTGCCTTATGTCATTTCCGTGTTAAATAACCTTTGATCATACAGTATTATAACCCTGATCTAATGTATCGTTCCACAATTTAACTATCATTAAAGCTTTGTAATTGTCTCCCTGTCTACTTCGGCATATATTGTTTTTGTTATGGTTGTATACGATGATACGATTATACAGTACTTTTTATATTTTTTAAGTAAGACCAAATGTCATTTCATTAACATTTTTTTTTGTATTAAGCTTAAATATAAGAGTGCATGATGTTGACTCTGATCCATTTGACATAAAATGTATTTCAATTGTTTATGTTCAACTTCAGGCATTATTTTAGAAATTACACCAAGTTATCGCGTTTCATTTTAATAATGATTTAATTGGGAACCAGGTTTTAAATTAGCGTTTATCAGTCATTAATTAGTTGTAATAAGAATAACCTGATGCTTATAATCAGTTACCTACATAAATGATTTACTGCTGATATAAGTTGTTGATAACGAACATGCCACCCATTGCATTTAGTTCTATTGCTTTATTATTCATTTTTAAAACCTTTTTTGTTAATTATTTCCTTGATATTGATAAGTTTGACTCCTCTTTTTGACCCCTCTGTTTGTATAACAATATTTTTTAATCGAAGAAACCTATGTTTGATAAGTTATATATGTGCATTCTTCATTCCATTTTGGTATACTATGAGTAAAACACTTTTGTTTAAGCAAAACACATGAATATGTAAAAAACTTAGCGTAACATTGTTCCTTTTATAGAAGTAATTCTAACTGTACATTAAGGACATACGGACGAGCAGGCTTGCAAAGCGGCGTCTGTATTCTCGGACAAGCTTTTGTTATATGACTAAACAGAATAAAATAAGCAGACTTGGCGAATAGACCACACAGACAGGCCATTATTTTACTCTAAAGTGTAGTCTTGTACTGCCAGTGTTTCACCTATATGTAAAAAACATATACAAAATATGACTTACAAATTCAAGCAAAAGAGATAATGTTCTTGTCTATTCTATTTATTTATGAATTTGAAGAACGTAAATAAAATATATTTTTTGAAATTTGACACGATGTTATCAAACGGACAGACGGAAGGAGAAATTGGATTACTTTTAGCATTATAATAGAGTTTATAATGACAGTATTTTGTTGATTTTGATCGTGACGTTTTCTTTGATCCTATGCTGCATTTGATATTTATATAACCTTTGATGTGACATGTTATGTTTTTCACAAATTTCAGATGTGTTTTTGTACGAAATGAAAATAAACTTTAAAATACATTTAGGTTGTATTTAAAAAAGAATGTAACTAATTAGGGACTAAAGTTAACACAAGTGCATGTCGAGTGATAAAAACAACTGTCGAGAACTATACAAATTGAAAATGCAACCAAAGAATACTTATTCATTGTAAGAAGAGATCCAGGTTCCTGTCGCTGCACTTTGAGATAAAATTTTCAATTTTCCAATATTTAACCGAAATGACTAGTTGTTACTGACAGTTCTTTGTAGTTCCGCTAACAATTATATCTAACCAAAACAATGTCTCCAAAACAGTAAAAGCCACAACTGAATGTGTACGCGCAAGTTTGTGTCTTCGTGTAAAACATATTTGGGAGCTGGAAAAAATGTGTTCTGTGTTGGAATTAACATAACTTATCTTTTCCACCTACCTTTACTCAGCAACTGAAATATTTTTTTTACAAATATCAGAGTTTAATTCAGCAAAGGATAGATATCCTTATGTTGTCTGACAAGCTGTATGACCAATGAAATAGAGTTGTTTATTACCTGATAATGACATGACACATTTCTTTGAAGTCCTGTCTCTTTAATTTTGTTAAGCTTTGTCATACGGTCAGTCTGTTATCAATGGTAAAATGAATTGAAAGAATGAGTTATCAAGTTGCCACTATTTGCCAGTAAGTTACAATGTTTTGACAGCATTTTTTTACATGTAGAAGAGCAGAATAAGTTGGAGCAAGTAAAGGATTACGTTCCATATAAAGTCATTTGCCAAACTACATTTTAATACATTAATGGTTTGTCAGAAATCGAATTGTTAAATAAAGCAGCAGCTAGACCCTTCTTTTGTATGATTATCTGTCTGATCAATTTAAAATTCTGCAAAAATGCATAAGCACCAAATAAAGTAAGTTATGTAGACGAGCTAGCGCTTTACAAAAGCAATTCCAAGAGTATCAAATGAGCGCACATCTACTATTGGTAATAAATATGACCAGCCGAACAATTTTTTAGAACACAATCATCATGCTAGGAAGAAAGATCACGGCTCTTGTTAATAACAGCTATAAATCATACTTGTCAATTTAAGAGTATTCTTAGCTGCAAGTCTAATTACAGCTGCTTTTCAAAAATAGATTTTTGAAATGCTAGGCTGTTATATTTACTGATTTACTGAACATTTATCCGCAAATAACGTTCGTCTGCATGGTTAGTGTAAGTAATTGCATTTTTACTTTAGATCTCTGTTCTTGATTATTTAGCCTAAATGGAAACCCAATATGCGTTTAAGAAAATGAGGCAGAACTTAAACATTACAATTGCAATATAAAAAAAAAAAACCCGCAAAAATGTTCATATGAAGCAAAATCTTTAGCATGGCTTATATATAGAAACTGCTGTTTTAACTTTTAAATCTTTAGCTCCATGGTCTAGAAAGTTAGATTTTCAAGCTACTGATGACTAAGCATGCTTGAGTTGGAATGGTTCAAGGAAGTGAGTCAATCAGGTGATGCTATGTAGGAAAATTCTTAACAATGCAAGTATTATTTCTTAATAGTCTGTACTGTTATTTCAGAATCTTGACCCTTTCATCTTTAAATCCTATAAAATAAGCTAAATCTTACGAACATGAAAGTCCGTAACAGAAATATGCGATGCATGTTTGAAAACACAACCCAGAGTGGGATTTAAACTCCGATCTTACCTCATCAATGGCCAACGCTCTAACCACTGAGCCAAAAAATCGGTTCCCTGGGTTGTATTTATACAATTATAAAAAGGTATGCACTAGAACGTAACATAAATCATAAAAAGATTTCAACCGTATGTTAATCCTCAAAGTTTATCCAATTCCTCCCTTTGTCATATAACATGCAGCTGGCATATAGAAAGCATGGCAAAGTAATTCAATCGAATTTCAGTCCCTCGTTTTAAGAAAAAATCTGTTTAATGTCGACAAATATCTTTTCAAAACGTAACAAAAGAAAAGGTAAGTCCCAAAGTACGAGGTCGGAGAATTTGAAACATATAAAAACCATTGTTAGCAACTATGAAATTTGCTAACTATGAAATTTGTTTTTATGTTTCTGATTCAGCAACTTGTAGTATCTTGAGGACAATTACCTCTACGTTTCTTTATTTCATTGGAAAATATGATGTGTTATGAATCGAAGCGAAATGCATGTGAAACAAAGTGTTATTGAAAAGCGTGAGTTCGCTATTAAAGAACAACAGTGCAAAAAGACTGATGACAAAAGAGTGACATACTTCAAGCCGCATGCTTTATACTTAAAAATGCATGTTGTGTGTTCAATAATTGACGCCAAGCAATCAGAAAATCCAGTGTTAATTGAACATTATCGATACAATGCATAATTGTATGCTTGGAAGTGTTCGCCTACAATACTGAAGTTGATAGTGACAATGTATTAAATTTTTTAACAGAAATAAGGCTTTCTGAGTACAATGATTGTGTATTTTCTGAGTACAATGATTGTGTATTGTCATGAGAACTTAATCACTAACAGCAAGAGAGCGTTGTGCATTGTTGACGTCTGTTGACTAAAAAAACAAGTTAGCTTCTTTGATTCTTAGACGATGAGTCATGGGTTTGAGCCCTTTGAATAAAAGCTTTAAAAGGTTTTAGTGAATTAGCTTTTTTTCATCTAGAAAATGGAACACATTTTATTCTAGGAATTATGTTAAAGTTAGGTGCTTACTTGTATAATCGAAACATAGTTATTGGATGTTATAAGCACACTGATAAAACACCTAACATCAGGTGAGATTTGTCGACGCCTAGCAAGCTGTTGTCAACACTATCTAGTACGTATTATCTGTGAATTTATGTTCTAGATAAAAATGTGCTTCTGATGAAAATAAAATGCGACACATTAGGTGAGGTAGTAACAAAGAAATCCGGCAAATCTATTTATCGAACAAACGCACTTGCAAACAATCACGCAAACAGGATATAAACAGGATATTCTTAGGATAAAACATGGGCAAGGTAATGAATGACAAATAAAGTACCTATTGACGGCAATCTTTAAAAAATACTGAACTTTTAAGGTAAAAATTCGTCATAATAATAGATAATAATGATAGACTGCAGGCAAACACGTACATTTTCCCCATTTCCAACGATATTCCCGATGTTTCACATAACTAGAATTGCGTGACATTCAGCCGAAGAGTTGAATTTTGAAATTACATATTGAGTCCTTCTGATATTGGAAGACCTTTGAAGCGGAATTTGATAGAAGCAATAACAGGTTTGCTAGTTCACATATTTCAAAGACATCTAGCAAATTGATAACAGTTTGTTTTTCAACACCATGCGAAGAAATATTCGATGCAAGTAATAAATGGTTCAGTTCTCCCAAGAAATCACACGAAATTGCTGTTTCAGACTCAGGAAGAAAAATAAGTAATAAATTACAAAACAGTAACCGTGTATTACATTTTTCTAACTTTCCCACATTTTCTGCGTATTAATGGAAATCTGTGATCATACATTTTGAAATGAAATTGTTACTAAAATATTAAAAATAGTAGATATAAAACTGGAAAATAAATGCTCGGCACTTTATAACACGGACAGAGAACTTGTGTGAGGCCATAGAATTCTATGTTCCTTAAAACTGCCTTTAATTGGTTTTATGTGCATGATTGCCAATTTGTTATTTTAAAAAAAGTTTTAAATGTGGCACGTAATCACGTTCCACCTGAGTAACACCCATTGCATGACTGAAAGGCAATGTAGAATTTAATTACCTTGCTATATTGCCAGGTTTTTAATTCAGAAATAGACAACGCTGTCAAAAATTAGTTTTTGACAATTTACGTAGAATATATGATGTATATATTCGTTCTTAAATAACTAATCAATCATATAAGACTGTTGTCCTAAAAGTAAGACATTTATAGTAGTTTAGCTTACAGAAGCTAGGCAGTAAATGTCTTTAACACATTGGTGATATTTGTCCAGGCAACAGTAGGAAGACAGGCCACCATTCTCTAGATGACTGGTGACAGTATTGTCAGCAATTACCAAAAAGTAATAAATGTTACCTTTAGTTGTTGGCATTATTTTCACTATTCTGACACTGTAAAAAGCAGAAAAGTTTATGTTAGATGCACTATACATGTAATAAAATAAAATGAAATAAGAAAATTATTTTTTAGAAAATGGCCAAAACTGACAATCTGTTTCGAACTAAAAATAGGTGCTCTTATTTGAAAGACAATTTTCAGCACTGCAATGGGATGTAAAAGATAGAATGCACATAGCAGTAATGAGATTATTTGACAGTTAACAAATCTTTCCATCGAGATCATCTGTGCGAATAATAGTGAGCCTGTCTTTCTCGCAGTAGAACTAGGTCATGTAAGAATGATTACATAGGACTTACTTTTAATTCACAGCATACGCTAATTATAATCAAGACACGAGTATTTTTCTGTAGTGAGAACCGTTCAGAATACTGATTTTTTTCTGTTTTCAAGTTTTAATGTATTTTCTAAATCCATAACCATGAGGTGTAAAAAGGATATTCTTTGCTCGATTGGCCATAGTCAACCCTCTGAATAAATCCATTTCTTTTAAATTAATCGAGAGTGTAAAGTTGCTTGTTGTTCGTGGTTCTTTGAATTCGCAACTGAGCCCTGTGCAAGTACCAGGGCAACTTTGATATTGGGTTTATTGAATAAACAGGCATAATTATTTTATACATTTTTTTCATGTTCATCCTTGTAAAATGCATACTTTCTATTGTTTCAGTTCAACATTTCGGCAAAAATATCTTCAAATAAGATAGTTTGCAGTTTTAGTCTGTGAATTCCAAAACAAAAAAAAAACATCCACAGTTCTCTCCATTATAGCAAGAAACCTTTCTTTATTGAACTGATATATAATTTTATACTACTTTTAGGTATGCATTGTGCCCTATATGTACCACAGACCTAAATAAACTTAACTATCAGACATTTGCCTACTTTATAATATAAAAATATTCTAATATCTCGTTTTACCATTGGTAGGAAATACATGAAAGTATTTCCGTAATCTATAATTGTAATGTTTAAATGTAATATCTTTGTTTGTTTGAAATACCCTAATATTACTGTTGCCAAAGATGTAAGCTTCTATCGATTTTGATTATAAGACACACGATTTATGGTGGATCAAAATTGACTGATACTCAACTGTCTAACTTCTCGAAGATTAATTGCATGTTTCCCGGAAGAGTAAAACAAATTACAATATATTTAAAAGAGTATGGCCATTTATCAAATTTTGCAGTTCACTCTGTACAACAACTGTTCTCTTTACGAACCGGTGAAATTCAGTCTTCAGTTACTACCAATAGTCTGATAACATCTTTGATAGTTTTTTTTGTTGAAAATATAACAAAATGCTTTGCGAGGTCACACTTTGCTTTTCCTTCAGCCAAGTGAATAAATATTGCTTCCTTTCACAATTTCCAAGAAAAAAATAGAATTGCGTGATTAACCATATGGCGACTGTCACTCTCTCTGACAAGTCTAGAATAGAAAATTTTGTGAAATGCATATTTACATATCTGAGTAATTTAAACGCTGAGAGCCATGGCGTTCCATTATGGTTTTTATTGTAAGGACCAGCATCATGCTGAAGTTTTTAGCTTCATGCAGGGGTCATGATATTTATTTTTAAGCAACATACGGGTCATAATTTATTTTTCAGCATCATACAGGGCCAATGCAACATTTCAAAGAAAGGAGAAAAGAAACGCTGAGGGAATATGCACAGTTCCAACAAGCTATTCGTATGCCGGACTTTCTGTTATTTTATCTACAGCATGTAAACAGTATCATTTAATTATCAATTATCAAGAGGCTTGATTCCTTATTTATTGTTAACACTCGGGAACAACTTTTACAAAAGTCGGTAAACAGGTGTTACAGAATATATTCCCATTAAATTGTTGCTAATATGCATGCTTTCTCATGCTTGTTGTATATTCAGGTGAAGATATGAACAGTAATTGCCATTATAGTATAAATCATTTGCTTATATGTTGTGAATTCAATGACATTGTCTATGTTTTATTGTTTTCGAATGACTGTAAACAGTTCTGATTTTGAGCATTTTCTACTACAAGGACTATAATTGTGATGCAGCCAGTCTTATCTCTTGAGCCTTTGCTGACAACATTTCAGGCATCAACAATATGCTGTTTAGTCAGTTATTCAGGATAAGGAAGCTGGACTCCCAGTCTTGTTAGGTAGTTTGAATACAACCAGGGATAAATCTCAACTCTTTCGGCGCAAGTACTGTTCTTAAACCGTGTAACAAGCATCAGGCAACATATATGTAAATATAAACACACAAAAAAACTTACAGTGTATCACCCTTATCTCAAATTGCGTCATGACATGCAGAAATTTGAATGCATTGTTATCACAATTCATACGACTTCGTGTCGTCAGCAAAATGCATGAATGTTATTTACTAAACAAAAATGCTGAAGGAACAGTTGGTTTGTATTTGACACATTTGACTGCGTTGATAGCATTCGGCATAAAGGAAAAGCTTGACGTTGCTATGAGACTTATAAAAGTGTTTTTTTCCGGCGTTGCTAACCTCATTTTGACCTGTTAAGGTATGATGACGCAAGAAAATGGCAAATGAATATTTGCACGACTTCTGCTGGTAGATATTCATATACTTCGACAAAAAAGTTACGCACCATTGTTTGTTGAGATGGCAAATAGCTTAAATATATGCTACATATTCACAGAATTTTCATAAACTATCCTGACTGAATTACAATTTCTTCCATAATTACGCTGTTGTTTTCATCTAAACATTTTCTTTGATGCAAGTTGAAACCTGTTTCAGACCGAACGTTTTAGAGTTTGTTTTTTCTCATCTAAATATCTGACCTTGATCTGACCTTTATCTTGCCTTGATCTGACCTTGATCATTTCTAGTATTTTCAGCCGAGAAAGTGTTTATGCCCATGAAAACAGTTCTGATTGGATTTCCACGAAATATTTGTATGAAATTAAAGACAATGGCACTATTCCCCTTCCTATGACGGCATATCTTCTTGGGAATGGGACTATTGATGTAAATCAAGGTGAACAAAAACTTGCTAAACAAAAATATGGCTTCCCAAGAAGTGAAATTTATTCCAAGTTAATATATCTCAGCACTGAGGTGTTTTCGATATCCCGAACTTTTACTTAGATGATCTTTGCTGTATGACTTCCCTAAAACAGTTTTTAGTTAATTTTACAAAGTGTTACTGAAATGTGCGTCTTATATAAGTCCATTTATATAATGCAAAACTTTATGTCACTATATTCGATGGCTTTTGGCCATTAAGTCAATTGTAGCGTATGGTTACCATTCCCCGCTTACTAAACAATATTTTTTTAAATTCAAGTGAAAACCCATAAACTTCTTTAATGTTAAACAAATGACGTGTAGGGAACTTTATCAACACTGCAATTTTCCCTTAACTCCCACCTCTAAAAAAATACAAGCCGAAATATTATATTGATAACTGGTCCAAAGAAAATGTGCTAAAGTACTAAAGACATATTCTAAGCCTACTTCCTAAATTTCTGTAATATTTTTACTCGTTTTCTTTTGCCAATAACAGATTATACCGGCGGCAAAAAACTGAAAAGCAGAGAAAAAAAGATGGGAACAGCAATAGTACATGGGAAAATAAATTTACAAGCAGTGGCAACCGTCTCATAGCTACTAAAATATCCTGCTGCTCAAAATGTATTATATTTTTAGAATCTCGTATGAAACTGGCTTTTCAGAGAATCATTATTTTTTTCAACTGTTATGTTATCACAGAATAATTTCCATCTGTCTTTATTCTGTCGGGAAGTTTTAATATCAGGGGAAAAGGCGATTCGATAAATACGAAACAAGTGTTCCTATCGATTAATTACAACGATGAAATATCTAATTTGAATTTGTTAATATTTTCCACAGTGCCTGCGTTATGATTGTTGTATAGAATAACATGAATATTGTTTGTCAATTTCAGCTTTATCTTTGCTGCAAATGAATATTAATTATCTCTTTTTAATGACATACAGATTTTTTTTGCATTGAATTCAACTGCACGACAAATATCTGTAAAAAATAACTTTAATCAACTTTACTCAATGCGAGTCTGTAATAGATTCAACTTTACTCAAGGCGAGTAAAACATTTTTCTCATTGATCATATCTGTAAGTAAAAATATTTTTTTAATGTTTGTTTTTCTAAGGATACACATAACCCTTAAATATTCAGGGTAACTTTGACCAGAAATGTAATCTTCCAAGGGTTTATAAAATACCAGTCTGTAGTCCAACTGACGGATCCCTGACCTCTCACATTTGCATGATTTAACGAAGAAGTATAGTTATATTTTCACCACAAACAAGCATATAACAAAAGAGCACATGGTAATATTTGTGGGTAAAGATTTAAGAGTCATAATGTGGATCCATGAATATGCAAAGCATGCCTGGCTGTCGTAAATCACGTCTAACCATATAAATAACTGACCTTACAGAACAGTTCTTCCCTTTGTGCGTGTTGCATGCAACCGTTAAGGGTGCATGCGTGCCACTTTTTAATGTTTGTACCGTTTCGTAGCTTTTGTCTTCTGTAGTTTAGAATATTAATTCAGATCCTATTACATAAACATTTTGTTAATTCAAGTGTTGAATTAAAGAAAGTACATGTTCATGGTAATGTTTGGTAAATCTATAACCGAAGTAAGATGTCCGAGTGTGTTTCCTCAACAGGAACAAAATTTGCAGTCTCTAGAAAATTATTACTTTACGCTTTTTATCATCTTGGAGATTGCTATAGCAGCAATTTCTGTTCATAGAACAACTGAATGAAAAATATTCATCGCTTACCTTGTATTGTCTAGTACCGGAAATGGTTATTAATGCTCGCGTAGTAGACAATTAATTTTGTGTGAACACGCAAAAAGAAATAACATATTAATATTTAATGCTCACGTTAATATCGTGTCATGGTTGGGTTGTCTTTACTTGTCACAATAGATCCCGCGCCTCTGATTTTATAACAGAACTTAGTTTGAAAATGAACAAATTAAGAAATCCATCATTGACCTAAATACATATCATTTGTTAGTTAACATGTGTAAAAGGACAGTTCACTGAATCTGAAGTAAATGTGCATTTAAATGTTAAACATGTCTTCCGTAAGTGAATGTAAAATCTTGCCAAATGTATCGTAAACCAATAGCTCTAAAATTATTGTTATAATGTAATGTAAAAGAATAAAAAGAGAGAGATAAAACTGTGTGTGAGAAGATAACTAGATTGCAACGTTATTTATTCCTAGAAGCAAAGTTAGGAATATTAATCTTAAAGAAATATTCATATTCAACAGTGTTACGAAACGTGCAATCGTGGAGATTTTCACATACAATACAATATATGATAAAAGATGAAAGTCATGTGCTATGAGAGGTGCTTGATCACTGCGTCAAGATCATTTGGCGAGAAATCCTTCGAAGGTACTGTTGATAGTGCTTTTTTATTTAAAACGGAGACGAAAATATATTGAATGCGCGCGTAAAAGCCACATCAGACAGAATTATTGCAATTACAACGTGTTTGAAAGAAATATTCTACTTGTCATGGTATTTATTTGGTTTCTAGAGAAAACGGATTTAATAAGGTATTATGATAAAGCTTGCGAATGTCAGTAATATTGGTTAATCATTGTTACTGTACATGAACAAAAATGTGAGAAAGGAAGAGAATTGAAATATTGTCTAGACCAGACCCAGCCGAGGGAAAAAAAACTGTTTGCCACAATGTACTCGTCAGATTTACATATTTACTGACAAAGCAAAAAGGGTTTGTAAATATCAATCCATCGCTGTGAAGAATAATTAAGTTCAAAATTGCCAATAACGGTTAATTATGTTGACAGTTTGTGCTAATGTTATCATTTAGATGTGCAGGGAATAAATAGAGGATATTTGTTTGTTTTTGTGGAAGATGAGAATTTATTTCATCTCGTGAACACTATATGTGATATTTTCACGAGTGGCTGCGCCACTCGTGAAAATATAATCATATGGTGTTCACGAGATGAAATAAATTCATATCTTCCACTAAAAAACAAACAAATTTTCTTTTTATTTTATGCCAACACGTCAAAAATGGGTATTTTATGACATTTTTACTCAGGGCCTTCAATAAATTCCCCATGGTGAGCCCCAAATCAGTTAATGCGTACTTTGGTCAAACCGTTACTCCGCACACAAAAAAAGTGCAGACAATCTCCAATACATATGATAACTTTACTTCTGCTGAAATAAACTGAATACACTTTCATCAAATAACATTTATTTTTCTCTACACAGTTTATCAATATTTATTAAATTTTAGCCATACATACTTTAATTTTAAAAGCGGATTAATACCGAGTAATATTCAATCAATTGAATTGAAAGTCGGCCATATTGGATATTGTCCATGTGAGTTATATAAACAAATCAGACATTTTAAATAATTTATGGCGAATTTCATCATTGTTCACAACTAGTTAGGCTCAGGAATTAAATATTATAACTGGATTTAACAAGGTAAATAAATTTCACTCGCTGTCACTGTCTGAAATACAGCGGATTCTCTTGTATTTACGTGGTGGGGAAAAGTAGTTCCGGCACAAACAGTGGATTATCAAAATGGTAATTTCACTGATTCAAAACAGTGGATTATCACTTTTATCTCACTGATATTTCCCTATATTTCATTGGTAGGCATAAAATAAATGAAGGATATCCTTATGCGAGACAAATCATGTCAATACTAAACAATATTTACACATACTTTGATAATATGACAGAATATATCGTCGAGAATACTGACAAAATGCGAATTAAGTCAACGCCAATCAATAAATACAAACGAGAGATAAAGTATCTTGTACATAAAAATTCAGTTGTCTTTCTATTACCTCGTACTATTTTATTTTTTTCGTGAAGCTAGAAGCGTTATAAAAATTCCAGAAACACTAGATGTGTACCCATCAACTTCTGACGATAAACAAGGATTAGAAAATTGATTTGTCAGAACACCATCGTATCTATGCTGTAACGTTAGGTTACAACAATACAATAATATGAACACATGCATTAAACTGATCAAAGAGATTTTTACTGTATGCATAACTAACTAAAGGAGAAAGCAATTTATGTTTTATCCTGTTAGACAGATATATACAGCAAAAGCAAAAAGCTATTATATACGCAGAAATTATCTACTCAAAGTCATTTAAGCTCTTAACTTTGATATATCTAATGTGGGTTCGAGTTCTATAACATTTCAGTTAAAACTTTTGCAAAGAAACTTTTGAAAACAGAACTGCTATGGAAACTTGTTTTGTCTCTCATTGATCGTAGATGTCGATGGTATTAAACCATGCAATATTTCACACAGCTGTCAGAGTAAGGTGCTATCTAATGGAATATGTAATACTCTTGGTCTGTAATGGTGCAAATAAATAGACGTTGTCTCTTTTTCCTAATAGGATTTGCTGTTTGTTTCAGACAAACGAATATTTGTTTTAACATTGCGGT
Organism: Cyclina sinensis; assembly: GCA_012932295.1. Taxonomy (NCBI): domain Eukaryota; kingdom Metazoa; phylum Mollusca; class Bivalvia; order Venerida; family Veneridae; genus Cyclina; species Cyclina sinensis. The sequence goes on along the minus strand of JAAONU010000002.1, from coordinate 31,278,172 downwards.
TTCTTTTTAAAAACAAGCTTTCTTTGAATATAAATCACGAAGTACTTAAGAATCTTTGTCTTTGATAAGTTTAATTTGTTGTTCAGGCTCTTAAAGAATCACGTTTATTCGTTTTAAGGATGTTTCTTTTACCCTATGGTTTAATACATTATCTATCTCACTGATGATTTTTCTCCTTTCTGATAAAAAGTGTTAAGTCTTCGAGTCTTTCACGGCTTGAAAAGCAACATCTAAAGACAAGATGAAATATGTTTCCTCAAATTTATAACATACCGTTTATAATCTATTGTCGAAATTACATATAAACTGTCATTTTGCTGACAAAATATTATTGTATTTCCATATAGACTAGAAAAAATATCTTGGAAACGTTAATTTATGGTTTGTGACCTATTTTTTGCAGACATGAAATTAGGTTTATCGATGAAGGTTATTTACTGTGACATTAAATCTTGTTCTAGATAGATTAATTCCTAAAATATGAAACAAATCTTCCATTTTCACACGCGAAGTGACATGCCTGCTTATACAGTCTTATCACTGAAACGTCTTATGACTGAAGTGAATTATATCTATGAAATTAATTTGATTGTTTCAGCTAGGAAAACAACAAGGGCACATTTCGGCATTTTCTGGTGCAGCTGGAGGTAAAGTAGCATTAACATATAAGGTTTGCGTAGAAGATATATATAATCACGACTGAATATGTTCCCGTATTGTTTTAGACACATCAATAAATGTTAACCTTTGGTATAGCTCCAGACTAATTAACCAATACATCTTACTTTTCAAATATCAGGGAGTACAAGGTCGGAATTAAATAATGCAATACCGATGGATAATATTCCTTAATTAGAAACATTATTCAAAATTTCCAAAGTTCATAACAATCTTACAAGGATAATATTATTTCTAAATCATTTACACAGACAAAAAAAGTATACAAACTATTTTCCCAATGTGTGAGTCGTATATTACCAATGATAAGTTCAGACATAAGTTTCCAAGTTGATTCCGGTACATTTTCATGTCACTTTACACCAAACTTTGTGTTTTTGTCAATTTAGTCTGAGACTCGTAATTTTCCGTAAAATACAAAGATGTATTTCATTCATAAACAATACAGTCTGAAGTTGTAGCACACTTCAATTTATAATATTGCTCAAGAAGTCCTGAAAGAGACATGCCTTTTTTGCTTCACATTGATCTTAGATGTCGGTGGAAATATTGATATTAAACCATGCAGTATTTCATACAGCTGTCAGAGTAAGATGTTATTTGATGAAATATGTAATACCTCTGGTCTGTAGTGGTTAAAATAAATAGACGTTGTCTCTTCTTCTGGATTGGTATTTTTCGCTTGTTTAAGGCAAAAGAATATTTGTTTAAAAAAAAAACAAACATTTTTTTCAGTCTTGTATCCAACAAACGTTTTTGTTTTTGGAAATACTTGTAATATTGAACAACCTTATCACGAATATCTCACATGTTGGCTTCAGGATATAAAATGGTAAATTTCTTGAAATTGAAGAACTGATACCGCAACGGCTTTTCTGAGTAGTTTAGGAAAATTGATTTTTAATTGGCTTTGCTTGTTATTATTATGTTTCACGACCATTCACTTAAGTTGATCTTTACTTAATAAAAATGGTAAACAAAATATTCACTATCTTCAACAACTTTGAATGATATGACATTGACTCCTCAATGATTAACTCTAAATTAACAACTTTTTTATAATATAAAAAGTAGGATTGATTTTGGACAAATAAAAAGTAATTCATATATAAACAAATAAAAAGTAATTCATATATAAACGACTACTTCAAAACAAGCCTTTCTGATTTATCTAGCTTCACTGAATTAATGAATTGCATACTGGTCCTTTTCAGACATAGAAAGACGTAGCATTCAGTAACTCTCTGACAGAATCAAATCTATATTGCCAAGGTAAGTTTCGAATGAAGTGGAGAATCCTTTTTACAATAATAAGATGTCAAACATTACTATGGCATTTCATAATGTTTTAATACTTTTCGAGAGCAACTACGTTGTTTATCAAACGAGGAAAACGAAGGTCTGTTTTCATAATTCCATTTGGCACTGTATTTTCACTGCTTTAAGCAGAGGGATTGTTGTGCCTTAACCATAGGGTCAAGGGAAAAAAACTTTCAGCAGCTCATTCAAAAGGCAAGTTTAAGCAAATTGCTGTAGGCTCAATCATATTAAAGTGTTCGATAGTAACTGGATTGATAAAGTTATAATGGCAAAGATTATTGATAAATCAATGAAGTAATTGTAGCCAAATTGTCTCATTTGTCGTTCGGATGTTTTTACAATAAATATTTTCTCAAAGAGAACGTTTATAAACTACCGGCAAAAACAATCATTTCATGCTAAGCTGATTATACCAATTGCTAGAGGTTTGCCATATTTTTGTTGTGTGTTTCCTTTCGCACTGTATTCTGTCCGTTAAGGTATACTTAACAGAGTTCATATTCATATTAACAATATATTACTAACTTCACATGCAGCTGTGAAATCACTTTGGGTTCCGACAATAGAACTTGTAAAATGACTCGGCCTTAGCTGACTACAAAATTTAACACTGTCCTTAATTAATCTGACGTATATCAATCTTCCAAAATTAAATTAAAAAAAAAATGTAAAACTTGTCATGTGGGGTTAAATGACTTTTGTTGGATAACTCAATAACCATTTGTCATAAATATTTTAGACTTTGTAGGGGCACTTTTTTCTTAACAAATACGTCTAGATTGCAAAAGTTGATGAACATTTATAGTGTTGAGGAAGTAGTTAAGAGGTAAACCACTCGTCTCACAGAAACTATTGTTACCATTTCATTTTGTAGTCAGACCAGGCTCTTCGTCAAACGAAAATACTAGATAGGTCAGTAACTATTGCTGTTCATTACTTAACTTAATATATAACAATGCAAGTGGGGCTTCACAAGTCGAGTAAGAGATTACTGGAAGAACGGCAAAAATATTCAAAGTTACAGAATGGTTTTGCATAAATGATCTTAAACAATTAATAAATATTGCTGTAGATGGCTGCTGACTTTCTTTCAGAATGGCTTCTCCGTATTCTTAGAATAGATCTAAATGCGACAAAGCATTTATTTGCACAAGGGAGTAATAACTAGCTTAGCGTCAAAAATATGCCCGATAAAAAGCAAGAAGAGACAATCTTAAAAACAATAAAAACTGGTTTCCCCATTATTTAGTTACATCCTGTAAAATCTACAACTCATGTAAGGCTGAGGATGAGTTTTGTTGTCTCTGTTGCTAGTAGGCAACTTAAATATAAGGAGCGAGTTTTGCCCAAGAGGCTCTTTTGCTTAGTGAATAAAAAGTGAATGAAAAAAATGAGATAAAGCATAGATTTTAAACTAACTACAATGAGACCGCCAACGAAGGATGTTAGATCAAAGGGCCATTTGAATGCTTAAGGCATTCCAACTGACAGGCAACGCTGGCAGACCCTGTAACACGACGCCATGGACGTTGTATAGTAACGTCATCATGACGTAACTGGTTTATGTTAACCAGAAAGTAAGCTGCTTGCCTGAGGAATGTAACTGGGACTTGAGCTCCTGACATGACTGTCAGAAATAGGCTGGTCGCAGAACGGCTTTGTAGACGTCTACGTTATGTTGACATTCGGCTGACAGCTAGAAATCACTAAGTACTCGTTCAGTGGGCTCAGTCATCGAAGATGGAAACGCAGATATTGTTCCCTGATAAGTTACATTTTACCTGTGCCGTGATTTGACGCATTCTTTACTTTTGATGTGTATAACACAGATGTAAAAAGATTTATATACCTTAACATAACGGTGAAAACAAGTATATCTATGTCAAAATAATATAATAAAAGGCAACTTCAACGAGCTCCGTTAAGTTTTCAGCACTGAAACAAAACAACGACAAAAAAACGTATCTAATAAAATATGCAAGCTGTCGACTATTATTGACCATCACTGTTTACTAAAAGTTACAACATAAGATCTTTTTAATGCGTTTCATTGCAGGTTTTCTCCAGACAACGTGATTGGCAGCTGACAAATGGATGTAGACAAGTTGATGTAATTCGCAATGAAACAACCGGAAACCATTCACGTGCATAGATGCAATCCCCTTTCAGACCATTCACAGAACATTTCACTCCAAAATTTCATTTAGTCCGGAACTCACGCGGAAAAGAAAGATGATAAGAGTCAACCTTTGCTTCAAATCAGTGGGATACTTTTTGTCAATGTCCAGATGTGTTTTATTTTTGTTTTTGTTGTTTTTTGTTTTTTGGCGTTGTGCTTTCTTCTAAAAATATTTTCTTGAAGACAGCATTGAAAACCACAGACAAATTTTTAGATTTTACAATATGTAAAATTACTCCCTTTACCAGTCTTTTTATGAGCAATTTGATGAGTTCAGTCACATAATATGCATGTAAACATAATTTATTTAAAGCTTTTTTTACATATATTGTCTGACTGAATCCATCAATAGAATAATGTCTGGATACTATATCGCTTTTGTTTCATTGTTAAACATAAATATTTGATGATGCGTGGATCATATAACAATTTATTGAATTCGAATGTAAGTTCAAAAATGTCACGAAGGAATGTCATGAATGTTATTTGCTAAAAAAATACGTCTAAACCAGTCAAGAACTGAATTTCGATGTTGGTAGTTCCTAAAATAGTGTTTCTTACAATTATATTATTTTTACAACAGTAAATGTAGAATCTCTCCGTCGTATATCTCGAAATAAATGTCACGAAAAGAATAATGTGTTATACTCTAGAGATAGTTTAGAGTTGCTAATGAGCCGAATTTCAGTAGTTTAACCGGATTAGTACAAAAAAAGAAAATAATTGTATTCCTTTATAAGTAGATAGCCAAGAAAAAATGTATTTTCTATAATGGTCTGTTGGTTTCTAGTCGGAGATTTGTGTTAATGTTGTAGTCCAATAAAATAGTGACTCTAAAGAACCTTGTTTCAACACAGTATGAAACAAGCCATGTTAACATCCTTTATCTGTTTTAGCGTTTTGCATTAGTATGCGGACTTTATGATTCTTTAACAATTGTGACAAGACTTTTGATTTCATACCGTCATTCGTCCAAATCAGAGTGTAAATCTTTTATTTTTGCTCTCAGTGTAAAATTGAATATTGTAAAATTCCTGTTAGTATTTTATCTTTTTCACATATATTTTAAAAACTCAATTTGTATTCCATATTCCATTCGATATTTTTACTATTATATCGTGAGCTCATTTGTATTGTGTACGTTTTAAATTTATCTTCTATAATTGCATTCTGGGTTGTTGATGTTTTTTTACGACAGATATTACTGGCTGACGGTAAACAACATGGCAGCCTCCATTTAGGTGATGTGTGCCAGCTAGTTAGAACTTAGAAAGAAACAAGCTGCTTCTTTTTCCAGAGCTACTTTTTCTGAAATTACATGATTAGTGAAATCACCGACACATTTAAATCTAAATATCGGGGTTGTCATCTTGCTTTTCTTCGGCCAATGAAGTCTATCGTTACATAACAAATAAATCCCAGAATGCAAATAATGAAAATGATGTTATACATGTAAAATACAAATAAGTTTAGGAATGAATAGTAATAAATCAGTTATTAAATACAAATGTGATTTTTACAATATAAATAGGTTACTATAGAACACAAATTTGACTTTTAAAACTTAAATTGAAGTTATTGAATATAAATGAAAATTATCAAATGCAAATGAAAAAATATACCATACAAATTGATATACTTTTACAATGTAAATGAAACAATATAGGATATAAATTTAAACATTGAATATTGCAACGTTTTACTTACCGTACGTCCAAAGCTCTTTAGTCACTGATATAGCCCAAGGACAATCGTAATGCTTATCTGCCCAAGCTCTCGTGACTTTACCTCGTGACAGAAATTATTTTTCATTAGAAGTAATTTCCAGACGATATGAAGATTTCAGGTTTTTATTTAGGCGCATAATTTTGGGAAATAATTGTTAGAAGCATGGCTGTAACAAATATGTAAATTCTGTTATTTTAGTATACTTTGCAAGTGAGTCGGGGTCATTAAATTTGATCAACATATAATAGTTTGTTTGCAAATTGTCCCTCTGTGTAGTAACGGGATATTCATCAAGTGAACAAATCTTTCAGCGTCAGTGTAACGAAATTAAAGCTTCGTTTATTGAAGTGCCATCCAAGTTCTCATATCCTAGGTGAATCGTTATTCGTGTAAGAAATTCTATTGGCTAGGAAAACAAACAGCATGCTGTGAGAACAATGCTTAGATTCCCGGAAAACAATATATGTTTTGCCTAGTGAACACTAAAATTCACCTAGTTTAATTTTGCTAAGGATCCTTTTATCAAATTTTAATTTCTGTAAATATTTGTAATGAACACGACTCATACGTTTGCTTAGCAGCAATTAAATACTTACAGCGGTTTTTTCTTCTTCTTCCGAATCGAGGCAAAAAAATGTGCTTTCGACAGCCTAAATGCATCATTTATCACGTGGTATGGCTACACTGTTGCTTCAATTTGGATTTCATTTTGTTAAATTTGGTCGTCACTATGTGACCTAAAATCAAATTATCAAGTGGTCTAAGACTAACAAGTTAATACGGATTTTTAATATCTGAAGCTCTCTCGGATTTATTTTTCTTTTTTCTTTTTTTCTTTTTTATGTGTTGGATGCTTTACATTGACAGTTACAGGTATAGGAGATTTCAGTCAAAGAAACAGCAAATTTTGTCTTCAAGAAAGTAACATTCCTGGCAACAGTTCGCAATAAAGCTGCGGTAATGTAATTTTCCTTTTTCCCAACATAAGGCATAAAGAGTTTGACACGCGGGAAATATATAATGCAAATTATCTTTCTGAAGTGTTGGAAATCAAACATTTCTTTACCAAGAATAATTCCTGTGGTGACGATTTCTTGGATTCTCTCATTTTCTAACTTGATTTATAACAGAAAACTCCATATTTGAGTGCCCCTTGTTTCACACTGAAGGAGATTCAATCATGTCTTTAGTTGACTGAAGTGAGTCAAAAACAGACTCCTCATGAAAGCCACTTGTTGATCCAGTGATGAATACAGAAAATTTAATTTCAGACACTTACTAGTATTTGTATGAATAGTGAAGCAACATTTATAGACTTTCTTACTTGTTAGAACTATTAAATGTGACCTTGAAAAAAAGTAACTTACGATTATGAAATTAATCATCACTGTAAGTCTACAGCTATTTATAATGGACATATTTTTCAAATTAAAAATCTAAGCTATCAAAGGAAATAAATGTATCAGTAATAGATATCACTCAAGAAAACATACAACTATGGGCTCTCAGATCATTTTGAAGCTCTTATCTTCCAAACTTACCAATTATTCCTTGGCATGCTTCCTCCCGAAAAAAAATAATGAGTAACTTTTTTTTTTACGAAGAGTTCTGTCTTCACTGTGAAAAGCATTTGTTGCAAGGTGTTTAATATGTCTGGAAACAATGCAGTTGACTTATAAAGAATGTTATAACGAGAAGAGCAATACATTATGCTATTGGTTAAGCCTTTTAGGCTTCATCTATAAGGCGATAGAATGGAGCCAGCTTGTAACTTCCTGCTTTTTTAAGCTTTCTAGAAAAACGTATTTGTTATTTCTTTTTCTTTACCTCTGTATACGAGTGATAGCTGTTTCTTTTCCTTTTAGTAGAACAGATGTTTGATAAATATTCTAGGTATATTCGTATAGTTTAAACTGCTTTAAATTTCAGGCACGTGTTTATTCTAATGAATTTGAGGTTTTAAATAAAATAACAGTAAGGCTAAACTTACAGACATAAGTACGAACCATGTTATTTGATTCTTCATGAATCTGATTAACATCAACTAGACTAATCGTTGTTAAGTCGATACGATGGAATGTTATTAGAAGTCTGAAATTATTCACATAATTATTTCAATGCAGTTTCTTTTCTTTACCAGTCAGCTTCACATATTTTTATCTTGAGATCAGATCAAATTTTTTGCTCGTCGAAAAAATGTACACTGAAAAATTTGAAATCACTGTGTTATTGAAATCACGCTCACTTCAGATTGCCCTTAATTACTATTAAATATATACCTTATGTACAAAGCTACAAATATCAAAATTACCTTAATACTGTTCCTCTGAGTCATGGAATGACCTCCTGAATCTAACAATTTATAACTATTTGGGACACCGCGCAAGATTTTTATATGGTCTGTTAAAAATTTAACAAGGATGATAAAACAAGCTTGCTTCTTTTAAAAACAGCCCAGTGGAATTGTTTTATACCGATTAAAGACCCTCCCATTCATGTTGTCGAAGTAAATTCGCCAAACGAAATCTTATAAAACAAAACATAAATTGTCCCTTGTTGCGATGAGTGACTTAAATGTGAATTAATTAGTTTTATCTCTGAAGTTTTCCATCGATTTTACATCCTTTCATTTGCATTTTTCTTGCGTTTGGTCCAGTATTCTCGTTCTATGAGCAATCAAGCTTCTATGTCTGTATTACACACAACAAAAACTTGTATCCAAAATAAAAGCTTTTAAGCGAATGAACCATCTAGAAAATTTCAGTCCGCCAGACAATCAAATCAATAAAACATCTCGTACCGATTTAAAATTTAAATTACCAGACATACAGTATGTAAATGGTTAATTAACGTATTATTTGCGTGATCTTTTGCGTTAACATGTTGTTTATAGTATTTCATTGAATCAAATTCTGTTTTTGTTCCTATAAGGAGGCTATGGGTACAAGGTAGTGCTGAAGTACATAGTGACTAAGTCAGTACAATTATTGTTTTGTACGAATTTCTTTTACTTAATTTTTAGTCACTAAATGTTTCTAGCACAGTTAACCACTTCTAATTGGATAAGTTTTAATAATCATTTGGACTTATCACCTCGTAATACTGGCTGAGCTGAAAAAGCTATCAAGCAATACGGAAACTGCCGAATAGCAAGCTGTTTATGTTAGATAATATTTGATAATCCAAGGAATCAGTGTAAAATATAACACTTCTAAAATTAAAATCTGCTTGAGGACTATGAAATTGATGAAAAGGTTAATGAAAAAACTAACAGACGAAGCCGTAATTCTGTTCAAGAACAATTGTTAAATTTGCTTTGCTTAACACTTAGCTTTAAACAGCCTGAAAGATCTGTGATACAGATAAGTGTGTTATATTTTTTAACTAAGTATAATTTAATGTTATGATTTTATTGCATGGTTAGCTCTTCGTGCCACTTTTCAGTTAGTTCAGATTATTTTTGAAAATAAAGATATTACACTTTTAGAATCACACCACAGAACAAACTCGTCCAAATGAGCAAAGTTAAGTTAATGCCTTTTGTCGAACAATCGTCGTGAGCAAAATAGAATGGAAATCATGATAAGTCAAATTTCAAACTTTCGAGTGAAACATGCAATCAGACATTTTATTGAGGTTGCGACACACGTCTTTGCCGCAATTCAAATAGCTGCACATTTTCCAGAGAAATGCGTAAACCGCTGCCTGTCAGTTTATTTATTGCTTAGCAGACATTTGTTTTTAGTCAAAGTTCCGTTTAAAGTACAAATACATAGAATAATATGGAATTTAGTTAATTCTAGATAGCTAATTGAAATCAAGTATCAGACGGATGGCCAATGAAAATTAATCTATATTTATCATTGTGAGCGAGACTGATTCAGAATCAGTTAATTTGATTGGTTGAACAATTTAGCAACTGAAATTAACTTCAAGTTTCTTTTATTACCTTACACGGATGACCAGAAACCACATGAAGGCAACAACAAAATCAGTCAAATAATAACGAATTTACGTAAGCCTATGGCCTTGACAGAGTAATGATCTTTGATACTTATCAAGAAAACATAAAACCTACCACGAAATTCTTATTATTTATACAATTCATTTTAATCATGTCTATATTTTTTATGAAATAATATGTTTTCAGCATATTTTTAATTACCTATAATATCAAACTATTTTTTAACAATTAAATTGGATTTTGTCTAAAACTTGTCTTATAGATATCTAAGTTAACATAACAAAAGCGTTATCTATTTCTAGAATTAAGCTCTTACAGTACAGTATATTATATTCTTTTATGTCTAACGACGATTTGATAATAATTCAAGATTTAATTTAAAAAAAACTACAGTAAAAACAGCCTCCCTACACAGTCAAAATGTAGAGGAAAAGACAACATAAATTCATATACAGATCATTTAGAAATAGGATACTACAAACAAGTAACTAAAATGAGAACCCGAGGGTGACCACCTTCGAATTGTGGAGATTCAAACCAGGTTCTAGTTTGGTTCTAAAGCTTCAGAAACAAGTTCTTCTTAAATCTTTACATTTTCTCGCACAAATTCGCATACAATCTTCGGCAATGTAACTTCTAATTTTGTTTCTTGAAATTAAGCTAGGAAAGCTTGCGCTCAGGGAATATTGAATAGAATACAAATTCTATGACAGTATTGCTAATCAAACATTCCTTTACCAGGAATTATTCCGTTGTGACAAACTGTCAAGCTTAAATTCGAGACATTAACTTCAGAATTTACGCGACCTCTAGTGATATGAAGAAGAGGATCAATCGAACCCACGGTTGAAGGTTGCTTTAGATAAAGACTAAAATGCCAACATGGTTATACATGCATTCGCGTATCACTTATTCGAGATAACCGTAAACGTTTTTTCAAGCTCAATAAATGGGATTGTCTTAAAACCAAAATATTTTTTTCTTTTATTGACTTTATCTGCAATTGTTAATTTTTGCTATATTTCACAGTATTTTCTCCTTAACTCCAGACCCGTCGCATGGTAACGGTCGCTGACTTCAAATAAAATACCATCTCACTGAGGGGTGATCATTGGCTTAAGTCCCGCTACCAACCATCACCATTCATGTGATGAAACGTGGAATAGGAGTCTAGAACTGGTCCTAGCCAGGTAGGTAAACTGTCCGCGTTTAACTGACTTCGACTGTCAGGCTCTTAAGAGTGCGTTAAATACAATAAAACCAGATCTTAACACTTCGAATTGCTTGCTGCCCTGAACCTTACTTATTGATTATACTGAGTCCCCCCGACCAAGCAATAAAAGTTTGATACTAACTGTAAATGTTTAAGTAGAGACAGCGGAATTATCTTGCTCAAGGCCTTCTGTACAAAGGTCAACATAGTTGGCTCTTTATATGTTATTTTCCTGCACCATGCAGCTACATTTTAACCTTTACGTAAAAAGTAGCTACTATTTTTAGAAGTATGGCGTGTGCGGTAAGTCTAGAGAGAAGAAAATGAAATATCATGTTAAGAAATGTACTGTTATTATATGACTCAGACGCAATGCATCTGTGAATAAATATAATTTTGTTAGACAAAAGCACCACTCATTATGACTAATAGCCGTGGCTCTCTGGCAGAACTGGATTTTTTAGGTCTCAACAAACAAAAACACTGAAGATTTTTTTTTTTTGCTTTCGCAATTCAAACATTCGTTAATTAACTGAACAGACAGATATACAATCATGTACTTTTCACCTGATTTAATGTTTTAATTAATTTTCATACAATAAACTTGTAAAAATATTACAAATACGCAATAATATTTTACTATATTATAGAATATATAATTAAAACAAAACATCATGTTATACGTGGAAATGCTTTCATTATTACTTTAAAAAATACAACGAAACTCTATGTACAAGCGTATGTGGATATGTTTTACCTTAAATGGGAAAAAACACATTTGTAGAAATAGTCGTATATATTAAAAACAGAACAATAAAGTAAACTTGAAGTTTGCATAGAAATATGTATCACAGGTTAGTTTGAGATATGCATATCAATTTTTAAGAAATGACAATGCTCACATCAAAATATATATTTATACTAGAAGAGTGTTAATGTAAAATACTTAATGCAACAACAAAACTACTTTTAATTAAAGACCTGAAAATATGGCTGTACTAGAAAAGCGGATGGTTCTACCGTTCAATCGTGAATATTTAAAGAAATGATTTATTTCCCCATATAGCCTTGGTGTGGTACTGCAACAAATTGCAAGGTGTTATTTTTTTTTCTTTTCAGTCCGCTTTTCATGTTTTCACCACCGCCTTTTGACGTCTTTTTCTTAACAGTTCAAACGTCTGCATATGTTAAAGGATTCGTTTCACTCTTCTGGCCTGAAAAATTAAAGGAAAATAAAGACACTGCCATTCCTCTAAACAATCAAACCATAATAATATCTAAATGATGCGTTTTCTCTATGACTACAACATCTCTAGGATCGTTCATTGAAATGTCCATGGCAAGGTGAGAGCTTCTAGCTGTCAAATAGCTGTTCTGAAGCTGTTCATTTTTTTTTCGAAGAAACATTTTCTAAGGATGAACGAACGATAAGCGCGCCTGAACCGTTCTCAGACAGGACAAGAGGATTAATAAGATTTTATTAAGTTTTTTAGATGGTACACATCCAAGAAGATTAGCAGCTTTTCTCTGGAGGGAGGTCAAAATTGATCAAGTTTTATACTTTATTTCACTGCACAAATACTAAAAAGTATTATAAAACACCTTTCACTTATTATTAATTAATAAGCAATATTATTAAATATAAAAAGCTCAAACAGTTTGAGCTGAAGTATAGCTTATTGTGTAATATTTAAAAAAAAACGTTGTAAACTAATCAATTATTATTAAAATTGTATAATTTTTATATAGCATTCGTGCTAGTTATGTTTAGCACTTTTAAAGCAGAAACTTTTAGATTCAAGGGCTTGATTCTTTCAACAACGCAAATTAAAAAAAAAACAACAACAACACCGCAAAAACTCGCATGACAGGTTCACAACAAGAGGGCCATGATGGCCTTATATCGCTCAGCTGAGTACCATTGCTTTGTAGAGGACATTTATAAACGTTTAGCATACTCATACATATTAATTCGTTACTTATACCCTGACCTCTATCACCTAACCAGATTTTACGTTGTGCGAATATCATTTTGATTATAAACATGTGACCCCCTGGGACAGGGCCAATTTTAGATCTCTTTTTTTCACCTTAAACAAGTAAATGAGTCGGAAGGTCAAGGTGATCCGCATTCATTGTTCAAAAATACATCTAGGCAAAATTTCACGTAGCGTCAAAAACAGATCAGTAGGTCAAAATCATGGTCGCACAAAGCGAAAGATTAATTGTGCAAACAAAATTATCTATGTAGTTTACTTTCAATGTTTAGCTCAGAAAATAAAAAAAAAAAAAACAAATCAAAGTTTAGAAGTTGAAATCTACAAAACTGTACATATTATTCCAAATTTCAAAAAGACAGAAGGGTTATTATTTGAAGAATCTTGGTGTTTAGACAGTGTTTCTAACCAAGTTTCAGAGCTCTGTGCCTGATGGTTTTAGACAAAAAGATTTTCAAGGTTTTTCATTCATAGGATGACGATTTTGAATACTTTTGTTACAGTTTTCTGCAAGCAACATCACTGCAAAGTTTAATCAGCTTTGGCCAAGTGGATACAGAAGAGTTTGAAAAAAGTAGCGGACGACCGACACAGGACGGAATGTTATCATAATAGTTCATCCTGAACTTTCGGACGGAACGTTATCATGATAGTTCACCCTAAACTTTCGGACGGAACGTTATCACAATAGTTCACCCTGAACTTTCGGACGGAACGTTATCATAATAGTTCATCCTGAACTTTCGGACGGAACGTTATCATGATAGTTCACCCTGAACTTTCGGACGGAACGTTATCATAATAGTTCACCCTGAACGTTAGGACGGAATGTTATCATGATAGTTCACCCTGAACGTTCGGACGGAATGTTATCATAATAGTTCACCCTGAACGTTCGGACGGAATGTTATCATAATAGTTCACCCTGAACGTTCGGCTCAGGTGAGCTTAAATTACTGGAATTAAATTTATTACGATCCCTACTGAAATAGAAATATACATAATATTTACGTAAAGGCTGGCTATTTTGAAAGTATAAAAAATGCACTTACATGCGTGATAAGTGATGCTTCTGCTCTAGTTTAAGTTTATTCACTGCAATACAGAAATGAAGATTGTGAATAAAGTTGTAAGCGCACATTGTCACGCTCATTTCACAGTACGGTGGGACATATTTTTACTGTAAATATATATAACGTGTTCTTTCCAAGTTATTAAAAACTTTTGTCGAAATAAAATATTCTTAGTGCCTAAAATAATTATTTTAACGACATGCCTTTCCAACAAGACGAAGTTGATAGAAAGTTATTGTGTACTTTGTCAAACTAGCAAGCAGAAAAGAGTCGACAAAAGGTAGGTCTATAGTAGGGTCTATATTTTACTCGTATAATAACATGAACAGTTTTACTAACAACCTTTAGTTTGACGTAGTTCTGCTCTGATCCTATTCATGTCTTGTGTCTGTGCCCTCAATGTCCGATGCAAGTTGGCATTTTCTTCCAAAATACTTATATAGGTACTGATCACCAAAGCAAGCCGATCTGCAACAAGGGAGGCGCTCAATTTTATGACATCATTGTAGAAAGCAGGTCAAACTAAACTACTTGCTCATGCTCACTTTATCGAAATCATTTACTGACAATCAGTCAATAATCTTGTTTCAATAACAACTGTACACATTATGACTATATTTTACCATTAGTTTTTTTTTATGTCAGAATCATTTTATGTGTGAAAGTGCAAAATAAGTCGATTTAAAGATGTTCGACATATTAATGATACACCGAATAAACTATCAAATATTGTCAGCTATTACTCCGAACAAAAATTAATGATTAAAGATTCTGGCCAAAGACACTGGTGATTTTTAGTGATAAGTGATGGCTAACAGTATCATTAACTCTTCTGAATGAGCAAGGTTCAAGATTGAAACACAACTGAAAGGATATATCAGACTCGCTTCTCGGCACGTCCAAATTGACTTGTCCTATTTGTGTGTTAATCCAAATATATCTCCGCACTGTACAGAACTTTTACTACTTATCCTAATATCTCCGCACTGTACAGAACTTGTACTACTTATCCTTATATCTACGCACTGTACAGAACTTGTACTACTTATCCTTATATCTACGCACTGTACAGATCTTGTACTACTTATCCTGACTACTTATCCTTATATCTACGCACTGTACAGAACTTGTACTACTTATCCTTATATCTCTGCACTGTACAGAACTTGTACTACTTATCCTTATATCTCCGCACTGTACAGAACTTGTACTACTTATCCTGACTACTTATCCTTATATCTCCGCACTGTACAGAACTTGTACTACTTATCCTTATATCTCCGCACTGTACAGAACTTGTACTACTTATCCTTATATCTCCGCACTGTACAGAACTTGTACTACTTATCCTTATATCTCCGCACTGTACAGAACTTGTACTACTTATCCTGACTACTTATCCTTATATCTACGCACTGTACAGAACTTGTACTACTTATCCTTATATCTCTGCACTGTACAGAACTTGTACTACTTATCCTTATATCTACGCACTGTACAGAACTTGTACTACTTATCCTGACTACTTATCCTTATATCTACGCACTGTACAGAACTTGTACTACTTATCCTTATATCTCCGCACTGTACAGAACTTGTATTACTTATTCTTAAAATATTAAGGTTACTTCGAAGGAAGATGCACATTTCATACCTCCTATTTCCTGGCTTACACATAGTTCATTCATTACAACCTCTAGCCGTGTTTGCAGAAGCTCAACCATTTTATCTGTTATTTCATAACGACATCTATAGTCGCGATCTGAATCGGAAAAAAAATTAAATTCAGTACTTGAATACAAAGATTTTGAAAGTGCTTTCTTCTTCGCACTGTCTCTTTATAGAGTATATCACAAAATAATTATTATCTGGACAATATAAGTTTTTTCTCGTGATTAGTTGGTTTATATTCGTGTTCCCCACCTAAAACAATGTTTTCCACATAAGCGTCCCATTAGTGACGAAGGGCATTAAAATTTGATATTAAGGCCTGTATGAGTGCAAGTTATGATGTTTATGTTTTTAGAGTTGAAATGCATTTTTAAGCCAAATTCACAAGAACAAGGGAAAACATTTTGGAACCATAGCAGTGTTGTAGTTGCTGAATCGCTCTGCAAAGTTCTGTTTCAGCTAAAGCCTCAAGATTGACGATGGTCACTGTCTCTCGCCTGAGTGTATCAAGTTCATCTGAAAATGCAGGTAAAGTCAGTGATAGTTTTAATCTAAAAATACTGTACACTCTATGGAACAAACTACAGTTTCTGGAATACTCTTAATGTTGGTCCTTCACGCATCATAATCTGTAGCTAATTGATGGGCCATAAAATAGAGATTATCAGATCACTTGGGGCTAATTTATTGCACATGGATTAGACAGGGAATGAAGGTTTTTGATTTTATGAGAGTGAATAGTCAATGAGGTTTTCTATGTTGAATGTACACAATATGAAACATGAAATTTTTTTTATCTTTTTAGGTTGAACACTGTTCAAGGTTATTATAATAATTCTGACAGAGAATAAAAATGGCAGTGTATTGGTTTTTTCTACATGTTTTAAATCGTTACAATAATGAAATATTGAATTATGTAATACCGCATGATAACATCAATTAAAATCATCACACTGTAAGTAAGTAAGTATATTTTATTAGCTCGACTTTTTTTGAAAAAAAAAAAATCGAGTTATTGTCACAGTCATGGTGTCGTTGCCGTTCCCGTCCGAAAACTTTAACATTGATCATAATTTTTTATTCCTTGATGGATTATCTTCATACTTGGACACAACAACCCTTTGGACAAGACCTTCAAGATGACTAGACTAAACTTGACCTTGACTCTTAAATGACCTTCATATTCAAGGTCAAAATATTGAATTTTGCTAAAATTGGCCATAACTTTATTATAAGTAGGTGGTTTCTCTTAATTCTTGGGCACAACAACCCTTTGGAGAAGACCTTCAAGCTGACCAGACTAAACTTGACCTTGACTCATAAATGACCTTCATATTAAAGGTCAAAATATTGAATTTTGCTAAAATTGGCCATAACTTTAATATTAATAGGTGGATTCACTTTATGCTTAAACACAACAACCCTTTGGACAAGACCTTCAAGCTGACCAGACTAAACTTGACCTTGACTCATAAGTGACCTTCACCTTCAAGGTCAAAATATTGAATTTTGCTAAAATTGACCATAACATTAGTATTTATGGTTGGATTTGATTTATACTTGGACAAAACAACACTTATGACAAAACCGACATGTTGAATAACTCAGATTTGACCATGACCTTAAAATTACCTTGACCGTCAAGGTCAGATGATTGAATTTTGCTTAAATTGTCATAACTTTCTCATTTATTTATAGATTTAATTCAAACTTGGACTAAACAACAGTTGTGACAAATCCAACATTATGATTATTTCAAGTTTGACCTTGACCTTTAAATGACCTTGACGGTCGAGGTCAAATCATTGCATTTTGTTAAAACTGGCCATAATTATGTGATTTATGGTTTGATTTGAATCAGACTTAGACAAAACAACACTTTTTCGTTTCCATTTCAAAAATGTCATCGCATGACCTATATTTTTGACCTACTGACCTACTTTCTGGTTTTGAGCTACAGCAATGAAATTTGGACTGTGTGCACAGTTTCTCGTTTAGAATTCAAAAATGTCATAACATGAGCTATATTTTTGACCTACTGACCTACTTTTTGTTTTTGGAGCTATGGCAATGAAATTTGGACCATGTACACAGTTTTTTGTTCCAATTTAAAAAATGTCATTGCATGACCTATATTTTTTACCTACTGACCTAATTTTTTGTTTTTTAGCTACAGCAATGAAATTTGGACTGTGTGCACAGTTTTTCTTTCCGATTTCAAAAATGTCATCGCATGACCTATTTTTTGACCTACTGACCTACTTTTTGTTTTTGGAGCTATTGCAGTGATATTTGGACCATGTACACAGTTTTTTGTTCCAATTTCAAAAATGTCATAGCATGACCTATATTTTTGACCTACTGACCTACTTTTTGTTTTTTAGCTACAGCAATGAAATTTGGACCATGTGCACAGTTTTTGAAATTTGGACTGTGTGTACAGCTTTTCGTTAGGATTTCAAAAATGTCATCTCATGACCTATATTTTGACCTACTGACCTCCTTTTTGTTTTTGGAGCTATGGCAATGAAATTGCATTGGTCCATTTCTGTGATATGCATCATTACATTCATAAAAATTTCTTTCATCTTTGAACCCAGGTTAGTTCTTTAGGGCCATTGGCCCTCTTGTTTATTAATACTTGGACAAAACATGGCTTATGACAAAACCTACATGTTAAATTATTCAAGTATGACCTTAACCTTTAAATGACCTTTACAGTCAAATTTCTAATTATTGCATTTTGCTAAAATAGCCAGACTTCTGGTTTTATGGACGGATTTGATCTATACAGGGACAAAACAACACTGACAATAAAAGAAACGTGTTAAACAATTCAAGCACTACCTTGACCTTTAAATGACCTTGACATTACTTAACTTGGCTATATCTTTGTTGTTAATGGATGTAGTGTCTTTATGCTTGGACATAACTACTTTTTAGACAATACCTCCAGAGAAGGTTAAACTGAACTTGACCTAGACCTTTAAGGTCAAATTTCTGAATGTTGCTAAAATTGGCCATAACTTTGTTATGTATAATTATATTTCCAAATGATGTTTCATTTGAAATCCCTTCACCACAATGTGCTTCCTCTGATGTGTTTGCCTTTGGAAATAGAAAAAAGTCGAGCGTGGCCCCCGCTTGCGGTGGCTCTTGTTATAGTGATATTGTGTATAATATTTACAAATTATGATAATAACAAATAGTTTTAACACATGGCCTCATTGGGCTTATAAGTCACTTTAGTTGATTAAACATTAGAACAGAATGCATATAGTGATAACTGTACGGCATTTTAAATAAGTATGTATATTATTGATATTTTAAGTCGCACAATAAGAAACAAAAATATATACAAATGATATGTCTGAAAAAGAGTTGAAAAGAAATAAGTACATATTACTTAAAGTTATTTATAATTTTAAGCAAGAGATTTGTAAAAGTGGAGATAATTAATTGTACAATGTAGATTTTCTTCTAATCATGCCGCTAAATCTTAAAGCGTTAGAAAAAAATTATTAGTAGCAATTGATCTGTACAGAATATTGTCTCTGATATCCTGATAGATGGAACACTTCAACAAGAATGAGTTTCATCTTCTACTTCACTTATATTATATATAATTTAATCATGTATGTGCACTTAATAACAAGAGCTATGATTACTTGTTTTGCTTGTTATTAGCAGTTTCTGCACAATAAACTTCATTTAACAAAAACAAATAAAACAAGCAAAAAAAAAAGACACACATCTTAAATTAATTTGTACAAATATAGGTTAAGCCATTTGCAAAAATATTTTTAAACATATGCTTATATTTCCATCACAGTTATTTAAAACTTTCAAACAATGAATAGCCAGTTCACATAGAGATTTCACAGTTCAACAGATAATTTTTTTCTGATCATATATTACTTTTGAAGTCTTCATACTGCTTCTGTTCATCTTTTGGTTTCCTGAAAAAGAGGTAGTAATGCCAATTTATACACAACTTTAAAAAGTTCTTCACAAATTGGGTGAAATTAATACCATATGATGTCCAGCATAAGAAGTTTTAATGTGATAAAATAGATAACATGACATAATTTTGTATTATGTATTCATAGATACTTTTAAAATGAAGAGATTTTTGAATGGATGACCTACATTTGAACTATGATTTTTATTATGTTTAAGAACAACAACAACAACAATTTACCTAGGTGTAGATGTTAAGTTCCTTTTTCTTCGTCGTCCTTTCTGTGGTGTTTCTGCATGTTTTCTTTTCGCAGGTTTCATTTTAGACAGCAGGTGTTCATTGGAAAATAAGAAGCACTCCGAAATGTCATTTATGTAGGCCTCATCCCCCAGTTTATACTCTATTTCGCCATTCTGTAATCTTTTCAAACAACCCAAACAAAGTTGATGCTCACGCGTTAAAATGTGTAGACCAGCAAGAGCAGTTATATTGAAAGCCATCAGTGATGTTACATCTGAAAAATAAACTTATCTAATAAATCATGCAGTCTATGAGAGCTTACAAAATTTATCAATTTGTTATTATAACTTAATCACGCTGATGAAAAAAATCAAGTTAAATTTGAAGTTTTAGAGTTTATATGCAACTTAGTTTCTGTGGGTTAAACTGCCTTCCCTCAATTTTATTTCTAAAATGCTGTTCCAGAAAGACAATTAAACCATCTCCTCCATATACGCATTTTATCGCAGGAACAAACAATGTGGATCCAGATAAGTCAGCACATCCATGCTGTTTGATCAGGATCTACACTGTTCACCTTTTTGTGGGGTCAGAAATAACCTATTAAAATAAAGAGCAAACAGTGCATATCCTAATCAGACGGCACATATGTGTCTACTGATCTGGGTCTACAGTATTAATCGATGCCATTTATGAGTATAAATGGAGGAAAAAGTTAAAGATGCGTATAAATAGAATAAAAAGTGTAAGTTTTTGTCATAGATTCAACACAAGTACGCAAATACTATTTACATTGATGCGTCTTTTTTTATTTTGCCTTGAAAAAGGTTAAATAAAAATATTTTATATTCAAAAGTTGTGTAACGGTAATATAGTATTATTACTTACTTTGTATATTAAACAATAAGTATATATTGAAAATGTAAATAAACTCACTCTTTCAAATTTGGCATCCACAGAATGAATCACAGAAAACACCTTTCTCTTCTAATCATCTAACTTCAATCATGTTGCTGAGCAAGTAACATCTGTTACATGGAGGGATGCTAGGCCACATGGGGTCAGTTGGGATGTGCTAATGGCTATTTTATTGGTTTACATCAGCACTGGCTAATCAGCTAATGATATGCCATGATGTTAACCACTGCTCAATTTGAGCTCTATGGTGTATGTTGTTCCTTACAGTGTGTAGTCTTTATTCAGTTTGAGATAGGTCTTTTAGAGGTATTAACTGTCTATCATCTACAAGTACTTTAAAATATGTCATTTTTATGTATCTAGTTCCCGGACACATCTAATACCTGGTGACATTGTTACTATCATAACTTTCTAGAGTACATCTAATTAAGAGTTTTATCAGTTACATGTTTTGTTTTTGTTTTTTTGTCCTCTCAAGCAGGTCTGAATATTTATTATATACTTATAAATGAAATATTGAGAAATATTGATGAAATAAATTGCGTATTTTCATTTTCCGTATTTTCACTGTAAAAATTTATTTTTCACTGCAGTGAAACATATTTTCCGTATTTTCACTGGTGTCTTGCCGGACTACTTTCTTCTAAATTCAGCCAATACACTAAATTAAAGGGGAATTCTTTCGAATCTTAAGGTCAAAAAAGAGAAAAGTATATAATAAACAGAAAATTCAAGTTTTTTCATTCAATACAGGATTTATTTTCATCTCATGGTATGAAAATTATCATATTTCACTCGTGGCTATCGCCACTCGTGAAATATTTATTTTCATACCACTCGATGAAAATAAATCCCGTATTTATAGAAAAAACTTGAATATCCTCTATGTATTGGTATGCTGATCATTTAACTCACCTGTCAGTCGTGCTATCTGCCTCTGTAAATCGGTTATGGTGTTTTCTTTTTCAGGGATAATACTTTCCCACACATTCTCCAGCTCGGCACTCTGGTCCGAACATATTTGTACGTAGCGTTCAACCTCGGCCCGAACGTGCTTAACTTCAGCCTCCCTTTTCTTCAGAGCAGCTACATTTATATATGCACTGTATTCGATATGTTTACAAGAATGAGCAAATGTTATCATGTCTTTTTCTTTATGATGGTGCACTGCACCATATGGCTGACACGGTGAATATTTCTTTTAACTCTTGAAATACTGAACTTTTCTGTAGTAATGAACTGATGAAGACAATTCAAGTACTGGATGTTTTTACTAAAATATCAAACATTACTAAATTGTAAAAAAGTGACATTCGCCTACCAGTATATCTAAAAACAAAAAATGCATTTTCTGTGAAAGCAAGAAAGGTTTTACCCGATAGCTTTGCTATCTGATTATTAAGATCGGCTGTTGCATCGTCTTTTTCCTGGATTAAATCTTGTAGTTCTTGTTCTTTTTCCGAGCAAAGTTTCACATGTTTATGAAGTTCATCAACTTCGTTCTTATGTTGCACAAGCTCTTTCTTCGTTGCAGTTAGTGCTTCTAAAATCAATCCATCAAAGAAAATCTGTATCATTATTCCTACGCCGTAATGTCTTTTTTTCGCATAACACGAATTATTAAGAAGGTTTCGTCCCAGCAGCCTTACATTACATTTGGTCTGATGGTAAAATACAAACTAAGCGAGGCAACTTGTAGTATGTTTTTTTAGAAAACGATAGAGTTATTTAAAAAAACTAAATTAAGTAAAAAATAATAAACTAAAACAACTAAATACTGTATAGAATTGTGTAGAATGTATGTAGAATATTCAAATAGATTTAAATAACACTTGTTTAGATCATGATGGTTTCTTAAAGTATTAAGTACCAAACGAAAGAAATATTGCGAGCCGTGCATTGCGTTGTCTGGTTAATAGATGTTTAGTGTGATAACATACGAACCTAGATAAACGAAGTACCAAACAAACAAACAATGAAATGGTTAATGTGTAAGTACCAAACAAACAAACAAACAACAGGATATTGAGTGATGCATCATAAAGGCCTTGATAACCAAAGTACCAAACAAACAAACAATGGGATGTTTATTGAGACAAAATATAAGCCTTAATAACCAAAGTACCAAACAAACAAACAATGGAATGTTCAGTGAGACAATATTTAAGCCTTAATAACCAAAGTACCAAACAAACAATGGGATGTTTATTGAGACAAAATATAAGCCTTCATAACCAAAGTACCAAACAAACAAACAATGGGATGTTCAGTGAGACAATATTAAAGCCTTGATAACCAAAGTACCAAACAAACAATGGGATCTTCAGTGAACAAACATATAAGCCTTAATAACCAAAGAACCAACCAAACAAACAATGGGATGTTCAGTGAGACAATATTAAAGCCTTAATAACCAAAGTACCAAACAAACAAACAATGCGATGTTCAGTGAGACAATATTAAAGCCTTGATAACCAAAGTACCAAACAAACAATGGGATATTCAGTGAGGCAACATATAAGCCTTAAAAACCAAAGTACCAAACAAAGTAACAATGGGATGTTCAGTGAGACAATATTAAAGCCTTGATAACCAAAGTACCAAACAAACAATGGGATATTCAGTGAGGCAACATATAAGCCTTAATAACCAAAGTACCAAACAAACAAACAATGGGACTTTTAGTGAGACAACATATAAGCCTTGATAACCAAAATACCAAACAAAATATGGGATGCTCAGTGAGACAACATGTTGCAAAGTACCAAACAAATGAACAATGCGATGATCAAAGTGACAACATATGAACCTGGATAAACTAAGTTCCAAACAAATAAACGATAAAACAGTCAGTGTAAAGGTGCCAAACAAATAAATAAGACGTGTTCATTGAGACAACATGTAAACCTTCAAAAACAAACTTCAAAACTTACAATGAGATGTTCAATGAAACAACATATACATCTATGTTATCAAGTACCAAAAACACAAACGATAAGAGGTTCAATATGACATTATACAAACTTTGATACACAAAATAACAAACAAATAACACTTTATATGTTCAGTGTGACAACATATGAACCCTCATAAACACAGCACTAAACAAATAAACAATGAAGTTTTCTGTGTAAAAACATATCCATAAAAGGTAAAAAAGTACCAAATAAACAAAAAATGAGATGTTTCGTGTGACAATATATGAAACTTGATTATCAAAATATTAAAAAAATAAACAGTGATTTTATTCAATGTGTCCAAATATGAAGTACTAAACAAATAAACGTGAGATGTTCAGTGTGAGAGCATATGAACTTAGATAAATAAAGAACTAAATAAATAAACGTGAGATGCTCAGTGTGAGAGCATCATATGAACTTAGATAAACAAAAAACTAAACAAATAAACATGAGATGTTCAGTGTGAGAGCAAATGAACTTAGATAAATAAAGAACTAAACAAATAAACGTGAGATGTTCAGTGTGAGAGCATATAAACTTAGATAAATAAAGTACTAAACAAATAAACGTGAGATGTTCAGTGTGAGAGCATATAAACTTAGATAAATAAAGTACTAAACAAATAAACGTGAGATGTTCAGTGTGAGAGCATATAAACTTAGATAAATAAAGTACTAAACAAATAAACGTGAGATGTTCAGTGTGAGAGCATATAAACTTAGATAAATAAAGTACTAAACAAATAAACGTGAGATGTTCAGTGTGAGAGCAAATGAACTTAGATAAATAAAGAACTAAACAAATAAACGTGAGATGTTCAGTGTGAGAGCATATAAACTTAGATAAATAAAGTACTAAACAAATAAACGTGAGATGTTCAGTGTGAGAGCATATGAACTTAGATTAATAAAGTACTAAGCAAATAAACGTGAGATGTTCAGCGTGAGAGCATATGAACTTAGATTAACAAACTACTATGAGATGCTCAGTGTGGGAGCATATGAAATTTGATCAACAAAGTATCAATTAAACAAATAAAACATGTGGTCCAGTGTGAGAGCATATTAACTTAGATAAACAAACTACTAAACAAATAAACATGAGATGCTCAGTGTGGGAGCATATGAAATTTGATCAACAAAGTACCAAACAAATAAACATGAGATGTCCAGTGTGAGAGCATATTAACTTAGATAAACAAACTACTAAACAAATAAACATGAGATGTTCAGTGTGGGAGCATATGAAATTTGATCAACAAAGTACCAAACAAATAAACATGAGATGTTCAGTGTGCGAGCATATGAACTTAGATAAACAAACTACTAAACAAATGAACATGAGATCTTCAGTGTTAGAGCATATGAACTTAGATAAACAAACTACTAAACAAATAAACATGAGATGCTCAGTGTGAGAGCATATGAACTTTGATAAACAAAGTACCAAACAAATAAACATGAGATGTCGTCCAGTGTGAGAGCATATGAATTTAGATAAACAAAGTACCAAACAAATATAACATGTGGTCCAGTGTGAGAGCATATGAACTTTGATCAACAAAGTACCAAACAAATAAACATGAGATGTCTAGTGTGAGAGCATCATTTGAACTGTGATAAACAAAAAACTAAACAAATAATCACGAGATGTCATATGAACTTTGATAAACCAAGTACCCAACAAATAAACACGAGATGTCCAGTGTGAGAGCATATGAACTGTGATAAACAAAAAACTAAACAAATAAACACGAGATGTCATATGAACTTTGATAAACCAAGTACCCAACAAATAAACATGAGATGTCCAGTGTGAGAGCATATGAACTGTGATAAACAAAGAACTAAACAAATAAACAATAAATGATAGTGTGAAAGCATATGAGACTAGTTTTACAATGATTTCAGATATTACTTCTCAGATAGTCATTTTGCGCGTCCTTTTTCTTTGTGCCTTCTTCGAGACGTCCATTGTGCTGTTTATACGTCTTTATCTTGCCTGGATTAGTTAGAATTTTAGAAAATACACGTACTTTTTACATTTATCTCATACGAAAATGTTCTTAGATAAAAAAAAACTGACGAAAAATAAAAATTATTCTATATGCTTTAAGGAAAGATTTTGTTCTTCAGCAGTAAGGTGATTTTGTTTAATGTTTAACTTTGAATTTCTTTTTTGTACATTATTTAAACTAGAATAGATTTTGCATTTTGCAAGCAGGTGACGTGCACGAAACGAATGAAAAGGGAAGAATAATTAATCAGTCTAGTTTTGAACAACTTACTTAAAGATGTTACATTAAGCATGACTTGTAATATTTTACTTTTAATAAGACTGTAAACAATGTATGATATAAAAATAAGTTCTCATAGAATATGATGAAAAAAATGTAATTATGTTTACACATACATTTTAGGTCTCTAATTGTCTTGTCACGTTCTTTTATAATCGTCTCTTTGATTTTAAACAAACCATCGATAACTTCCGGGGTAACCATATCGCACTCTCTGAACTGATGGCATCGAACGCCTTTACGACAGATAGGACATATTTGATACCTTCCTCTGCTCTGTTGTACACAGTGTGCGCATACGACAAGACCGCAGTCCGATATGACTGCTCTCTCTAGATTAGTTTGAAAAAGCGGACAATCCAACGGTCTTATAATTCTTTCAATTTCTTTTTTCTGAAAGAAAATATTATATAAAAAAATCAGAAATGTTAAACATAGAATTACGGTTAATCTTTTCTTATGAATTCATTATAATTTGTCAGACAACAATACTACGTCAAGACAGGATTCCGGTGTTGATATTTATTAAAATCACAGAGTTTCAACTCCTACACAGAGTTTCTGTTACATGAGTAAGTAAGCTACATGAATTGTTCCAAAATTTCTTGAAAATCAAAATCGACTGCCGAATTAATTGAATTTCATTACATATAATAATTGTGATAACCAGAGTATTACTAAAGTGTATTTCGCATTTTAACGTACTAACTAAATAATCCGAAGGTAATATATTATATACAGAAAGTTATCAAAAGGTAATTTCTAAAACGATTCCACGTTTTATTTCGTTGGCCCTCCAATTTGGAACATACCCATCCGTAAGCAAACCACTCCCACTTGTGCACCTACGCACCTGCGGAGGCAACGTGTTTTGGCAAATAAGTGAAAAAATCGCTATTTTGTAAGAAATTTAAACATGTTCCGATTGGATAGAAAAGTAGGGCACACAAATATTATTAACAGATGTTTTGACGAGGACACATGACTTACATGACTTGATCTGGTATTTTTTCTTTGTACATTACCCACCTATTTATAATTTTGTGATGTGATGTTATGAAACTATTTAAAGGATTTGGAGGTATCTGTATATTTTACCTTCCGTTCTTCCTGCATAGCTATCGGACAGTCAAGCCACTATTCGGATATATTTCTAGGAGCTGTATTTGTTGTGATAAACCTTTTTAAATCCAGATATCTGTCCTTGTGATGAAACTAAATAAACTGAACGGTGCCTTTCTTCCTAGAAGTACTATAAAACATAGATATAAATCATCTTCTATCATATTTATGTGAAGGTAATATTTGTTTATTCACTTTTGCTACCATGTTATCTTTTTGTGATACAAACGAACGTTACTCACATATCGTTTTTATCAATACACTGCATAACTTACTTGTTTTTGTGAATAAGCATTGAATTAAAAAACAACAACAACTATGTAATTTTGTGTCGTAAAGCTAAGCCGTGTCATTAAAATGATATGTTTGATTCCTGATGTAACCCTATAATAAACTTATTATAATTTTACATAACAAGAGGGCCATGATGGCCCGATATCGCTCACCTGAGAATGACTGCTTTTAACAAAGTTGTTATGGACCTGGTTAATTGACCCCAGATGACCCAAATTCAAATTTGACTTAGAAAGTATCGAAACAACCTTTCTGACAAATATATAGGTTATTTGGACTGAAAAAAAATGTTACCTCTAGTGTGCTAACAAGGTTTTTCCAAAATTGGGTTCTGTGACCTAGTTTTTGAACCTACATGACCCATATTCGAATTTGAGCTAGAAACTATCAAAACAACCTATCTGACAAATGTCCAGGATATTTGGACTGAAATTGTTACATCAAGAGTGTTTACAAGGTTTTTCCATATTGGGGCTCTGTGGGCTAGTTTTTGAACCTAGATGACCCATATTCCAACCTGGGCTAGAAATCATCAAAGCAACCTTTCTGACAAATTACCAGGTCGTTTGGACTGAAATTATTACATCAAGAGCGTTAAGAAGGTTTTTCCATATTTTGGAAGTGACCTAGTTTTTGACCCCAGATGATCCATATTCAAATTTAAGCTAGAAATCTTCAAAGCAACCTTTCTGACAAATTTCCAGTATATTTGGACTGGAAACATTACCTCTAGAATGTTAACAAGGTTTTTCCATATTTGGGCTCTGTGACATATTTTCTGACCCCAGATGACCCATATTCAAACTTGAGCTAGAAATCATTGAAACAACCTTTCTAACGAATTTCCAGGGTATTTGTACTGAAAAAAAATAGCCTCTAGAGTGTTAACAAGGTTTTTCCATATTTGAGCGCTGTTACCTAGTTTTTTTTTATCCCAGATGACCCATATTCAAATCTGAGTTAGAAATTATCAAAGCAACATTTCTGACAAATTTCCAGGATATTTAGACTGAAAATGTAGCCTCTAGAGTGTTAGCAAGGTTTTTCTATTTTGGGGCATTGTGACCTAGTTTTCCATTCAAGATAACCTATGTTTGAATTTGTCCGAGTAATTACTGGGACAAACATTCTGATAACGTTTCATGACAATTGAGACAAAAATGTGACCACTAGAGTGTTAACAAAGTAAGTATGGACGTCCGACGGACGACAGACGACGGACATTGATCGATCCCAATAGCTCACCATGAGCATACGGCCCAGGTGAGCTAAAAACATCAACAGGTGGGAGATGAGACAGATTTCTAGAAAAAGTAACCAGGAATCAAACAACAGAAGCAAGATGTAGGTTAAACAGTTTGAAACACATCTGAAAATGATGTATGTCATAATCCGACAGTAAATAAGTAAATAACATGAAGGTAAACAAAGACGTTTACAACTAAACAGATTAGAACAGACCTGACAAAAGGGAAGACAAGTAAGTTTTCAAATATCACAAAGATATTGGGAAAAGACACTGTAATGAAAAAACATAAGAAAAGGAAATAGACAATGTGCTAACAACAGTTCGGCTACGGAAGTGTGGAAACCAGTTCAGACTAGTAAATAGGCAAAGAGTTGACAAATGTCAGTCAAGGCGGAAGATAGATCAGCAAAGGAATTTGGTAATGTCCGGACAAAAGATCAAATAGTCAACAAGGAAACAATGCACTGCCAACAAATTAGTCAATGAATCAGGCAAGATTCTGAAAACAGATTAGGAAGAAGGAAAGCAGATCGGACATGTAAGTATGCAGTGCGCTAACAGCAGATCGGACAAGAGAGTAGGCAGTGCGCTAACAACAGATCGGACAAGGAAGCAGGCAGTGCACTGTTAACAAACAAGGAATTACGCAGGATTTTGAAAGCAGATCGGACAAGGAAGCAGGCAATGCCTTGACAACAGATCAAACATGAAAGTAGTCAAACAAGGACCAATGCACTGGCAACAAACAAGGAAATACGCAGTGCTCTGACAGCAGAAGTAGGCAGTATACTGACAGCAGAACGGACAAAGATTAAGGCAGTGCGCTGAATGCAGATCGGACAAGGAAGTAGGCAGTACACTGAAAACAAATCGGACAAGGAAGTAGAGAGTGCATTCAAAACTGATCGGATATGGAACTAGGCAGTACACAGACTGCAGATCAGAGAAGGAACTAGGCAATGCGCTGACAGCATAGCGAACAAGAAAGAAGGCAGAGCACTGGCAGCAGATCGGACAAGGAAGTAGGCAATGCGCTGATAGCAGATTAGACAATGAAGTCGGCAGTGCGCTGACAGCATATCGGAAGAAAGTAGGCGGAAGGCCAACAACAGATCAGACAAGGGAGAAAGCAGTTCACTGACAGCAGATCGGACAAGATGGAAGGCAGTGCCCTGACAACAGGTATGAAAGTAGTCAAACAAGGACCAATGCACTGGCAACAGAAAGAACGCAGTGCTCTGACATCAGATCATACAAGGATTACTGATTACTGATTAGTTCTTAAGTCATGTTTTACCTTACTTACAATCCTCTGTTGGGTTTTATGTATGGTAATATATATTTATACTGTGCCTTTTCCAAGCAATTATAATTTGATAATCTCTGCTTGTACGACAGCTTCATACATCACAGAAACAGGAAGTTTGTAAAATAAAATTGAAAAGATACAATGTAGAAACTTTAAATTTGATGAGGATTTTTAACGAAATCAATAACATTTAATAAAGAAAGATAATCAACCCTTAAGATTTTAAAGAAAGCAGAGTGGCTCTAGTCATCCTGTTTGATTGCAAAGCATCATAACAATGATAATACTTCGAGCTCACAAGTCCAACATTTAAGATTGGCTGAACCTTCCGAGAACAACAACCTCTCTACAACAAACACTTTCCTTTCAACCGAATGGT
This sequence comes from Cyclina sinensis, assembly GCA_012932295.1. Taxonomy (NCBI): domain Eukaryota; kingdom Metazoa; phylum Mollusca; class Bivalvia; order Venerida; family Veneridae; genus Cyclina; species Cyclina sinensis. Next base: position 31,247,621 of record JAAONU010000002.1, on the reverse strand, counting down.
GTTTGCTCTTGGGAGGCTAGACTGTATAACGAGTAACTGCAAACTTTATCTTGATCCAAAGCAAACTGGGAAACTGGGTTCTGCACATTGTCTAAGTATCGTTAACATTTCTCCCAAGATGTATTATTTTCCTTAAATTGGTTCAAAAGGAACAGAGCAGACAAGAAATTTAACATGTTAAATTATAATGACTAAGTCTGACCTTGACCTTTATCCAAGCTAGCTAGAAACTGCACTCTGCACATTGTCTCAGTATGGTTAACATGCCAACTAGTTTCAACTCTTTCAATCGGTACAAGAAATACAGAGCGGACACAAAATTTGACAAATAAATTCATGATTAAGTGTGACCTTGACCTTGATTCGAGGAAACAAGAACCTGCGCTCTGCACATCGCCTTCATAAGCTTTATATTTGCCAGGTCGTTTCATTTTCCTTAAATCGGTTCAAAAGATACAAAGTGGACAATAGATTTGACACATTAAATCATAATAACTAAATGTGACCTTGACCTTGATGCGAGAAAGCCAAAACCTGCGCTCTGCACATCATCTTATTATTGGTATCATTTCTGCCAAGACGTTTTAATTTCTTTCGATCGGTTCAAAAGATACAGAGCGGGCACAAAATTTGACACATTAAATCAAAATGATTTAGTGTGTCCTTGACCTCGATCCGAGGAAGCTGGAACCTGTGCTCTGCACATCGGTTCATTATAGTTTGCATTTCTGTCATATAGTTTCAATCTCCCTCTGTCGGTTCAAGAGATAAAGAGCGGAAACTAAATTCTTAATGAACCGAGGGACGGAGTGACAGGATGACGGACAATCAAGTACAAAACATAATACGTCCATTTGGGCGTATAACAATAGCAAAATATTTGGGACGTTACAAAAGCTATTTCGTTTACACTGAGTTAAAGATAGCTGTCGCCTTTACGAGAAAAAAGCTTAACATGTTCAAGCATGTTTATCAAGTGAATCAAAGAAATCAGAAACTATATCAGTCTGAACATATAGATAATAATATAATATCACACATAATAAACTCAAACAATAAAAATTAACGTATGGTAACTTCAGCTAGTAATATGAAATAATTAAAACTGCCATATAGATTTTTGTCTGTGTAAAATTGCATTTTACATTACCGTTTCTTCCGTGTGTGCATATCCAATTTACAACTTTAACTATTTGTGTGTACCACAATATTGAAAAGATAATGACATATATTTAATTTTCCGAAAATATACATGTTTAACGTTGTTTTTTTTTCAAAAATGAAAGTACACTGTTATATCTATACTATTATTATCCAGGTGTATTTATGTTATTGCTTTGTTACATTAAATTTGGAAAAAAGTCATTTTATAAATCATTTATTATTATTATAAACGCTTAAAACTGCAATAGATTCTGTTTATCATTGTTGTTGTGACGTTTTCTTTCAGTGAGGCATATTCCATCTCACCTACGCTGTGACTGATACAGAATTCATATTACACATGACAAAAACAAAAGATTTTTCGGCATCAGAACAATTGTATGCCTTTAAAGTCATAGCCCTGAAACAATACTTTATCCTCAAGAGTTTTAAATACCCTAAAATCGCGGCTGACTACCGTTAACCATTGTATCAATATTAACCGGCTGTCAATATTATCCAAGAATTCTAGGTGTCAGTTTTTAAAGATCAAAAGGTTATGCAGAAAAATCGAAATTCACAGCACTTGTGACGCGTTACTCGGTTCTAAAGGAACTCATAGCACTTGTGACGCACAATCCTAAATGAACTCATAGCACTTGTGATGCACAATCCTAAAGGAACTCATAGCACTTGTGATGCACAATCCTAAATGAACTCATAGCACTTGTGATGCACAATCCTAAAGGAACTCATAGCACTTGTGATGCACAATCCTAAATGAACTCATAGCAGGAACTCATAGCACTTGTGATGCACAATCCTAAATGAACTCATAGCACTTGTGATGCACAATCCTAAAGGAACTCATAGCACTTGTGATGCACAATCCTAAATGAACTCATAGCACTTGTGATGCACAATCCTAAAGGAACTCAGATCACTTGTGACGCACAATCCCAAAGGAACTCAGATCACTTGTGATGCACAATCCTAAATGAACTTATAGCACTTGTGACGCGTTGCACAATCCTAAATAGTTACCTACAAAGCATTAACAACCCTTGTCCAGAATTTTAAACTAAACTTACCAGATTCGTACAATCGTAATATAAATTTGTAATTGATATATTATACCTTATTCAGTTCTTCTCAAAACTAATAAGCTTTAGAGTATGGCTCTCAAAATTAATGAAAAGTTTGTTTCAAAGTACATAGGGAAGTATTTTTTTCCAACATATTAAACATCAGATGCGGTCGCTTCTTGATATTCAATTCAGTTCAATTCAAGACTTCTTTTGAAAACAGGCATGAGTAAATATCCCGCGACATCCGAATTCATTATAGCCTAGAAATAAAGAAGGGATATTGCCGGGGATTTTTATTTCGGCTTATCCGAGATTTCGTTACATCCGAGTACGCTATATGCGTGCACCACAGTTAAGGTGATCCGAGTAAGTGATAATTATATCATTAGCATTTTGAGTAGTGCTGGGCACCCATGCCACAGTTAAATGACTGCGATTACTGTATGCATTTTCACTGGGGTTTAATGGAGACATGATTTGAGGTTATACATGCTGTAGGACTTTGGAAAAAGCATTCTAGGGAGACAGACTAAGACAGGACTTTGAGTGTCGAGAAAAAGTATTACCCAACATCTAAAGATTGATACAGAATAATGTTGTAAAGACTGAATCAGGAATTTGAGATATAAGTTTTGATATGTTCAACTATATGCGGTGTTGATTTTAATCAGAGGCTGCTATGGGTAGACAATATATGTTCCACATTGTTTTATTTATATTTTACAAGCAAAAATGACCAAAAGCATGCCACTTACACATGCTGCCATATTTATAAAGCATCTAAAGTTTTACTTAGTTAAGGCTGACTTAAGCTGAAGTATTGCTATTGCAGATCATCTTGAAGATTTATTGCTTATGGCATAAATATGAAACGTTCAAACAATGTTCTTTATATTGTCAAGAATAAGAATCGAAATGTTAAAATGCATTTTTGTTTTTTGAATTGGGGTACTTAAGTAAAAGGTTTAAACAAAAAAAAGTAATTAAAAAAAAGTTAAAAAATAAAGTTTTTACTAAGATATTTTATGAATACTACCACAAGAGACTTGAACCATAATACTTTATGCAGACAGTTTTCTCTACTGTCTCTTTGCAAGTTATGAAAAAATTCAAAGCTTTAATTTTCCAGAAAAAAATGCTTCATTACAAACAGTTAATTCTTGTTATTGTTGAGTATATATCAGTTATATATGGTTATATCTGATTTATTATTTGTAACTGGCAGCTTTGAAATATTGATCATAGAGTAAGGATTTTCAAAGGATTTGCTTAATTTGCATCGTGTCAGTTAGAATTCATTTGAGTAAAAATGTCGAACGAAGAATGTGTTTTCTCCCTTTTACAATGTCTGTCGCATAAGGCGAAACGTTCACCAACCAAAAGTCTTTTCCGGTTTTCTGCATATTTCTCGGCTGTTGAATGCTGGGGCATTTTCTTTTTATTTCTGAACAAGTAAATAACAAAGTCCTTATGAATTCTATATATTTTCATGTGAAGTGCCTCAGAAATCTGAAAATGGTTTCCTGTTCTTTTAGATATGCAAACGTTAATCTGATTTTATCTTTATATTCCTTCAACAAGTGTTTATCTTGAAGGTATATTTAAACTAGCTTAAATTTCGAAATAACGTTTTATTCTATTTTACATCTATAATAATAACATTAAAGTTTTGGCAAAGCTTTAAGGCATGGGGGAGTATGACGTCATTTTGAACATACCATCAAAAGTTCAATAATCTATCAGGTGAATCCATTAAATCTACGGGGTATCCAATGATTTATATCCTCTGGATATTAACATGTGTGTTCTTTTCAAGACCCTGTTGACTTACCTGTATCGGTAAATACATAACCCGAGTTCTATTGTATCTTACAAATACATTATTACAGCTGAACAGTATGTTTTAAGATAGGTCAATATTTACTTTACTGTACAGTCCATAGCAAGTAACCAAAACTAGACAAAATATTTGGGAATGAGTGAGACATTTGAAAGCAAGCACATATTACTGGTCGGGATTTGAGATACATGTATAAATCGTGACAAGATTATGAATAAGACTTAATATAGCAGTTGAAATGATTATCAGTTTTCAATGGCATGATAAAATCACGGCATTTTGTTCAAACACGTTTTAGATCCATATAATTGTAATTACGTTCTTTCTATTTGTATATTACCACCGTTGTATACTGACGTCAGATAACAACGTCCATCTTATTCCGTTGCTTTCCATCATGAGTAATAACGGAATAATTTACTGTGGGTGGCCGGTCGCTTGCTGATCACACTCAGTGTTTGTCGAAATAAAGGGATGTAACCAAACGTTGACGTTATCGGTAATATATTGCGTCCATTACTACCTATCAAGAGGTTATAAAAGTTTGTTCATCCAACTGGACAGCCCTGGTCCACAGAGAACTTCATTTGTATATAGTCACTGCGCAAAACGTTGCGATTTCATTTGGTTCAATGTGATAAACCTTCATTACAACTTGTACAAGCGATCGATTGCCAGATTCATAATTATTCTATAATTCTACTTATCATTTAAAGGAACATAAATAAAGTCCCCGTCACTGCACACCACGATGCAGTGGCCGGACTATCTTGTACATTCAGTAAGGGGTATATATGCAGTTACTCATTGATATTTGCAGTTTTATAGGTTACCTATACAAGGTTCAAACATTAGGAGTTTGCTTCTTAACTTACCGATAATCTCAAGCGGGAATGATACCCTTGCTAGTGTTTAAGACACGTGACATGTGATTCAGGGACTGTGACTTTCTGTACCTATTCGGGTTGGAAGGTTAACCGTGGTGCAGACCTGGATCATGAACCTGGGGTAGGGGTTGATGTTGGTGTGATTTAACATTATATCGACATGTTATAGCATTAAAATGATTAAATATTTATCCCTAAGCGGACTTCGGTAATAAAAGCTACCAGACAAGTTAAAAACAGACATCTTGGTTAGTGCGTGGAAACATCACACACCTCCCTAGCTACACACTGGCATAGCCCTGTTATTTATGATTAATCTACTCGATTAGTGCATATTTAAAGCAAGCACGGGCTAAGACTGCACTTTTATGCGTGAAATTTATATGTCAGTCTATTTTCTTCGGTAATTACTTAACAATACACCCATACTTATGTATTTAACTCATAATCAAGCTAGGTTATAAAAAGTGACAGCCCGTAACGGCAGTACATTTGATACTATTTTAGACCGCCGCGGTTCATTTACTCATATCAAAGCGCGCCTAGCAACCAATCAAACTTCGCCAAACAGTTGTGTACATGTCTGAAAACATGGCCGCGATGGAGTAGCGGTGTATGGCAGTTCGTGATTGAAATTTGGGATTAATAGTTTAGATTCTACTTATCATTTAAAAGAACAGTTGACGTTTGTAGGAAACAGATTTATTTCCAACGATGGCGGAGGAAAATGTTAAAGTAGCGGTCAGAGTACGACCATTCATATCCTTTATTTGTAAATTGATAAATCGGGCACCGGCTTATCTAATTAACGATAGCAGGATTCGATTTCTTGTAGATTTCAGTGTTTCAGACTGTGGGGAAATTTATTATGGATCAAAAATGTTTGTTTTAATAAGACAGGGTCTGATTTTATGTGCCAGTATCAAAAATAATTGCATTTTAAAGATTATTTCTCAAGTGGAAACGCCTACAAGACTGAGCATGTTTCACTGAAAATAATTGGCTTATTGTGTGAGTCGGACACATTAAATCAGTTGAGTTATAAGGCACTTTGGGTTTTTGTTTTAACATGGTTCATTAATTATTGTTGGAAGATTTGGTAAGTATCCATATTTTACATAGGAACATACCGATATATTTTTGCCTACTCAGAGATATTAAATGTTTAGAATTTAGAAAGAATGCAAAGATATGCAACAAATCTAGTTCCTTAACTAAAAAAAAATTACCGGTAATGAAGACTTTTTAAATCACATCAATGTTTATAGTTTAATTTTGGTTAAATGAGTCAGCATTGGATTTCAAATCGAACAAAATATTTAGTACAATATGTTTCAGTATGTTAATCTATTGACAACTGACAAAACTGTTTGAGAACTGATTTTCATTTGTCATTTTTCCAAACTCAGTTTTTTGTTTTGAGGAACACATATCTTGAAAAATAATCCAGTTGAGTCAGCACTATTAGATTTGTCACCATGATATCAAATATAAATCTGTGAGATGTTCATATGTACAGAAAGGCTGTCCCTTACAGGTTATAACATAAAAAAAGAAAATACAAAACTTCTTATTTTTAAAGACTTTTTGTAATAAAAATAATCCATTGTAGCACAATTGATGGCGTGTTTGTGAGTAGTTCTTCCTCTAGTTTGGAGAAAACTACAGAGGATTTTGTCCTAGTCATGTTTGGTGACCATCTTCTTCAACTTATTACTGCCAAAAGTCAATACTGACTATACTAGGCAGGCCCGTGTCAGGAACATTAAAATTGTCAAAGATAAAAGCAAAGTAAACAAGATTTTTACTAAAGATCTTACTTAAACATTTATTGTGTACATTTAAAATCCATAAAACTTGTTCAATTCACTGGTAAAGGCTGGTATACTTGGGGTAGCCTTCATCTTGGTCGCTAATTCATTCTAATTCTATCTTCTATTTCACATGGGTTTCAAAGCAACATACAAAAATTCTTTAACTTAACATTTGGCTATTAGTGACTGACAATACAATTAATACAGTTTTGATGACCAGGGCCAGTTTAATTCAATTCTACAGGAAATGTTATACAAGGATTTGAAAAATAATTGGAATGTTACAGAATCCTATCAAACATTAATTAGACAAATGATACCTGTTGCCATAGTGACATTTTTCAAGCTTTGTGGTCTTACAGCTTAATTAAAGTACTCAGGCTGATTATTAATTTTCCACCATGCTAAATACATTAATAATATTGTGCCTTAAACTTGGGAAAAAACTATAGGATTAATATAAACTGCTTATCAATGCCGTAGTGCAAAATGATACCTTTGTAAATCTCAGCAAGATTCAGTAGATTTGCATTTGTGGTTGGCTTCAGTACTTTTTGTATGAGATCTCAAGTTCAACATTACTGCCAACAGTCAATTCTGACTATACTAGGCAGGCAAGTTCTTGCATTTTATTGCTTCCTGGGTTCAAACCAGTACTCTCGCTGAAAATGAAGAATGTGGAATGTCACTGGAGACTCTCACCTCTGGTAGGATTTGAACCAGCAACCCTCAGATCGGGGATCTGGCACTCTAACCCCTTGAACACTGCTCCTCTAATTCTTATGCAGTATGTTGGGTCAGTGCATAAGTATTTTATCTCTTTTATGTTAAACATCTAGTAACATTGTTTCTTAGTTGATCCAAGCAGTAATTCCAGTTTTCTGGTGTCATCAGTGAAAAACCCCTGTATTCACTGTTTCACAAATGCTTTATAGATTGGACAAATGCATTTCTATCTGAATATTTTGTTAGCCTGAAAAAAAAAGAGATAAATTTGGCATTCCTCCAATTGAACAAATCAAAGAAGAGAAAAGTGAGCAGGTATATTGTTATAACTGTTTGACTAGACAAGTACATCTAAATGACAATAACTTCACTGTAGTTCACAGCATCATGTAGTGTAGGTGATAATAAGTTTACAACTTGGTGTCAAAGGGTTATGAACTGGTGGGCTATATTGGTATGTTTCAATATTGAACTATGCAATGAAAAACAATGCCACAAGTAATATAAAAAAAATAAAAAAAGGAAGCTCACAGCACCAGAAAATAATGTCACACGATCAATATTTGTGATATGGTTACAAGCATACTGTCACCTCATGTGCCTAGGTAGCACAGTTGGTATAGCACCTCAGTTGAAAGTAGGGTGGAGGATTTCTGCCCTGGGTATTCTAATGATTTTTTCTGAACCCATCACTTAACACTTTAACTCAAAACTAGACAATATAGTTGTCTTTTTTTCATAGAAAATTGCTTTAGCTGTATGCTTGACCATTATATTGCCAATTAATGACCAACTGATAGCTGGTATTTAGCTTGAGTGTTCCTTCCTTAATTATTTAATGTACAACCATGCATACCTGCTTTACCTTGGACCATTTTAGTTGGTTTTCTGAACTGAAAATATGAGCTTCCAATATTATGTTTCAGTTCAGGTATTTAGACATTTGATTTTTCTTTTCTTTGTGATATGACTTGAATTCAGATCGACAAGCAAAACCTTACTTTATCAGTTTTGTTCTTTGTCCTTACAATACTTCAGTTTTATGAACTCTGTTTGATTTGTTCCTAGTCTCATAAAGGACTTCTTCTGTTACTATATACGAAGAGAGACGTGTTCAGTCTGCTAACCTTTGCTCATTTTTACATTCTCATTGGTTTTGTTGTAAAAACAAAATGTTGTTGTTGTTGTTTTTTTGCATGTAAAAGTTTTAATAGAGCCTATCAAAATGCTTTTTTAACTTAGTTATGTTCATGTTTGGGAATAAAATCATTACTGTAGCTGAAACAGAGTAGCGGTATTTTCCTTAACCAATGTTCACAATGGCCGTGAAAGGGATCGCAGTGCCCAGCTTATCATTGAAATGCAAGGGCCAACAACCAAGATAACAGACCCAGGCGGTTCCGATGAGCCTAAGAAGTTTACATTTGACTTCAGTTACTGGTCACATGACGGTTGTAAGGACGACGGCTCTGGATATTTCGCCCCAGACACATCTCATGCCAACGGAAAGAAATTTGCTGATCAGGTGCATATATATTTCATCTAAGCTTACATTTTTTGTTTTAAGTTTCCATTTTATTTAGAACTGCTCTTTTAAAATTCATTTTTGTGAAGAATTTAGACATTAATTAAATGAATATGAGAAAAAAAAATAGTTTAAACTGTATTGTTATAATAAGATGACTTTAGATTTTAAATTCTTTTAGTGTAGAGGTACTTTTTTTGTAGATTTTTGCAAATAATTTTGTAATATACATGTATACACATAACAGCAATTTTTGTCTTGTATTAAAAAGAATTGAACTTTTTACTTAAAGTTGCTTGGATGAATATATGTAAATATCAACTGAACTGCTCCTCTGAAAAATATGAATAAGTACATGTTTTTTGCAGAAAAAGGTGTTTGATGAACTGGGTATTGGTGTACTGAAAAATGCCTGGGAGGGATACAACTCAACACTGTTTGCCTATGGACAGACAGGGTCAGGGAAAAGTTGGTCAATGGTTGGTTATGGAGTCAATAAAGGTAAAGTCTTTTACAAAACCTGACAAAATATAGATACTGAATTTCACAGTTATACCTTGTTGGGGGTTGGAGTAGAGGGGAGAGTTGATGAAGCCTGTCAATTGAAGTTTGTTCTAATTAGGGAGATTGATGACTGTAGCTTGTCATCTAAGGTTTGTTCTAATAAAACAAATTGGACAACATTCCTAGCTTGTCATTTTAGGCTTATTCTGATTTGACTAGTTAATGGCCAACTTGCCATTAGAGGCTTGTTCTGATAAGACATATTGATGGCTTCAACTTTACATTTAAGGCTTGTTCTAAAAAGACAATTAGATGGCTCCAGGTAGTTGTTTGAGGCTTGTTGTGACAGGTTTAGTAGATGGCTGCAGCTTTCCACTTTATGTTGTTCTGACAGAGCAAGTTTATTGTTCTCATAAGATAGGTTTATGGCTCCATTTTGTCATTCATGGCTTGTTTCAACAGGAAAGTTAATGCTGGCATAGCTAGCCGGATCCAACTTGTCTTTTGTGGCTTGGCCTAACTCTGTCTTGCCATTTCTGGATAATGATAGTGGGGCAAGTTGATTGCTCAAGTTTGTTGTTTGATTCTTGCTCTGGTGAAGAAATGTGGTGAACTGCCAACTGAATAAAGAATGGCCTTCTGTTGTTTGATCCTCTTGGCATTCAAGGTGGGGATTCACTTGAAAAAAGAGTCTCAAAATGTTGAGAAAGGTGAAACTATAATAAACAAATACTGTGAATGATCTTATCCATACTATGACATTTCTTGTATCATTCCATCTTGTGACAGGCTAATTTAAATCTTTATATAATTATATCCTTACAGTTTCAGGAATCATACATTTATATTATAACAAGCTCTGAAATCATTATCATGACATTTTGACATTTTTGAAGTATCCTGCCACTGTATTTCAACAGGATGTTTCTTTTACTATGTCATGGACTCTTCTATGGTATCGTTCTACTTTTTTATGACATGCTGTTAAATTATCTGTGTCATGTTTTTCTTTCAGGTATTGTGCCACTATATTGTGACAAGCTCTTCCAAGAAATTGGGGAGAAAACAGCAGCAGGTGCGAAAGAACAGTTTGAGGTAGGGTATACCTACTTGAGGATACTTTATATTACAATAATACAGTCACTTCAAGTCATAACATGCAAGCGTGTTTTAAAAAAACCAAACTGGGTGCACTTACATAAGCAATTATAAGAAAATCTTGCACAGTGCTCAGATGGTTGACGATGGGTGGTGGTACTTTACAGACATACAATAATGTATAATACCCCAAAGTTTTGAAATGCCACAGTGACCTCCAGTTGTAAGAATTTGAAATTAATTAACTAAGAGTAGCTGAACATTTTATATGGATGGTAAAAAAAAAGTTACTCAGATATAGTGTATGTCTATTTCAGACAGCTCTTGTTCATCTGAAAATTTATTATTCACTGTTTCAGGTGACATTCAGTATGTTAGAAATTTACAATGAAAATGTTCGAGATCTACTGGACTCCACTGGTAGCAAAGCCGCTCTTCGTGTCAGACAGCACCCAAAATCTGGATTCTATGGTATGCATGATACTTGCCTTTTAAATCAGAACATAAAGTCAGTGTGTGAACAAGATAATATATGAAGCATTTCACTTAGTCCTCCTCTACAGACATTATGACTTTAAAAGAACATGTAAAACCTATCTTTTCGGAGACCTTTAAAATTGAGTTAAACCCTTGGGTTGTTTGTTAATGCTCTAGTATTGGTGTTCATGTTACTAATGTTTATTTCATGTTGTTTTCAGGTTTGCTGATTTTTTAAAAAGTTTTTATTACATTGACTCATTCTGAAGTGTCTATCTCCAAACTGTAGAACTATCACCAATCTGCATGATTTTCTTGCAGCATAATCAAATCTTTTTTATTACACTGATTAAGAAACAAGGTTTTGTAGCTTATATAAAACCAGCTTAATTACTGCTTCCAGGGTTCAAACCTGGGTACTCAGAATGAATTTGTGGAATGCAAAAAGTCACCATAGACTCTCAGCCCCTGGTGAAACTCGGACCAGTGACCTTTGGATTTGGAGTCTGGTGTTTTGTTCCTTGACCACTGCTTTCTCCTACAATTGCATTTAATAACAGACATACAATATATGACAGGAAGGAAAATTGCACATGAATTAAGCCATGTTACAACATTTAGAAGAAGCATGAAAAGATTAATAGTATATGTTGCTTAAAATTGTATAAAAAAAACTTGAAATTTTGCAATGAAGTGAAATACACTCTTGTTTTCTTTAGCTGATGGACTGAAAGAGGTACCAGTGGGCAGTTACCAGGAAATTGAACATAGAATGGAGGAAGGAACCAGGAACCGGACTGTTGCTTCAACAAAAATGAATGCCACTAGCAGGTATACACATTTACTGTTGTTATCATTTCTTGTTGTTTCATCTTTAAATATTTAAAATATCTGTTGTCCTGACATAATTTCCCCACATAGAATTTCCAGAATCTTTTTGTTTTGGGATGATTTTGTTAAGCTGTTAGCCCTTCAACAATTTGAGGGATAAATGCAATAAAGGTCTAAATAAAGCAAATAGAACCAGTCAAGTTTTTCAGTTTATTAGAGTTTTGTTCCATCCTTTCAGAGAATACAAGTCCTAGAACATCCACATTCATACTTGAGTACTTCATAATTAAAAAAAAAGCAGTATTTTTTCATTCGCCAGATATTTCTCAACTAAGTCAACAGTTTTACATGTGTTTGTAATATACAAGAATAATGTTCCTTATATGTGTAGGCCACTTATGATATCAAAATTGCTAAATGGCCACAATGGGAATACTTATTAAATGTTGGTAGAACTCTTTCTACAGTCCTGTAAACCAAGAGTCTTAGGACTACTGATGGCATTGTGTGCAAATTTCAGATAAATATTTGGTTCCGTTTCTGTAAGAGAGCAAACTGTCAAAGCAGTACCCAGTCCGGTTAACCCCTGCTTTTAAACCATGCAAAATCTTAGGAAGTGAGTACTGGATTATAAGAATGACCATGTACTCAAGTATTAAAGTCATTACTCATTGACCTTCCCTAAAATTCTCACATCTTATATTTGTATAGTGCAAACTACAGACATGAATGTACAATAAAATGTGTGTGAAGAGGCGTAAATTAATACTTATTTATAATGTTATTTGATATAGAACTTATTAAACCAATGATAACATTTGTAACTTTCCACATTATCTTTGCCAAGCTATTTTGAAATCTGTGCTAAATACAGGATTGTGGTCAGCACATCTACGTCACATTTAAACCAACTCTACAATATAATTTCCAATATTGCTATTGATTTTAGTTTTCTTTTTTATGCTTTTAAAAAGCCTAGCGCGATGACGTGTTAGGCAAAGATTATTCTATAATCTATTCATAAAAGATCTTTTGTTTGCGCTCAGCCAATATTGTTCAAATTTGCACTTATGATCAGAATCTAGCTAAAATGTTTTATAATCTGGTTGAAACAGGTTTTATATAGATTGTTTTAACATTAGCGGATCTATTGGTTATGTTATAAGACTACAGTCCCATGGTGCTAGTAAATATTTTGCCACTATTGTAGATACGGGCATAGTTTCTCAATAGTATAGCCGGGGTCAAATAAAGTCATACAAACGGTTTAAACTGGCCTTGAAATTGTACTAAAACTATTACAAAATTTTGGCAGCTGTTCGTTTAAATGAATTATTTAGGAACTATTAAATCTGACAGCTTACATTTATAGATGAAAAATGTCCTATTTATAACCTGTGGTAAATAGATAGGGATTTCTGTCAAATACTAACCTCGCATCTTTGTATTCAATTTATTTATTTATATGAATTTGGAAAATCTTCCACATTAGTGCCATTAAAAAAAATGAAGCATTTCAAAATATGCCATGAGAAAGATTAAACCTCCATTTTAAATCTTCTGTATTGGCAACTTGAATGAATGTTGTGACAACAGCGACTTGGCAAAATCTTACAAAGACAGATTATGAACTTGAGAGATAAAATACCTACCGTATTTGTCGCAGGTTGTAATTGATTTCATAATTATACATGCATACTTGTCAGACAATGTTTTTTCAAGATCATTACATAGAATTATCTTAAACTGATCCTTTTTCCAACCAAATGAAATATTCATTCTCTGGAGTGAAATGCTTGACTTTCCCAGAAGTCATTGATTGATCTGACAGAGCAGAAGTAAGAAAAATGTTAGTAACTTGAATGTTGGTACTAAGCAGAGACATTTATTTCTCCAAATCAAAATGGAAAAAAGTTTGAAGAGAATTGTGCTCCATCACATAGTTAAAATATTTCTTTTTAGTTAAAAGGTTAAGTGCATGCATAATAAATAAATTGTATTTTTTAGACTGAAGACTTAAGTAGATTTATGCCTGTTGATGGATAGAGTGATCAAATTTGTTCTGTTTCCTAGTATAGTAACTCTAACATGGGGAATTTAAATGTTGATTTTTATGTGCACTGCGTGTTTAAAGAGTTTCAACAAAATTAAATTCTTTTATGCCTAAGCAATCTAAATTTCCATTTAAATTTCTGTTTTGTCATTCAAAGTATTTTTTTCATCCATAGTTTACAGTGTTCCTTATAAAAGCAACTTCAAAACTGAAATTAACAAGTAACTGAGAAAAATCTATAAACTGTATATAACAAGACCATTGAAGGCTTTTCAAGATCTTATTCAACCACTGGGAGATTTAATCCTTTGTAGAATACAAGTAAAAAAACATGAAAATTATACTTGAAATTAATATACTAGGTGCTGGTAAAAGCTTTTGAAAACCTATAGCGAATTTTAAATTAACATTATTGATTAGTAATAAAACTTACAGACCATGGTATCTTCCATTTGGCCAGTCGCCGTTTAATAATCATCTGTATATATCGCATAGACAATGCTTTATCATTGTCTATTTAACAGGCTAGAATCTCATGCTATGTCAAGGCTCATTGTTTTCAGTAGCATGTTAAAAGGGGAATGCAAGTACATTATAAACAACCATTTCAGCCAATTATTTTGTGTTTTGAATCTCATTGTCGAAGTCAGATACAAAAGCTTATGGGGTTGTCTCTACAATATAGACAACCCTACTTGTTTACTATCTTTTACATATTCAAACATGTGATCAATCTATTGATAATCTATCGATACATGTATCCTGTTGTTAATGAAAATGTGCCTAAAGAAGAAAGTTATTACAACATTAGTGGACAGGTGTAACCTCTGACTGTCAGAGTGTCAGAGGGCTGTGGGATCACGGACACACTATCTAACTCCCATAAAGGAAAAGATAGTAATATCTTGCAGATAAATTTGGTACAACTATTTACAGAGTACTGACTGTACCTAACTGATATACTGTTGAAAGCCATTTCATGGAAGAAAAGTGACTGACCTTCATTCTGTTAAAGATAAAGCTTTTCAATATATTTACATGTTATAACTAATTTATGTATTTTAAGCACCTTGTAAATAATTGCTATATTTTGTTCTATTCCAGTCGTGCTCACACAATTGTATGCATCACGTTTGTTCAGAAATCAGTAAATGATGCAGGAGAAGAGATGTCAAGGACATCTCAGGTCAATCTTGTTGATTTGGCTGGCAGGTATGGGATGCTATGAAACTTTGAAAAAAAAAATAAAAATTTGTTAAAAATGCATGGTGCAAAACCTTATAGTTCCAATGAAATGATATAATGAATCTAGGGCATTTATTTATTTATTCATATATTCATGCATCAAACCCTTGATTTGTGATTTTCTGTAAAAGCGGAATTGAAACAAATTGAAATTTCATTTCAAGTGTGAAAAATTGTGTTTCTTGAAACTTTTAGCATTTAAATAGTACCAGTAATTATTTTGATCATGTGGTTCTCAATTGTTAATATTTATCAGGATGTTTTACTATTTTCATTTTCGTGATTACATGAGTTAACCCACTATAAGATTAAAGGCTTGTTCAAGTTTCTGGCATTATGGTCAAGAATGATATGGCATTTATATTTTTTCCACCAAACAGTGAGAGAGCAGAAAGCACTGGAGCCACAGGGGACCGTCTCAAGGAGGGAGCAGCCATTAACCAATCTTTGTCCAGTCTTGGTAACTGTATTGCTGCTCTGGCCGACAGATCCAGTGGCAAAAACACCCGAGTGCCTTACAGAAACTCTGTCCTTACCAAATTGTTGAAGAATGCTCTTGGAGGAAACAGCAAAACTATCATGGTAAGGTCTGATTTCATGACAGACTTAACAAAAAAAAAAAATGATAGAAAAAAGTTTGGAATACATTCTACAATAACTTGCTGTAAGAAAAGTTTGTATATTTGTTACCATACTTCCTGTCAGATCGCCTGTGGAAATAGATGTTAAACATACAATTAACTTTATGCTCAGGGATGTTGGCCTTTCTTTTTGAGAAAATAAAATGTTTACTGTGAGGATGCCTGTTAACAAGCAACTTTACTTAAGGCAGATAAAGGCTGTCTTGAAATGTTTTTTTGCTCCAGAAATAGAGAAATTTAAAAATAAAATTCACAGTATTTAATTATCAAGCACTGTTCTCTAATATTTCAAATCCTTGTTATCCAATCAGATTGCTGCCCTTAGTCCAGCTGACATCAACTATGATGAGACACTGTCTACACTAAGATATGGTAAGTCTTGTAACTTCTCTTTCAGCCATAAGTTTTTTTATACTCTATTTCCTTTCATACACAAGTTTTCCCAGACACATGATCCTTTTTATCTTCTTTATAAGTTATTTTTTTTTAAACAAAAATGTTTTCCTTACTTATTGTCAGTTTATTCATTTGAAAGTGAATGTTTGTCAAATTCATGTATCTCCAATATTGAAAATTGCAATGATTTGAAAACAACATAGTACAAAATAGCTCAGGTTTACAATGTTTTTACAAAATCAAGGCTTTATTTTGCAGATGTTTATATCATAAATCAGCAAAGTACATTTCAGTGGATCTTGTTCAGAAAAAAAAATGTTATTCAAATACCCACCTATTTATTATGGTATTAAAAAAACATGCATTGCTGCATTGGTGGGATGGGAAACAATCCACTGCAATCAAATTAAATTTTGTATTAAAGCTGATAGAGCAAAGCAGATCAAGTGTTCAGCTAAAGTCAATGAGGATCCAACTGCAGCTTTGATCAGAGAGTTACAGGAAGAAAATGAGAAACTGAAAGCCATGTTGGCAACAGGAAAAGTTGACATGTCACTCATGGAAGGGGATGATACTCAGGACATGACTGAGGATGGTAATAAACAGTTTCTTTATATCTCTTAACTTAATTGTTTTAGTATGAACAATTTCACTCCCTCAGAAAATGAATGTTGGATATTTACAGAGACTTTGTTAAAATTGCCATGATTGCCTATGCTATGAATAATATATCTTTCTCTCAGAAAATGATCAACTATGTTCTGTTCACTTTCATTCTCTTAGGACAAGACTCAGTTTAATATTGAACAGTTTCATTATCCCAGGACATAATTGTGTTACCTAGGACATGACCCTGTTTAATATTAAACAGTATTATTCTCCCAGGACAGGACATGTCTTTGTTATTCAAAACATGACTGAGTTTAATATTGAATAGTTTTGTTTTTCAAGGGCATGACTTTGTTACTTAGACATGACTAAGTTTAATATTAAACAATTTCATTATCCTAGGACATGAATGTGTTACCCAGGACATGACTGAATTACTCAGGACATAACTTTGGTATTGAACAGTTTTTCCCAAAGGACATGACTGTGTTACTCAGAACATTACTCAGTTAAAATATTGAAAAATTATATTCTACCAGGACATGACTATTTAATCGGGACATAATTCAGTTTAAGACTGAACAGTTTCATTTTACCAGGACGTGACTATGTTACTCAGGACATGATCTGAGTGTGGTAATGAACAATTTAATTCTTTCAAGACATGACTGAGTATGGTAATAAATAATTTCAGTTGCTTAGGACATGTCTGAGGCTGGTAATGAACATTTTTTTTATAAATGAACTTTGAAAAGTACTAGTGAGTTAACTTGACTACTGATTACAGAAAAGGCCGCTTTGAAGTCTGAATTAAAGGATGAATATGAGAGTATGCTGGAGAAAAACAAGAAAGACATGGAAAATATGGAGGCGGAGTTTCAGAAACGTCTTGCTGAAGCTCAGGCTAACGTAAGATATCCATTGCATTTCTGTCAGATCATAATGTTGAAATTCCCATTTCACTTGACCATATGTCTTTTAGTTTAGCAAGGTAGACAATTCTTTTAATTGTGATTGTCATTTAGTGTCTTGTAAATTGTCCTGACAACAAAAATTAGTGAAAGAAATATTTCAACACATAATTTGTAAAATGAGATGTTTCAAATATTCACGAGATTTGAAAGAAATGGTATAATCTATCATTAAAAGATGTTTTTTTTCCTACATTTAATTAAATGAAAAAATCTCAAAGAAACTGAATTTTCTCCCAATATCTGCCAACAAGCATATCTGCCTAATAAGGTTGAAATGAGATTGATCCAGTCATAATTATGATGTACTAGAAAGACATTTTTTTTACAGGCAATTCATTGATGTTTTGAAAAATTGTGATGCGACCATTCTGTGTTCATTAAATATAGTATCTCATATTTTAGAGTGATTATGACACAATCGCAGAGATAAATGAGAAGAAGAAGTCTCACCCTCATCTCTACAACTTGAACATGGATCCAATGATGTGTGGCAGAATCATTCACTTCATCATTGAAGATGATGAAACCATCATTGGAAACGGAAAAGCTGAAGGAACTGATCTCTGTTTAAGAGGTGGCAGGTAAAAATCATGATTGTTTCAATGATAGAACTCCATCAATGGTATTCATGTTTATCAAATATGTTTATAGACTTAATTCTGTAAATTCTTAATTGGTTGACTTAAAATAGTCATCCTGCTATTTGTAACAACTATAGTTACAGATGGCAACATTTTCCATTTTAGTATTCATGAAACTGCACCAGACAATCAGTTTTCTGGCTCCGTGGTACTTGAACATTGGTTTTTACAGCTGGGGTTTCCCCCCGCTTCATTGTCAGAACTATGGAAAATATCAATGCTATATTTTTCACCAACTCTGATTACCCATAATCCACCACACGCTGCTTATCATCTATTATATTCAGCCTCCATTAAATAATTGTTTGTATGCTTAACTATCTGTGAAGTAGTCAGTGTTGTTCTCAACAGACAGTGTAAGCTGAAAGTCAAAGTTCCTATTTAATATTAAAAATAAGAGATTCTGTTTAACATTCTTACTTACAGTAAACATTTTTAGCTTCAACATTTATTAGTGTTGGTGATTTTGCCAAATTTTCTTACTTATACTGAAACTATTAATTTAACACACCTTGAAATACTTGTCTTTCATTTTTTTTCTGAAATATTTATACCTATATGACAAAAAGGTTATAATTAATTAGAATTTATTAAACAAACTGGGTTTTCATCCACGATATTTAGAAAATTTGTTGTGCAGTTCTATTATAAAACTTTCTAAGCAATTGTTTTTAAAAAAGACCTTTATAGGTCTTTTTTTATATACAAAGAAGCAGTCACTTCTGATCAGTTTTGAGTAATACTGACCCATAGCAAATTTTTCTTCACTTTTGAGACCCAGAATCTTAAGCTAATCCGCATATTGCAATTCATTTACAGCATTATTGATGTACATGCCAAGATAATGCACAAAGATGGCGTATATACACTTGAGACATTCCCGAATGCACGAACATTACGAAATGGTAAAACTGTTACCAGTGAAACGAAAACTCTAAAGCACCATGATAGATTGGTGTTTGGAACAACCCAATTCTTCGTTTTCTGTAACCCTAAAGATCCCACTGCAAAGGATATGAAAGATGAGCCAACATTTGAGCAGGCCCAGGCTGAAATTGCTGAAAAAACTGGAGGATTTGACATGTCTGGAGCCAACAAGAGCAGAGGTGGGTTACAACGTGGTTTTCATACTATGTTTTGAAACGATGTTACACATTTGTCTCAGAATGGTTCACTTCTTAATTTTCAAATTAATTCTATACACCATTTTAAATATGAAGTACGGTTAAAATAGAATGAATTAGAATTTCGATTTCATAGTTGTATCTAAGAAAAATATTTGAAAGGTACATGTATTAATTTTTTACCTCAGACAGAGTAATGCAAGCAACAGTTTCTGTTCTTTTCAAGTCATTAAATGTTGTGAGGGAGGTATTTGTGGTACTTTACAGACAGTCGTAAATTTAGAAAGATTTGAAAAACCTTTAGAGTAACCTTATCCATGCAGTTTTATTTTGATTCCATTTTGTTAATTTCTCTGATAATCAATGACTGTTACTTGTAGATGAGGCAATTCTGCAACAAGATCTTCTCGAGATTATGCCAGGTGTGGAGGAAGCTAACAGCATCTCTGAAGCCTTAGAGAAAAGGAAGCGATTTGACCTTGTCATTGTGTCACCAGAGGCCAGGGGAGAAATGTCAGGAAGGACTGAGGTACATTATTTGTCACAGTTTCATATCTAAATATAATTATGGTCAGTTATGTGCTTTAACATCTATATCAAGTTTATTTTTCATTTATTGAAAATTTGAATATTAATGACTCCTCTCAGAATCTTGACCATGATTTAGGCTGGAAGGTGAGATTGAGTCATAGATAAATGCCACTGACAGGATTTGAACTTATCCCTGAGTTATGTTTTCATAACTATAGCATCAGTGAACAATTATGATGGTGATTTTTAAGTGACATAATTGGATATTCAATGCTTTTTCCTGTCCAGAATAAAAAACATATCCTGCACTTTCATCTTAACATGAAATTGCAGGTTTCCACTGCATCACTACAACACTACCTGGAACTTCAAAATTTTAGATTATCTAATCTGTATTATAAAATATATAGATAAATGAAAGTCATTGGTAATAATATATTTTGAATGACTCTACACTCAAGATTGCTGATATTTCATTTTGTGGTTTCTATGGCAACAGGTGATGGTGAAGATGACAGACACAGAAACCAAACATGAATGGATGTGGACCAGGGAGATGTTCTTGAATCGCAAATGTTTAATGTCTGAAATGTTTGACAAGTACGAGGATGGACTTGAATGGCAGGTTCCACAGGTGAGTGAGCCCTCTATTAAATGTTGGTGGAAATTTATTAAGGGGTGAAAGCAAAAAAGTTCTATTAATTGCTATGATATAAAGAAGCATTTTTTCACATTCACCTCTTGAAATGTATAGAGCTAAGACTTAAAATTAGTGACATGGATTAAAACAATTTTTGTTTTATTTTTTAAACAAATTTAATCTTTATATTTTTACAGGATAAGGACCCATTTTATGATGATCCCAAGGCAGATTTCCATATTGGAAGTGTCAAAATGTGGCTTCAATCTATCTCCTACATGGTATGATTAACTGCTTTAATCTTTAGTGTATTGTTTATTGCACACTGTAGCACAAAAATCTGCACAGTTAAAGACATAATATGCATACAGTTGCAGAAAGATTTTAGGTTGCAAAAATGACCATAATGCTCATGGTTTACAAGTGTAACAGCATGAAAATTTAAATAATATGTCAGTCTTCAGTTAGTTTGCAGTCAATAATTTTTTGAAAAAATTTATAGCAATAGCGCATGTTTTCATGGAAAAAAAGCTAATTTTCAAAATCTTATGTCCGCTGAGAATATTGGCTAATGTCAGTGTAGTTAAGCAAGTATCTGTTTAATTCCAGCTTGAATCCAGTGAAATACTAGATATTACCGACTTCAAGGGAACGCCAGTGGGAAAAATGAATGTAAGAAGTTTTAGTATTTATAATGTATCTCGTACTTTATTTTGTGAAGTGGTGATAAATGTATTCTAAACTACTGACAATTTTTGTCACAGATTTCTTTTGATTTAAACTGCTAAAGATTAACTGAATCAAGGCTAAGGGTCTCATTATATATTGCAATTGTTTTAGTCAAGAACAATTCAGTGACTGCTTCTGTAGCTTCAGTCCCTATCCCATTGCTGGTTGCCTTAATCAGATTTACCTCTATGTAATGAAATCATTAGAGATAACATTTTTAAATGATTTTTTGTTGTCAAACCTGAGCATCGGTGATTTCAGTGCTTTGATTTTTTATCAATGTATCGTTAATTTATCTGTTTTGGCAAATTTTATTGGACATAAGAGTGTGATTTTAAATTGCCTTTCATTATATTAGTTAACGAAAGTATTATTTGTTATGTTGACAGATTGGTGTATTTCCCTGTGATCCAAAGGGGAAGGAATATACAGAGAAAGACGACAAGTTTGTCGAGAACCCTGACTCCCTGGTTGGGAAAAATATTGACTTCAAGGTGAAGATCCTCAATGCAAGAGGCATGCCAAACCGATTCACAGTATGTAATCCTTACTTTTATATATTATGAGTCCTTTTACTAATGTGAGGTACTTCAGAAAGTGCCCTGGTTCCAGAAACACTAATACTTGTACATGCAAAGTGCCAGGTCAGTTTTTTAAAAGTGTCTCATAGTACAGTGTATAGATAACCTATGTATTGGACAATGACTTACTTTTAAAAAACTGACTTGACATGGCATGCATAAAAACAAGTTGAAACTGTCTAAAATAGTCTTGGAGATACAAAAATATTCTACACAGATCTTTTTTGAAGATTTAGTGCATTAAAATCTTGATACAAATTTAAGAAAACTTCAGAACACTTAGTGTCACTATTAAAAAGAGCAAAACTTACAAGTATGCCTAAGAACAAGGACTCATGATGTTGCCTTTTTTAAAACAAGCAAGAAAAAAGCTATTGGGATATTCATACGATGAAAAACAATCAGACTTTTAACTTAACTGAAATGAAGAAAGATTTAAAAATTGTGATAACAGTTAGTGACTGTTTTGCTTGTATGAAGCAATGATAAACAATGATATTGTATTGTTTACCTTACTTATTTCTAGGATGTTTACTGTAAGTACAGAGTTTACCTGGAGGAGAAATATACCCAGACCAAAGCTATCAAGGACACAACAAATCCTGACTTCAATCATGAAAGAGTGGTCTCGTTTCCAGGAACACAAGAGGTTAGAATCATATTACATCCTGCTGTTGTTTAAGCAAAAAAACCTAATTGAAAAAAAGGAATAGTGCTTTAATATTTCTATCATAAAAGTGTAATGCACTCGTCTTTTTTTTAACAGGCAATCTGAAGAAGTTTTGTCAGTAATACAAAGATGCAATGCTTAACCCTGAACATGCTGAAATTTTGTAATGGATTTGCCCAGCTTTGAATTTGGAACAGTCCATTCAAGTTTAAGGGATTTCAATATCAAAATACAAAAATGGAGCTACCAACAGTATAGAGCCTGGTCAGACTGCACGGATGTGCAGGCTGGCCTGGCTCTATACTGGTGGCAAAGGCTAATCACTTTCAGTTCCAGCGTGTTAAGGGTTAAAAAAAATCCTCTTCCCAGATGGTTTCACATTCATGCCCATAGACTCATAAGTAGTATTAAAACCAATGCTTCAGCCAAAGAACAATTTCCTTGATGCTGTTGTCACAGGTTAAATTTATATGAATCAAAGCAAAAATGGACATTCTCGTGTCTATAACATGAATTTGATAAGCCTTCATGTGTTATGTGGTTGAACATATTGTCAGAGGGTCAGCTGTAAATCAGAGATACCAGTATATTTGTTCACAAAATTTCATATGAATAAAGTTGGTGCTATAACATTATAAAACGGTTTCCTAATTTCAGAGTGTAGACTTCCTGAAGACTGGGGCATTTATTGTACAACTCTGGGGTAAGCAGAAGGATCACAAACCCAAAGGAGGTCACAAAAAGGACAATCTTATTAAGGCTGGAGGGGCTGGCATCCACGCTGTCAACACTAACCAGCAGGTAACCTTTCTGTCATCTCTTCTCTACATCATCTAGGAAACGAAGTTTGCAAATGAACTTCAGTCAAAACCAAACAAAACCAAATGTTTGAATGACAGTTTTAAGTTCTGGCATTCACATACTAATTCAGATGCGATAGTAATACCAGTACCAGAAAAAATGAAACAACATCACTTTGATTATATTCAGTGAATAAAAGGAATAAAGAACTTAAGGCAAAATTAAGACATTAATCAAGAACTTGTATTTTAATTGACTTCCACATTGTTTGTATGTTAATTCACAGACATATAAAATTACAATAAAAATTTAATAGGGAGCCATTTCTATAAATGTCACAGCCTTGTATATTGATAACATAAACTGTTTACTAAGCATCACAACTGGCCAATGAAAACTGACAGTACAAAAATGCAGTTTTACAAAAAATGAGTCGAGAAGGACAAACATCCAGACAAAGTTTTGATTTTTGTCTTTCAGAGATTTGATCCTGAGAAGGTGAAATTTATGATGGAAGTTGGCGCCTTGAAAAAGAGACAGGAGAAAATGGAGCTTAAACTGGTTAGTTCAATTTTCCTTTGATAAAAAACAAAAACAATAGAAGACCATAAACTGTCATATGTATAAACAGAATTTAAAATATTGCAGCAGAAGGAAAGGCAATAGAAGAACTACCAAAAACATTCTTGGTCCCTTCATTACTTTTTGCTGGGAACAAAAAATGTGATGTCATGAAACAATTCAGTTCTCCAGAAAGTTATTAGGTCCACCAATTTGATGTTTCTAACAGTCGAATTTCAACCATTGTTATGTCAAAGGGCTATGAAGATTAGCCGTCATTCTCTTAAAAACTGAAACTTTATAATGTTGATAAAACGTTTGAAAGTTTAAAAGCATGATGAAAAACTTGATATTGGTAATTGCAGTAATTGCATAGTAACGCCTGATTAACATTCCAAACCTGAAGAAGCCATTTTAATCATGTTATGTCCAAAATTGTAGATATCTTCTAAGAAACCTTTAATCCTGAGTCCTGTTGCAAAAGTGAGTTACTGTTACTGATAAGTTAGCCTGTCTGTTCTACTCATAAAATTTGTTCTTGAATGGATTATTGCATTTATATTGTAACAGACTCACATGAGAAAAATGATTGAAGTGGCAGAAGAGCACCAGAAACGTAAAGTATCAACCAAATTGATCAAGGATATTTACCATGCACCTACCAATGACCAGGCTGAGAAGTGTATAGCTCTTATACCACTGGAGAAAGGTAGGAAACAGTGGTAGGTGTCACACCAGGCCAAGATCAGGCTACCAGACTAGGGTTTACTTTATGCAAAATACCAGACCATGGTTTACTGTATGCATAATTGCAACTAAATTATTGCTGTTTAATTCAAATAGAAACTTTAACATAAACTACAGGTGTACACATGAATTAATTCATGATAAGACAATATTTCAGGTGAACAGTTCTTGCTACATATTACATTACAAATTCTAGTCTGGTAGTCTGACAATACCCAATTGTACGCTCTGGTGAGTGTCGTACATGGAAACATGTCATACTTAACTTAAATTGAACTATCAATATAAGTGGATTAAAAATTCAGTTTCAAATTTGTAATGAATCTATTGTTACATATAAAAAAAAAAGTTTTATATGATGGCATACAACTGTATGAAAAAAGGCATATAGTAAAACTGGCTCTAAGGTTACTTATTTGTAAAATACATCATTATGTTAGATATGTTACATGCTGTATAAGTGCTTGTGAATTGTGCGTAAATTTTTTAAGTTTTATTTTTCTGAAATATTGTTTTACACAACCAAAATATAGAAAAATTGCAATGATACTATTGTAAAAAATTTTTTTATCTTCCAAGTAATGCTCCCTTGACAATCTGTATTTCCTTTTGCAGATTCAGATGATGAGGATGGTGGTGGCGATAATGTCAGACCAGTCGCTCTTGTACCGCCAAATAAACAAGACATAAAAGGAACTGGTGGCAAAGACAATCAGACAGATAAGAATGGAGGTGGTGATGTTAACATTCTTCTTATTAGTGGTGGGGGATCAGGTGGTGACAAAAACTCTGGCGATGGAAAATCTGGGGGTGGAAAAACTGGCGGCAGTGGTGATGTTAACGTACTTCTTATTGGCGGTGGGGGCACAGGTGGTGACAAGAAATCCAATGATGGGAAATCTGGTGGTGAGAAATCTGGCGGTGGTGGTGATGTTAACGTTCTTCTTATTGGGGGAGGAGGCACAGGCGGTGACAAGAAATCCAAAGATGGGAAATCGGGTAAAGATGGCCGTCAGAAATCAAGTGATGGTGGTAAATCTGGAAAAGTTCGTAGCGGTGGCAAAGCAAAACAGAAGAGACATGGATCAAAGTCATCAGGGTCATCAAGCTCTTCAAGCTCCAGCTCTGATTCCGACTCTGATGGCGGGAAGGCAAAGGCCAGAACTCAGAAGAAGAGAGCTAGTAGTCCAAAGAAAGCAAAGTCAAGTGCTTGTGTCCTTCTGTAAGATGTCCCTGAAGCCGATAGTTTTTCCCTGGAATTTTCATTAAAAAATTGTTTAGCAGTTTATACACCCAACCCACTGATTCTGATTATAACAGACAATTTACTTAAGCCACTGGTTCTTATTATGTCTTGTTAATCTGTGTTGTTCATATTTCCTGTTATTGTACATATAAATTTTTTCTGATCTACATGAAGACATTTTTTATACAGACCTATGTTTTGCTGTGCTTGCGAAAATGAATATGAAGTATGAATGTTAAAATTGCTTGTAAAATTCACACAAAAAAAATGTAAAAGAAAGATAATTGACTAATTTCAAACATTAAACATTATATGGAAGTGTCTGAGCATTTGCTGTTTTTGAAAGTGGATTGCAAGTTTTGATGATACATGTACGTAATCTTAAAAAATATAGTTCAGCATTCCGTCCATTATGTTTTCTGTCAGTATTGTGCTGTTGATTCTATTTATGACTGTGTTACTGTTTGATGTCGATGTTTGTATCTATAAAGCTTTATCATAGTTACCTCCCCTGAATGGAAATATCTGGGTAGTTTTAATTAAATTTGAATATATGTTAGAATTAAAAATATATATATTTATACTTTTTTCATTTATCAGTAAACAGAAATGTATGATGTTCAATCTTGTAAGTCATAGTTTCTGAAATACTGTAACATTAAAATTTTCTCATTTTTTTGTGAACAAAAGTTCCCTTATTTTGTGTCATCTTGCATAATGCCATTTTTTCCATTCCTTAGTATATTTTTTTTTCTGATATTCTTGTTTTCATATCATGAAAGCTACTCAAGAAATTGCTCACATAAATCTTGGTTCACAATTCTTTTAATGTACACTTACAGTACAGGTAAAAAAAATTTAATATTCATAGTAGGAATAGATATAATCTAGACATAACATAGCCTTTGCTTTGATCAAATACAAATAGCAAATTGTATATTTTTGTGCATGTCTTGCTCTGGACTTGTGCAAAACCTTGCAATAAAAATGATCTACAGCTGTTTAAGTATTTACAATAATGTCTTGCTCAAAATTGAGTTGGTTTTTTTTTTTTTCTAATCAGTATTAGAAGCTGTAAAAATATGCTGTTGCAATCACTGCATGTTTGTATGCAAACACATTTCTACAGATGTATGTTTACTTAAGTTTTTTTAAGGAATTACTTGTTTGTCATTTGCAATGATAGACTTGATTC
This sequence comes from Cyclina sinensis, assembly GCA_012932295.1. Taxonomy (NCBI): domain Eukaryota; kingdom Metazoa; phylum Mollusca; class Bivalvia; order Venerida; family Veneridae; genus Cyclina; species Cyclina sinensis. Next base: position 31,220,304 of record JAAONU010000002.1, on the reverse strand, counting down.
ATTTTTGTTATGCCTAACCTATTCTTGTCATCAAAACAAGATTTTTAGATATCAGTCATTGTAGTTAAAGATACTTTTGTTTATGAATTAGATAGGTGTGATTGTTTCAAGTGTTTCTGCTTCATCTACAGGAAGTAACATGATGTTTTCAGGCTTGGTTTTCTTGCCCACAGAGTTACCACATTGCAGGATGAATGTTTCATTGACATATGATACCTTGAAATCAAAAGTAGAAATTTTACCTAATAAATACTTAACTAGTTTAAAAATTGAAAAACTTTCATTGGTCTTGCACTAACAGTCACATGACACATTGAGAAAGTCACATGACACATTGAGTAAGTCACATGACACATTGAGTAAGTCACATGACACACTGAGTAAGTCACATGACAACCTGAAATGCTAACATCTAGTTAAGATGTTAGATTAGCTGAATAAGTCACATGACTAGTTGTTGAGGTTTCTTAGATCTGCTTTGCTGGATGAGTCTTGATGGTTTGCCCTGCTTCACAGACGCATAACCATTGTTTGAATTTTTTTTAATTGAGATTAAAACTGGAAACATAACAATATGACAATAAAAGTAAAATCTAAATAATGTGTATTTTAGATGTGAAAATAGGAATAGATTCTTGCATAGTAACCTGAAGATAAAGTTATGCTTGGAAATATGCCATACTCTTAAGTATGGTATTTTCCAGTCTCATTGAGCAAAATCTGTGATAATTGAACATGTATTTAAATTGTGTAGTCAGTATTTCTCTCTTTCAAATATAAAATAAATAACTTATTAGATAATTTATTTCATTATTTATTCAATAATTCAATCAGTAATTTAGTAAATTTACTTTGGTAAATGATAATATCTAAATAAATATTTAAAATAGATAGTGTCTGCTAATTACAAACTTATTTATATTAATCAGTGTTTTATTTTGTATGCTTAAAAGCCACAACTGTGATATGTAGCTAAATTTATTTACTAATTTGTAAGGAAAACCTTACAGTCTAGTAAAATAATAAATGAGTGTCATTAAAGCATATATACATTTAGGATGTAGGATTTTGAAAATTGCCAGTGTCTTGTGGTGTTTTCAAGCTCAGGAGCATTTTCTGTGATAAAGGTCATAAAAATTAACATGTTCTTTTTAGTTGGCTAAGGCACTAGTTAATACTTGCTAATCTCCCTTTGTAGTCAAGCTGTCTTGTAATTCAGATGTAGTCAGTTTCTTTTGAAAGCTTTCAGTGTGAGAATTGAAGCTTTCAAGCTCTTGAGCCGAATCTGTGATAAAAAAAGGTTCTGTGATAATTTGTAGCAAGATTTTTAGACAGAATTTCAGAGATTATAGAGTTTTGTCAGAAATGTTGTTACATTGAAAAGTTGTATTTGTTTTTGTCCTGGCATTATGTGCTTGCAAATGCAGGAAGTGCTTTGATTGGGATTATGGGAAATCAACAGAAGGTCTAGATGTGGAATAATGGGAAATTTTGAAGGAAGGGCTTAGAGGGAAATAGATAATTTTGATTTTCCTGTTATTTGCATTTTTTGTTCTGCCATTTTCACCTTTGCCTTTTGTTCTCTTCCTAATGCCCATCCTTCAAATGTTTGTAAATTTTTATGTTTATTCATTATTAGTTTTAACTTGTCAGAGTTATAGCCCTTTATATGGTCATTTTTTGTATAATTTCAATTTTTCATTTCATTGTTTATTTAATAGTCAAAATGCATGTATATAGCGTGTTTTGATTTATATTAACACAGACCTAGTTTGCAGTGAGATTTTTCCTTTTATATTAAACACGGTATAGTGCTATTTCACACAATAAGTTGCTACTATTTTATCCATGGTAGTTTTTCGTAATTTTATTTAGCGACTTTTCAGTACGAGACCTAAAATACAGGTCTTTGTTTAATACATTTAACAAAAAGATGAAATGCAAACCAAAATAACCAACAGAAAAAGAAAAAAAAAAACAGACAAGCAATGAAAAACTGACAGGCTTAAAGATTTTTAAAAAGTGCAATTGCATTAACATTACAAACCGAGGTTTTCTGAGTTTATTAGTTTCTTCAAAGACCTAAATAACTACTAAATAATTAGATCTTTGGGTTCTTTAAGAAAAATAAAAAATAGTAACAAATCAGGTTGAATGAAAATTGGGCTTGTTAAACTTCTAAAAGCTACATTAATAAAATGGTTAAAATAGTGTGACAAGAAATATAAACATTTGTAGTGGAGTTGTAATAACTTGTAGATGATCATTCTTAATTTTCAACCTTTTTAAGGCATAATAATATTTTTAATTATTATTGAGAGCAAAAGTAGTGATAATTTTTTTTATTTAATCTTATTTTTCCTTCTTTTATATCCAGATTATTTGCATTCCTTTTAATTATTATTTAGATGGTTAAAAAAAGCAAAAAAAAAAAAAATGAACAAGGTTGAAAATTAAGAGTGTTAGACTTGGTTAGGGACTTGACTTGGAACACTGCCAAAATTTGAATTTTGAAATTTGCCCAGAATTGTGGGTAAAAACGCTTATCAAAGCAAATCTGTGATATTTGTATATAAATTGAGTTACTGTCATACCATCCTTAGGATGCTGATAAGACTGACTGTATCACTACTTAATAAGCACTTTGAGTTATATTTTTAACTTCTGAATATGGAAATTAACTTTTGGAAAGAGAACCAAAATGAAGATTTGGAGTTTTACCATACCAGTAAAGCCATTTGGCTATTTGTTGCTATTTTTCAAATTCTAATTTGTTTTCTCAGACAAAATTAATAAGTTGTTATTTTGATAAGCCTTTATTTCAATTATTTAATGAAAAGTCAAGAAAGAAAAAGGTAGACAGTTTATGTAACAACAACAACAGGAAGAGTTAGGTGCTTATTGAGTGCGTGTACAGTATGGTAAAAGTCTGTCTCATCCATCAAAATTCATGGTCATTTTTTTGCCCAATTTTCATTTCATATCATTTCTATAAACAAACAAAAAAAATGAAAAAAAAATGGATAAAAAGAAAACCTTTTTATCTGACATATTCTTGTGCAATATTTGTAGCCATTTGTTAAAGAAATGCACTTCATAGTAGTTCTTAAATTGTGTGTTAATCAGACTAGCTTCTAAAAACTAAATGAATAGCAAGAAAATGAATCATGGATCCCTTAAAATATTTTTTTTCATACCAAAACAGTTAAACATTTAGATATTTGCACATTAAATTTGACTAAATTATTGACTTAAGTTGAGAGGGTGTCTGTGAAAAAGGACAAACCAGTGCTAATCATAGGTATCCTGAAGGTGTAGCAAACATCCTGTAGGAAAAACTGTCCTGTTGTTAAAGGAGACTGCCTTGTGTCAAAGCTGTCATGTTACTATATTCAACTATCAGGGGACCTGTAGGCAAAGCAAACCTTATTGTGATAAAAATATCCATTTGTTCAACCTTTACCCTGCTGGTAGCTATCATTTTTGCCATTGTGTTTACTGCAAACCATAATAAATATGCAAATCCACAGTCTGAACATAACCTAGACCATTTATTGTTCTGTCATCAAATTTTCAGTCAAAATCCCCTATAAGATTTAATGGGTTTGTCCAATTTAAATGTTGGTTGAGTTCATTCAGTGTAGAAATTTGGCAAGGTAAGAGTTAAAAAATTATCCTGTTTAGAAATATGTTAGTGAATCAACTAGTCCTGTTTTGTGGTAATATCCTGTAATTGAAGCAGAACACAATATAACTTGAATATGCCTTATCTTAAGAAAATTGTATCATTATCATATGCAATATTCATATTGTCAGAGACAAGTCTTCAATTGCTCATGAGAGACAAAGTAGACAGTGAGAAATGAAAAATATTGTACAATGCAAACAAATAATATATTGTTCATATTAAACTATTTTACCAGTATTTCTTTTGAAAGTGAGACTGTAAAATGATTTGTACAACATGTATGCACGTTTTTTTCTCTCTTTTGTCAAAATGTTTTATCCGTGGGGCCAATTTTTTGCTCTTTTTTGTATGCTGCTACAGAGAATCATTGCAGGCAATGATAATGAAACAGATAATGTTTTACTGTCACAACAAAAATTGCATTAAAGTTTGTTTTTTGGTTTGTCGATTTGGAAATTTTTTTAGTAGAAGACATCTTTGATGTGTTGGTGTTATTCATTAATCCTTAAATTTCTTGATTCCCCATTGAAAGGAAAATTTAGAGCAAACAATGACATTTGATTTTTGGAATATAATTATTTTCTGCAGGAAAAACATTTTGAAGAAGAAAAAAATGTATTTTCTACAGAGTTTTATATTTATTATTCGTTTGTTTACGTTAGACAGACTCTGTTTATTTAATATATTAAATCAGTAATAACATTCCGTCCAGCTCTATACATTTTAAACTGTATTTTATTTCACTCTATTTTTAATAAAAATTTATTTCAATTCTTAAACTGTTAATCACTGTATTTGAATGTTTTATATTTATTTGAATATTACAACCTTTTTCAGTCACTACGTTGTTGTTAATTGAGACATCTGGTTTCTAAGATGAAATTCAGTCTCTAATGTTCAAATCTGCATAGTATGTGTTATTCAGATTTGATTGGTCAATTAAAAAAACCTTTTGGCTCAACTGATTGGCTGGTTAAATTTATTTCATTTGTGTTGTTCAGTCAGATTAGCTTTTCAAATATTGGACAGGTTTTATATGTCCGTCTATAACTAGCATCTCATAGACGAGTGTTCCTTCAAACGGAATAGAATTTTTTGTATTTAAAAATAATTTATTCCAGAAGAGTGGTTAAATATTTAGTTGTACATAACGTAGTAATATTTACCAGGTAATGACAAAAATGTTACTTGTCTATGGACAAAACTTTGATATAAGTTCCCCTTGTTATGGAAGTCTGATTTTTGTTTGAATTTTGCATATTTATTGATCCATGAGATACTCATTTGTATTTTTTCTTGTTTCCTGTAAATATAAAATATTAATTTTTTAATGAATTTTCTTCAATATTTTTTCACAGGTCATGTGAAGGCCTTAATTTCGTGCACTTAACTTTGCTCATATATCAGTGTTAGGTACAAGAAAGAGAGAAGCACATTTTAAACGATGATATATTTTGCACAGTTTTTTAACACTAGTAAAAACATTTTTTATATATTGTGTGAAAAACAGAATATGTCAGTATTATAAAAGAATTAAATATTCCTAGTATGTTTTGATGGAGTAAGTGTTTCATGGCTTTTAAAAGTCAACCAGCACAGTTAAACCTTTCTGAAAAAGATCTCATGATAAGGAGAAAGTTGTCATGATAAGGGATCTTCGAAAGGATACAGAAGATTCAAGTTCTCGGAAGAAAAAAAAAGCCAAAATGTTTATGTTACGAAACTTTTCAGTTTATTGTGTGGCATTCACCAGATCAGTGTAGTTTGTCAAGGGTAGAAATAATGTCAAAAAATTGTCTTAGCAAGTATTGCCATGACAACCATTAATTTTAGATGTAATATCTTTGACAATTAAAACAGCATGATGAAAGCAAATAGATTTGTGTAACAACTGAAATGGAGATGGTACATAGTATTGTAAGCTCAAAATCTATAGAGCATTACATCTTGAATAAAACTTTTCTTTTGTAACCTTTGTTTCTTATCAGTAAATCCATATGAGTTCTTTGTGTATTATGGTATAGGAAAAGCAACCATCAGTGAGAAGTGTTTGTAACCTTTGTTTCTTATCAGTAAATCCATATGAGTTCTTTGTGTATTATGGTATAGGAAAAGCAACCATCAGTGAGAAGTGTTGGGAAATGTGACTGATTATTTCTACCTTGAACTGATAAAGAATCATGAGTTTGAGTCCTGGTGCTGACTTGACTGTATGTGAGAATGTTAGAAGTTCTTAATTGGAGTTTAGACACTGTTTCCTCTATGGAAAAACAGTTAGCAACAAACTGGGAAAAAAACATGTATAGAGGAAAACTAAATTAGGATCCTCCTTTTTCCTGTTAATTATTATATTATTAAGACTGTGTTAAAGGACCACTTGTGTAAAGAGACCGGTATGTGAAAAAAGACTAGCAGGTATGAGACACTACAGGAGCAAACTTTGCAATGCTTATCTTCAGTAGAGGCATTTTAAATAATGACTGCCATGCATAAAGTGAATTATGTCTATTTCACCTAGACTGGTAGACCCCAGAGGGAAAACAGTATTCCCTCTGAATGAGAGAGGAAATTTAATTTAGCCAGAGTTTAGTTTGCATTGAATTCCTTAATTTTTGAAAGTACAGAACAGAAACAAAATTGAAATCTTTAACAAAGATTCAAAATTCAAACTCAAAGTTAGAGTGCATCTTAAAAGTGCATTCTACAAGAAAAAGTATCTTTGCTGTACCAAAATCAACTTTTGCTGCCCATTATTCACATACACCACCAGCCATCATAAATATTACATGAACGGTTCCAGGGCCATTCTTGAAAATCTTAAAAGCCACCAACTAATTTGCTTTAGAAATCATTGTAGAAGCTGAATAACAGGGGGGATATAGCTGGAATTTGTATAAATAACACTTAAATCATCCAATAATAATGCCTAGAATCTTGTTCATTTCATATCATGTTTTACAAGGTCAATGCAAAAACAGATTTCTGACCCAAGAGGACAGACAGTAAGTGAACAGAGGGCATAATTACATCAAAGTATAAGTCAGAATTATCAAACAAGGCACTAGGTGAGTGTCTCTCTTTTTTTGTATATGTTTTAAGTTTCAAGTAAATAACTATACTGGTTGCACAGATATTCAGGAAAAATGAAAAGTTTGGGACATTTTTTCAGTAAAAAAGAGGCATAATTCAGTCAAAATACTACTCTGAGTTATCAAACTTGGCACATGGACTTGCAATGTGATCTTTCATAAAATATTTAAGTTAATAAGTACTGTTTTCAAGAAAAAGTAAATTTTGGGACATTATCAAAGTGAAAAAGGGCAATACTTACATCAAAGTATGAGTCAGAGTTATCCTACTTGGCACCTGAAGTTGCATTCTGTTTTGCATATGTTTTAATTTTCAAATTAATAACTATACTGATTCAAGAGATATTCAAGAAAAATGTAAATTATGGGACATTTTCTAAGTGAATAAGGGCACAATTAAGTCAAAACATAACTCTAAGTTACCAAACTTTGCACATGGATTTGCATTGTGGTCCCCCATATATATTTCAAGTTTCAATATCATACCTATACTGGTTTCAGATGTATTTAAGAAAAAAAATCCACACAGGACAGGAACAGGAAAGGACGGGAGGGAACAAGACAGAGTGATTCCTATATAGCCCCCGAAACTTTGCTTGGTGGGTGGTACAATAAACTCAAATAGATAGATATTTTCAAGCCAAACCCTTATGTGTATAACATCCATTCCAAATAAAACTTCAAAGAAGTCTGAAAAATTTTGTCCAATAGTGCAATATCAACAAATTCATCCTAATGACATAAAAAAACCCAGAAACTTATTTTTTTCTAAAAATTTAATCAAATATAAAAAATGCAATGTATTACAAAATTTCATCGTGTATTTTTTTCAGCAAGAAGGCTACAATGGCCCAGTATAACTCAACCATATTTTACTGTCCATCAAAACAGTATTAAGATAATGAAAAATAAACTGCAGTGATCTGGTATAAATTACAGGACATTTTGTATCTTAATTTTCAGATTTTGAGAATTTATCAGAGTTTTTCAAAACATTACTGGCATTGTGAAGAATTAATGTACTTTACAATGCAAAAATACATAATAAAAATGGATAATTTCTGTAAATCAAGTGTCTCCTGATCTGATATTGTCCACTATCAAACTTTATTTAGATCTTCTACCACCAAAGTTCAGTGGGAAAGTAAAAAAATGAAACAAAAAATCCCTAGTAATGCTGACTGACTTAACACTTACAAAATGTCAACAAAAACAAATACCAATAGTTGGCAAACATCTGATGATCCTTAAAAGCTCACTTTATGTACCTAATATACAGCTGAGCTGAAATCATGAAACAATAAATAAAAATACACAAAAGTCATGTATCAAGCATAAACTTAACATTTGTCGTTGTAGAAAGTCTTAAACCAAATGTATGTATGCACCAATTTATTACATGACACAAAAGAGAGCATGTCCATGCTTAACACAACATGTCCATGATGAATATAGCATGTTTATGATGAATACAGGATGGCTATGATGACTACAGCATATCCATGATGAATACAGCATGTTTATGATGGATAAAGCATGGCTATGATGACTACAACACATTTCTGATGAAAACAGCATGTCCATGATGAATACAGCATATCCATGCTAAATACAGCATACCGTGCTGTATACAGCATGTCATGAAGAATATAAGACTTCCATGCTGAATACAGCATATCCATGATGAATACAGCATGTCCATGATGAATATAGCATGTCATGAAGAATACCATACTTTCATGCTGAATACAGCATATCCATGATGTATATAGCATGTCTTGTAGAATACAGCACCTCCATGCTGAATACAGCATATCCATGCTAAATACAGCATACCCTGCTGTATACAGCATGTCATGAAGAATATAACACTTCCATGCTGAATACAGCATATCCATGATGAATACAGCATGTCCATGATGAATATAGCATGTCATGAAGAATACCATACTTTCATGCTGAATACAGCATATCCATGATGTATATAGCATGTCTTGTAGAATACAGCACGCCATGAAGAATACAGCACCTCCATGCTGAATACAGCATATCCATGATGAATACAGCATGTCATGAAGAATAAAGCATGTCCATGATGAATACAACACTTCCATGATGAATACAGTATATCCATGATGAATACAATATGTCCATGATGAAAACTAAATGTACCATAAAGTGTACTAATACTAGACAAGATGCCTAGGTTATATCTCAATTCTCTGAACAGACAGCAAGGCTCAAAGTCATCTGCTCTGTGCTTCCCATGTACAACTGTATACAACTAAAAATGAATTCAAAAACATTAAAGAGACATTGGAATAGGTTTCAGAGTAAACGACTAACAAGAAAAATATCTGTTGTTCATCTGAATTTAAAAAAAAATTGGTTTGATTATATTATAATGAATATTCAAAATGTACATATGATTCTTAAGTACTGAGACAATATCTTTACTGAACACAATTTTGTATTTCAAAACAAAATTTAAAAAAAACAACTAATCTGTATAAGATGAGATTAAGCTAATGGTGTCTAGTATGAATTATCAAAAACCAGCTGAGATTTAGCTAAAATATCACAAAGTTTTCTAAAAGATGAGATTATGCTGGTGAGATTTAGCCATAGAGATTTAGCATGAATATCACTCTCTTTTAATGATAAGATTAAGCTAAAATGGCTACAGTTAGTGAGACAAAGCCACATAAATTTGTGTTTAAGGTAAGGTATAACTTGTGAGTGAGACTTAGCCACTGAGATTTAGCTAGTTAGCTTAAGTTTGTGAGACTCAGTCATTTTACTCTTTATTTAAGATGAGATTTATTTAGTGAAACTATACCATTGAGATCTAGTGAGAATACCACTCCCTACTCAGTTACCATTTTTTGTGAAACTGGTTGTAAATATCAGAAATGCTACTTAACAAGATGGTCATTAAGGCCTATATCACTCACCTGAGTATAATTGTTAAAATGACAATTCTAGCAAACAAGAGTTTGTTTTAAACAAGATTTAAAAACTTTCCTATAATATTTCTTTCTAAAAGTTAGAACAACTTTGGTAGAGCTTAGTGCAAGGAACATCCCTGTCAAGATTTATCAACTCTCACTAAGTGATTAAGGAGGAGATGTTGTTTAAAGGGATAGTCAACAACCTTAACCACAAAACAGCACTGGACAATCACAAAAGCTCACAATGAACACACTGCTCAGGTGAGCTAAAACACATGAAAAAGGTATGAAATAAGTCGTAAAAATAACTAATAAAAATAAGTGGGTCACAAGTAAATATATATATGATTATATGCATGTGCAGTAAAGTTTGTACTTGGTTTATGTTGTTAGACATAATATCCCTAAAACTTCTATAAAAAGATGTCCTTAATTAAGAATAAGTAAAATTTAATGCATATCTGAAAATAATAAATGAGATCTTACAAACTGGTATGCCTCTTTTTTCTTATATATAAATTGCCAGACTGTGTAACAAGTTCATAAAACACAAGAATTATTAATGCATGAAATGGATTAGTACCAGTCTCATACAAAATAATTCAGTTCAATGGTTAACATCCCACATTTTGAGATCTTCTATGCATAAAATGGCATGTATGTATGTAGTAGAAATTCTTATATTCACTTCAGATGTGAATCAACATCATGTATAAAACAGGTGTAGTTTTTTTTTTATTGAGTCTTAATTTTTTATAAAGAAAGTTGACTACAAATTTAATGTAAAATTTATCAAAATTTTTTAAAAAGTGTATTTCATTATAAAGGATGCTTCACAATTTATTTGAATATGTCACATGGACACAGATGTACTATAAAAGTAAACTGAAACAAAATGAAATAAGGTTATATACAGTAACAAAATTTTGCATAGAAAAAATTCACTGCATATAAAACATAGCATAAAAAATTTACAACACAAAGGTTTCAGCACTGTTTGATACAGCTAAACCGTTTGCTAACAGCCTGCTAACTACAAGCTAGACAATACATGCAAAAAAATGGGACTTCTGAAAAACCTCAAACTTTATACAACAGTTAAATTCAAGAAGTCAAAGTTTATAAACATTTCTTTTGTACAAAAATTCAATTTTTTAATTCTGAAAGTTCGTTGAAATGTTGGTAAGGTTGGAGCAGAAAATTTGGAGGACTATTCTTCACAGCTGACTGATAAGTTAATTAGTCTGGTTGTTATGGCAACATATTAATACACAATATTACCCTCTGAAAATGAGTCTAGGTATTTTTCATAAACCAAGCATTAATGATTATAATCATGGTGGGCAACTAAACAAGGTGGAACAGCAGTAAAAATAAACAAGAGGGCCATGATGGCCCTGGATCGCTCACCTGAGTACTTTGGCTGTAGGTTTGCTGTTAAGCAGTATTTCATTTTTTAATTGAAAATATAGAAGTGCCTACAAGCCAAATATGTAAAATATCAGTCAATAAATAAAGGCTCTATGACAGAAAGTAGAAATATCTATTATAAGCTATGGTGACCTTGACCTTGACCCAGTGACCTCAAACCCTACCCATGGGTAGAGGTCCATGCAAGAAAGCTATATACTGAATATCAAAGATATTGGTCTATAACCGAAGGCTTTATGAGGTACAGTAGATAAATCTATTTTTAGCCTCCGTGACCTTTAACCTAATCCAATAATTTGAAAAAGCTTGATAAAGCTTGCTTCATGCCAAATTTTAAAATTCAAGGCCTTGAGGTTTCAGACAAGAAGATTTTTAAAGATATTAAGGGCCCCCAGGGCAGGGCAAATTTTGACCCAAGGGCCAACATTTAAACAATATTGGTAAAGGTTCTTTACACAATACTCAACACCAAATATCTAAGGTCTACACCTATTTGTTTTGGAGAAAAATTATTTTTCATGTTTTTCCTATATAAATCAATGTAAAACAAGAGAACCCTGGGGCGTGGCCAATTTTGACCCAGGGGACATAATTTGAACAAACTTGGTAAACATCCACTAGACAATGCTACATACCAAATAACAAAGCTGTAGGCATTGTGGTTTCTGAGAAGAAGATTTTTCAAGATTTCCTTTTTTAAATATTAAGGGCCCCCGGGGCGGGGCAAATTTTGACCCCAGGGCCAACATATAAACAATACTGGTAAAGGTTATCTACACAATACTCCACACAAAATATCTAAGGTCTAGTCCTATTAGTTTTGGAGAAAAATGATTTTTCATGTTTTTCCTATATAACTATATGTAAACCAAGAGAACCCTGGGGCGTGGCCAATTTTGACCCAGGGGACATAATTTGAACAAACTTGGTAGACATCCACTAGACAATGCTACATACCAAATATCAAAGCTGTAGGCATTGTGGTTTCTGATAAGAAGATTTTTCAAGATTACCTTTTTTACATATTAAGGGCCCCCGGGGCAGGGCCAATTTAGACCCCAGGGCCAACATATAAACAATACTGGTAAAGGTTATCTACCCAATACTCCACACAAAATATCTACTGTCTAGTCCTATTAGTTTTGGAGAAAAATGATTTTTCATGTTTTTCCTATATAACTATATGTAAACCAAGAGAACCCTGGGGCGTGGCCAATTTTGACCCAGGGGACATAATTTGAACAAACTTGGTAGACATCTACTAGACAATGCTACATACCAAATATCAAAGCTGTAGGCACTGTGGTTTCTGAGAAGAAGATTTTTAAAGATTTCCTATATAAGTCTATGTAAAAGGAAGTGACCTCTGGGACGGGGCCAATTTTGACCCCAGGGAAATAATTTGAACAATTTTTGTAGAGTTCCATTAGAGGGTGCTAAATGCCAAATATCTAAGCTCTAGGCCTTGTGGTTTCAGACAAGAAGTTTTTCCTTTAAGTTGCCATAGCAACCAGAGTTCTGCATGGAATCAAATTCTTTGAACAATTTTGGTAGAGCTTCATGCAAGGAACATTTCTGTGAAGTTTTGTTGAAATTGGCCCAGTGGTTTAGGAGGAGATGTTCTTTAAAACAAAAGTTTACGCACGCACAGACGCACGCACGAACGCATGCACCGAAGACAGACATTGACTGATCACAATACCTCACCTTGTGCACTACGTGCACAGGTGAGCTAATAAATATCATTGTGAGAAATGAATTTGTTTTTCTGTGCTTCATCATGGTATGAACATAAGATGTTTTACATCTTTTTCATCTTTAAACCCTCAGCCTGCTAAATTTCTAAAATGGACTTGTCCATCTTTCAATTTAGGCAGTACCATTTATCATTTATAGGGGTATTAGTTGTAAAAATACTGACTCAACAGTGAACAGTGCAGACCATGATCAGACTGCAAGGATGTGCAGGTTGATCATGGCCTGCCCTGGTTGCAAAGGTAAACATAACTGCTGCTAGCAGGATAAAGATTAATACAGTGTTACTGTAAATAAGGTATAGACCTTCTGACAGATCATACCTTGAAAAAACACCTTCAGTTCGTAGAGAATCTTTGAAATGTTGATGGTTAATTCAGTATAGCTTGATCACCATCTGATAAATAAAATAACAAAATAGGTGATAAGATATGAAAAAGATGTCTTGAATACTATATGCTTCCATAAACAACTGATAAAGTGTAAAAATATTTTTTCCAGCTTTTTAGCAATTTATAGCTTTTCTCATGACCATCAAACATAACTGGATATTTGTAAAAAAAAAAATTGATGAAACTTTACAGCATGTCTTACATGTAGCTTCTTTCTATTGACTAACATAGTCACATTGACATTATCACTGAATATGATCAGTATCCCCTTTGTCAACAAAGCCTCAGAAAAAACACCATATAAACAATTACTTTCAAAAACAGTTCAAGCTAAGAATATATAACAAAGTTTCTCTGGTCAATCTGTGTAAAACTGTCGAAAAAGTTTGCATCATGAAGTACTTCAAACAAGACTTTAATCAATTAATCATATTGTGTTTACCGCTTTGTTTATCTTAAATACCCCATTACCTGAATGCAACTATTTTCAAACCTGAATAAAGCACAATCCCTGATCTATTCCAAAATCATTGGGCATGGTAATGACTTCATTACAACCTGACAAAATTACCAATTTACAAATATTTAACAAAGAGTCAGAGATACAGTGTTCAATAAAGATAAACATTAGTCACTGGAAACACTCACAGCTTAATCTTCTACAACCTTAGGTATCAAACACATTTTCTAAGTTTTTCATCTCAAGCATATAAATGACAATTTCTAATAATCAATTATATCACCATTTCATTTGAGGAAAATTTACTTCTTTCCAACAAGTAACATTCAACCAGGATATTTCCTATCACAAAACACTTGATCCCTGAGCATAACTGCCCTTGCATTTACATGGAAACAAAAACAAGTTACATTTCATGCCATTAAACGTTACAATACATACCTTGGTCTGCAAAAAATGTATCACAGTGATTTTTCTGCCTATTACATCACTACTCTAAGTTTATATCAGAATGATAAAAACAAGCAAATATTCTTCCAGGCACACAAAACATGCTTTCTACAAACAATTTTGATTGGTCCAAGTGCAAACAAGACTTGAAGCAGTAATAACATCTCTAGTTACATTTTCTCATGCTTCGAGCTCTTATGTAAGTAATGATTTGGTCCACTGGTGAAAACAAAACAGAGTAATACATACCAAGGTCTACACTTTTGCTAAATTCAGTGAGTTCATACCTATACATGAAATATATGGATTTTTTTATGACCTGAATCACACCTGAGACAAGAATAAAAGTAACAAGTAATTACACCAATATTGATGGTAAGTTATATAAAACAATCTTGTTCTCGTATTTACACCTACCTTCCTTAAGTTTTGCTATATTTACACACAAAATGAAACCTAGTTCCACATGGTCATTACTTACATCTATTTCTCAACAATCGTCTCTTCTATAAACCACACAATGATTCTGCACCATCTTTATTTACATCAAGCTTCCAAAATCTCAATATCTTCTTAACAGCTGATCTTTTTTGTACCATACAATTTACAAACTAATGTTTATATAGAATGTTCTTGCACCAATTACCTCCCTTACTGAAACCATGACAACCATCCAGGCAAGCAGTAACAACAGCTTTAAAGCAGAAAGCCTGTGATAAGGACTGTTTTAAACGAGCACTATTCAAATCAATTTCGCAAATTCTGTACATGTCTCAGACACTTGTCTTTAACTAAAACAACTAACCTTAACATTCTGAACTTATCTCTAATCATCTGATACCAGCCTGTAAACAGCAGGGCTATGTACTTAAGTTTTTTGATTTCTTGTGCAAAGAAACCAATTTCTTTAATCCTTAACACTATCGCCAGATTTGTTCAAATCACCAGCTTTGCTGAATAAATCAATCAGCCATCATCTACGACATTATTTCTTAGTTTCATTTGCTAACAGGTGTATCTGATCTTCCGTCTGTACTGTCGCTTTCTGACGTTGATGTTGGCGATAACGAACTTGTGGTACGTACACTTTCAATATCACAATCCTTGAAATATTTGTGTCGTAAAGCATCACTTGCACTTACTCTTCGATGTGGGTTGAATGTGAGCAATTTCTGCAACAATAAATTTTAGAATCATATCCCAAATATATTATGTTTTAAATCATAAAACAGGGAAAGTCATGTTCAATATTTCCCTTTTCAGTGCAACTACTGACCATATCGAATCAAAGCACTCGAGTGAACTTTAAAAACTGTGTTGCTTTTTTTAAAATTTATTTTGAGCATCAACTTAAGGAATGCAAAAGAAAGTTAAGTAACTCAGATTGTTAGCTGAGTTTGGATCGAAACAGTCGCAAGAGAAATAAGAATATTTTATCCCTAAATTGGAGAGTTCTCAAAGTTTTGACAAATATATAGCAATTTTACAGCAGAAAATGTTTGTTGAGGGACATGTTCATTTATTTACCTTTTATTGATACATGTATTATCATTAACCTTGTATTTAAAAAATTCTAATCCCATTTCTATCACTAAGAACCAATGAACATTTTTAAGACACTTAAAAACACCTTCAAAATAATGAAAACTAATGATATCTTTCTAATTACAAATAAATGACCACAGCATTGTTTATCAGATTCATAAACTGGTAAATCTTAAAACCTTTCAACATCAATGCACCTTCTTGATACAGTGTAATATGAAAGGAAATTGTCCATAATGAAGGAAATATCTGTGGTTCTTTAAAATGTTGGTAAATCTGCCCCCTCCCTAATAAAAAAAAAAAAAAAGCAGAAAAAAAAATCCCCTGTACCAAAGTCTTGTTTATAAAGACTCTACAGTACTATCTTTCAGGAACATAAATGTAGTTAACTTACTTCAAATAGGTCCATGGCAACAGGCTCTATTTCAGGTATGTAACTTGAGACAGGACGAGGTGGAAACGCCTGAAATGAACTCCACGGCAAAGAAACACTTTGAGGCCAATCAGACTCCATCGGTCTTCCCCTTTTTCTGTAAACAGTTTATCACTTTCCTTTATTTTCAAGCAACAACTATTTCATTTACGCTTTTTCATTTACACTATTTCATTTAGTCTATTTCATTTACACTATTTCATTTTGTTCTGACTTATGCTTTTGAATGGTTATACATGTATGCCTATATAGACTTTCTTCCCAGTGAAGAGCAACCACAGTAAGCTCACTCTGGTTAAGGAACAACCAATTTTTCAAAATTAAAATAAGGGTCCAAAGAGGGACTTTTTTTCAAACCCTTAACATTTTACACATTACCAGCAGATACTGTTGCAACACCACTGAGAAACAAACTATTAAACTGAAGAACATTGTTATATTTACATATGGAATTCCAAAGCTACATTTACCCAAATCATTTAGACTAACTCTGAATTATACAAACTGCTCAAAATTTCAATTGATGTACACTTTAAATGATTTAATGCTCTCTCTGAATAAAAGCATCTTCCAAATTAATAATAGTTTTTTTTTAAATACTGTTTGCAACATGTAAGAAATATTCGACTAAATTCAGAAAACTCAAGCTAAATTTGTCCAAGCTTCAACTGGTTTTTACCATTCTTCAGTAAGATTAATGCATGCTCAATTAATTTCAAGAGAGGTGCAAATACCTGAGTTTCTGTAAATTTGGTTTTCAATACTTTTAGCTTCAAGAAAGCTGCTAAAAAATGTGACCAAGGCTGATAACCTGCACATGAAGAAATGGTTCCAATAATACTAAATTCATATACACAAAAAACACCACAAAATACCTATGGACCACAGCAATACCCATAATTTTCGAACATTATTATCTGCACATACTTACTCAAATATTTTGATGAGCTGGTCTATGTCTGACTCTCCACAAAACAAAGGTCTGAAAGAAATAAAAAAAAGAAAGGATGACAAATGTTTACATTTATGTATAAAAAGAACAGTCATCATGGATCATACATTCCAATAACTGTAATTTTTTCCTGTGTAACAAACACTTTTAAATTTCTTGATGCTCATGATGAATTCTGATATCTTGAAAAAAGCATGCACAGTAATTATATTATTTATGTATGTAACCACCCAACATTGTACAGTTATGGACTTTTACTACATTGAATATGATGTGATATTAACCATATGGTCATAATATTTACTGAGGTGATTTTTTTCATTTAGTGAATACCACATTACATTTAATGAAGTAAAAGCCCAAGTGAATATCACAACATATTTAATGAAGTAAAAGCCCAGTTGAATATCTCATCATATTAAATAAAGTAAAAGCCCAGGTGAATATCACATCATATGTAATGAAGTAAAATCCCAGTTGAATATCACATCATATTAAATGAAGTAAAAGCCCAGGTGAATATCACATCATATTAAATGAAGTAAAAGCCCAGATTATTCAACTCAAATGAATATCATATCATATTCACACAACTGTTTTACTACATACTTTATTACTAAAATTAAAAACATCCAAAAAATTATGACCAAAGCTCTAGAACGGCCATGTGACTACAAAAGAAATGCTATTGTTTCATATTTTATTATATTATTGTTTTTATTTATAGCCTCCTTTTGTAGCATCTCTAGTAATGCAGCTCAAGTGCTACTTTTCAAGTGCTAACATTAACTAAACAAGTCAAAGCTTTGATTAAATGATCAAAAGAGGACTTATGTAAGAATAAATATTCCAAAAAAGGGAGTTAATCTGGCTACCTTCTGTTGAAGAGTTCAGCAAATATACATCCACAACTCCATATGTCTACAGGTGTAGCATACTGGGCCTGCAGTATAACTTCAGGAGCTCTGTACCATAAGGTAACCACCTGGAATACAATGGTGAAGTAATTGTTTGTTACAGTATCACCTTTACACTGGCTGCAACTTCTTTAGCGTCTGCAGTTAGTGCAGACCAGAAACAACATGCACTGTTTATTATTCAGTCAGTAAGTCTTTAACTAATACTCCATCATCCTATAGATGATATATATGTCTGATCTCATTCAATAATTTACAAGATCATTCTAGAAATTTAGCAGGGTAATTCAATAATTCACGAGACCATTCTAGAAATTTAGCAGGGCAATCTAATGATTTACTTGAATTTTATTTAAATTTAAAAAGATAATTCAATAATTTACTTGACCATTCTAGAAGTTCTGTAGGATAATTCAATAACATCCTAGACCACTCTAGAAATACAGCAGTGTAGTTAACCGATTTACATGACCATTCTAGAAATTTAGCAGGATAATTCAATGACCCACTAAACCATTCTAGAAATCTTGCAGGGTAAGAGTTTAAGCAATTCATCTCCTGCATGAACATCTTTGACTTCATAATTACTATCCTACATGTATACATATCACATCAGTGACTGACTACTTCCTCACTTGCTTCAGAGTTGAGGGACAAATGACGTACAGACACATTGTCTGAGATCAAGTATCACGGAAAAATTTTGCCAGCCCTGCTTGGGATTGAACTGGGATTGTCAAGATTGACAATCCAATGCTCTACCGATTGAGCTAGCCGGGTCTGCCATCTGAAACTGAACATATATCGCAAGCATCAACTAACTACATATCAAAGCATGCCAAATGGGCCTTGAATTTCTGACAGTACTTTAATCTATTTCCATAAATGGAAAGGTAGTTTTTATAATCAGTTAGATAAGATAATTCAAATGTAATACCACTTGTGTCAGAGCCATCTGGAAGCCATAGACTCTTGCCAAACCAAAGTCAGCCAGTTTAAGCTGACCATCAAAGGAAATGAGGACATTCTGAGGTTTCAAATCTCGATGAACAATTCTGTTGGAATGCAAAAAATCCACACCACTTAGCAACTGGAACATCAAGTCCTACAAGACCAATGAAAATAATGAATATGTAATATAAATAAGTGCTAACCCTTACTCTGCTGGAACCAACTGACTCTGCCTTTGCAACTAGTGCAGACCAAGACCAGCCTGCACATCCATAAATTTTCAATCAGCACCCCCATAAACAATTAATCATGGATCTGTCCAAACTGAAAGATGGTCAAGTCCATTTAAGATAATTAGCATGGTAAGGGTTAAGCTTAAAAAGATCAAAAGATTTAGATAATGACTACCAGAGTACCAGTAATGATAACTCAAAACAAATAAATTAAACTCTTTTTTTTTCAGAAATGTTTACAATCATCTGGTAGTGCGTAACAATGACATTAGAAGGTCAGAATAAATGCTGTGAATGATATCTTCCCCGCTTCCTCCCCTAAGATAATGTGATCATGATCTACAAAGTAGGGAGAAGATACATGTTGGTAACGAATAATAGGAAAAGAGGAAAGTCAATGAATACCAGTTTTAATAGTTGAGTACTCAAAAACCTTTCTGAATGGTTAACCAATAACCCACTGACATTCCTCAATTATACTGTAGAAAGTGAGCTTTCTTGTATAATAAATGCAATATATTAGTCTATTTTTGCTAGCAGGGTTACAGCTGAACATTTATCTGACTGAAATAAGTTTTCTTTACTTTTGGTTTTAAAGTAAACTGTGAAGAAAACTGACAAAAAATACTTATCAAATCTTTTTTATTTTCAATCTAGAATCTGCTTTCTAGTTGTGCACTTTGGCAATAAGCTTTCACAGTTTTGAAAAAAGACTTTTTAAAAGCCCAGTTTTAAAACCATTCCATATTTAAGAATTTTGAAAGGTAAGCAAAAAACACACTGCTAGCTTAAAGTTTAAACATACACCTATCATACATAACATTTAATTTGAATTAATCAGGTTTTATCACCATGTATTGGCAATTCACACATTAGATTTTTCAATTTGAAAAGGCCAATACAAGATTTAATGTTGCGTATTACCATCTTATCTCTGATATCAAATGATCAGAATATCTCCCAATCTCTGGAAAACTAATTCTCTTCTACTTTAGGGTTGCTTACAGATCAAATAATTCAATGAACTCTGAATTCAATCTTTTACCACTGACGTCAAATCTGTGTTAAGTATCTTAATAAGTCAATAGCCTAATAATCAAATGTAAATGTTGATATGCTGCAATTACCAATATCATAATAAATAGTCTTCATAATATTTAAGTCTGTGGGTTGGTACAAAAAATGTGGGGGTAGGCTGATTCACATTCCTATGAAAATAATAATTTTTCTACATGTATTTGTTTACACCCCTTTTTGCAGTCTGTAAATACAGGAATCAGTGATGATAAAATGAAACAATTTAACCATATTTCCTACCAAGCTAGTTCAATGTTTGAAAAAAAAAAAAAGGAACAGTTCCGAATACTTTGTTTGAAAAGCTTCCCATAAGGATTCATTCTATATGTTCACATTTTTGGCTGACTCTTAATGCCCAGCTACATGCTTTATGAAATGTCATGATTTATTTTTATTCATTTTTAACAAGACTGTAAACTTCAAGCCATTATTTCTTTCTTCCACTTTTAACAACAACAGAAACGAAGAGTGGCAGCCCCGAACTTTACTTACTTTTATTTTATCTGGGCCGAGGCCAGGGGACGGACATTTCTCAAGGTATGTTGTTAAATCTTGGTCAATAAACTCAAACACTAACTTCAACTGTATTTCACCTCCCAATGACTGTGTGTGACGCACATCTAGTAACCTGAAAATAAAGTGTTACAAATACTGCATTAAATCTCTGTAATGCCTCGTCTAGCATTTGAAATTACTTAACAGAGAGTGAAAAATCGGTCTTATTTTTTGACAAGTTCAATACCCTGCTTTAAAAAAGTCATTACGCAAGAGTGTGGACTGTGGACAGCAGCAAACAGACAGGAGGCTAGGTTTCTAGCAGACATAAGATAATAGGCCTACTGTATGACAGTGGTCATGATTTTTGAATGCTTGACACCACAGGTCACTGCTTCTGTGACTTTCTTTATTCAAACCATTCAGTTCAAACCCAGGAAGCAACCATTGAGCAAGATTAACAATAAGTTGAAGAACTTTGTTTTCCTCCTGATATAAAAAAACACATGGAGCTGGGCATTTGAAAGTCAAACTGGATTTCAAAGTGATGTTTTATCATTGACAGGAAAAAGTAACTCCTCACATACATAGATTAACTTTTGTCAACTTTTACCCTGCACTTTTAGCCCTTTTTAAATTGTCTTCTTTTACCTATGGGGCCAGAGCAGACTATGTTAAGCCTGCACATTTGTGAAGTCTTACACTGGTCTATACCATTTATTATTCACTAAGTGAATTTTGAATCCATACCCCATAAATGGGTAAGTCTAAAAATTAAACACATGAAAGGTTAGAAGAGGGCAGAATTAATCCCAACTGGGTCGACCTGATTCCTGTCTAAGCCAATCTGATAGCATTACAATAACAATCAATAGCTTTAGTAAATGCAGCTATGTAATTCTGTTTACAATAAACATAATCAATGATCTATCCTATTAAACCACAAAATTCAATACCTGAGTCTTGTAAAAATGTGCATTAAATCTGCTATTGATATGGAAATCATCACAGTTGAATTAAAATGCAAAACCTTTCAAGACATTATGTAATTCTGTTAATACCTTGTATTTATTCAAATTTTATCTTATGGAAAATGCTTCAAAAATTTCTCGAGTATGAGATGCCATTAATCTTCATATAAATACCCATCGAGTTTTTTATGCCCCGAGGACAGCATATTGTTTTTGGTCTGTCTGTTTGTTTGTCTGTTTGTAACAAAACTTTAACCTTGACCATAACACGGAAGTCCTTTCACCTACAGCCTCAAAACTTCACAAGAGTATGCATCTTGATGAGCTCTACCCGCCAGATCCACTTAGAGGTCACATGGTCAAAGGTCAATGCCCCCCTTCATCATTAAAGACCAAAACAGGCTTGATACCAACACCCATCTAATCCCTTTACAAACAACAATGTATTAGTCTCCTTCATTCAAATCAATTAATTCATTACAGTAACAAATATTGTTCTTTTTCTATTTTAGAGTAGATATTTAAAGAGTGATTTTTTGTAACCAATCAAAAGTGGTGCTTTTTGCATTTTCTTCAAGTGTTACTCTTAGTGCTGGTCTAAGATAAAGTGTACATCATTAATCATGTCCATCATGATGACTATAATTAATATTAGAAATGGCTGAAATCTTCCTTACTTCTTTATATTTAATGTTAAAATGTAAGAGAAATATAAAATCAGTCCATCTACTCAAAATTTGGTGTGTACATACAAGTCAAAACTGACAAATTCTAAATAAAAGAACCATACTGCTGTCGGAACAAGACTGTTTATGACAAGTGTGTTGTTTGCCTCTTTGAATCTGCTTATATTTTTTTGTAGAAAGTGATTACTGAAAAACAGCTAGGAAAAAACAAAGTGTATTCGTATGTTGATCCAGTCTTCTTTTTTTGTTTTTTTTTTGTGTGTGGGGAGGGGAGGGAGAGGCAGGGTGGGGGGGGGGGGGGGGTTACTTTACATGTATTTTTGCAGATTATCTTAAAAGTGCTTACAAGATCTTATGTTTCCCACCTGACAATATTTGGATGTTCATAGGCTTCTAGTTGCTTCAGTAATGATATTTCTCTGATAGCACTCATCGGCATCCCTTCCTCTGTGTTTTGTATGCGTATCATCTTCATTGCCACAAACTGGCCTGTCTTCAGGTCACGCCCCTTGTACACAACCCCATAAGCCCCTTTCCCTATCAGCGAGACTTCTTCATACTGGTGTTCCCCACTATCCTGGCGGCCTCTGCTTGACTGAGCCATTCTGTCTGATGTCTAATTAAGTGGTCACATTCTGGGAGAATAGCCCTGAAACAACAATTACTAACTGCAATTACTGTAAAAGACTCAGAATCTCGTCCAGTCCTATTACCCTCAGCCTGAAAGACTTTTTCTGTTTCAATAAATCTTTATTTTGCTTGATTAACAGTCGATGCAAAAGTTCTTTTTTGGCACAAGTACAGGTCAGAACTCCATGCAGCATTCAGGAGAGTAGGTAACATAATTTGCAAAATCTTTCTCAACAACTGATGTAAAATAATAAACATCATCAACCTAAATACAGAGCCCACTTTGTACTTAACAATCCAGGATGCTTCAAAACAGTGACCCTTGAGTGACCTGTGGTCAGCAGGATTCTAACCGATATTTAACCAATAACCACTTTAGACTATTCAAAATATTGAAAAATAATGAATGTATAATTTCCTTCTCTAAATTTAATTTTTCATGGCTTAATGGCCTATAAATCTATAAAGTTCAATGTGTGTTGCTCAGTTACCACATTGGTTTAATACCAGCAAATGTGATCCTGATCTCTTTTGGCTCTTTGAAACTGAATATTTAACAATATATAAACAGCACATTAATATGGTAAACATAACAACTGGTCCAAAAGAAATTTCAGATTTATGGAAAAGTCTCTTAATTTTTAACACTAAAATTATTTCAAATTGGTTCATTCTCATAATGAGGCTGGAAACGTGGTCTGCTATCCTGTCACAAAGAAATGCAAGCAATTAACAAAAATTTACAGAGACGTGCAACAGCACTGGTACCTTAACACAGAGGTATTTCTTATCAGGAGGGATTAAAAGAATTGAACTTGCCTTCATTGGATTACTAACAAAAAAGATTTGACACGATTCAGGTGTTTAAAATAATTTGCTGCTTTGACATGGTAAATACTGACACTTCCTTCAACTTGGCTGGTACATATAATACATGGGGACATAATTTGAAACTCTAAAAGACATAACATTTAAATGCTTCTGGTCTTCAGACTATAACTAAATGTCTACCTAAGGACAACAGTGAATCAGTTAATTCTTTCAAGTTAAGGCTGGATTAGTAGACATTTTGATGCATTTGAAGTGTATTAACTTAATGACTAGAGACTGGAGATGGGGAATAGATATCTTCAAAGTTGAAAGGATCTATATTAGTTTCAAGAGCTACAAAGTGTCCCCAGAAGACAAAAGTAGACAGAAGGTCAGTTGTCACTAAATAATACCATTGACATAAGTGACACACTCATCATAGCTTTGCTACCATTTTCTTTACCAACCTAGAACACAATGATTTTATATTGCAGCAACCAACTTCAGTACTAATTGAAGGAAAAATGCTTTATCAAAAAAGTTGAAGCTTAAAGAGGCTGTGCTCCAGATTTGACATAAAAAAAATTTTTTCATAAATTATTTATTTAGATGCCGTAGATTATAACAACATAATATTTTACTTCAAAACTGATTCTAAAAGTCAAAATAGAATTTAAACAAATATGTTCGCTCCAGCCTGATTTGAACTCTGGACCCTCATGTTAACAAAATATTTCCAATGCTTTTACTGTCACCACCATCGCCACATTTGATATTACAGATATTTACCTTAAATCTTATACGATAAAATTATACTGTCGTGTTACGGTATAGCACTTTGAAAGGGAAAAAATCAATTTATAATGTAATTATTTGACTTATTTTTTGTCAGTAAGTTATTTTTTAAGCATTAGTCGTAAATATTACAAGAAATTTATAAAACAAGAAAACTTTCTTTTTTTGTCATCTGGAGCACAGCCCCTTTAAATAGGTAATTTATTTAATTCAAAGTGTATTCACTTCTGGTAAAATTTATGGAACTGCCTGAATATCAGATTTGGCCCTGAAAATCCTTCCTTAAAGACTGTGCTCAGGTCTGAATTATTTTGATGTTTTGAGCAGAAAAAGCTTAGTCTTTGTGCAGACTTCCAATTCTAAACACTTTTGCCAATTCAAGACTCATAGCTTTAGTGTGTATGGCCTATGGGAAGAACTGACTGCTATGTGAACAATTCTTAGACATCAGCTTGTAACTTCTGAGGCCAAGATACCTTTTTTTGTTTTGGAGCAGCCAATGTAATTTGTATTTTTTATTTGTTTTCCTTAGCTCCATAATCTCCAAGCTCATATAGTTAGTAGATTTATTATTCTAAGATAATTGTTGTTATTTTTGTAAGTTTGATGACAAGATGAAATCATTTCCCAAAACTGGAGTGCTGTCACTGACAATATATCTACATAACTATGTTATCCAAGGGCCATAACTCTAAAATGAATTAACAATCATACCTGTTGATGGAATATTTTCTTCCAAATTTTCTGGAGGATAGGAACTAAAGAAATAATTCAAACACTACCAGTTTGTTGTAAGTGAAATATGCTTAAAACAGTATATAACTAAAATATTCACTGATGCCACTTGTTAAAACGCTTCTTCTTAACACTGCAATTTGCTGAACAGATTGGCCTGTTAACTACAGCGGCTTCGAAAGAGAAAAAAATAATAGGGAAAAGATTATCTTCTTAAATTTAAAATTATTTACTTCACTTAAATGGACTAACTAACTCAATTCACATTTTATGAATGAATGATAGCCATCAGTAAAGGGTTGACAACAACACAAAGAAGGCATAACGAAAGGTTCTTCATGTGACAGCTTAGAAAACAAAGATATAAATTTATTCTTACCTTGCAAAACAAAAGTTGGTATCACATAGTAACATATAGCTATCTTGTTTCTTTTGATTATAATCGTTTTCTATTTTTAATTAATTTTCTTTATTTTTCTATCATTCATTCCTCGTGAACACATGTACACACAAACTGGAAAACTAGGTCTCTGATTGGTTAAATCTTACAGCTGGCATACCAAAGCAGGTTAAAGTTCATCAGGATAAACCAACAGGAAGGAGGGTATTTAGGCTTTATCCAAAAATCAATATGGTTTATTAAGGTAAAATCAATTACCTTTTACGCATTATACAGCGCAAAATACAAGAGCAGGCTTCTCACGTACATCTGTAAAACACTTTGAACATAATTTAACTATCGTCGGGACATAATTCAATGGGTTTTAACCTGACGTGTTCGCCCATTTCATCCGTGCAGTCTTTTTTTTTCCTTGCTCAAAAATCAAAGCGCAGCAGGCACTATATATAATCAATTTTTAGAAAACAAAGTGAATATTGCCTAATCTGTGCCTATTTGCTGCTTAATTCAAGTTGAACGTAACATACAATTATTTTTTATTCTTCAAACATGGCTTACATTTTTTTTCAGAAAATAGGTATGTTGGGACCTTATAATACGTGTGGATTATGTAATGTCAAAATAGCGTAAAATATACCTGCGACTATCGTTGAAAGATATTTAAATTACAGGGCCGGATCCAGAAATTTCTGACTGGGGGGCTTGGGGAAAGGTAGTTTGGGGGGCCTCCCCCAAGAACATTTTCTCAACAGGTGGAGTAAATGGCTCATTTTGGTGCATTTTAAGCATAAAAATATAATGAAATTTTTGTGAGAATTTAAAGAAAATTTAAATAATTTAATCAAATTTAAGAATTATACTAGTATTATTTGAAAAGTTTGACTAAAGCAAAAAACAAAATACGGTATGACAAATTTTAACTTTTTTATTTTATATTTATAAAGTCATCCGAAACAAATAATTTATCAATAAATTAATTGGCATAACAAATAACAATGTCATCACAACAGGCGATCACAACATCATCAGACAACTAATCGTGGTCAGCAGACGCTCATTTAACAACTTTATCAAATACGTCAAGGTTAATAGACGCTTGAAAACTATACATCATGATCAGTCTGGAGAACTCGAATATACGGTACATGTTATAATATACATGGCTATAAAGTTGCGAACTCGTTATCAGTTGTTACGCAATATTGCATGACCGTTGCAAACTGGAAAGTTGATTGTGTTTCTGTTACCAGGTGAAAAGAGCTGAAAAAATGTTTTAGAGTCCTTTTATGTTTTTACAAACGGGCCAGCCGGTAAATCCGTGCCTGAATTACGTTGTCTACCGTCCGAATATAACATGTATAATATTTATTTCCGGAATAAAAAATGACATCTCTGATATTGTTAAAACTCAATTTCGATAAAAATCACCCATAAAGCCCCTTTTATTCAAACGCGTCACATATGTTTTTTGAAGGCTTACTCTTCCAACTTGTGTTTAATCCTTCCTGAGCTTAGGAGATTTTCCTACTTGATCTACAATACAAGAAAGTGTCGCCTTTTAGATGCAGTATGGTTCATGTTGAAAACGGCACAATAAACAAACAACAAATAAACCAATAAATAAATAAACAAACAAACAAACAAAAACGAGCATTTTTTTCGAATAGGCATAATTGTATCAACATTTTTTTCAGTGTGTGCACTATAGTGTGAAACAGTCCTCTTTTACCAAGAAATCATTAAAGAATAGTTTCTTTTCAATGAGATTCGTCACACAATTCACAGAAGATATGAAAAAACAAGCACAAGGATTCAGCGAGTCTCGTATAATGAGGAACAATTTAATTTTAGAAATTGTGTGTGCTTTTCAGAAAACACACACACACACACACACACACACACAAACACACAAACCAAAACATGACGTTCATGTAGATTGTGACTTTTTGTTTAACAAAACATCTTTGTCATATAATATAGTGTTACATGACAGGGCTATGGAAAAAGTACGAATTAAAACCATTGCAAAAGTGAAATATAAGAAAGAAAGAAGGAAAGAAAGAAATGAAGAATAAAAAACAAGGAAAAGAAAGCTGAAAAGAAAGAAAGAAAGAAAGAAAGAAAGAAAGAAAGAAAGAAACAAACAAACAAACAAACAAACAAACAGACAGACAAACAAACAAACAAACAAACAAACAAACAAACAAACAAACAAATGCTACTATACCATTCGGCATTCTTAAAATACTGAAAGAGAAAACGTTTCTTTAAATCCAAAAAAATGATGTGCTTCATATATTCGGTGTGATAAAAAGTATCTGGTCTCTGATCTGTTACGACATGACTGATTAGGTTTGACTAATTATTAAGTTAATTTGTAAGTTTAACTTTGAAGTCAGTTAAAACGCCGAATCTACGGTAAGAAAACAATGTAAATCGCTGATACTTAAAAATACATGTAATTGTATCTACACACATCTACCCCAAATCTAACATTGGATATTTATTCGTTTAAGTCATGAAAGTCAGACTTTATCCATTAGCCGTTGTGGTACGTGTACTTTTATCTGCGAACTTTATTTTGTCTTTTGCAGCATAACATTTCAACCAAAATCAATACTGAAAATAGATTATGTAGGAAAAAGGAGCAAGACAACTGTTCTAGATAAGACAAAGTCTATATTTAGACTTCTAGAAAACGACGATAACATAAACTGATACAGCATGTGACGTTTACGAGTATTACAATTATCATTGTTTATTATTTGAATTTTGACATTTTGAACCGAGGTTCTATTCCATCAAATTACAAAGGGCGGGTTCGAACTTACACCTACTTGCAAGTCAGATGCTCTACCATGGCACCTAAGCATTGGCCCCATATCATATAGTCTCACTATTTCACCTACGAAGGTCAACCAATTAAAAAAAAGAAAGAAAGAAAAAAGAAGAAAAAAGAAAACGGGTGGCTATTTTATGCTCATTCACCTTCTATGACTTAAGATTAAACAACTTAAAATAACAGATCTATAAATGCAGGAAGATAGAACTATAAAAACTGTTAATGAGGTATATAAGAAAACTGTAATGGCTGCATTGTCCGTATACATAGTAATACCATGGTTTTTAGATCTTTGTTTGATTATTAACGCAGAACCCTCTGATCAATCGTTGGTGATTTGTCGGTGATACTGGCAGTATTATGGTGTCTTCATTCAGCCTACCTAACCTTTCGGGGGATAAATGGAGAAATAACATTTAGACATTCAGACAGTGTGGATATTTTCGAAATATTGGAAATGCTACGTTTTCTAGTTATTCGGAAAGAGGACATATCCCTTGTAATCGCATCACGATTCCTCATGGTCAGATTGCTGATAATCGAATAAGGTACCGTGGGAATCTGACGATGGATTGCCTCAGGCGCCCTTGTTATATCTGGGAACAATATATAGTTATATAAGGTCCCAGGGTTCATGAAATGTTGAAAAGCTAATAAGAGAATTTCTCGAAATTTTCTTAAATGACATCTGTCTATAAGTACCAACCAAAACCACGTGAGATTTGACATGGAATTGTTAAAAGTAAAAAAGGGGAGCAAATGATATCGTTGCTTTCCCATTCTTTTTTTTGTCGAACACTGGACAACGGTAAATCATCCATTTCTAGACTTTTAATAGTGTATGTATGTTCCATTAATGTCAGTGAAAAAAACAAACAAATTAATTGATAAAAAACCTTGATTCTGTTGAATATCCTAAATATATTTTAAAGAAAAAAACAAACCCAGACATAAATCGCTCTAACGTCGCTAGAGTAAGAAACTGTCAGCTGTCAGGAACGCTAGCAAGCGTATTCCTGTACGTCAGGTCGTACAAATCGATCACTGATAAAGTCAATGATTCAATAAAACAATCTTCCAGGGCGGGAGTAGAAGATCTTTTCTACTGGATACGCCCTTGATTTTTTATAATTCAAATCCACGTGCAAATATTAAAGTTTCACGCGCGTCTGAATCACATTCGACGTCACGGCTATATTAATAGCTTTTTTTGTACCATGTGATCAAATATTTTCAAGATGGCGACGTTCTTAGCAGTTCCGCTAAAACAAACTTACGAAGTTGATGTTGTAAAACCTTTCCGTAACTTTATTCAAAATACCTTTAGCTCTGCGAATCCTGATGATTATAACACGGCTATCAGCGAGTTCCATAAATTAAGAAACCTGACCATCACGAAGTCGGTTGACAAACACGAATCCGCACTGGAAGTATTGTACAGGTGAGTAAGGAAGTGGGTGGGGAATTAGGAAGGCAAATATCTTCTCCGTTGATTTGCAAGTCACAGCTTCATTATGACTTGTGAAACTGTTTAGAAATAACAACTCCTGAATTTAAATTGCTGAAGAATATGTTAAAAATGTCCAAATATCCAAAAAGAGATGTTGGATTTGAAGCTATTTTGAGTAGATCAAGTCGTGACCATCAGACAAAGCAAAGAAATGTAAACATAGTAATAGTCAAGACTGGCAAGAAATTTGAATCTGTAGTTTAAAAACATGCTTACACTGTGTCTTTTGTTGAGGGACTGTCATAAAATGGTACTCTATTCTTTTTACTATTTGCAAATCTGTTCATAATTGCATTAAAATAGCTGATGAATACACTTAGTTTTGGATTTATGAGACAGTGTTTTCTAATTCTGTGCGTTATATTGATTCGTTTTCTTATGTTCAGAGATATTTATTCCACTATGTCACTGAAAGAAGTTACAATTTTTTATGTGCTAATTAAACAATGTGTGGCTATATAAACATTGTATAGCAGTTGGCCTTATGCAATCTGCTTTGAAAGTCATACCCCTTGCAGGAATATCTATGCTCAAGGACACACTTCCTACTCAGATTATGATTTCAAACCTGGGATATTCTTAACCAGAGGCAATTGCTCTACCTACTTTACTACTTGAAAAGCATCATATATACCATTAGTTTAATTACTGTTCACCAAAGATAACTTAATTAGAATTTTTCTTTTAGATAAACAGAAAATGAATTAGGTGTGTTATATTTTGTAGTAAAATGAAAAATAATTTATGAGATTTTACTTTAAATATATTCACAGGTACTATGACCAGCTTACAGCAATTGAGAACAAACTTCCTGTTGCTGAGAACCAGGTATAACTTGTTTTTCTTGACTGTTAACTTAACAGTGTTAAGAAGTTGTTTTGTTTGAATCTCAGGGTTCTGGTCTGTTGTGTCCCAAGTGACCAAGTTCAGACAGACATTGAAACAAGATCATTTTAATTCAATGCAGATGAAAACCTAGTTACTTTGCTTTCAGGGAGAAGACAATGTGATCTTGTTGTAATAATGTATATGAGTAAAGAAAGTTGGAAGAACTATTAAGAAATGAAAATAACAGGGGGCCAGAGATAAGACCGTGCTCTGAAGGAAGAAGGCAGTGTGTTGCATCCTGTCTCAGCACCTTGGCTATGTCAAAGTCAGCTGTTCAGTTATTTCAGTCTTAGCCATGAAAATTTCTACTCTTATAATTTACAGATTCGAATACAGTTCAAGTGGAGAGATGCATTTGATAAAGGCACATTCTTCTCTGGGAAGAACACATTAGGTATGGACCAGTTAACATTTTCATTTGTTTATTGCTGAGTCAGTTTCTTTTGCTGATGAAGGAAGATTATGTAAACCTTGCAAAGAAACCAAAACAGTACAATGTAATTTCTGTACTGAACTTGTTACATATAGTAGTGATTGATATAGACTTCAAACAATTGCAGAGAAAATGCAATTACATCAGAGTTGGAAATAAGTTGCCACTAGCACCAGTCTGTCAGTACCAGTAATATTACTGGCAGGAAAACAAGTCTAAATTAAAATGTATCATTTCACATGAATTAACTTTTTTATATCAAAATTCAGATAATGTGGCACAAGGCTATAAGCTGTATGCAAAGTTACATGCTCAGAATTTGTTTAAAACTTACCTAATTTTGCAAATATTTCCACAGCTATAGCCTCTGGAGCATATGAAAAAGTATGCCTTTTGTACAATATTGGAGCCTTGATGTCACAGGTAGCAGAGGTTCAGAACCATGAAAGTGATGAGGGTCTCAAAACTTCAGCAAAATATCTGCAGGTTGGTGTTTTTTTCAGAAATGTACAAGATGCGTCAAGATACTGCCCAATCTGACTGAAGTACATGATATAACTATGGTTAGATCTAAAGGCAACCCATTTATTTCTATCATCTGGATAATCCAGATTTCCAGTATTGTTATTTTTATCCCAGCCAATGAGACTGCAGCTTATGACACATCTATATGGTTTACCTGTACCCACGGCGTGTTTATTTTGAGTGTGTAAACTTCTGTAACATGTTTAAATCATCTTGAATATTTTGAAAGTATTTTGTTTTTCGTAAGATAAATGAATTCTCCTTCAATTTATATAAGTTTATTAAAGTTTCGGTTTGTATTTACTAAATGAATATTAATAAGTGTATGAGAATGGTGACAAGAATATTCAAGTGAACTGGCCTGTTTATTTTGGTATACATGCAGTATCTGTCAAATGTCAAAAGCTACTGGAAATTTTCCCACACACAATTATCTCACAAGATTTCCTCAATTAACCTTGACTAGAGTGACTATGTGTTAATGGCAGAAAACAACTGAGTAATTTGGGATCCTAGTTAAATGTAGATTTTCACGTGTTCGAATGGTTAAAAATAGAATCTGATTCATCTTCAAAAACTTGAAAGCTAGGCATTGTTTGGCTGATTGGAAGGTCATGAGAAGGTGACCTTTTGGTGATGTTCAGATCTTAATAGCAGAGAGATGCGTTATTTAGGAGCTGATTTTAATCAGATTGGATACTGCCATATAATTTGTAATGATCTAAGCAGAAAATTGGATAATCAGTAAGCCACTTCATCTTAAATGTGCGAGAGATTTCTTAATTGGTGTCCCAGTCTCTCTTTATCAGGAACACTACTTGTGTTATGAAACCAGATGAGGTCAAATGCTCCTTTTAGACTGAGTTAGAAAACTCTTAAACATAAGAAAAAAAGAAACTCTGAACTATGGCTCTGTCTTTTGTATTTTGTAACTTAATTTTGATGTCTTAATTGGCTGTATAATCCTTTTAACAGGTTAAAATTTTGTTTTTCATTCAACATTTAAAATATGATACATCATTTTGTTTATTCAGCAAGCAGCTGGTATATTTGGACACTTGAAAGACATCTCTTTGTCAGTGTGCAGCCAAGACC
This sequence comes from Cyclina sinensis, assembly GCA_012932295.1. NCBI lineage: Eukaryota > Metazoa > Mollusca > Bivalvia > Venerida > Veneridae > Cyclina > Cyclina sinensis. The sequence continues at coordinate 31,187,165 of JAAONU010000002.1, read as the reverse complement.
CAACCCCTGATCTGGCCCCTGACACACTGAATGCCCTCTCTGCACTCATGTTGGCCCAAGGTCAGGAGGCTGTATACAGGAAAGCAGCAGGCAGTAAGTCAGATTTGGTTGTTAAATAAAGTTTTTGACTATTTAAGTTCATTTGTTGATAACTATCATCATTTTGTTTTTCAGACCAGTAGATACAAGCATTTTGATTTTGTGATTGATTAAAATCCATGGTTTCCTGCAATGTTTGGGACTTTGTTTTGTTTTTGAGAATATTTTTTCTTACAAGTACTAGCTAAATTTATCCATATTTGTGTGAGAGTTTACTTTCCTAATGCAGAAAAACAAAATATATCATTCTTTGATGTTGTATAGGTATGAAAGAAGTGATGGTTGTAAAGATAGCCTACCAATGCTCAGATCTGTATGCTGATGCAATGAAACTGATGCAGCTTCCATCCCTTAAAGAACTCTGGCCACGGGTATGTCAGAAGCACTGTCTATGTTCTTGAATTTTTTATGCTTTGTTTGTTGTTAAGATTTAGCAGCTTTTGTTGATATCAAATATCTGTTGAAGTTAGCAGTTAGCAAGAATTTTTTTTCAAATCTCTGTAGGTTTTAATTCTGAAAAGTGGTCCAAGTGTTGGATCGTAATCCTGATTAAAAGGTGTTCATATTTTTAAGTTTGATTTATTTTTAATTTTTCAACAAAAATAAAGGTCAGATTTGTTAAATATTGTTCTTGCTTTTTGATACAGAGTATGAAAATCAAGGATTGTAGCTGAGAACCATTAGGGCTTGCACAAGTTGAAGTCAGAAGTGATAATCGTACTTTTTATTGCAGGATTGGTTACCAACAGTAGCAATGAAACAAGCAGCCTTCCACTCTCTTGCAGAATTTTATCAGTCAGTTGTGGCCCAGCATTCAAAGAGTTATGGAGAACAAATAGCCAGACTTAGGGTAAACAATTATTCTGCTGTTGTTTAAAGGTGAAATCAATGCACAGCAATTGCTGTTACATTAATGTTGGAAAAAAACATGAAATTCATATGCCTTAAGATGTAGTGAATATTTTACACTGTTATAGTTTTCTTCCCCAGCTTAAAGAGGAAATTTAAAGGCCTCAGAAATACCAGACTGAGTTTTGAAAAGTTTCACTGACTGCCAGTCTTATGGGTCAGTATAGACGATTATTAATGTTATTAAGACTTGGAAATCCTGGACCCGAACGGCAAAAAAAAAAAAAAAAAAGACTTGGAAATCCTACCCTTGATAAAGTTGATTCGTTTTCTTTTGCAAACTTGAAATAAAATAACTACTGGAGCAACATTCTATTTGAGAAAATCAACAGTTTTTATGGTGCAGAGGGTTTGAATGTTGCTATATCTTTGGAAAAATGTTATGGTAAACTGCTCACTTGCATGACAAAAGCTAAATGATATTAAACAGAACAAAGAAAAATAGAATATCAAATGACTAACATTTTTTCAGCATGCAAAAGAGTTGATGGCTGCAGCAGCTACAAGGGGCGGTGTTTCATTTAATTTCAAAAATGAACAGGGTAAAATCCAGCGAGAACTTGAGGCGGCTCAAAAAGATAATGACTTTATATATCATGACAAGGTACCAGATGTGAAAACACTACCAGCGCTTGGAAAGCTGGCTGTGGCCAAGGCCTTACCTGTGCCAGAAAAATTTTCAGCAAGTTTTGTGGGTAAGTTTCCTTCGTATATACTTAAACATGTTGTCAGTTTGCTGGAACCTGCTATTAAAGTGTTGACAGGGTTTTGTTGAAAAATACTAGTTTCAAAATAAGTTTAAGCTTAAAGAATCTTGCTAGTGCTAGTGCAAAAATTACTTGTTGCTGTGAAATAATCCATTCAGTCTTAAGATACTTAGCTTCTATACATAGTACAAAAAGTATATATGTATTTTGTGATATTAAAGTTATATTAGTTGTCAAAGTGACCATGAGTATGGAGAGAGAGAGAGAGAGAGAGAGAGAGAGAGAAGAGAGAGAGAGAGGTGATACAAGTGATAACTATTGTGTGTTTATATTTTGTAACTTTTACCTTATTTATGAGTGTATTTTCTGTGTGCCTTTGTTTGTTTGTTACAAAGAGTGCAACTTGCAGTAATTTGTCATTCTAGATCTGTTTGAGAAGATAGTACCAATTCCTGTTTATGATGCAGTCAATGTGTTTGAAGGACGAAAATCTCAAATAATGAACATGGAGATTGGAAGGCTGCGTGAACAAACAAATCTTATGAACAGGTAGATATGATCTATTTTACAGACTATCTTTTGAAAGTTAACTTCAGCCCTTATAAATTAACCTGTAATTATCTAATTGACATGTGATTTGGGGTGCATGCTTAAAATTGATTTTGTTAATGTATCACAGTTTTACTGAGGAACTCTTGATTTAAGAATATACATTGTTAATTCTTTTACAATTTTCCAATCATTGTTAACAGATGTTTAAGTGTTGTTTAGTTTAATGATTTTTGCACTGTGAGAGACAAAGCAAGGAAACTGGTGTGAAAGTTATTAAATCTGTAAAACTGTTTGTATATATATCAGTATTGAAATTTTAGTGCATTTTCAGCTCGACTAGTCAAAGAATAGTAAGAGCTATAATACTCACTCCTGCATTGATGTCAGCGTAGGCGTTGGTTAAAGTTTTTTTTGAAAGACTAATATCTTGTACGCTATCAAAGATATTTGCTTCAAACTTCACATGCAGACTTCCTATAACAAGGTGCTTAACTCTGACCTGTCACATAACTCAGTCAACAGTAATTTCAGAGTTATGCCCATTTTAGACCTAGAAAATTTAGGTTAAAGTTTTTGCCTATGTTACATTCCTCCTCAGTTAATGAAGATGCCTGTTTGGAAGCTTCAGATTTCAGTTTGAGTCATTGGTCAAGGTGCTAGGTCATATAACACTTTCCTGTTTGTCTCCCCTTTTTGACTTAGCAACACTTGGCAAAATGTCAGGAAATGTTGTACATCTCCACACCCAATACAGATGTTTAAAGCCTTATACTTCTTTAAAGTCTTAAGTCTACATTTTAACAAAATTTGATAACTTTTACCTGTATTGTTACAATCTTATCTCCCGTTTTTGACTGTTGATTTTGTGTACTGACTTGTTTTGAGTAGCTCTAACCATAACCATTCAAGAGACCTGTTTTTAACTTTGTATGTGCCTTCAAGGTCATTATTCCTAAACACTGAACAAAATTTGATAACTGTTACCTGTCTTGTAACAAATTTATCTCCCTTTTTGGAGTATTGATTAATATTTCTTGCCTGTATTGGACATCTCCCCGGTCAGTGAAGATATAACTGTTTGAATGCAGTCATTGATCAAGGTCACTGTGTAAGGACAGATAGCATTTACCAGTTTTTACAAAATTATTTCCCCTGTTTGGACATCCAGTGACATTCCCTGCTGATGTTTATTGTCATATACATACAAACAGTGTATAACACTGCTTTCTTCTAGTGTAATTTGAATAGTCAAGCATTCAGTGTCTTACTGACAGCTCTTGTTAATTGAAAGTGTTCATATAAATGTAGTGGTATATTTCCAGTGTTTTGGCATCTCTGAACCTACCTGCAGCCCTGGAGGATGTTGGTGGAGACAATGTGCCCCAGTCCCTGCTGGATAAGGGTCAGCAGATTAAGGATATGGGAGGTATACAGTACCTTGATAGACTGATGACTGACCTACCAGAACTGCTGGTTAGGAATAGAGAAATTCTAGATGAGGTAATAAACACTATTAATTTCTATGATTTCACTCCTTACAGAGTGTGCAGCATAATAATTTCCTTATTGTTGCATAGCAAAATACAAGTAGGTTTGTTGAATAGAAGATTTAATTTCCTAAAAGTTTCCCTAGTTTTGTAGGTTACCATGAAGTTGAATTTGAACTGGAGGGATTTTTGCAAGAATAAGAAACCAACCTTCTTTTGCTTTGTGAAGAATCATATCAGTGATATCAGTTATGGTTAGAAACAGAAAGGCCGTCAGTGATTCAAAACAAAAAAATATTTAATACGAGTACATGTCAGTTGTAAAAGTCTTTAATTAAGGTTCGTTAAATGTATTTTTTTCCATTTTTTCGCTCCGTGTTACAGTCTATCCGAATGTTAGATGAGGAGGAGAAATCTGATAAACAGCTCAAAGATCAGTTTAAGGAGAGATGGACACGTACACCATCTGCCAACCTGACCAAGCCAATGAGAGAGGAGACAGGCAAATACAAGAACATTCTTGACACAGCTATTGGTGCCGATAAAATTGTCCAGGAGAAATATAACATGCACAAAAATGCAATGACCCTTCTTTCAAAACCTACAGTAAGTAATTTTCTAATTTTGTTAATTTTCTTTTTTTTTCATGTCAAATGATTAATGGTTTCCCGATTTAATGAAAGAAATGTATTCCTCAGAATAGAATATTGTGATGTAAAGGCAGTTAATTGATAGGGATGTTGTCATGCTCTTGCTGAGGATGAATTATTTTACATGGCCAAAATTGACAAGGTTATTTAAGTCTCAGAAGAAGTTAAGAAAAGCTACTATCAGAAATTTATTTCTTTGAAAACTTTTCTTGTTTACATCCAAAGCATGTTTATAACATAGATTTTTTTTCTTTATTGTGCTTAAAAATAACTGCTACAGTCAGCAGTGGTGTTCTCAGATTAATTCATAAAACTCCTCTGTTCCCCTCTGTAACAAAGGACTGAAAAACATCTATCTTTCTGTTATGATGGGTAAGCATCAACTTAGATAATCCACCTAAACCTAGCTCTGCAGTGATAACTTAAAAGAGTGAAACTGATAAATAAAATCAAAAGTCATTAGTGAAAACATATCCGTTTCTTGTTTAAATGTTTCGTTAAACAACATCAGTGTAATGTTATGACAGAAAGAGCATGACTATTAATAGGTGTGTGTAAGTTCTTTTCCATATAAAGGGATTTGTAGCTTCTTCATCACAGACAGACAGCACCTTTGCATGAACTTATTTTGTATTAAAAAGTAGTTTCTCAAAATTTTTCTTATTGTTTATTACAGCATGAAATAGAGAAGTCTTTACCAAGTGCTAGTAACAGTGGCTCCCTGTCGGGAAACCCTATTGTAAAGGACCTAAAGAAAATGATGGAAGAGGTGGAGGCAATCAAAGCAGAACGGGAAGTTATTGAGAATGAACTGAAAGAATCAAAGTTCGATATGGGTTAGTCAGGGTTTCTATTTTTGTATCTTTATAGACCAGTTTACTTGTTAAGTTGGAAAAATTGGAAATCTTAAGAGGACTGTTCTTGGAAAATTTCTGTTGAGGTGGTGGATTGATTTGATTGACATCAGAGAAAGAGGATACCATTAACAGAACTTGAACTGTGTTTGATCCTCCAACAGAATTCCATTAGATGCAGACTTAGCCACTTACCAAATTGAAACTCCTGAAAAACAATTGGTTAACAGTCTGTGCTATAGATTGACTGGATTAACATTAAAATATTAACTAGTCACTGAGATTTCAGTTGCAGTTTCAAGCCAGTAATTTACATGTAGTTCCATTGAACAACCAATAATGAAAATAATCTTTATGCTAAAGAAGTTTACATTCATTGGCCTTCCATTGGAGGAAGTATTTTATTGTTGTTATATGATTAGTTAAGTGTACATGTTATAAGAAGTAAGTTTGAAGATTTGTTTGGTTTTTTTTTCCAGCTGGCAAGTTTATGGCAGCCCTTGCTGCAGATGGTCTTGTTAATGAGGAGGCAATATCCAATCAAGAGTTAGACTCTGTGTTTGGTCCACTGAGACAGCAAGTTGTAGATAGTTGTCAGAGACAAGATATGCTCCTAGCAAAGATACAGGTATCATTTGGCATTAAGCATAAAGATATTTTTCAAAATTGAATTTGCTTTTGTCGTGAAATCATCAGTTATTGTAAATAGTAAACCAAGGCATATTTGATTATTGCATAAAGATATTCCATAGAAGGACCAGGGTGTCTTTACTGAGTGGTATAATCTAAACACAGGATATTTTACTAGTTTGTATTCCTCAGGGGTACAGAGGCTGCACTTACAGAAACAAACCTTATCAGTCAGGTATTAAAAGTTACTGAAATTTGCAAATTTGAAGAGTATTAAGAAAAAAAATGGTAGATTTTCAAGGCTCCAGAAAACCAAAAATTTGTCATTTTTTCTTATTCTGAATATCAGCTTCCTGAACTGACTTTTCTGTCCAAAACTCCTTAAAAAATCTGTCCATATATTAAAAAAAATATCAAATTTAATTATAGCATATCATTAAAATGCCGAAATTTCACACCTAAATCTGATTTGAGATTTGAAATTTAAAAGCTACTCCAATTTCTCAAAACAAAACTGTTTGTAGGCAAAATTTTTTAGTGAAAGATAATTGATTTAGTATTGATTCATTTATGTTTATGTCAGAACTGTTGTTTCACTTGTATTTTGTTTAGGGAATATAGATATAAGTTGTGTTTACAGAATACCAACACACAGTTCTGTCAGACCAAAGCATCCAATCAGAGTGGAGCACAGAGGGAGGCAATGTTGAAGGACTTGGCAGCTGGGTATGATGGCTTCATGGAACTTAAAGGAAATCTTGAGGAGGGAACTAAGGTAAGCTGAAATCAAAGTTGAAACATCAAGAATAGGGATTGTTGTATGACATGAAACAAAACATTTTATAGGCTATAATTTACATAGAAGTGATTGAGGTCAGTGTTGATCAACTTATATTCATTCCATATAAGTTGAGTAAGACTGTAAATGTTAGATTGTATAATGATCGTCTGTAGCCCATTACTTAAAACAGTGTTACATTGCTGTATCTCTGAACTTAAAGGGGTACACATTTGACAAGGATTGATGTCAGATTGAAGTTACGTGAAAATTGTTCCATTCATTTCTGAAATGTTACGTTCTCTCCTTTTTAGTTTTACAACGATTTGACACCACTGTTGGTGCGTCTGCAGAACAAGATATCGGACTTTTGTTTCGCACGTAAGACAGAGAAAGATGAGCTTATGACAGACCTACAAAAGTCCATTGCCCGTCAACCCACTGGCCCCCCACCCACACAACCCCAGTACCAGAATCCACAATCAAGTAAGTGCACAGAGGTCACTGCTTCCAGCTTCATGTGTGTATTTTCATTTTAAGCTTAGCTTGCAGCTTAATATTTTAATTTTTGATTTACATGTATCTTTTGTTTTCTTCTCTTTAAAAAGTCTCTTTATTGGATGATGAAATTATTAGTATCCCAAGTGGGGAAAATCGATTGTAACCTTTGTTGACAAGAATTACACTAACTTTTCAGTGGATAAGGGTCTTAAATTTGATCCTGGCTTTTTAGGTTGTGGTGGGTAGGAATTTGCACATAAATACTTCGAAAGCGTGTTAATTGAAAATACAGTCATTAAATTTAATGCAGTAAAGTAAAAGCTTTGTGTTTTAAATTACAGTGTAAAATATTATGAATCATTCTAACTGTTGTATTTGTTCTGTTTTTCCATTTCATTACTTCCATTTTATTTTACTGCTTACGAGATATTTTCAAAGATAGATTCTGTAGAACTTAGTATTATTTTGACTTTTGTTATACTAGATTAGTATTTCAGCTTGCTGCACTGTTTTTATTTTTTAACACTAATATTTATTACACTGTGATAAATTGTGTTGTATTTAAAGTTCTATGTTGTTGCACATCTGGTGGTGTTTTTATTTTTCAGCCAAACAGGAGCCCCCTCCGCGGCCACCCCCGCCCACAATATCATCGGCCCCATCACAAAACCCCACATCTGTGCCATCTAGTTCTCATTACACAGGTACAAGCTTGTTTCACTTGCTGACTTCAACAGGATTGCTCGACATTGCATACATTGAAGATAAAGTCATGACCTCTTCTGACACTTGAACTTGTCGTTAGTTTGTATCTTATTATATCAGCCATCACAACTTGATGTAAATTTGTGTGATTTGCCTCATTTTAAGCATCAGTGTCATTTTCAGTATACAGTTCTGTAAATTTAGCTCATATTTTTGCAAAGCTTTACCAAACTAAGCTTAAAGCTGCATGTTTTAACTTAAAGGTGGGCTGTGGGTTCCACAGACATAATGCAGTGGTGATGGTTTGATTAATTTTTTCTTTTCGGCAGAAGCCAGGAGCTCGTACATTAGTCCATGAGGGACAGGCTTTAAGATTTGATTAATATTCAGTGTACAGACTTAGTTAAAAGCATTCAAAACAAAAAGTTGGATTTTTAAAAAAGTGTGCATTTATATGGCTAATCTTGAGCTGTCTCTCTCTTCACTTGAAATTTATATTTGAGAAAGGACATAATTGTCAACTTTGGCATGTGTCATGTACATGATAATCTTGATGTTACAGTTTTGCTTTTCGCACTTGGTTGTTGAAATTTTAGTGAACATCTTGGCATGATAATAATCTTGTTTCAGTAAGGGGTAGGAGTTCCACATGGCATATACAAATGTACAAATTTAAATTTTATTTAAAGTCAGTACGCATACAAATATACAAACATAAGCTATGTTTAGCTATTGACAGACATGAAGTGCTACCATATTCATGCATAAGGGAAGACAGCATACAAAATATCATTCATATCAGGCAGTGGTAGATGCATAATATAGAACATGCATTACATACCTTGAAAACTGCAGATGGTTTTAAAGAAGACAAATTTTCCAGTATTTTTCAATGCAAAGCTGTACAGAAAGTTCAGAAAAAGCATAGAAAAAACTGTTTGAAAATCAAATAATTATAATTAAGAGGGGTTTACCATAAAAGTAATTGTACCTCCACAAACTTAGTATGAGGGGTATATAGGAGTCAGCATGTCACTGTGTTGTTGTTTTTTTGGGGTTTAACGCCGATTTCAACATCTAGGTTATATCTCGGCGGTCAGTCCACCTAACCAGTTTTCCTGGATAACTAACCAGTAATAACCAATTTCTCCGCAAGTGACTGACTACTGTTCCCACATGATCTACTCTGAATCAGCGGTGAGAGACAAATGAACATTAGACACAATGGCTGAGATCAATTGTCAGGGAGAAATTTTGCCCTGCCCAGGGGTTGAACCAGGGACCAATGGATTACTAATCCAGTGCTCTACCTATTGAGCTAAGTGGGCGGGATGTCACTGTGTTTGGGATATCTGCATTCAAGGTCAAAGTTTAAAAAAAACTTTCAAGAAAAGAAAAAAAAAGGTGGGGGGGGGGGGGGGGGGGGGGGCTGAATCAGTTTCCACTTGGTAACTTCAGAATGTCATATTGAGTTACTTATAAGCAGTTATCACTTTGGAGTGTGTTTTGATGTCTTCATTCAAGGTCAGTGTAGTAAAAAATAAAGACTTTCCGATCAATTACTTTATATGAAAATGTAATATGTGCTTGAAACTAGGTGTGTGAATAGCTTTTATGCACTTGTAGCTTGGGATTGGTTTTGAAGTGTCTCTGGTTAAGGTCACTGTTAAATAGAAAAATTGTTGCAGATCTGTAATTTTACTTTGAAATATTGAAATGCATTGAAACTGGGTGTGTAATTAGTTCATATGCTGTTGTTGCTTTGGATTATGTTTTGGATGTCTGCATTCAAAGTAAAGGTCACTGTTACTTAAAATAGAAAAGCTGTTTCAAATTTATAACTTCACTTTAGAATATTGTATTTGAATGAAACTAAGTGTGTTAGAAGCTTGTAAGCATTTGTCACTTGGGATTATGTTTGGGTTTCTTTATTCAAGGTCAAGGTCTCTGTTACTAACAAAAGAAAAGAAATAAAATAAAAATAACTTCACTTTGGTATATCATATCACAAGTATGTAGCTTGTACACTGGTGTTGCTTAGGATTGTGTTTTGATTGTCATCAGTCAAGATCAAGGTCACTTACATAAAACAGTAAATCAGTTTCATATCAATAACTTACAAATGTTGTATTGCAATTAAACTTGGTGTGTTGGTAGCTTGTATGCAGTTGTTGGAGTGTCCTACACCTCTGGTTCATGTGACAAGGCGAAATATTGGAATATTCATTTCTTTCAGTGACAGCTGTAGTAATATGTACTGTGAGAAATCTGTAATTCATCTGTTATAGTTATTGTTTTTAGAAAGGTGTAAGACTTTCGTATCAGATTGTCTGATCAGCACAAGTTGATCTAATTGGGTCAATATTATCAGTTAGGCCGAGGTATAAAAAACTGAGTTTACAATGTATCCACAGCTATTCACCTATACATATACATTTCAGGTGCACCCAGTGCTCCTCCACCCGGTCCCTCAGGCCAGCCTTCAGCCCAGAACTATGGTAAGTTTTCTAATGTACGAGAAGGGGTCTTTAAATGATAGTGACTACTGAAAGGGATGTCTAGCTTTTTTTCCCATATTCACTAATAAAATGTTAGGTTTATGATGAAAGAAGTATACACTAATTATTTACTTATCAGATCTGACTTACTCAGGAAGTAAAATTGTCATCTACATGCATAAACCTGTATAGAACTTATTTAGTGAAAAGGCAGGGTTTAAAATAATCATGATGACAGAAAATATCATTACTCAGGATAGATCTTTTTTAACCCACCTATTTACTGCAACTGAAATAATTTCAATGACTGTTAGCCAGAAGAAAAAAACTTGACCAGTGTTATGTTAAAGCCTACTGCAGTTCTAAAGGCATTTGTGTAATATAAAATCTAACATACTATAGTGTGTATACAAAATTAAGTATAATTTCTCCTTTACAATACATTGATAAATTTCAGCAGCTAGTAACACAACTCGTGCAACAACAACAACAAGCTCTGGTAATCATGTGTCTCTTTTCTCCAAATGTTATCAGTTATATTCTACACTAGCTTGAAAAACAATTGACTTTTCCACTTCAACATAATTATGTACTTTCCTATCAGTGCACAATGAGAAAAAACAATGAAACATGCACATGTACAACTAATGTACTCTCTAGTTCCTCATGTTTTTTTTATGTTTAATCTATTTTTTTTTTTTAATACAATGAAGACTTACGTAAAGTAGTATTAAGTAGATGTACTTTATATATGTAATATATATATATATATATATATATATATATATATATATATATATATATATATATATATATGTATGTATGTATATGTAATGAAATGTATGACATTTTTGCACTGCCTTAAGACTTCATACATGTATAAAGCAATTACCGCTACTACAGACTGATTTTGTTTCATGTATTAGTTTATTTTCTAGACATGTATTACTGTATAAGTTTCCGCCACAGTGTAACATTGGTAATACATACTTAAGGATTTTTGAGTTTTGAGAAGCTAGCTAATTCTGAGTTTTGAGTGCATTAAATGGTAAATAAATGAACATCTTCTGTCTCTGCAACTTCTTCTCAGTAATTATTAAATGTTCATACAAAGCTCCCTAGAAATAGCCAACCATCTACTTATGGTTTGCTATCAAAACATAGCCAGAACTGCATGATTGACAGACAATACAGTTTTATGCTCTTTTTAAGTTTGAAAAGTAAAAATGTAATTTCTTAAGTAAAGTAGATACGAGGTAAATTTTTAGTTAAAAAAACCTCTTTAAATGAAAAGATCATATAAAACATATGTGAATGCATAGAAGCTTGGTTTCTGTTGAAATGTAGCAGTATTGTGATAGCTGGAAACCTCTGATAGCTCAAACATAATGCTTGTCCCCAGGTACCATGAGGTGTTGATATTTTAATGTATTGAATCTTTCATTCTCTTTCCCAATTTATTCCTTGATTCTTGTCTTGATATATAATCATTCACTATTTTTGTTTACATCAGTTGTTTCCAACCCTCTGACCTATATACATTTTACTCACTAAAAAAAAATTAACCAGTTATTTAACTTTTAAAGGCACTTGTCTGTATACAATCTGCACCACTGTGCCCGGAAAAAAAAACACTTTTGTATCATCTCGAGACATTTAATAGAAAAAATTGGTCTGTTTAAAGATTGCATTACAAACACTAATAAATGTAATTATGGAGCATTGCAATGTGACATTCATAATTATGTTACTTTAGTAGATAAGCGACAAAAGAGTGGTCACATTTGTACTATGATGTTATTATATAAATGTACTATCAAAGCAAAAGTAATGTGGATTTTACAAAATGGGAGGGTGGGGGGATTCACAGCTACAGGTTTATGATCAGTTAAAACTGGATTACATTTTGGGTTATATTCATAAAAGGTATAATTTACATCTGCTTTGTATCTTTCAGGAGCAAATCAGGCATGGTCCCAACCCTACCCGCAGCACAGTTACACAATGCCTGCCATGCCGTCAGCTGGCTACAGCTCGTACAACCCTTACATGAGTGGTTACACACCACCCCCAGGAGGTAAGATTTGACCGACATACCTTTTATAATTGATTCGCTTGAAGTCAACCAGTTGACTTCTTTTCTACATAACAGCTGTTTTGTGTTCTTCTTCAGACATATCAAAGTCAGTTGTTTTCATGTGCTTATGAACACTCAAGTATTGTTGAAAACGTGATAAACATTAAGTAATATAATATTATCTTTGTTTAAGAGACTTGATGTACCTCGTATCCCAAGTGGACCTCTTTGTAGAGTGTTTAAAGAAATTTATCTATACATATTGGATGCAGAAGGAAGATATTTGCATGATAAACATGTTATTTATAAGATGGGTTTTTTTATTTACTAAGTAAGCGTCTTGACATGTTTACAGTAACTAGGTCAAGGATATGTTGAAAAAATTGTTAGGAGGTTTAAAGAAGTATGAAACAGTAGAACTGTGTATTTATTTGTTACATGTACAGTGTACACTTGCTGCACAAAGGTTTAAAAACATCTTAAATTCAAGCAGTCCTTCCTTTTATATCAGTACTCTTTAGTAGAATTAGTCAGGTAACAAGACCATACATGTTGTTTAGATTGGCATATGTGAGTCCCAATTTCATTTTCAGATTTGTTATTTAGAATTCAGTTCACATTGATTTGTAATTTCTTATGACTTGTCTCCCTTGACCTGTATGTTGATTTAAATCCTATATCTTTATGTGTTTGTTACAGGTTATCCTGGAGGCCCAAGTCAGCCACCATATCCAACACAACATGGCCATCCACCATACCCAGGTCAGGCACCTCCGCCTCAAGGTTATCCCTATCCACAACAGCAGTATCCCTATCCCCAAGGATACCCCCCACAACAACAGTGGAGATAATAAGGGCCATGCATAAGGAACTTAATCTAGTGATTTTTCCTCTACATTTCTTTTGTACATGTATATACAAAAACAATATTGTAATCTACAAATGGATGATTTTGTAGGAAAAAAAAAAAACATTTGTATGAATTACAGCATGTGTGCATGAGAAGACAAAATTCAGCATGTATCTTAAACAATTTTATAATTGCAACCTGATTAAGTTATTACAGTGTTGACATATGTAAGCAGTACAGGTTGAAGGAATCAGCTAATAGTCTGACAAATGTACCATCTGAGATACTGCCTCAGCATGCTAAAATTTGCTGTGACAATATAGTTTAAAAATATTTTGAAATTAATATTTCGTCTTTGAAATGTATTATTTATTACTTGTGTGTACTTCTTGAAATTACATGTACTAAATGGTGGACAGCTGTGGTTTTGATACTACAGTAAATGTAAAACACATGGTCCAGCACTCTAAGCAGTGAATATTGTATCGTAAAAGAAAGATTTAAGAATCAAATTTGTTTTAACAATTGCATAAGAAAAAAATGTTTTCCATTTCAAAAAAACAACATAGTTTTGTTAAATAATGAATCGGTGTATTATTTATTGTTGAAAATGAAATGCATGATAAATAATTCCATATACAATTTTTTGAAATAGTCTGAAACAAAATTGTGACTTTTTATAATATCTTTGATTGTTGAGTTTTGAACACAAGTATACACTAACGTGTCTGTTTTTATATGGCACTCACTGGTTAAAGGATAGCACTTTCTTTTCTATAAGAATAATATATCTTTAAAAATTAAGACAAATTCAGTTTGTATTGTAGTAATACACCCAGGGTGTGAAATATTTTCACATCTATCTCTGTACTAAATATCTCTCCATGTTTATGAGCAGTTTTGTGATTCATATCTTACTGAAATCATTGAAAATTGAATATTTTAAGGGTAAGACATTTTATAAGCTATAAACTTGGATTTTGATACATTCAAGGCACATGATAATTGTAATGAAGGCATGTCTGAGGGTTAAAATAAGAGACCGAATTAACAGTACACTGCACTGTTGCATCCCCAACCCACAGTTTCAACATTTTTTTGGCTATGTATTTTTTAGATTTTATATACTAGGCTAACTTGACAGTGAATTAAAGGTTGAAAAACTTTACCACAGAAGGGGGAATAAATGTTACGAAGTGGCTGTTAATGATTCATTAAAGTGTTCTGTGGTCATTTTTTTATATATCATTGCACAAAGTTGATAGTCTGTGTTGATGTATGTATACTATAGGAATGCTGTTGGCTGTCTTGTAATTAGGAATTAGTATTTATATAAATCTGTGATAGTCTTTCAGAGTATATTCCAGTTAGGTCATTCGTATGTGAGCTAAATTTTTTATATGTTAACCACTGATTGTTATCTGAACGTTTTTTTAAAACTGTTTATGTGTAGGAATATTTTGGTTTTACCCAGTTACTATCAGTTTTCCTTATTAATTGGATTACTCAAAATTGCATGATTAGTGTGTCACAACTGAATTGCAAAATTCACCAGGACAAGTTCATGTGTAAGATACATGTATTCTATAGTAATTTCTGTATTCTATCTTCACAGTAAAATCCAGTGTAAATAATATTTCAGAAAGAGGTCAGAAAGTTTTTGACCTTGTAAGATCCTGTTAATAATTCGATTGATAGAGAATAGAATAAAATTCTCAGAAAAAAAAGGCTGATGGAGCAAAAGTGGTGTATTTTACACAGGTTTTGTCAGCTTTTTAAGCTGCAAGATATTAAATTCATTGCACATAAACTCAAGTGTTCTGGTACATGGGTTCTAGTAGTTTTTTTTCTTTCTCTTTTTTTATTGGTCATGTTTTTAGGTCTGTTTGAGCAAACACCAACTTCATTTGATTTAAAGAAAATTTCATTAATCACTCTTGTAAATATCTCCCATTTTCTACTGAATGAGTGTTTCATTCTTGTTATAGAGAATGTATTAATGAAATATTGGTGTATTCTTTTATTGATATAAAGTTTTGATTTGTCATGTAATTATTTTATTTTGTTATTTTCTGCTCCTTTCTTTTTTTATAGACAGTGCAATTTTAGTGTTTTAGTTGCAGTGGAAAAAAACAAACTAGTTTCAAAATCTAGTTACAGTTTGTCATTGAAGTAATTTTCAGAAATAATATCTATTTGCAAGTGAAACTATTTTCTGAAAGAATTTTCAGTTGTCATTGAAGGTTTACTGAAATAATATCCATTAATGTCAAGATATTCAGAAATTAAAAACAGCTCTTCAAGTCAGTGTGTTAGTTTGTTTATTATTTGCCCTGAAGAAAAAAATATGCTGGTCATCAAAACTGATTTAAAATGTACTGCTCTGCACCTTAGACATTTTATTTACGCTTGCCCTGCAACTCTACAGTTTGAGGTTTTCCTGTGAAAAATTATCAAGGTCTAGAAGACATATAGACCTTGGGCTATGGCACATATCAAACTTACACTATGTACAAAAAACCTCCACTATGGATGACAGTATCACGGTACACTGACCTCTGATACCACCAAGCATGGTACACCAACATGGCTTACCAAATGCAGACCCATTAATTAAGTACATGTGACTTTTTTGCTGTAACATAGCGCTTATTTCGTGTTCAGCTTTAAACGCTGTTGAAAGTTTTAGGTCAAACAAACAAAGGTGTGTATTATTAGCTCAAGTGAGGCAGAAATACTGAACAATTTAAACCGTGTTGGACTTCTCTGCTGCACTTGAATGTAAAATTGTTTATTTTTTATCAAGTTTGTATGAATTATGATGATTGTTTATGGTTTATCAAAATTGTATTCTTTTTATTGTACTCACTGTTGTCAATTTTGCTATATAAAGAAGAAAAAACCCTTACTATGTTGTCATTCTTTGTTTTACCACATTACGCAGACATTACTTCATTTCTGTAGAAGTAAACTGACTGTATCGTAATTTAGGCAAAATGTAAAGGAAAGGACAAAGTATGCCTGATGTTCTTTCACCAGCACAGCGTCAACAATTGTCACAGGATTTCTTGTGTTTTCTTTATACCAAAAGTAAAAAAAAAATGATCATGAATTTGCATCTTAGTTCGATTCTAGAAAAGATAACTCTTGTATACTTAATGTAATGTTCCACATTTTTATGCCTATTACCTCCCTTCTCAATATTGATCCAGAGTAAAAATAGCTCGTACTGGGTCATTACCTCAGCTCAAGTAAACACCGAAATAAAAGAGGATATTTAAGGGGGAACAATTTTCAGAGGGGTACCGCTTGACATGATCACAGTCTTGTTGAGAAAGACAGCTGTTCACAAGTTCAGTAACCTCCATCTATCTGCTTTTGCCAGAAAAAAGTAAATCAAAATGAATCCATTTTTGGTTGCAAACGTACGTTTTTCATCAGTATCAGTAATTCAGGGTGAGGGGGTGGGTTTTTTTGTACACAAGTCATTGAACAGTTAAAATGATGATACTGAAACACATTTTAACATTTCCTGTCATTGTCATGGTGTTGGGTGGGGGTGGGGGAATTTCCAGATTTATAATATGACAGCTAGAGTTTTTGAAATATTTCAATCTTTATGTTACTATTGTACTAAGATATTAGTACATATATTGTTTATTTCTGTTTACTGTATAGGCATATGACGAAGCGATATGTTCCTTTAAATTTTAGGCTTCACAAGAATTTAGTGGACACAGCTTACTTAAACATCCACATATTAAAACAAATCAGTTTCCTTTGTGATCAAGAAATGAGCAAATCATATGTTGTGTTTAAAAACTTGTTTAAGGGTCTTGAAATATAGCGCGAGTATGACAGTTCAGGTACTTACATCAATTAATGTCAGAATGGAACATCATGCACAAATACAGCAACAGAAGGAGCAGTAGTCGAGGGGTTAGAGCGTCAGAGGTCGTTGGTTGGTATCCCTCCAGAGATGCTTGTCTCCAGTGACCTGCATTCCACACTTTCGGACCCAGGAAGCAGTCATCGAGAGGGATTGATATAAGTTTCAAGAACTTGCTTCCAAATCGAGTTATAAATAGTTAAGTCTAAACGTAAGCAAAATTATACGTGTGCATACACAGACCCCGCCTTCCGAGCTGATGCTGTTTCAATTTTAAAGTGAGCTTTGTTTATCTGATTTCATTCTATCAGAGGTTTTCGATAAGTCTAAGGATCTCCGGATGACATTCTGAAACAGATGGTTGGATTCTGAAAAACGTATGAGTATGGTAGATCCATTAAAAACAAATCTGTGAAGTCAGTCATAGTTCGCATACAATGAAAATAGAATATTGGTTAGTAAATAGTACTGGATTTTATGTCATTTTATGCACCGACATTTTTTTTACCTGAATTCATTTTTGCTAAAAATATACAGTGATAATACAGGCATTACAAAGTTTCTAAGTTTAGAATAAACTGTAAATTCAACGTTCAACTAATGATATGGCTCTAAAATAGGTATAACTGATTTTAAACATACAGTCAGGGCTTAGGTAATAGCTGAGTTAACTTAACAGTTAAGGTGAGATACACAGACTTTGATGTAATGTGTCTCTACTTTTAAGTGTTTAATGGTCATATTTTTGGCCTAAAGGCCACATTTTTCACATGGCTTACCTCACTTTTAATTTGAAATGTCTACATTTATATGCTTAATTAAACTAATAATTTCACAGTAAGACAAATAATATGAGATAAATTGACCGGTAGAAAAAAAAAGAATATAGAAAAAATCTTTAAACCATGCTCATATAATACATTATTAGAGCAATGTGACTACCTCTAAGCCGTATATACATATTGTACATAATTTATAGATACTTGTTATTATCATTTCAGAGTTAGAAAATAGATCTCAGATTGTTATGATCTTAATTGGTCTCAACATAGATAGCATTCCGACACGTAAAAGGTCTTGGAACGCACAGTGCTAGCGCGCGCACGTAGTGATTCGTTTAGTCTAAAGTAAGCCTTTTCTCATTGTTGGAACCCCACCTTCGATCCATTCCGTTTCACTCTATTCATCGACCGTACATATAATGTAGTTGTACGGAATATGTACCGGGGCCTTTTTTTTTCCCGCATCTCCTTTAATAATCACAATTTATCTTTTCCAAAAGAGAAATTCGACTGAGATATTGACAAATGGATAATCATGGTGACAAAAAGATAACACGGTGTTGCAATCTGTCATAAAATCGACCATCCCAAAATTATATGTGTACCACCAAACTCTTCATTTAAAGTATTTGTAATTTCCTATTTCACAGTATCTGAGAAACTTGATCTCTCAAAATAATGAATTGTCATGTCCAATCTCAATTTCAACAGTCAGAAATACTGGTGTTTTATGGTGATTTTTTTTTATACGGGTTTCACTTTTAATAAAAATCTTATTTGTCTAAACTGACAAGAATGAGAGATAAGTCCAAATTTTCTGCCTTTTCAAAATTTTCGAAACGTAAACAATAAATGTCATTTTTTTCTCTGAGCTTGCTTATCTTCGCTGTCCCTTATTGTTATTATTATTATTATTATTATTTTGCACAGCAGATTAAGTGTGGTCGAACAGACACGCATTGCAGTGCTTAGTTCGTAAAAACACACTCATAAAAGTTTGATCTGATCAGAAGTGTTCAGTTCGTAAGTAAACAGGTTTTCCTGTTACCATTTCCATTCATTTGAAAATTCTTCATTTTAACACTGTAGAAAGTGTTAATGTTAATATACAGTACAGAACTGACATGCCCTACCTCAGCTGCGTCACCTGTGAAGAAATTAGTCCATCCTTACCCATCCGTTGTATATGTCATCATCATCACCATGATCATTATCATTATTTTTATTATTAGATATTTAATCATTTTATAACCGTCTATCATATTTCTTATGGCACGACAGTAGGCATTTTATTAAAAGTGACCTATGGACTGTTGTATGCCTATAATGCAACCAAAATTCCATTTAAGGAAGCGGGGATTTGGTCTCTCGCCGTATTGACACGGGTCAATTTTTTTTTTCAATATAACCGCGGGGGAGAATTCCATATTTAGAAATCGAATAGACTTATTTTATAGATTTCTTTTTTTTTCTTAAATTAGGTCTACGTAGTTGATCGGTCAAGCACCTTGGCATGGCCTCACAGGTCTCATGCCACTAAATATAGAATGAAAGAGAGATGGCGTGTATGTCGTTCTCCTTGCAATCTGCCTGTTAATACAACATAAATAAGCTGTCCGGAAGCTTTCAGCAATTTTAATTGACTTATCTAGGAGACAAGTAAGGTATTTTTACGTGGTTAAGAACATGTAAATAATTAACATGTACATCAGAACTATAGTCTTTTTCATGAAAATGGAGCGTTTACGTGGACGAGTCCATTGTGAAACTGTTAACCATACACAGACTATAACTTTGACCGAAATATTCACACACCGTAATGATAGTCAACAATTTTGCAGGATTATGGGTCAGAACAGAAATATACATGTAGGTGGTTTGACGTCAGCCCGTAGCTTTTCATGAAAATTAACATGTAGACATACTAAACTGCTTCAGGTTGACATTGGCCTGATTTTTAGTTGTTCTGTTCTTGTCGAGTTGTAAAGCATTATTTTTCGATTTTTCCTGCATTCTAGTTTTTACGCCCACCATGATAACTAGTATGTCATTACGCGCTCCAGCTGTTGTGATTGACGCCTTTGTATGTGAAAGGTACATAAGAGTTACTTTTAAAAATTCTGCATTTGAAGTTTAGACAGTACTGTCATAGATCTAAATGAACGCGAGTCCTGTGTACCCCACTCCATCCTGGTGGAGCAAAAAAAAAAAAAAAAAAAAAAAAAAGATAGGTGCATTGGGACAAAAACCGGTCAAAGGTAAATGTAAAGGAAATGCCGGTCACTTAATATTTAATTTACTTATTTTAAAGCAAGTCTTGGAGATCGAGAGAAATGAAAATTTCCTCCAGCCATCTCTTAGTCTTTACTACAAATCTTTGACCTTGATCTATCTTTTTTAGATCTACAGCCGTAGATTAAAATTAACTGCATAGAAATAAAGTTTGAATTAATTATCTTAGTTTCCTCTTAACGTCCGGCGTGTTCTATTTTGGTTTAATTTAATCATATTTTATTGTATTGTATCGTACACACACAAGCATAATCAAGTTTGTATGATCTATAATAAATAAATATATACAACGGACCTATTTTGGTACAGATTGTAATTTTGCATTTGATATCTGCGCATTAAAAAAAAGGAAAGAAAAGAAAAACCGTGAAAATTTTATTGAAAAGACCTGCTTTACATGCATGAGTGTAGTTGGTGTCATTCCGTAGCAGGAAAAGTTAAAAAAAATTGACAGGTCATCTTTTAATGCATTTTCATTCCTTCTTGGGAAAAGGTTGTTTGTCACAAGTTTATTACTGTACTGGTAACTTTATAAAACAAAATGTTTTTTTTTCTTTTTTCAGGCTATGGAAAGTTCTGCACACATACCTACTAGATCTACCACACACATTGAAACTTATTTTCGACAAAATGACACATATCTCACAAAGCTCTTTAATGATGCAACCAGAGGTGGCAATGGGATCGAGACGAAATACTTACGTATTTCTGCGAGTTCTCCCAGTAAATGCAACGGGCAATTTAAAGCAATGATCAACTTACCAACCAGTTACTCTGTGCGCTATTATCACCTCGCTTGAAGGTGTATACAAGGGTTTTATAAACTGAACTTTAAGTATATACATAATGTGACCATGACAAATAGTGTACAGAAAATTATCGATAGCTTTTCAAGCATAACACGATATATACTAGAATTAAGGTCGCATGTGGCGCTGGCCTTGTTATCAAGGGGTCGCGAATTCGACTCCCGCTCCTTTAAAGCGGCTGTACTCCAGATTTGACATAAAAAATTTTTTTTTCATAAATTATATATTAAGATGCCGTGAGATTATAACAACATAATATTTTACTTCAAACCTGAATATAAAAGTCAAAATAGAATAAAAAAAATATTTTCGCTCCAGCCTGATTTGAACTCTGGACTCTCATGTTAACAAAATAATTCCAACGCTTTTACTGTCACCACTATCACCGCATCTGATATTACAGATATTTACTTTAAATGTTATACGATATAGTTATACCGTCGCGTTACGGTATAGCACTTTGAAAGGGAAAAAAATCAATTTATAATGTAATTATTTGACTTATTTTTTGTCAGTAAGTTATTTTTTAAGCATTAGTCATAAATATTACAAGAAATTTATAATACAAGAAAACTTTCTTTTTTTGTCATCTGGAGCACAGCCCCTTTAACATTACTTATTGTCTTTCAGATGAGACATTAAACCGGGTTCCCATGTATCAGAGCTTTCATCTATCCAGAGAAGAGAAGAATGTCTCTGGAATGGAATGCTTTCTGTATATTGCACTGTCCCCTAAAACATAAAATAAGTAATCTTTGCAGAGTGACATCGATCATACGGGCAAACGGTTACTTTTATAGAGAAAGCATCATGACAACAACATCTATTGCTGGATTCAACAGGATTGCATTTTCCCCCACCAATCAACTTTAGATGGACCAGAACTAAATTTTCATCCTCCGTTAAACGTCCTCTTTCAATGGTTCCCTACAGGTCAAGATAAACCTGCCTTATACTCAGCCGGTAAACCTTCACTGCAAAAATGATAACAAAGTTGTACCATACTTAAACAGTTTATTTTCAAATAACCTTTGATGAAAGATTTCAATGTACATGAAAGGTGAATATGAACAATGTTTTGGCAGTTTATCATTTAATGCAAGAAAAACTTCAGCAATTTTAACGATCGTGACTTTTAATAACAAAAGAAAGGTGAAACATAAGCACAAGTTTTTTTTCAATGCTAGACCAAGAAACAATTCAAACTTGAAGTGTAAATCATTTATAGCTTACAAAAATGTTTCAAATAAGTACTAGCCTTCAGTTTGATAAGCCTTGACCTAGTATATTATTGATAAAGCACTATTACAATTCATCTGGACATTCTCCCTGCATGTAACACTTATACTGAATTCTGTCAAGCTGACTCTACACAGACTGGTTATATCATATTGTGTTTTTGAGTTTATGATATTTAACCAGATTTCCCTCAGGTGTCACAGTCAAATGTTTTATCCACGATCTAAGGAAATAATGACCTAATTCTGTGTCACAGATTTTGCCGTAATAAAATCTATCCAAAAAATGTGTGAACACTGGATTATTTGAATTAAGATCAAATATACCATGTAAGGTCAAAACTCTCCCGCATCCTTCCAGAAAAGTGTAAAATAAATTTCTGAAGTTTTACTTGCATATTATCAATTGGATAAATGACCTAAAATGAAGCGCTTCCAAACTTATCAGTTATACAGGTCTATTTACTCTCCTACACAACCCAACATGTTATGTCTCCTTAATGTACATTTTTGATATCAAGTTTCTCAAGTAATGTCTTTCTTAATTTAAATTTCAACAATGTAATTTATCACAATTTCAACCAATCTATTTTCCCTCTATTGCCTGGAAATTTAAGTTCAGATCTTGTAAAATATTTAATACAATGGCAAGAAACTCGCTCTCAGTTTAGACAAAAAGAAATGTGTATGTAACTAATGAAAACAATAAACAGTACATGTACAATAGTCACTCAAGTCAGGTCATTTTGACTAAACAAGTATAAACTGATAATCAATAAGAGTATTCTATAGGTTTATACATTAACACAAAATATAAAGCCAACAGTGAGCATAATTTAAGCCTCTATCAAGCACATTTACCAAACGCGAGTAAAACGAAGAAAATAACACTGCCTGGATCAAATTCTTAGTGTTGTTACATGTGTACTGCATCTTAAACACATATAAAGTCTAATAACATTAATTCATACAATATTTTGTTCATATAATCACAAACACATTTTCGCTGTAACATTGCCAATGGCAACCCTAGTTTAAAATTGTCAAGACATATAGAAACTGTAATTTAAATGCAAATAATGCGCCTTAATTCATCTTTTCTCCAACACATGAAGTGCATTGTAATTTATACTGCATATTTTCAGCGAAATCAACAAGACCATACTATTACACCAGGAACATAAACAAAGGCATTTGCAAGTTGTGAATGGCTTCCTTTTACAAGGCTGAATTGACCATAAGGATACTGCCATTCAAATACACAAGAAGCTTATATAGACAGCATTTCATGAGACAAATATCAATTAAACATGTTTTATTTAAATTGCAGGGGCAAAGTGTTTTCAGAACTTGTTATATTTCACTTCTGTTGCAATTTAGTCTAAGCATACACCTGTAGTTTACTAATTAAGCGGTTTTCAGTAAATGTAAACAATTTACAGGAATATCTTTATCAGTGCATCAAGTAAAACATAAAGTATGCAAATGAAATTCTTCAGCATGTAACATGGACTAGGCATGAGGATTTGTTTTCCAAGGACTCAGTAACAGCAAACATTTTGTTTGCAATAAATTTTTTAGCCTTATTTTCGCAAACACATCCATGCACATTGCAAGTTCACAATCATAATTTCTTGGTATGAATCCTATGAACATTGTTGTAATAAAAACCTTTTTACAGGTTGCTAGTGGGTCTCAAACCAATGACATTCCAGTAGTAATAAAGGCTACAGTCGTTTACACATTATTACCCCTTACCACTGAAGCTCAAAGCTAGACAGTCAATGCATGCACAAATGTGTTTCCTCTTAAGTTAAAAAGTTTTTACTTGATGAAAAGGTTGAGGAAGTGACACCATACCCTTGTTGATAAAATACCTCTGGCTGTTCTTGATTATCACATAATCCAGGAAATAAGAAGTAAAACTAAAACCGTTTTACTCATTTATACTACAATAATTTGAGAGCAGTATGGAGATTTTCAACAACATACAGTCAATTCTGGGGATTACAAGTTTCTTTGAAATTCAAGACACGTTGTTACAGAACATTAAAATTGTCATTACAGCAAGCAAATCAGTAATATATCAACCTCAGGGTTTTATTTCTGCATTATGGCCTTGGCAGAAGATGATCGCTGTTCCAGCGCAGACTAATTAATCTGTAGTCTCGACCTTAAGAGTAAATGGTATTTCATTTAAACTAACAGATGACAATTTCATCAAATACTTAGGTCCATGTTTCAAAATACGTTTTAACTTGAAAATAATTTGAAAATGGGTGATATGGTCTCTGTCAATCACTTCGTGTTGCTAACATTAATAGAATAAATCAAAACTTAAAAAATACATTCATAAATCACTCCCACTGAAACTTCATTCACCAGATGATGTCAAATGGAGTTTAATGAACATGCATCATTTTAATGAAAATGACTAATCTTGAAAGACAGTGGTAAAATGCTTAACAAATAATTCTCTGTGCACCGTGTACATTTTATTGCAAAAAGCAATATCAGGTTGCTCTGATAAGGAAATGACAATAAAATGTACATTGCAGAACAACTAAGTTACTTTGCAATAGTAACAACTCAATACAAAATTGTATTTCCAAATGACCTAAATGACAACAAAAAAAAAATGCATAAAGATAATTTCTTAATTTTATGCTTTTTTTCCACATTTCATTTTTCTGTTTTTATTTTTTTTTTGTATAAAGGAAGAAGTGTCAAAAGACAACACTGTTTTCCCCACTGGCACATTATTTGTTTCACATCTCCACTTTAAAGAAGCCAAGTATTTCATTACCCTATCCCCACAATTCCTTATTGCTTGCTGTAGAATTCTCAACCCCACCCACTCTTAATGCAAAAGTGCATGAACAAAATATGTCACTAAACACAGTCACCAAAACAGACTTTTACTCCTTTTTTCCCCCTCTCTTTTCTGGTAGAATTAATCATTTATTAGCTTTATTTCTGTATTTTCCTCTTTTTTAGAATCAATTAATTTTCAGCTCTGAATATCTTAAAAGGGGTATAACCTTCTGTGTTTTCATGTGTTCATATAAACCAAAACAGGAATTTAATGGTATATTAAGGATTTAAGTCATAACTACTTGTGACCCCTAGCTAACAGCCCTTTGCCACTTTAACCTAGTTTTTATCTGAACAAAAAAAGTGGTTTTCTCTTTATGGTATCTCAAGCAATAAAAGTACAAGTAATATGTACGGCTCCTAGAGCTTTATGTACATGTATATTGGAAAAATCTTGTATATGTATGATACAACATGTTTCAACATGCAGAAAGGCTAGCATTAAAGTGACTTTGGCCAGCAACATTTACAGCTGTGCTGTACAACAGGTCTGCGAATGAACACTAGAAAAAAATATTGAAGTGGAAGCCATCAAACAGTCTGGTATCAAGAATTTAATCGTTCAAACCTGTCCTTTTTCACCAATTAAAAAATTTCTGCCCTTAAACTGCCTCTAAATACCATCTCTAGAAATTACATTTCAATCTAATCTACCTGGCTTCTTTAAAATCAACTTGAACTTTAAATATATAATATAACTGTGTAAAATATCTATATACAATAACACCACCCCTGGATGTTACATAATACATTCACAGTACTTCTCCTTAATGTTTGTACTCTGTGGCATTTCAAAAACAAAAAACTTTCTCCAATACAGACAAAAACAATCTGAGGAAATGACATGCCCACTAAAAGATGTCTTTGAGCAAAAATCTCAAACCAAAAATAAAAAGAAAATTATGTGAATAAGACATTTTCCTCAGAATATATATTTGAATAAAATATTGCAAAAATTTTCAGTTTAAAACAACATATTATAGAAAAATAACCTGCAAATTATTTAGTCTATAACAAACAGATGAATCTAAAAATCTATCGCTTAAGTTTAATTTGCTGCAGGAGACCAGATAAAGCACGGTTTGCTTATAAACAATCGGTATATTCTGTGATACAGAAAATGGTTTCTCCCTGTCGACAGATCAATACAATCAAGTTAAATACTGAATACTTAATTTAACGTGTCTTAGACACTTCCCAGAAAGCTCAGAATTATTTACATCCAAGAGTAATGTAATCAACATACAGAAATAAAATCAGCAAAAAATTGTTAAACAATATTTAAGAAACAATTCATTTTTGAACTATTTAAAACACAATACTCGTACTAACTAATAGGCTAATTCATACATATGGTACTAGTGGCAAGCACCTTTTTAAAGATTTCTCATGCTTTTTCTGTTATCATAAGACATGTGTTTTGAAAATTTATAATTAATGATATTTCCCACAATAAATTCAGCATTTCATTTTCAGTACACCAGCTGTCAATCACCATTGAAACACAGAGCAAGCTAGTTGGACAGTATCTGAATGAAGCTTGGCTAACATTTCTTTTCTACTATTAGCATTTTATCAGCTATGGTCAGGTTTAATAGCTCAAATATACATATGTAAATAGAATACCAATACATTATTGTATTATTAAGTGTCTGACCACTTAGGAGATTTTTGAACAAGTATGTGTAGTAATACACAAGCAGTATCAGTACACATTATTGTTTAAGGTGGGTTCCTGTTGACAAGTCAATGATTACTCCTTAACCAGAAGTCCAAGATCTCCAATATGGCGGTAATGTGTACATGAACCAAGTAAGATGCAAGATGACCAAGTGATTGGTCCCATGTGAAGCGAATCCAAAAGTGACCTAGTTAAACTTAACATGAAGAAAGCATCAAGTTTAAGTTTCAAAAACAACACATACATCATTTTAAAGAAACACAAATTCATCAAGAGGTACACAAGAACGAGGAAATAGCTTACAAGTCAGACAGAAGAATTACCTTCTACTTTTTTGTGCCCATATTGATTTTAAATAGGAACATATTAAAAAAAAAATCAAATTCAGTCCTCTTAGTTAAAACATAAACAGTATATCCACTCAGGAGTTTACAGATGCACGGTATCGACGCAAGTTTCAGTTACCTCAGCGTGTATACTAAGATCAAGAATGAGCACCACTTCAGTTAAGAACTTTGCAACTGTATTTACAAGAATGCCCCACATTAACTAAATGCTCAACCTATATAATAAGATCAATCCTGTTACAAGTAAACACAGTGTCCTGTAACAATGTTACTTAATCAAATATGGCAAAAAGATTGCAATCCATTCCCAATTTGTGACCTCTGATAATAATTAGACAGTATATATAATGTCATCAGTGTGTAAATGTTGACAAAAATGTCTGCCATTTATGTTTCTAGAATAACTTTTATCATACCCAAAATAACAAGAAAAGCTGCATACCTTTTTATCGAGAAAAAAAAAATAACACAGATATTTGAAAAACTTGTCTTTAAACTATGACTTCCCACCCTCTAATTTAGCAAGCAAATCCTCTTTTTCTTTCCTCAGTCTCTCGTTTTCCTTCTTGAGACGAAGATACTCTTCCCGTTTGAAGTCACTCTCTTTTTCGGGACTTGAACACTCTACTTTTCGTTTTTCCTCAATTCTTTCCAATTTCATTTCAATTTCAACAAAGTCACGCACCAAGTCCTCCTTGCTCTTGTTCATTAGTTCTTGCATACGAATATCGTTAAAGGTGTCCATAAAATTCTTTTCCTGAAATCCGTCATTTTCTTCATCATCATAAAAATCGGAAGACGATTCCGAATCATTAGACTGGTTTGAGTTATTAGAGTTGTGTCTATGGAGATCTGGTGAGATTGATTCATGATCATCCATGAGAAACTGTGTTGTGTTATATGGTGCCACTGGATGACCTGATGCGAAGGCCTCTTCTCTCTTCTGTGTTGCTCTTCTTGTTTCTTTCTCTTCAAGTGCTTGTTTTTCAGTCCAGCTCATTTTATCATAAGGTTTCCATCTTCGATGATTTTTCCCACCTTTGTGACGCCGTCTATGCTTTTTCTTTCTTCGTACATCTTGATTGCTCTCCGAGTCACTTGGACTGTCCCCGTTTGTATCTGGCAAGTTTTTGTTCTCTTCTGAAGTTATAAAAAAAAAACTTTTAATTTCCAGTAAGCTTAATTTTGCCTTTGGTAGCATACTGATAAAACTTATGGTACCTATTTTACATCTGACTTACATGTATTAGGCCTATATTCAATCTAGTTTCACTGGGTAACTGACTTTTAAGAAAATTTCACTGGACAAAGTGTGAACAAGCTTACATTTCTAATGTACCAAGAGTTGTTTCACCAACATAGAACATGACACTAGTCTAAATCTCTAGCTAATTTTCCTAGTACTAAACAGGGGTCTATTTTCACTTAGACAGACCGGAACAGTAAACGGACACTTTTTCTTATATGTAACTTATCCGTGTAAATCAAGTTGTGTTTCAAATCATCCAGACTTTGCAGTTTTAAAGATGAATCCTTGCCTTCAAATTTACAGGAACTCGCGATTGTAAACAAAACACAACACATGCGCAGTGAGGCATCGCGGCAGGTACAGAAACGACTCAAAATTATTGTTATTTTTAACCAGTACGCGGACACCTGTTTATACCGATGGAAAAGAGGTCAAATAAGGTGAACTCACCTAAAAATGTTTTTAAATATGTATTTATTTTATTTTCATATGATATGAAAAAAAAACAACTTTATTTTTGTTTAAAAATAACACGTTTGAAACAGTCAGTGAAACTGCAAGTTTTGATTTGTTTACGATGTGATTTCGAGTTCGTCTGCTAATAAGTCAATAAACATGAAGTGTAAACATACATTTATAATACCGGAAAAAGGATAAGTTAGTTACGAATATAGGTATGTAACATCAATACAGTACGTGATGTTTTACACGTTTTTAAACGCGCCGAATACCGGGGTGTCCGCGTACTGGTAGCGTCCGTGTACTATTCCGGTCTGTCTACATTTAGCTTGTCAGATTTATTAAAAGCAGTTTGAAGATATGTAGTCAGCAATCCGAATTATATATACATGTATACGCAACACGTCATGTGGACCCCAACATCCCACTCTTTATCAGAATTACTCTGTTTATGATTTATAGATTACTGTCAAGTTCCGGATGCTGCACGAGAAAATGCATTTCCGATTGTCACATTCGCGTTAGAGGGTCAATCAATATGCAAAATATAAAAAAATGGGATTTAACAAAATTGAGAGATAATCAATACAGCTGAACTTTACAACAGAAAAATATATAAATCTATCAATGACATACCATTTTCAGCATCACGCAGAGCTTTTTTGCTGTCATCGTCTTGTTTACATTTGGACTGGTCCAAGAGAGGGGTGTCAGCCCTATTGTTTTCTTTATCGTTAAACTTCATTTTCGGGTCACCCTGTGAATAATCCGCTACCATCATCACTTCCTCCATGATTTTGATATTTTTTCGAAATAACTGTGATTTTATAAATCTTTACAATTAAGCTATTTATCATGATATATGACGTGACCTTTCCTTGTTGCCAGACTGACAACTAACGCCGAACGAGTGAGATGGCGTTCATTTATACAAGCATTTGTGAATTTCCTACGAGATAAAAAGTAATCCTACAACCGAACATGGTCTAGGATCACGCGTATTGTCTTTCATAATCAAACATATAACCAATATATCGTGAATTTCAGGGTCTCTGCCAGACGTTTAGTTGAAAAAGCAGGCAAATTCTGAGCAGTTAAAGCAAGAATTCGCTATGCATATATCGTGCGGATTGATACAAATTAAAAACTCGTTTTGTGAGCGGAATTCTATTCAAAGGGAAAACAACGCTAACTAGTACAATTAAGATCTCGCAGGAGTTAGTACCCCTTTCAGCCGGCTTGTACTGTATTGACAACTGCGCCTATTTAAAACTACCATTTCAGGGAGGTGTGAGAATATAAGAGTTTAAAGACATGAACATAGAATCATTATACGAATGTATTTACCAATCCTGGATGAAAGGCCTTCCTTAAACTTCCTTAAGTTGTCATGGTGACGACTTTTAATATCTAACTTAATAATAACAGTGGCTTCAATCATTTGATCTTAATAAAGCACCGTTTGATTTAATTATTATTTCTTTAGTTTTGTTTCATCGCAAGTAGAGTGACTAAAATTTAAAAGAAGATGAAAATCTACAACAATTTAGCAAATAAAACAGGTCCTTTAGATTAATAAGATCCGAATGTTACTGAATTTCCGGTTTCATCCATTGTCATGATTATCAACCTTCAGTTAATTGTCGTCGCCCCCACAATCACCACAATCATCATCCATCATTGTCATCATCATAACCACCTTGGATTCACGAGGAGATAACAATGACCCTTACTGCGGAGACTTGCAGCCTTTTTGAAATTAAAGGTGAAAATGAAAATCAGTTTTATACCGTTAAAGATTTTTGTTTCCTGGCATATCCAAAAGTCGACCATATCCTTTAGTCGACCAAATTGAAAAATCAAAGTTGTTAACACGAAATAATTTTCAGAATTTCATTCGGTGGTATCGGTATCAACTTTTTGTGCTCCTTGAAATTTTAGTAACATTGTATGTAATAGAAAACTATACATGTATATGTAAAACAGTAGTACTTGTATTCATAATATTGTAAATCGGAAATTCTGTATTTGTCTGTAATTCAAATTTCTAGATATTAAAGAGTGATTTCTTTTTATAAACGTATCCTCTTGTTTCACGTTAAGGTGACCCATTTCCATCTTTTTATTTTTCTGACTTTAAACCTTTTTTAAAAATAGATAGGGTATTTAAACATATAATACTGTGGAGTCTTTTCATCGACATCAGGGGTGTGGGGTGTGGTCGACTTGGGGATATAT
The DNA here is from genome assembly GCA_012932295.1 of Cyclina sinensis. Classification (NCBI taxonomy): domain Eukaryota; kingdom Metazoa; phylum Mollusca; class Bivalvia; order Venerida; family Veneridae; genus Cyclina; species Cyclina sinensis. Next base: position 31,156,010 of record JAAONU010000002.1, on the reverse strand, counting down.
CAGGTTTCAACAGATGCTTGTGGCACAGGAGTTCTTGTTCAACGATTAGACACTTAAAACAAAGAAGTGAGAAACTAATTCAGGCTGTTGAACAATGAAAATTGAATGTTAGATTAAAATTAAAGACAATACACTTATTGTGAAAATAATAGAAAAGTTTACAAAAAAGCAGTCAACTTTTGTCTGTGTGAATAGTAGAATAACAGAATAACAGAACAACTCCAGCAAAATAGCAGAATGGCAGAATAAAAGAACAACTCAGGCAGAACAGCAGAACAACTCCAGCAGAATAGCAGAATGGCAGAATAGCAGAACGACTCCAGCAGAATGGCAGAACAGCAGAATAACTCCAGCAGAATGGCAGAAAAGCAGAACAACTCCAGCAGAATAGCAGAATGGCAGAACAGCAGAACAACTCCAGCAGAATAGCAGAACAACTCCAGCAGAATAGCAGAATGGCAGAAAAGCAGAACAACTCCAGCAGAATGGCAGAATAGCAGAACAACTCCAGCAGAATAGCAGAATGGCAGAAAAGCAGAACAACTCCAGCAGAATAGCAGAATGGCAGAAAAGCAGAACAACTCCAGCAGAATAGCAGAATGGCAGAATAGCAGAACAACTCCAGCAGAATAGCAGAACAACTCCAGCAGAATAGCAGAACAACTCCAGCAGAATAGCAGAATGGCAGAATAGCAGAACCACACCAGCAGAATTGCAGAATGAAAAAAGAGCAGAACAACTCCTGCAGAATAGCAGAATGGCAGAATAGCAGAACAACTTTCAAAAAGACAAAAAGTCAAATTGAGTTTTACAGATATCTACCAAAGTTTGCCTTCGTCTGTCCGTCTTTCCGTCCGACTGTCCGGAAATCTGAACCCACGATAAACGCAAAAAACGTATAAGTTAAGTTGATTGAAATTGATATATGAATATAATGTATATAAAGTTAGTTCCTTATAAGTATTTATAAAAGAATAAATATTTATAGTTGATCAGCAACACAGAACCACACTGAAAACACTGAAAATGGAACAGAAGATATAGCAACAAAAAGTCAAATTGAGTTTTATGGATATCTACCAAAGTTTGTCCTTCGTCTGTCCTTCCGTCCGTCCGTCCGACTGTCGGGAAATCTGAATCCCGCGATACCATAAAAAATCGTATAAGCTAAGTTGATGGAAATTGATACGTATACGATTGAAGTTACTGAAAATTAGTATGTAAAAAATGTCAATATGGAAATAATCCGTTTAACTTTGTCCTTTCTTTTTCCTCTGTTTCGTGAAATAAGCCAACATAGGAACTAAGAACAAAATGAAAACAAATATTATAGGAGAAAAACTTCAGCAGAAAATCAGAATAGTAGAACAAGTCCAGCACAATAGCGGAATCACTTTTATCTGTTAAATGAAAAACTTAAGCAGAATAGCAGAACAGCTCCAGCAGAAAAGCAGAACAGCAGAATAGCAGAACGACTCCAACAGAATAGCAGAACAACTCCAGCAGAAAAGCAGAACAGCAGAATAGCAGAACGACTCCAGCAGAATAGCAGAACAGCTCCAGCAGAAAAGCAGAACAGCAGAATAGCAGAACAACTCCAGCAGAATAGCAGAATTATTGAGTTTTATAGATCTCTACAAAGTTTGTCCCTTGTCTGTCTGTCTTTCCGTCTGTCCGTCCTACTGGAAATCTGGATCCCACAATAACATAAAAACCTTACTCAATGAAAGTTACTTTTTTATTCTGCATATCAAATTTCTGGTTGCTATGGTAACAAAAACCGTAAAAATACGGCTTTAACAGATGGATCTTTTTATCACTGAAAACGTATACGAGCTAGGTAACTAAAAATTAGTATATTGGTAGATGACAATATGAAAATAAAAATAACGCGTTTGACTTAAGTTGTTTTTTGTCTCTCGGCCAATATAGGAACTTAACAATAAAATGTTTAAAAAGATAAGAGAAAAACTTTTTTATTTTTCAAAACTAAGTCCAGGAGAGGTCATCCCGGCGAGCCTTCATCTTACAAACAAGCAAGTCCGTAACAGAAGGGTGCAATGCATCTAAGAATACACAAACCAGAGCGAGATTCGTACTCCCGAACTCCGAACTTAGCGCACCGAAGGCCAACACTCTAACCACTGAGCCAAAGAATCAATTTACTGACGAAGTTGTCAGAGGTTGTATTAATACAATTATAGAAAAGTATGCACTAGACAGTAAAAACATACTAATTTTCATTCACTATGGTGAGGGATAAAAAGATCTATCTATTAAAGCCATTATTTTTTTACTGTTTCTGTTACCTTGTTATCTAGAATTTTGATCCGATGATCAAAACTAAGTGACTTGCCTTATCTTCATTTTGTCGTGTATTCATAACATGCTTCATCAAGATAACTTATATGGGTTTTAGGTTATCGCAGGTCAGGTTTCCGAACAGTCGGACAGACCGCGGACAGACAGACGGAGGACAAACTTTGGTAGATATCTGTAAAAATCAATGAGACTTTTTGTCTTTTTGAAAGTTGACTGCTATTCTGCCATTCTGCTAGAGTTGTTCTGTTATGCTGCTATTCTGCTGGAGTTGTTCTGCTATTCTGCCATTCTGCTATTCTGCTGGAGTTGTCCTGCTATTCTGCTGTTTAGCTATTCTGCTATTCTGCCATTCTGCTGGATTTGTCCTGTTTTTTCTGCTGTTCTGACATTCTGTTGGATCTGTTCTGCTATTCTGCTCAGGGTTATCATTAAACAGATAAAAGAGATTCCGCTATTGTGCTGGACTTTTTCTACTATTCAGATGTTTTGCTGAAGTTTTTCTCCTAAAATGGTTGGATGGATGTTAAATAAAGTGGACAAATGTGTTTTTCATAAGTTTGCTTTCTTTCTTCATTCTTAATTACTCATAATTTTAAAAGGTTAGTCTTGTAGAATTCTTTTGATTATGAAATTATTTTGTTTATATTTTTAAAGGCCATGTTACAAATACGATACTTAATTTCATTGAATTTCTTAACATGTAACCTTGATAAATAAAGATATTAATAATAATAATAATAATAATAATAATAATAATATTATTATAATTATTACTAATTTCACGAACCAGAGGAAAACAAACAGACAACGTCAAAAGCATTATTTCCATATTGTCAGAGTTGCTGGAGTTGTTCTGCTATTCTGCCATTCTGCTGTTCTGCTGGAGTTGTTCTGCTATTCTGCCATTCTGCTATTCTGCTGGAGTTGTTCTGCTATTCTGCTGTTCTACTATTCTGCTGGAGTTGTTCTGCCATTCTGCTAATGTTTTTCATTCAACAGATAAAAGTAATCCAGCCATTGTGCTGGGCTTGTTCTACTATTCTGCTGTTCTGCTGATGTTTTTCTCCTACATTTTTAAGAAATTGTTCCGATGTTGGCTGATTGACTAATTTCACGAACCAGAGGGAAAAATCAAAGTCAAACGCATTATCTCCATATTGACATCACTTTACATACTTATTTTTAGTAACCAAGCTCGTATACGTTTTCAGTGATAAAACGATCCGTTTGCATAAAGCCTTATTTTTACTGTTTCTGTTACCATAACAACCATAAATTTGATACGCGGATAAAAACAAAATAATTTTCATAATATCCATGTTGTCATGTATTCATATATGAAGTTTCATCAACTTGACTTAAACGGCTTTTATGTTATCGCGCTATCCAAATTTCCAGACAGTCGGACGGACAGACGGAAAAACGAACAGAAAGACGAAGGGCAAACTTCGGTAGATATCTTTAAAACTCAATTTGACTTTTTGTCATTTTGAAAGTTGTTCTGCTATTCTGCCATTCTGCTAGAGTTGTTCTGCTATTCTGCCATTCTGCTATTCTGCTAGAGTTGTTCTGCTATTCTGCCATTCTGCTAGAGTTGTTCTGCTATTCTGCCATTTGCTATTCTGCTAGAGTTGTTCTGCTATTCTGCCATTCTGCTATTCTGCTTGAGTTTTTCTGCTATTCTGCTGGAGTTGTTCTGCTATTCTGCAGAAGTTTTTTTTACAGATAAAAGTGATTCCGCTATTATGCTTGGCTTGTTCTACCATTCTGATGTTCTGCTGATGTTTTTCTTCTTGAATAATAAATTTTGTTCGAAGTGTCTGTTTTGTCTGATAAACTAATTTCACGAACAAGAGGGACAAAAAGACAAAGTCAAACGCATTATTTCCACATTGTTATCTTCTTACATACTTATTTTCAGTAACCTAGCTCATATACGTTTTGAGTGATAATACGATTCGTTTGTTAAAGTCGTATTTTTACTGTTTCTGTTACCATTGCAACCAGAAATTTCAAACGTGGATAAAAATAAAGTAACTTGCATAATTTTCATGTTGCCAAGTATTCTTGCATCAATTTTCATCAACTTAACCTACGTTTTTTCTGTTATCACGGGATTCAGATTTTCAGACAGTCGGACGGACAGACGGAAAGACGGACAGACAGACTTGGTAGATATCTATAAAACTGAATTAGACTTTAATTTGTTCTTTTTTGAAAGTTGTTCTATTCTGCCATTCTGCTATTCTGCTGGAGTTGTTCTGCTATTCTGCTGTTCTGTTATTCTGCTAACTTCACACAAACTCAACTTTGTCTATGTCTGTGTATATGAATCGTCATTAACGAGATGATAAAGCATGTTTCGTTTTTCGTCGTCGTTTTATTGACTTTTGTACACAGACGTATTCACACATGTCCAAAATGGATCAGCCAGGGATTAGTCGAAATTCCACTACCTGGGCTAATGAATTGTAAAATGTCAAAAAATATAAATGCTTCGTTAGATTAAAAGAATCATTTCATCAAAGAAATTCTGTATTAAGCATGAACAACAACCTTGAAAGCAAATAGGCAATTCAGTAAAGAGTTACTGCCCATATTACTGCTAGCTAGGCTTAACGGATACGTATTAAATGTAAACTCGAAACGCGGCCCTCCCACATTATAGATCTCAGTAGTATTTCTAAAAATACGCCGTTTCATATAGGCCCGCTTTTTCACTATACCAATCGTAACAACTCGGCCTTTTCGTATAAGACCTCGTATGTAAGTGTATGAATACACCAAATGGCAATTCGCCCCGGCTTTAATAAAAAATATAAACACACATGGCAGAATTCAAGCAGTGTTTGTCTTATGCATTAGTAAAAATGAAAATAAATTTTAATTTAAAGTATGAACAGGCAAAGGCTTTAAGAAATGTTTTCAATTTAGCAGACACCATTTGTATTATAAAATAGTCCAATATGGCGCCTACCATATTATTTCCGAGGTGACTTATTGAATTCGCCCGAGATGTTCCGATTGTCACTATACATTTGCAATAGACATGGAGTTAGTTGCAGTGGTAAAATAATAGGTATTTCTTGACTGTTGTAAAGTTGATCCCATAATATACATACAAAGTGATATCGATAGAAGCACGAGGCATGGTCACAAATTTACCTGAAGGTTATTGACGGATTGTTGACAAAACTGGTTTACTTTTCGAAAGACTTTGAATTTTATCACGAAGAATTCGAAAGCTTCTCCTCTGCCTCAACACTGTTGTGTACCCAAACAACTGAAACAACAAATGTTTGTAAAATAAATTTGCCCTGCCCCACCCAAGAAGTTCCTTGTTCCCGGTGGTAGTTAACCAGTGATGGCCAAGTTGTGAATGAAGGGAAGACAGTGAGTCAGGTGTAGTCATCGTCAAAGTGGTCTGAACGTTTGACCCAAAAATAGGTATGTACTGGTCATGACCAGCCTTTTTATCAAATTTAAGGAGGCCAGATCCAAGTATTCTCCACTTACTGGTCCTTAATCACTCTGCTATTCAAGGTTACTGTGGTATTGACCTTTGATCTAGAGATCTGTCATCCACTAATCATGAACAACAAGACTACTAAGTTTGAGGAACCTGGGTCCAAGCGTCCGCGATATTGATGAGAAATGGTTTTACTACTCAATGTAACGTTGACCTTTGACCTGGTGATCCTAAAATTAATAAGAATCATCTACTGGTCATGACCAACCAGGTTATCAAATTGAGAAGCTTAATTTTAAAGATTCTCCAGTTATTGATTGGAAATGGTTTTTTCTGTGCAGTGCAACTTGGTGTTGACTTTTAACCTGGTGACCAGAAAAAACATTAGGCTTCATTTACACAATATCCAACCTGCCTACCAAATCGCTTTGTCTTTGCTTTTGGCTGGAAACCACTTGGTTTACCGACGGAGAGACGGAAACGGTTTTGCTGTGCAATGTCATAAACTTTACCCTGGTGACTCTAAAAACAATAGCGTCATCGACTGGTCATGACCAACCAACCTTCCAAGTTTTAAGAGGCTAGGTTCAAGCATTTTCTAAACATTGATCGGAAACGGTTTTGCTGTTTAATATAACTGTGACCTTGACCTTTGAGCTAGTGATCCGAAACCCGACCCCCACCAAAAAACAAAACAAAAAAACAATAGGGATTATCTACTGGTCACGAACAACTGGCATTTTAGGTTTAATGAGCCTGATCCTAAGCGTTCTCTAGATACTGATCGGAAACGGTTTTTATTTTCGGTATCAATGTGGCGTTGACTTTTGACCTTGTGATCCGTAAAAAAGGGATCATCTACTAGTCATGACCAACTGGCCTTTCAAGTAGGAGGCTAGGCTCAAGCGTTCTCCAGTTATTGATCGGAAACAGTTTTGTTTGGCAATATCACTTTAGCATTTACCACTAACCTAGTGAGCCGAAAAGCTATAGGCTTCATCTATACAAGATTCCAGACCTACCAATCAATTATTGAGTCTCTGTGTCTATGTTTTCTTAGGTTTGATTGGAAACCACTTGGCCTACCGACAGACACACGAACTGACAGACATGAGAAAAGCAATATGCCGCTACTTCTTCGAAAGGGAGCATAAAAACCGGTCTTGGCTGATGGGAAAACGAAAAAGAAAATAATAAAAAAAGCATCATATATCTTTATTAAGGAAAAAAAGAACATCACGTATCACAAAGTTTACACAACATATATCTATGATAGCGAGTATTGAAACTAAATATCTGAAACTCATCTGTCATGCAACGTCAGTAAACTCAGTTAGACTGGAGTTCAAAGTCTGCACTTGTCCTATTACGCTGATTCTGTCACCTATGACAACACACGCACGCGCACACACATATATAAAAAAGTGTATCATTAATCATAAACTCATGACAATACTTGAGCAATATAAAATGAAGAGCAAAGTTGTTTGAACAATTTGAAAGTCATAGTCGACAGTTTTGGCTAAAATTTACCTTTAATTCAAAATGGACTAATAAAATACCTTCAATACAACACAATTATCAAAAAAATAAAAGTTGTATAAAAAGAAACTGATCATGTAAATGTTGCAAAATAATAATGCTCATTAAGAAAAATCTCCATAAAAGTAAAAACGTTAAAAAACAATACAATATTGAACCGCACTGTACAAAAACGTACACATAAAAAAATCATGCCAGAACTTGCATTAACCACAGTTTGCCAATGACTTTCTATAAAACTAAAAATATCAGACGTTAATTCATCAATACAAAAACACCTAAAATTCAAATTAAGATATAACACTTTAGGATTTCTTACCCTACTCCAATAAAAGTCTTGGAATCAAATATAAAACAATTTCACATAATAATTCGTCTTTTTTTCGTTTTAAATGTTTACTGAAATGATTATTTCCAAATCTTTATGTACATGTACATAAAATGATCAAAGCTTTCAATAAAAACCCATCACACACTCTAAAGAACATGTGGAAATCTCCTCCAAAATGTTCTATTTAGCATGCCTGGTCAGTACCGCTACATTTCAGCATGCAGTCTAATTAATTGCCCTGGTACTTGACCATCAGTGGTCATAAAATAAACATTTGGTCACACTTCAAGTTAAGCTTCAAGATGTACTGATAAGCCGAGTATTTAGTATTGCTGAAAGATCTACTTGCTATCAAACGGATAAAGACTAACTTTTCGAACAGCACTGCAATGATTAATTTTATAAATATGTACAAATATTATTTTATTTTGTTATACTGTTTTTCTTGAGCTTTTGTGTAAAACATAATATTAATTTCTTTTATTTTAAGCATACAAGCAAAGTTATATCTGAATATTCAATACAAAGAACCTAGTGATATAATTTAATATACTCCTTACTCTTAGAATCAGTAAAGGAGCCTCTGCCTTACTTATTTGTTAACAATGCGACCTCATATGCGCCGTATTGCGTTAAATTGTTGTATCATCACTACAGTGCAGGGCATTTTCATCAACGATTGAAATCTTCGCTTTACAGCACACCTTTTAGAAACAGTATCAGAAATTTTGCTTGTGATACTAAGACAGAGTTAGACCATATCCAAGCATTCAAATATGCCTGCAGTTTCATGCCCTATGTGGCTTATCTACTCATTAAAAATGAAGTGAAAGATAAGCGTCGTGCGACAAATGATGATGTAGGAAACGACATTTAATTGGCTTCAGCCCCAAAGAGAAAGTAAATTATGTGGGTATCTCAAACACTTAGTGTTTGAAATTATTTTTTGTCCAATGAGATAGCAGCATTTTTCAAATTTTGAAAGAATTTATTTTAGTAAATCAGGTTTTAACAACCAGTGGTACTAACCAGGTAAATCGAATGAAATGATTTACCAACGTTATTCCGCATGTGTGCCTTGGAGGCGGAGTTACAGGGATATTGGGTTTTTGTTTACATTCATGCGATACAGAATACATTGAACTGAATTCATCTTTTATAATTATGGTTGGCTTTCACTAGTAAAGTAAAATATCCTCTCATTTTATGTAATGCATACATGTAAATTAAATATACAATACACGGTAAATAATATATTCGTGCCGCTGCTTGCAGGTGAAAATGCCGTCGGAAAAGTACAGTATTCAATTACGCAAGTCAATATAATTATAGTGTGCATGTATCATCAAAGATCGTGTTAAATCAGTTTCACAACTCGAAATATTAGAACAAAAACAAAAATGCAAAAGTACAGCATATTAAAGAAATCCGAATCACCTAAGACGTCAAAACTTGTGACTTGATCTGCACTTGTTTTGTTGTGAAACGACCTTCTCGATTAAAGTTATGTTTCTGTGTGCCAGCGAAAGGAGATTCTAATTTGCATAAGGCGGTAAAAGATCAGACCTCGCCGATATCGACGGAACATGGATGACAGGCATGATTTTGGTGTTTCGAGGTGTCAATCAAATTCGCGTGACGAAAGAGGGCAGAGACATGTTAAGAGTGTACAAAAATAATTTAAAACACTAAGCTGGTTAAAATTTATTAGTACGTATTTACAAAATTAAATTGGTCGCGCGGCTGCGCCGCGCCTGACCAATTTAATTTTGTAAATACGTACTAATAAACTTTAACCTATACTTAAAGTCTTTCAATCCATTTTAATAGTTATATTTAATCAACGACTACTAGTGCATAGTGAAGTTGGTTAGTATTGTTTACACTGGATAATGTGTCATGGTTGAAAACAAAATATTTAGCAATTCAATGTATGATAATAAAATTTGGTTAATAACAATAGCTATGATGAAAAATAAAGAAAACTTTTAATTTTGACATTTAAAACTATAAAATCATTTATGCTAAATATTATTAGTAAGGTTGCTTGTGGTAAATTAATTGTTATGCAGTAATTATCGATTAAAAATTAAAAAGTTTTTGTGATAACTAGGGCCGGGAACGAATAAGGAATTTGATGTTCGAATATTCGTTTTCCATCTTCGAATATATTCGAATATTCGTTTTTACAAAATTTGATCCAATATTTCTCTTTTACGTAGTATCCGAAATTGATTAGGTCGAATACTATACTACTTTAATATGCTGAAATAATCGACGATTAAGAAGACCTTTATTATTATGTTAAAGTTTTTTTGTTTTATTGATTGTAAATCGATATATTTGTTTATATTCTTACTTTTGAAATAAATTCATAATTTGATTGTCAGTTTATCCGGCTGCTGATCATTTGTCTTATTAACGGGAGGTAACTCACACGACTCGACTGACCGTGAATCATCGCTCTTACGAATAAGCTGAATATTTGTTTATGTTCCCCTCCTTTTGCAGTATTTCAGCTTTTATCATTTGTTCCTGGGTCACACCAGTACTTGATTACAGTAATCATTAACGTGCATTGTTGCACTAAACTATCTTTTCCGGACAGTAATAATCCTTTAGACTTATCAATAGAACGTGAAAACTAATTCCAAACACGTGACGGCATTGCGATATATTGACTTTGATTTTTTTCAACAGAGTGAGAAAGATACGTCCAAAATCATCCCTTAAAAAAAATCTGAAAACAATGTTTGCAAAAAGTTATTGGTTCCGAGTAGAGCTTTAAATTTCCATTGGGTGAAAGAGTTAATTTTAGAGTGATGAATATCGATTGGTCGATTGTTCTAGAATGATTAACAGGATTAATACGTGCCGATTTATTCCTCTTCACCAAAATTAACACAATTATCGATTGATCGGAAAGATTAAAGCACAGAAAACAATAAAGTATGATAATTAAAGTCGGAAATATTACATTATAAACTGTTAGACAGGTAAATTACAAACTGTGAAACGGGTGCCCTTTCGATCAACTATACCCCAAACTTTTCACAGTTAATTGGCGATAATCGTTGACACGCGTTATACAAACATATGAACACCTGGTCAAGTGAAGGTCAAGGGTTTAATTTACGATCTTTGACATTTAAAAGTAAAAAAAAATGAAAAAAAAATCAAAACCTTTCCTTGTATCGAATATTCGTATTCGTTTTTCAACGTTCGAATATTCGGTCGTGTTTCGAATATTCGAATATTCGATTATAATTCCCGGCCCTAGTGATAACATATATCTGCCTTTTTTTCAATTTTCCAATTTAAATGAAATGTCTAGGTCTCTAGGATCGTATAAAGCCTGTATCTCAAATGCTAGCCAGATGTTATCTGCCCAAGGAAGCCTCAATAAATTACCAGTGGTCAATAAACACTGAGATTCTAGAATAATACATGCTGCTTTCTAACAGTACAGGTATGACCGTGGGAATATAGAAATTCGTTTGTGCGGAGGAGTGTCACAGTTGGTTTTCTTCAGTGGTTTGTACACTCCTTAAGTATCCGAGACTTTTGTTACTATTTCTGTCACGTGACGTATCAGCGTCCCTCTGCATACTAATTGTAGATCCTCCGCTAATTTTAGCTTCCTGATCTGCTGTAGCGGTGATATAACTGCCATCTGCCTGATAAAGAACTCCGGTCGCTCTAGAGGGAGGTGCAGGTGCAAGCATGGTCTTTGTAAACGTGTGAGCTTCAGGGCTCTTTTCATTTAAGTAATTCGCATCTTGAACACTTGAACCAAGTTCACTGCTACTTGTCTGACGGTTTCCTGACATACTGAACTGTCCTACTTCTCTAACAACCTCATTTTCAAAAGCATTATTATCCAAACCATTAATGGCGGCAGCTGAACTGCTGTTCTGCCTTCTACCAACCGCACTTCCATGACTTCCGCCACTCGGTGCTCTTTCTGAACTGGAAGTGCTTCCGTCTGTAGTGGGAAGTCTGCTTTGAGAGGACAACCCTTGAGACTTGTTGTAAGAACTAAGACTGGGGACCGGAATACTGTCGTAGTTTTCGTCCTGCACTGGCGAATCCCTACCGTCAACTCCATGCGCATTTCTTTCTTTATTATACACTGGTGTTAGGTACGTATGAGTAAACTTTGGCCTCCTATTTTCTGAAAGTATGCCAGATAACTATCGAGTTAAAAGAAGATTGTGGAAGCAGAGCCTATTCATTCTATCAAAGAAACGCACATAAATAAATATTAAATGATAAATATTTGTTTTCACAAGTTGAAATTAAGATTCATTATGAAAAAATCTATTTTAAGTTGAGATATAATCTTATGAAGAAACTTTCATCAGACAAAACAAGGAGCCATTTTATTTATGAACTCTGTGCACCTCGCCTGAGAATGTTTCTTTCGGCGAATTAAACAGAATACGAGCACGCATATATAACCCTTGATTACCAATCTTAATACAGCAGCCGTGTCTGTTACAGATGAAAAGTAAAATTCCCGCCAAAACACAGCAGACGATAGCAAGGATGACAATAACAACAACTACACCGACCGGCAAATCGGTGGTCGTTTTAGCGCCGCTGAAATACGAAGAGTTGAAAATAAGTAAATTCTGAAAAACAAAAGACAAACTGGCATTTGTACCTAGTTTTTCTGAAAACCTTATTATTAATAGGTATAAAATTAATTTGGTAGAAAGCATATTGACCAGCTGTCTCATAAGTGAAAATGATACAATCATCTGTATATAAATGACCTGGAAATTTGAGAAAAAAAAAACTTTTGAAGAAGTTATAAAATATTTGTATAGACTTTTACTTTTATGGAGTCCAAAACTGAGGAAAAGAACTCTACAATAATGTATTTTGATTCAAATATAACAAAAAACTCAAAACAACCAAGTACTCACGGTGCAGAAGGGAAACACATGTTACACTTATCAATGTTTCCGTTACACGTCGAGTTGACGACTTCGCCTCGAACACTGTTGAATAAGGAGGTTTGAAATGTTAGAACGACCGGGTCATCGTATATGCTCAATGAACCGTCTCCAATCTAGACATAAAACATTAAACAAAATACACTAGAGGAAAAATAGAAAAACGAATTCTCTGTTTGACTTGAATTTTAGAAATGTTTCTAAGAGTTTTGGTTTAATTATAATTTTATTGATACCATTACTTTTTTATTATTATATTCAATATAAACAATTCTGATTCTGTAATTCAATATGAAAATATCCACACACTCAACTGTTTCATGATAACTTCCGTTTCATTTTCCAAAGTATACTGCTGGCAGAAAGTCCTTTCTGACAAATAATATACAATATCAAATGTCTAATTGTTACCTGGTGGACAGTGACAAATATGTAGAATAAAATACTATTGCATGTATAGAAATATGGCTACCATGTATAAAAATTTCACAATAAATTGTGTCTAACATCTCTCATTCTAACCATCCTGAGATGCTAAAATCCCTTTATAAACTTTAATCAGTAGCATGGAGATTTGTAGTACATGGTTTTTGGATTGGCAATACAGCAAAGTGTCTTGATTAGCAAAATAAAGAATTAAGAATGTTAAAACAGGGGCCTACAAAGAGCTGCGTTTGATTTTTACCTTCTTGTATTGTCCGTCTTGATCGAGTGCAACGACATATATTTGGTACCCGGCAGTCCCGTCACCGTCATCATTGAATATCCTGATATCAGACCCACTGTTCCCTCGCAGCTTTACCTTCTTTATGGCTTCGTAGACCTGCGTAACAAAAACATGGATAGAAAAATGGCTAACGACGGTCTTGCTTCGTAAAAGAAATATCACCTAATAATGAATAAAAAAGATGAAGAAAAAAAGAAATTTCTACATTGTTTTTAATTTTCATTTAACAATTTCAGATATGTTTATTTTTCTTTGAAAGTATTTGTTTTTAATTTACACCTTATCTCCGAGAAGATAAATGATTTTCATTAAATATCAGTTTCGAGTGAGGGTAGGAGTCCAAACCAATAACTGTAATAATTGAAACCGTATAGTGAGTACACAACTTACTGTTAAGTACAAAACACAATCTTTTGAGCAGTCAAGATAGAAATAACAAAAGAACCTTTTCAAAACAAACAAGACAAACTGAGGCATTTTACATGCCAGTTAACGGTGTCTCACCTGCTCTGTACTGTTTCTGTACTGGTCACAAATTACTGTCGTATTGTCACATATGTTTTGTAGCACTATGTCGGTACCGGACAACAGGGCGGTAACAGCACGCTCAGCAAATGGCGTCCAAGCTTCGATCCTGAAATCACTGGCATACACATCAAGGGACTCATCCCCTCTGTAAACAATAGAAAACCAATGGAGAAACTAAAAACATTTAAAACAAAACAATGCAAAAATAAAACTAGGTAAAGTTTATCGCCTTCAGATTTGTCTATGTTTAACCCTGAACCTGCTGAATTTTTTTGTAATCGATTTGCCCAGCTTTGAATTCGGAACAGTCCATTAAAATTTAAAAGTTTAAGGGATTTCAGTATCAAAATACAAAAATGGAACCTCCAACAGTATAGAACCTGGTCAGGCTGCACGGATGTGCAGGCTGGCGTGGCTCTATACTGGTGGCAAAGGCTAATCACTTTGAGTTCCAGCAGGTTAAGGGTTAAATTTTCTCCATAAAAGTGGCATACAATGTTACAAACATTAGTTTTGAGTAGTTAACTCTTAAAAGGCATTCCGTCTCTGCTGGTGTTAAATCATTCCTTACGTACCTGCACGGTATATTGGATGTCTTGTTATAACTCCATTGGAAGTAACAGCCATATTCCTGTTCAAGATAACGGCGGATCCATGGATCGACACTGGAACTGACGGGCCTGAGATTTTTCATATGATCTTTTAGTTTCTCGTTTATTGTCAGCTGCGATGTAACGGTTATTGAACCAATCATGTTTGGGTATCCTTTCACATCAATTCTTGTACCCCATCCCTCCGAACTAATAAACAAAAACTCGTTCTTCTGTAATGTGTTGAAAGCATCAATCATGTATTCGATTTCAAAGGATCCAAGAAATAAAACCACTATTTTGGCGTGAGGATATTTTCTAAGATCAGCAAGAATAGCACCCTTGTTACTTCTCGTTGAAACAGGCACAATTTGAGCGACACACATTTCAAATGCAGGTGTGTCAATTAACTCAAGCAAGAGATCTCGGCCACCTTCGCCATATGCTGAGTCGCTGTACAATATCTGAATGAAATTTCCACCAAGTGCTTTGACAATCCGTAAGATTGTCTCAGCCTGCTTATTGTCTGAACTTGGCGTGCGAAGGAAATACGGGTAGAGAGATCTTTTACTCAAAACAGAAGCTGTTGAGGCATAACTTATCTGAGGGTATCTCAAGCGTGACGTAATTTCTGCAACAGCTTTGCTTACGTCACTTGACCAGCCGCCGACGTATCCAAGAATCTTGTCACCTACATATACATACTCGCCATTGATGAAAACACCTAGCCTGTGCAGGGTGAGAATTTTCTCCTGGATTATCTGCGGGTCATTACAGCTGTCAATAATAATAATACCTATATTTGCCACAGGCTTTGCTTTGGCCTCACTTACTGCAAACCGTATGGTTTCCACAATGTCAAGACCGCCTTTCTTTATATCTCCACATTGTAAAGGAGTCGACCCTTTGTTGTGAACGGGTGCAATCCCTACTACATACATGTCACCCGGAATGAACAGTATAGATTTCTCAACATGTTCCGCAAAACATTTTGCGCAAAAACTACCGTCTGGACATTGTGCTTTACGAATGTTTGGCCGCAGTAGTATCTCACCATTCACGCCGTAGTCCTTGATGTTTTCATACATCACATGCAGTTGTTTGGTACTCTTGTAATCAGCTACCTGTAACAAGACATTAGATTTTAGAGAAAATTACTATAAAAATATTTGAAGTAAGTTTAGTTTCTTGCTATTTCACGCTTTATTACTATTATATTACTATTAGCTGAAAATAATTTATTCACACATTCTTTTCTTGTTAATGTTTTAATATAGTTTGAATACAAACATCGAGCAAATAAACAATGCCAGCTTGTATTACGTATCTGCTCACAACGTGCTAATAAAATACTAGAACCTAGATATGACTTACTGCATCACGTTATTCATTAACTGATTTCTCTTATCACAATAAAACAGACAAAAAAACTAAAGACTTAAAGACATTGCTGTTCATTTTGTTTGTCAGCTTCCAACATGCAGTAGTAAAGAGCCAGCAGAAATCGTCTCTTAAAAGCCAGTCTTCGGCTAGTCTGGATTACTTGCCCCTGTTACTACTAAGTCGCAGTATAGTAGGCAGGGAACCAGACTATAGATACTCTTCGGCAAGTTACTTCTGAGAGACAGGATGACAGAAAGATACAACACAATTTGATACTTCGGGATTCTGAGTGATGGAATCGGGTATACGTATAGGGTATTAAAGTGATAAAAATTCCGTACCTTGACGAGACAAGATGAGTTGTTTACGAAATCACATATCTGATTATTGTAGACTTCATAAACAGGAAAATCTAGAGGGATCCTCACTTCTGCTGAATCACTAAAACTCACAATTAAGTCGGGATTTTGAAATTCTTGTTGTCTAAAACTCCCAAAACTGTCAAAGTTTATTTCACTAATTTTAGTAAGTTCTTTGATAAACTCATTTCTTGGTGTTTCTTGTTTATTTAGAAACTTTGGACATACCCCGGTCATGCTGGGGCACTTCCTCACATATACATTTTTCACAATTTGGGCTATAATCATGGCGCCTTGGATTGCATACTGGTTATAGACAGAATCAGGCACAAGTTGGTCAAATTCAGTATCAGAAATCTCACGACAAGTATTTTCAACAGCAAAAGAGCAGTTAAATTTTGTTTCATAAAAATCGCGAAGCCATGGATTCGAACCAATTTCTTGGTCCAGTTTGTTAAAATCAGTGAACGTGTCTTTCCACTCCTGTTGGAAACTGCTGATGATCCTTCTTGGTGGACTTAATACAAAAGCTCCCTTTGAAATGCCTGACTTGTGATCTTGAATGTAAGCGCCAGCTTCTGAAAAAACGAATACCGGACGGGAAACACTGGGATTTCTGTCTATAACCTTTTCAGTGACAGTCAAAACAAGGTCGGCTAACACCGAACTCCCGAACACAACAACTCCACTTATTGGAACATCTTTGCCGATTATTTTATTTTTTATGTCTGCTTCAAGTGTCGATATTTGCTGGTGTGATGGGTCCACTGAGATCAGTGTAGGGAAGCAAATGTCACGACCTTTAATCCTAGCAAGGAGTTCATCCTTTCCCCCTCTACCGTATGAATCGTCGTCATAAATGATGGCCAGATATGTCCAGTTTAACGCTGCTATATACTCAATCATTACCTTATAAAAGATAAAACGACTATCAGAGCACATTCTACTTAATTACCGAAAATGTAATGTAATACTAAGTCATTACCTTAAAAAAGAGAAAGCTACGATCAGAGCACATTCTACTGAATTATCTAAAATGTAATGTAATGTAATGTAATGTAATGTAATGTAATGTAATGTAATGCAATACTCAGTCATTTCCTTAAAAAAGAGAAAGCGGTTGTCAGAGCACATTCTACTGAATTATCGAAAATGTATATGTTTTATATTAGAATGTGATGTGGTGTGATGTAATAACATAGGAAGATAACAAAATGGCATTCGAAGTATAATGTAGATTATGATACCTCAACTTGTATATCGTCTGGTGGTATAGTTCGAAAGAAGTTCTTGTATATCTCTCTGTTTCTAAGAGACGAAGATGTTGCAGAATACCCTAACTGTAGGAGACGATATTCTTCAGGAAGAGAACTTATGAGTCGGGATATTGATTCACTCTCTGAGCTGTAGTCACTGCCAATGATACCTGCAAGAAGTAATAAAAGAAATAAGCTTTTATTTTCAGTTTCTATAGTAACATCTGAAAAATAACATTTGTACTAAAATAAAAACAACAACAACAAATAAAACATGGATCACCATCACAACCATCATCAACAACAACAACAACAAAGTCGATAGACAGATAATTCTAACACTATCCACAATTCGCCGACAATAAACAAAGAAGGAATTGAGCGTGATATATCATATGTATTAGATAACGCTGCAAAAAAAGCGTGCGCCCGCTGACGTCACTGCAAACTACTTTCGGCTGTTCTTATTTTTCATTGTAAACCGAAATTTGTTTTTAAATATTTTTATAGTGAAATATTGTTTTGGACTAAATTATCTTCTTTGATGTTCATCTATTAAAAAATTATAGACATTTGTTTAAACGTAAATTATTGACTGATAAGCTAAAATAACCTTGTTGTTTTCATTTTCACGTGGGGAATGAATAGCGGGGTAAACGGAATAGCCTGTCAGGGTCAATAACCGTTCAATATGGCATGATTAAGTAGTGCACATAATTGTGTCCCTTATAACTATACATATGTGTTAGAATGGAAATAGATTTTAAAGTTTTTGTGTTCTACCGTCGAATATAGCACGGTATCTCGTTCAGATGCGTAATCATTTAATCACTCAGGCCTACGGCGTTCGTGATTAAATTAATACGCATCTGAACTCGATACCGTGCAATATTTGACGGTAGAACACTCAAGCTTAAAATATATTTCCTAAATAAATGAGAATGGTATTCATTATAAGGGAGACAAATCATCATAAACAGACAGGCAACAGTAAACTGCTTTCAAAGTACAACGCGTCGAATATTCTGCATTCGTATATTTTTCTCATATTGCGTACTAAAACTAAATTTTAGAAATGGCCTAGGAAAATAAAGTATCTGAAATGATAAAAAATGGAAATTATATTAAGGACACTTGTTTTACCAACGATTCTGGCCTCTGTGTTGTTGTACATCTCCGTTGAAAGTTCCAAAGCTAGCTGTCGGGCTTTTCCCTCTTCTTTGCACGTCGAACTGACACGCAGACCTATGTATGATAATAATAATAATAATAATAATAATAATGTAATAATAAGAACTATTATAGTAAAGATAATCATAGAACTGACAAAATATCATCATCATCATCTCATCATCATTACAATGATCGATTATCAGCGGCTAAGAGAACTGACTTTTGGCTTAGTTACGGAATTTGACTTTTTCGGACAAACAGTTAGATCAGTACATCATTATTATATTAGGAAGAACTGAAAATTTTATTGTAGGCAGCAAAGTTTTGTGGTAACATGGTTGAAATAAGACTTGTGTTTTCAATCTGACATTATTGTGATCTAGTTAACATTAAATTGCAACTGTATTTGACTTCAAATTTTGCCATACCTATCTTAATGTTTGGAATATAATTGATTTCATTTAATTCGGAAAGAGTCCATTTTATCGCTTGAATACTTTGCACCGTCTCTTCTTCTATATTAGTGCAAGATGGGTCCGTATATATAGCGCCGATGAACTCAATATAAACATCTGCAGGCTGAAGAATACTGGTTCCAAGTCCATGCACGTACACAGTGCCGCAAAAGAGCAGGAAAACAATAGTCGACACTTTCTTCAGCATTCTGACCTGACGATGATAATATTGAAATTAACACACGTAACATTTGTGTATATCGTAAAATATTGAAAAAACACATTATCTCGGTGCTCTTTAAGACACAAATCTTCGTAATTTAAATCATTACAGTCTTGAGAAAACTCTATGTCTCAAATTACACTCGCTGTATAACTGGAAGATATTAACATCGTAAATATATAGGGGGTAATTATCGACCTAAAACGCATACAGCAAAAGAAACAGTTCGATACACCTTTAACCGTGTACAATAAAATCTGGTCTTTACTAACACAATGAGAGGACAGTTACTATAGTGTACACATCGGTGTCAAATTGTAAAAGCGCTTTTCACAACTGAGTCCGTAGTTTCACTTCCTTCTTGTCAGTAATTAACAGGTCAAGGTTATAAACAGCAAACTTCAACTGAATGTGGGTCATGGGTTTTAGTCCCAACATTGAGACGACTCATTCACATGGAATGGTGGTTCTGTGCACAAGTTCTTCACGGATAGGTGGCACGGTGGCCAGGTAATACCCTTTTTCTGGAACTAAGCCTAAAACAAATTAACGGCCATTAAGCATATTGTTCTAAAATGTGAATATACATATTACACAATCCCCCTAAGAGAACGAGATGCCTGCCCATAACTGACAAGACTTTGTCACAGTGTCTCACTGGGAAGGAAATGAATAGAATGATTCTGATTTAAGTAATTATTTAAAATTTCATTTTCTGCAATACTTCCTCAGAAGAAATAGCAAGAAAAAAAGAAACAAAAAAGAAAAATAGGCCTAAAGTATGAACTTAAACTTTATAACTTTGTCTATTTCAGTTATATGGACTCGGGTCTGTCTTTACATAATTTCATTATCAATCAGTTCAGATCTACTTAAATAGTCATGAAACTTTCTGGTAACAATAGGTATATCTTTGTTACTTCACTGCATGTAAATAGCAGTTAAATTTCAGAATCAATTCCTTTTACATTTTGTTTTTCCTGGAAATTATGGAACATTAAATACGGAAGTGAAGTATTCTTATAGTGCATCTTTTTTGTCTACAATTCTTAAAGATACCACCTTGCACTGAATTAGAAATTCACAAGATTCCAAAAAATGTTTCTGTATGAAACAAAATGAGTGTGTTGAATTATAAGCATTAAATATTCCGTATTTAGCTTGAACAAAGAATAAAGAGAAAGATCTGTTTTTGAAAAGAAGACGGCACATGAAAATATGACATATTTGTGCAAAAAAAAAAAAACCCCAACAAAAGCAACCATTTTTAACATTGTTATTTTTTGCACTGCTTTAACCGGTCCGTCATAGATAGATAGATAGATGTTTATTCAGGTTAAAACACACTTATAAACAAGTATATCTCAATGTACAAGAAAATTCAAAGCAAAATAAAAAATAAAAAATTGTCGGATTGCTGCTGATCAGCATCAGTGATTCTAAAAACTGCCATAAAATCATAAAATTATACACATTATCATACACATTTATATTTCCCACTATATAAAAACAACTTCTTTATCAAAGATATTTTGAAAAAAAAAGATGAAGTCTGACTACAGTTATGTTACAGGTATGTTACAGTTTTTTCTTTATAAAATTATTGACTCTATGATTAAAAGCCTTTAAATTTGAAAAAAATGTAATAATATATAATGAGTTCTATGTAATTTGCCATTGAGAATGCTAAATTTATCAATAAATGAATTTAGTTCAATATATTTTGTTAATTTCCTTTTCCCTTTTTTCATGAGAATCTCAAATTCGTCACTAAAGACAAGCCTTTAACTGTGTACCATCAGTTGCTCGACTTCTGAAATATTACAATTAATAATAAAATACTTCTGAAAACTTGTCTGTCAACTAATCTATTTAAACAATTTAAATTAAAGTCAGACTTTTTTACTGTATTTATTTTCACTTTTTTATGTATCTCTTGTCTATTTTTTTTGTAGATGACCAAAGGCCAGTATTTTACTGATCGCCAATAAACTTGAAACGTTAAATGGAAACGATAAAGCATGAGAATCAAGGTACTAGTAATATTAACATCTGTTGCATTGTTCCGTTATCATCTTCAGCAGAATTCTGGAGAAATATGTCCTTAAAGAACAGACGAAAAGTATAGTTTTTGTTACATTGTTGTGCGAAATCCTTTCAAAGGCATAATTATAAATTATTCAATTAAATTCTATATATTTACATAACACTAATGTTATACGTATAATTTCGCAGCTAAAATGTTTACATTCTGATTGACAGTTGTTAATTACATACATTATGTTCACATTACGCAACAAACCATTTCTTATCCATTCGAGTCTTATTGTAAAATTTCCAACTTTACAACTAATTTCGAGTGCGGAAAATATACATTTCAGTATATTTGAAAACGAATAAAAAGGTATTATATGGTCTGTGTAAAGTTAGCAGAATAGCAGAATGGCAGAATAGCAGAACAACTCCAGCAAAATAGCAGAATGGCAGAATAGCAGAACAACTTTCAAAAAGACAAAGTCTAATTGAATTTTATAGATATCTACAAAAGATTGCCCTCCGTCTGTCTGTCCGTCTTTTCGTCCGTCCATCCGAATGTATGGAAATCTGGATCCCACAATAACATAAAATCCGTATAAGTTAAGTTGATGAAAATTGATATTAGAAAACTTGGCAACATGGAAATTATGCAAGTTACTTCCTTTTTTATCCGCGTATGACATTTCTGGTTGATATGGTAACAGAAACAGTAAAAAATAAGTCTTTAACAAAAGGATCGTTTTATCACTCAAAACGTAAACGAGCTAGGTTACTGAAAATAAGTATGTAAAAAGACGACAATATGGAAATAATGCGTTTGACTTTGTCTTTTTCTTTTCCTCTGTTTCGTTAAATTAGTCTATCAACCAACAAAGGAACTTAGAATTTTTTTTTAAAAATTCTTCGAGAAAATCTTCAGCAGAACATCAGAATAGTAAAACAAGTCCAACACAGTAGCAGAATCACTTTTATTTGTTAAATGAAAAAAATCAGCAGAATAGCAGAACAACTCCAGCAATATAGCAGAACAGCAGAATGGCAGAACAACTCCAGCAATATAGCAGAACAGCAGAATGGCAGAACAACTCCAGCAGAATAGCAGAACAGCAGAATGGCAGAACAACTTCAGCAGAATAGCAGAACAGCAGAATAGCAGAATAGCAGAGCAACTCCAGCAATATAGCAGAACAGCAGAATGGCAGAACAACTCCAGCAGAATAGCAGAACAGCAGAATGGCAGAACAGCTCTAGCAGAATAGCAGAACAGCAGAATGGCAGAACAACTCCAGCAATAAAGCAGAACAGCAGAATGGCAGAACAACTCCAGCAGAATAGCAGAACAGCAGAATGGCAGAACAACTCTAGCAGAATAGCAGAACAGCAGAATGGCAGAACAACTCCAGCAATATAGCAGAACAGCAGAATGGCAGAACAACTCCAGCAGAATAGCAGAACAGCAGAATAACAGAACAACTCCAGCAGAATAGCAGAACAGCAGAATGGCAGAACAACTCCAGCAGAATAGCAGAACAGCAGAATGGCAGGACAACTCCAGCAATATAGCAGAACAGCAGAATGGCAGAACAACTCCAGCAATATAGCAGAATGGCAGAACAACTCCAGCAGAATAGCAGAATGGCAAAATAACAGGACAACTACAGCAGAATAGCAGAATGGCAGAATAGCAGAAAAACTTTTAAAAAGAAAAAGTCTAATTGAGTTTTAAAGATATCTACCAAAGATTGCCCTCCGTCTGTCTGTCCGTCTTTTCGTTCATCCGTCCGACTGTATGGAAATCTGAATCCCACAATAACATAAAATCCGTTTAAGATTAGTTGATGAAAATTGATATACGAATACATGGCAAAATGGAAATTAAGCAAGTAACTTCTTTTTTTTCCGCGTATGAAATTTCGCGTTGCTATGGTAACAGAAACAGTAAAAATACAGCTTTAACAGATGGATCGTTTTATCACTGAAAACGTATACGAGCTAGGTTACTGAAAATAAGTATGTAAAAAGATGGCAATATGAAAATAAAAATAAGGCGTATGACTTTATTTATTTCTCTGGCTCGTAAAATGTGTCTAGCAGGTCTAGCAAAATAGCGGAATCACTTTTTTCTGTTAAATGAAAACCTTCAACAGAAAAGCAAAACAACTCCAGAAGAATAGCAGAACAGCAGAATAGCAGAGCAACACTAGCAGAATAGCAGAATGGCAGAATAGCAGAACAACTCCAGCAGAACAGCAGAATGGCAGAATAGCAGAACATGTCTGAAAATCTGGATCCCGCGATAACATATAATCCGTATAAATTAACTTGATGAAAATTGATATATGAATACATGGAAAAAATGGAAATTATATTGACATTTACTTTGTCTTTAGCCGCGTATGACAGTTTTATCACTCAAAACATATTCAAGATAGGTTTCTGAGAATAAGTACGTAAAAAACCTGGCAATATAGAAATAACGTGGTTGACTTTATCCATTCCTTTCCCTCTGGATCGTGAAATTAGTCTATCAGCCAACATAAAAACTTAAAACAAAATTAAAAGAAATTCTAGGAAAAAAATTTCAGCAGAACTTCTGAATAGTAGAACAAGTCCAGCACAATAGCTGAATGATTTTTATCTGTTAGATGCAAAACTTCAGCAAAATAGAAGAACAACTGCAGCAGAACAGAAGAATAACAGAATAGCAGATTTGCTATTTTGCCATTCTGCTATTCTGCTGGGTTGTTCTTCTATTCTGCTGGAGTTGTTCTGCTTTTTTGCTGTTCTGTGGCATTGTTCTTCTTTTCTGCTTAATTTTTCATTTAACAGATAAGAGTGATTCAGCTATTGTGCTGGACTTGTTCTTCTATTCTGATGTTCTGCTGAAGTTTTTCAACTAGAATTTTTTAATTTTGTTTTAAGTTCCTTTATTGGCTAATAGACTTATTTCACAAACAAGTGGAAAAGTTATAAACAAAGTCAAACGCATTATTTTCATATTGCCATCTTTTCACATACTTATTTTCAGTAACCTAGCTCGTATACGTTCTGAGTGCTATACGATCCGTTTGTTAAAGCCGTATTTTTTCTGTTTCTGTTACTAAAGTAACCAGAAATTTGATGCATGGATTAAAAAAGTAACTAGCATAGTTTCCATTTTGCCATGTATTCATATTTCAATTTCATCAACTTAACTTATACGGTTTTAATGTTATCGCGGGATCCAGATTTCAAGACAGTCGGACGGACAGATGGAAAGACGGACATACGGAAAGCAGGACCGACAGACGGAGGCAAACTTTGGTAGATATCTTGAAAGCTCTATTGGACTTTTATTTTGAAAGTCCTGCTATTCCGCCATTCTGCTATTCTGCTGGAGTTGTTCTGCTATTCTGCTGATTTTTTTTTCATTTAATAGATAAGAGTGATTCAGCTATTGTGCTGGACTTGTTCTTCTATTCTGATGTTCTGCTGAAGTTTTTCAACTAGAATTTTTTAATTTTGTTTTAAGTTCCTATGTTGGCTGATAGACTAATTTCACAAACCAGAGGAAAAGAAAAAGACAAAGTCAAACGCATTATTTCCATATTGCAATCTTTCTATATACTTATTTTCAGTAACCTAGCTCGTATACGTTCTGAGTGGTATACGATCCGTTTGTTTAAGCCGTATTTTTACTGTTTCTGTTACCATAGCAACCAGAAATATCATACGCGTATAAAAACGAAGTTACTTGCATAATTTCAATCTTGCCATGTATTCATATATCAGTTTTCATCAACTTAACTTATACGAATTTTATGTTATTGTGGGATCCAGATTTCCATACAGTCGGACAGACGGACAGACAGACGGAGGGCAAACTTTGATAGATATCTTGAAAACTCAATTAGACTTTGTCTTTTTAGAAGTTGTTCTGCTATTCTGCTATTCTGCTGGAGTTGTCTGCTATTCTGCTGGAGTTGTTCTGCTATTCTGCTGGAGTTGTCTGCTATTCTGCTGGAGTTGTTCTGCTATTCTGCTGGAGTTGTCTGCTATTCTGCTGGAGTTGT
The DNA here is from genome assembly GCA_012932295.1 of Cyclina sinensis. Classification (NCBI taxonomy): domain Eukaryota; kingdom Metazoa; phylum Mollusca; class Bivalvia; order Venerida; family Veneridae; genus Cyclina; species Cyclina sinensis. The sequence goes on along the minus strand of JAAONU010000002.1, from coordinate 31,130,602 downwards.
TCTGCTATTCTGCTGGAGTTGTCTGCTATTCTGCTGGAGTTGTTCTGCCATTCTGCTGTACTGCTATTCAGCTGGAGTTGTTCTGCTATTCTGCTGAATTTTTTCATTTAACAGATTAAAGTGACAGAACTATTTTGCTAAAATTGTCCTACTATTCTGATGTTCTGCTGAATTTTTTTCTATGAACTTTTTAAATTTTGTTTTAAGTTCCTATATTGGCTGATAGACTAATTTCACGAACCAGAAGAAAAGAAATAGACAAAGTCAAACACATAATTTCAAAATTGTCATCTTTTTACATACTTATTTTCAGTAACCTAGCTCGTATACGTTTTGAGTGATAAAACGATCCGTTTGTTAAGGTCATATTTATACTGTTTCTAATACTATAGCAACCAGAAATTTGATACGCAGATAAAAACATCTTGCATAGTTTCCATGTTCCCTTGTATCCATATATCAATTTTCATGAACTTAACTTAAACGGTTTTTATGTTATTGTGGGATCCAGTTTACCAGAAAGTCGGACGGACAGACGGAAAGATGGACGGACAGACGGAAAACAAACTTTGATTGATATCTGTAAAACTTAATTAGACATTTTACCTATTTAAAAGTTGTTCAACTATTCTGCCATTCTGCTATTCTGCTGGAATTATTCTGCTATTCTGTCATTCTGCTATTCTGCTGGAGTTTCTCTGCTATTCTGTCATTCTGCTATTCTGCTGGAATTATTCTGCTATTCTGTCATTCTGCTATTCTGCTGGAATTATTCTGCTATTCTGTCATTCTGCTATTCTGCTGGAGTTTCTCTGCTATTCTGTCATTCTGCTATTCTGCTGGAGTTTCTCTGCTATTCTGTCATTCTGCTATTCTGCTGGAGTTTCTCTGCTATTCTGTCATTCTGCTATTCTGCTGGAGTTTCTCTGCTATTCTGTCATTCTGCTATTCTGCTGGAATTATTCTGCTATTCTGCCATTCTGATGGAACTGTTCTGCTATTCTGCCATTCTTCTATTATGCTGGAGTTGTTCTGCTATTCTGCCATTCTGCTATTCTGCTGGAGTTATTCTGCTAACTTTACACAGACTATTATTGCTAAGTTTAGGTAAAGGATATTTTGATAATACGGGAAATTATGTCAATTATCTACAAGTCAGAGACTATATAGAAAATGTGATAAAGGACACGCCTGGAACGAGACTCATTTCATGCTTAAAGATACATGCCCTAAAATTAAACGATAACATACCCCATATACGAGATTTTACTGGCGCATTTTCTGTAACATGGAATGTAATTAATAACGTAAAGAAGAACGTATGTGCAAAACAATCACCTCAGCACATAATGTTTTACATCAAAAAATGTTCGTTTGTAATAAATCCACCTACAAATGTACAACAACAATATATAAAGACTGGTACGAATGTATTCAGTTCACGTGTTGTACTTTAAATTGTGACTGATACATTGACAGCTCGATCAGTTTGATCCGCTCTGTTCATATGTATATAATTTTGATGGAAAAGTAAATGCTCTCAGCCTTACGTACAGTCTTACGTCATCGGCTATATTTGATGAATTTACAGAAAATGAAGAATATAGAAATTATTCTTAAAAATATAAAAGGCTTATTCATTTGTTAGAGATCCATCCTATGAAGAGCGCAATAATTGTTGCCAAAGATTATCGAATGAAAAGAAGTATATGTTATTTATGGTTTGAATTTACAACTATAACAATAGCCTCTCAGAATATAGCATTCTATGTCTCAATTCAATGAACAGCTTAATTCAGTTTAAATGGGCATAGTTTAACAGTGTACAGGAGCGTTGTAATCAGATTAAATGGTATTTTATATATCAATCATAGCTATGATATCCTATGTTCTTGTATGTCAAATTGTGTATCATCATGTTTCAAACACATATAATATTATACACTGGTAAATGGGCCAGGTGTGTTTGTAAGACTTTTTTTCAAAATTTATGTTGAAATTACATTATACTTGTTAACACATGTCTCTATTATGAACATTATATCTGTCATGCCATATCTATAGGAATATTCGATGTCACTGACAGGTGAGATCAAAAGGAAGCGAATAACAATGTCTACGTACCCGTTCGATGACATTAACTCCACAGAAATACACGTTTATTACACTGAAGATCAAAAATGTACATATATAAATATATATATAGGTGTAAACTAGACCACTTGTATCATATTGCACCGTTTTGCTCGACTGAGTTTCAGTAACATCCGTAATTCGAGTTTACTGACGTATTAACATCCTAAAAGGTTTAACTGTTTATTATTGTTAGTTTTAACTGTTTAATATCTCAAAGTATTTGAAAAACCTTTTTTCTAAAGTAATGAAATCAAATGAATAAGAGAACTGAATCGAATTATTGTCGCGTACCAGCTAGCCACTTTTGATTCGGCAAGTAGATCTTAATACAAGTTAAAGCTCAACAGAGCTAAACAATGACGAATCGAGCGAAAAAAGGTAAATAACATTCCATAACACACCTCTTTTGAGTGCTGACCCACCATGCGGATTTATACAATGAGTATCTAGTATTAACAATGCTATTTTCATCAATGAACAGGTGATGCGTGCAAATGTATTTAAAACACGTTCAAAATGTCACATACGTTAAACACTTGTTAGCCAGATTTATCAACCGAGATTCATATAAACATGCTTGGACCAAAGGGTACATGTACTTCAACATAATATATATTTATTTATTATACCTCACGTAAACTGCCAGTACTAAATTCCCATAGGCGATCGGGCTTTTAAAACTAATGTTACATTTTCATCAGCTCAGAGGGTAACATTTTTTTTTCAAAAACCCTCCGGGTGTTATTTTTTTTTGCACATCCTTCAAAAAATTCAAGCGTCTGATGACGTCGAAGGCGCTTATTGAATATATTGACTGTAAGCGTTTAGCTGAGTTTGATTCGACTCGTTACCAAACGAAAACAGTCCTAAGGTATATAACATGATCACATGTTTGGTTCGGTATAATAAAATGAATAACACACATCAGCGAGGGTGATAGAGGGTATTGACAACCCTCAAACTTGTATCTTTTAAGTTGGCAAGCCCTTTTAATTTGTAGTTTTAACATGAATTCGAAACCTTCTGCCCAGTAGTATAATAACTGCTGGAGTCTTTGTCATAGAACGTTCCTGGCAAACATTGGAAGTTATTGTCACATGGCTTCAAATGAGTGGACTGGATTCGATTTCTGGTATCTACGATACTCATTGTGTTCAGACGATATTTTTGTATGATCTGTCTCTCTAATCTGAAACGTTTCATTGTGATGAGGGTAATTTGTGAGATGTTTTAATTTTATGAAACCTTGAAAAGTGATGTATGCAACACTTCGTCATCCGTAAATTTCAAGATTCTGTACAACTGCATGTTACTTTCATAACGTGTGAAGCTTATGCACGGTTAAAGCTAACAAATTTACGGGGCTTTCTGTGTTTTACAAACAGACCTTATCATTATTGCTCGTTTTTTGTTTAATCAGTTGAACATGTACATATTCATTTTATCACAAGAAACAATAAAACTGACATTAAAACTTTGCCTAGCATTTAATCGGCATTCGTGACGAAATTCTTAAGAACGTAATAAAAATAAAAGTTCGTTTTGGTCCTTTGTTGGTTTGTCATAGGCAAATCCATTTCTTCAGTAGAGAGACTGGACTGTAGTGATCAAATTCTAAAATCTAACATGTTTGTTCCACAAGACCAGAGTTGTTTAGGAAGTCATAAGCAACGGCGTAACTTCCTGCTGGATAATGAAATAATACTAATGATGAAGATGATGATAATGATTTAGGTTAAGCCGATAACTCAATGTTGATTTAATATAAAAATTTACTCTGCAACACTACAGGTATTGTCAGGTTCTTAAATGGATTTCTTAACATGTGAATCATGTCAAATATAACACAAATGATTGTCAAATAAACCGTTCCTCTATTTTTTTCTTACGAACATGAAAGTCCGCAACAGAAAGATGCAATGCATCTTAGAATACACAACCTACACGCCAACTCTCTAACCACTGAGCCAAAGAATCGATTCCCTGACGCAGTTGTTAAAGGTTGTATTCATACAATTATAGGTAGGTGTGCACTAGACCGTAACATTTTTGAAAGAAATAAGAGTAGTCTGAGAAACGGTCGAGATGAGTATCGCTAAAAAAGTAATTAAAACAAATTTAAACAGTTTAACGATCAAATGAGTTCTTAGGAGACCAAGCCCGGTCGGACTCATCCGATTACTTTGAAGTCATGGGTTCAAAACCCGCAGCTGCCATCACAAAATTTCCTATCGTAAACAATTTTATCATTATCATACTAGTTTGAATGCTAGTTACTGTAACTGATGGAGACTAACAAATGAAAATAAAGCGAGATATATATTTCACTAGAAAAGTTCTAATATGTAATGCATTTTTTGATTTTGAATGAATAGTGTCTGTTTGTGATCACATGTCATTCCCATTTAGTTCTCTACTGAAAAAAACTATAAACATAGAAAAACCTACTGTAACAGTTTGAAAGACAAACAAAAGGCTGCGCGTTTGCCCGATGTTGTTTAGCTAAGTTCACATAATTTAGTCGTTCCTACACTGTAGAAGGCTATAAATAATTTTTACGACTCCTTTACGTTGAAATTCCTGTCTACTTTTTTTCTAGATTTGAATTCACAAAAAAGTCATTCATATGTATAAATAAGCTTTGACTGTACTGTCACAGTGATAATGACATTGCACACAAGGATCATTCAATGAGCAAACTTCACTGTTTCACTGTACAGTTTGTATTTGCTTTTTATTTTAAAAGTTAAAACCTCTCTTGTAACGATGAATAAAATACTTGAAACTGTTCCATCTCTATCAAATGACAGACGACACGGGGAAAGGTCACTCGGATATTTTTTGTCTATAGAAATAAACTGAATTGAAGATCAGCAAAAAAAAAAAAAAAAAAAAAAAAAAAAAAAAAAAAAAAAAAACGACAGACAGTTCTTTCTTACGTGAAAGTGATGCTACCTGGGTAAATGGAACAATGGAACGTTGAATGATAACATTTATAGTTTTGTAAAAACTGGGATACTATTTAAATAAAACACATCAGCGAGGGTGATAGAGGATATTGACAACCCGAAAAAACAATGTCATTGTTTTTCGGGTTGTCAATATCCTCTATCACCCTCGCTGAAGTGTGTTATTTATTTTATTATACCGAAACATACATCATGTGATCATGTTATTGCGCAAAGCCGGTCCACTATATTTAATGCGGTGTTTGAAAAGACCCATGGGGTTGTAATAAGTAGAATGTGTCCTAACATCAGTGCAATTATTGTTCAGTAGTTACGAAAAGTTCTAGATACAGTCTATTACACTAGCAGCTTCCAGAGGGAGGCGCACCCGTCGCGCGCCCCTTAAAATACCCTGACGATAGGTGTTATTGTAGGCCTATTTAGAATATGTTTTAAATAATGTATACTTTATTGTTCAACATTGAATTGAATAATCAGAGGCACATTTGAACCGTTAAAATGAGGTAGAAAACGGACATAAATTTTGCCGAACATTTTGCGCCCCCTCCCCCCCGAAATCCTGGAACCGCCCCTGTATTATCGTTCTCTAAATTAATAAGCCGCCATCTTTGACGCAGTCGTTAAGCAAATTGGTATGTTATATTATAGCTATACTTGCTACTTTTGAGAAAAATATCGTTGGCTAAAAACATACACATGGTATATATGAAGAATGCAGCGGCCAAACAAAGTAGTTTCGTGGCTGAAACGATTATTCTTACAGTAATGCTTGAATGCTTACGATCTGTCACAATTGTTTACATATCCAGGAGAGATGTGTTCTCGATAGTTTAAGATTTAATGTCATTTTTTTTTCAAAAATTAAAAATCATCTTCTCTGTCTTGTTGATAATATATAAAACAGCATTATTTTCGAGTAAATCTGTCACAGGAAATGGTAAAATGTCAAATATTTTTCGGGCTGTATCTATTTTGATCCAATGACCTATTTTCAGGGAATCCTGACAACTTTCTTTTTGAAAATAGAAATACCAGTAACAGTTATAATAATCTCATGGGACTTGTGTTCTGTTTCGTTCAACAAATAACGCCGAACTACGAAAAAGAGGAAAATCTGATATATGAATTTCTTGAGTTTTTAATACGCATTCGGGGACGAAAACCTTTGAAAAATTGCACACCAAAATGTATTAACAAAAGTCAGCCATATTGCATTATTACTGTTGTGCATTTGTTTGTCACATTTCGTAATCCGGTAGGTGCTTTTTACTGACTAACATACACAGAAATGACACTTATTATCAGCTGTAAAATTAAGTGCATATGGGCATTTTACTTTTTTGGGGGTCATTTACTTTTTTTGGTCAAATGTGTCGTGGAATGCAAAAATGGGGCTTATTGACCAAAATTTCAATTTTCACTTTTTTGCATTTTTTTGAAATCTGTAACATGTAAGGAGTAAACTCAGAAAATTTGAGCACAGAATCTTCAAAACTCTCGAAGTTATAGCATTTTCTTTAAGAGTAAGCATAAATACATTCAACATTTGTGACGTCATGTTGACGTAGTTTTCAATCAATGACGTTATTGATTGGAAAGTTAAATAAACAGGTAATAAAAGCTTAAAGACTGGATAGAAAGAAAACAAGCATTTGCCTTAAGCTTTCTATTTTATCTAAAAAGTATTTCTACATGTCTTATACAATTCTTATTAAGGTTATTAAACGCGTTGCCTAGCAGTGGCTCAAGTAAAATATTGATTTCTTGTGAAACTTACATTACTAAAGGTTTAATGTAACCAAATCTGAATCCAGAGGGATAGATTCGTACAGTAAGAACATTTCCTTGATAATCAACCATTATAAACCATTTGTACAGCGGAGTTTTCGTGTGATAACATATCAAATATATGGCGGCAATCTTTCTCGCTTTTTCTCGCTAACGACGTCAACGTCAATAAGCCCCAAAATCGCATTCCACGACACATTAATGAGCATTGCATCTACTTAGCTTTTTCACTAGTAATTTAGTGGCACATTTATATATTTGTATACATTGTAGTCCATAACAAGTTTCAAACCTGCTTAAGGGTTTCAGCATCAAGCCATTTTAAATCTTTATAATCTTTTGAAAGGAAAAGGATCCCATTAAGTCATAGATTTCTTAGCTGCTAGAGTTCAGTCTAAACCAATGAAGAAAATTCATTTTTTCACATTTTATTTAATAAAACAAAACAAAAAATGCTTCAACTTCAACTGACTTTTGGCAGTAATAAGTTGAAGTTGAAGTTATTACCAAGATTGATTAGCAGTAAATTTGAATGAAAGAAATGATTAAATGGTTATTTCATTTTGACATCTGAATAATATCTTAAGTGCATTTTTCTACATATAATTTGGTTGAAAATTATCCACAATATAAACAAGGGAAGAGAACTCCAGTGCTAGCATTCAACTTTCTTATATGTTTATTTTGTTAGATTTGCCAGCCTAAATGTTTGTTTTTTTTGTCATTTTTTTGTCGATGTTTTGTGACAGCGTAATGTTAATCAAAACTCAATACATTAAAAGTTAAAAGAGTGAGCTATTCTTGTATTTCATGCTAATGTCAAACTATATGAAATATTATTTGCATTTGCAGTGACGAAATTAATATTGATGCAGATGACACAAAACTTATTTCAACAAGAGTTATATAGATGCTAGTGAAGCTGAAAAAAGTGAAGGCGACCATTCCTGAAAGTTGCAGGGTTTCAGTGTATCCATACTGCACGAAAGAAGGTACATAAATTATTTTAAGCTTTTTGTTCTACAAGCAAATAAAGTTTATCCTGAAATCCTAAGAAAATCTAATTGTTTGAATTTTAGTATCAAATGGGGGACAGTGTGATGTGTGCTATCACTTGTAACAGTATAAACTTTAATAACTTTTTTCCAAAGCAAAATGTACAATAAAGAAGGTACATGCAGTGTCAACCTTGATCTTGCTGAAACATTTAAAACAGGCATGTGTCAGGTCAAACATAGTCATAGTCATACCAGTGTCATTTCATGTTGAAATATAGATGAACTGACTGTAACATAGCTAACTGAGATAGTTATTTAACAACATGAATTTGATATTTTTTTCCACTGTAACTTAGTAATTGGACTACATAATAACACAGGCACAAGGGCCAAATCTTTTTGCAACCGTTACTTCCTTTTCAGCACAGTAAACACTGATGCTAAACATGTCACTGTAATGATATTAGAAAGTAAATATACAAAATGTAAACCTTCTTAAAATATTTTTCTTTTCAGTTTTATTATTTTACAAAGCAAAACAAGGGGGGATTCTTAGAAATATTCAAACATGTGTACACAGCTAGAAACAGTTAAAACTCAAAGTTGGATAGTGGTGGTAGAGATCATAGGAAACATCATTTTTCAGATACATGCACATTTCAAATGTGTTGGTTACTTGATTGCTTGTAAATTCTAGCTTTTATTATGACAGATAAAAGTCTAAGGCTAATGTATTCTATACCATAATGAATAAAGATAATTATGTCTAATTAAGTTTGTGCTATTTATAGAAATAATTGTTCTATGTCCATTCTTTCTCTTTAGGGTGCAGGTCTAAGGGGTTTTGTGGATGGCAAATGTCAACTGTTCAAGAACAAGGAAGGCACCTCAACTTGCTCCAAAGAAACGATGTTCCAGTGTACAAACGGACATTTGGAAAAGGCTGTTCTTTTTCAGCAGGTGTTGGAAATAGTTGGTTGCATGTACGTGGCTTCAGAAAGTTGATGAAGATAAAATCATGTTACTAGTGTCCTTATTACCTGTAACATTTTCTGCTTATGTTACTTCAGACAGCAAGATCAAAATGTCACACATGAATAGATTTTTTTTGCAAATTAAGGCCCTTTTTGGACTTAAAAAATTGTGTTAAGCATTTGCTTGATGGTTATTTTTGTGCTGTATTTCAGTTAACTGTTTTGTACTTACTTGAAAAGTGGAAGAAATAGGGGCATCAAGAAACAGGTTAGATAGCTCCAGACAGATTCTTGTTTTGCATTTTTTTTGACGAGACATCAAAACATCAAGTTAGATAACTGTAGCTACATTTTGAATATAGAAACTAATACCCATTTTAAATAAATAACAACTTTGAACAACTTTTTTGAACAGTCGAACATCCTGTCTTACAGACAGCTATTGTAAATAGTTTGTGTCATCGTTTGTTATATTTTTAAATAATTGCTTTGTAAATCTTTTGGTTAATTACTTATAGGTTAAATCAACATGGTTCTGTTGTTCATCTGCCCTGTCCCTCTGAGGACCTTGAGAACTCATTTAATTTTTCAAAATACCACAGGTTAGCAATGATCCTGTTATCTAGTAAATTGTTCCCTTAATTAGGCAAAATATTAGAGGTGATATCATGAAAACCGTAATTTTTCTTCCTTTTATATCCTCAAGGCTTACCTGCCATTACACATTTTAGCCATTTGCTAAAAACTGTATTAATTTAGCTACAGAAATTATAATTTTGCTACAGGCTATCTTGCCTTTGTTTTGCTATTTTAATAAAATTTCATATGAAATCAGAAAATCAAACAAACTTAGCTTAAATAAATTTTCAACCAGGGTTAACTCTATATCCTAATATACATTTATGAAAGAGTCATTTTAATTCTTTGTAACACCAATGTATAGTGTAGTTGTCTATATATATTTGGTAATTTCACAATTAAAAAAGATGATCTCACATTATATTGCTTCAAACTGCTTGCTAGTAACCTTGTTTTACATAATTTTTATATTGCAAATCCTATGTACAATAAATCCAACATTGAGAATATCTGAAATTAGACTATAAGTACTATAGGTACTTTTGAAATCTCATATTTCACACATGAGTAATGTTTGTTTGATCGTTGCTATTTCATGAAACTCCCAAGTGTTTCAAATGCCTAGTACTTGTTTTAATATTTGTTATTTTTTAAGTATTTCTGTATGTGATCTTTGTCAAATATCTTTTTATTTTTGAATAAATACAATGCTTTTAGTTTGTGTTTCTTTTCTATATTATGAACACCTTGGTGATCTTATCTCCGAATAACTAATGTCCAAACAATTGGTACCGATAAAATCATCATATTTGAGCTTAGTTTTTGTCGATATTCGTCGAAAAGCAAAACGGTTTCCGATCAATAACTATAGAATGCATAGGCCTATGCCTCCTTAAGCTTCATAGGAGTTTGTCATGATCAGTAGATAACCATATAGTTTTTAAGATCATTAGATCAAAGGTCAAAGTCATATTGGTCATTAACTGAAAAATGGTTTCTGATGAATAACAAGAGAATGCTTGGGTATAGTGTTCTTTAACTTGCAATGTTGGATGTTTATGATCCGAAGATGAGTTATATTGATTTTCGGGTCACTTGGTTAATGTTCAAGGTCAGAGTAACCTTTGACAAAAATGGTTTCTAATCAATAACTAGAGAACCCACGAGCCTTGGCGCCCCAGACTTGCTATACAGGTAGGTCTGTTCAGGAGATGACCCCTATTATCTTTGAGGTCGCTAGGTTAAAGACCAAGGTCACGGTGTCCATACACAATAAAGAGGAAAACAGATTCACATTGATAACCAGAGAACTCTTGGACCTGCTGCCTTAAAACTTCCTACCTACCCAACCTCCCACATAACTATCTACCTACCTACCCATTCAATTCCTGAACTCTTTCGTCTCCTGCAGTAATTAAACTTCATACATTTTATAACCAAAGTTTCATTGACATAAGCTACAGTTCTTGTTATTCATCTACTTGACCTGATATCAGAAGCCCCTGTCATCCTCCTTTTAATGTTCTGACACAAGTCCCTGTCTTTCTTCTACGTTTCTTTACTTTTATGGCTGCCTCTAGCGATAAGGTGCTGGGGGCATGTACATTTTACAAACATCACTTGGTCATTTAGATTTAAAAAAGGTCTTAGTTCACAAGTAGCTGATAAATTTATTGCACGAACCAGAATTTTGACCAGAGGAAGAAAACAAAATGAAGTGCAAAATTGCCATTACCATATTATATACTAGTTTTCATTCACCTAGCTCAAATTCTCTTTCAGTTATCAACGGATCTATCTTCTCTGCAACCAGAATTTTGATTGGAGGAAAGAAAGTGGCTAGGCTAATCTCAATGTTGCTATCTATTGATATACCAAGTTTCATCAAATTAGCTAAGATCGTTTTTTGGTGTCGCGGGTTCCAGATTTTTGGACACCCGGATGGACAGACTTACAGAAGGCAACTATCTGTAAAGGACTAGAAAACTCATTTGGACTTCTTATCATTTTGAATGATGCTCTGCTATTCTGCCATTCTGCTTGAGTTGTTCTTCGAGTTGTTCTGTCATTCTACTGTTCTACTGAAGTTTTCTTTAAACAGATTAAAATGATTATGCTTTTCTGCTGGAGATAATCCACTATTCTGCTGTTCTGCTGAAGTTTTTCTTCTGAATTTTTGTCTTTTTAAATTTGTTTTGTTGTAAATTCATTTGTAAACGGATAGACTAATTGCACGAACCACAATTTTGAATTGAGGAAAAATTAAAGTACAGTGCATAATCTTCTTAATATCATCCACTCACATACTAAATTTTCATAAACCTAGCTCGTATACTTTCTGATTTATGTACGGATCCATCTATTAAAGCCAAATTTTGGCTATTTCTGTCACCGTAGCAACCAGAATATTGATCCGAGGATAAAAACAAAGCGACTTGCATAATCTCCATGTTGCCATTTAATTATCTACACTACAAGTTTCATAAACTTTACTAATTAAGTTTTTGTATGTTTTCACGGGACGCAGATTTCTGAAGGCCGAAAAGACAGACAGACGAAGGACAAACATAGGTAGGGGACTTTAAAACTTAATTACTCTTTTAGAATGTTGTCCTGCTTTTCTGCCAGTCTGCTACTCTGATAGAGCTGTTCTGCTATTTTGCCATTCTACTTTTCTGCTGTTCTGCTGGCGTTGTTATGCTATTCTGTTAACTTCACAGAGACGTTCAATATCCCTTTGGCTTTGACCTTTGACATGATGATAAAAACAGGGGCCGTCTACTGGTCGTGACCAACTGGCTTTCAAGTTTCATGAGCCAAGGCTCAAGCGTTCTCCGGTTATTGATCGGTAGCAGTTTAGCTATGTAATGCCACTGTGGTATTGATCTTTGATCAAGTGAGCCGAAAAACAATAGGTTTCGTCCACGCAAGATGCCCAACCTAACTTCCTAGTATCAAATGTACGCTTTCTAAAGTTATTGAGCGGAAACTATTTGGTCAGCCGACGGACAGACGGACCAACAGACATAAGCAAAGCAAGATACCTCTACTTTTGCGAAGGGTTTGGGGGCATAGACAACGGTCTTGGCTGATAGGAAAACGAAAACTTAAGAAATAAAAGTATCGCATACCTTTATTAATAACAATAACATCAAGTATCACAGATTACCCAAAATATATCTATGATAGCGAGAATTGAAACTAAGGAACAGAAACATATCTGTCACGCAACGATAGTTATCTCAGCCAGATTGAAAAGATAAAAGTCTGTTCTTGTCATACCATGCACTCTAATACTGTCACCTGTGACACACGCACGCACGCTATATATGTATACACGCACACACAATATAAATATATGTACAAGTCAAATGTTTGAACACCGCCAAATGGAGTGGGGGTTGCGATAATTAGTAATGTTGGAGTAAATCAAATGGTGGTTAATCAAATCTAATTTTTTTGTACTCTAATTTTGTATATGACTCACATTTGTTATTGTTTAATGCTAAAAAAAATGATTGTACGTCATGTCTAGTCCAAATATTTAAACGTAGACTGTGGATTTGATTATATTTTTGTCATTGGTCAAATCCACTGCATTTGCCAATAAACATAAAACGTAAAAAAAGCACGAAAAATGTGAACATAAAATGTTAACTGTGCGTATGTGACGTCTTTCTATGAAGGACTACGTCCAGTCTATATGCATTGTTTGCTCTGTACGGCAATTGGCTGCTGTCACATTATGCTTTTTTTTATTAAGGGAGTGGAATTAAACCGAAATCATTGACCTAATCAAAAGATAATATTTTTTTTATTTTCCTACCTCTATAATTGTAAAATATAAATTTGCTTATTTTTTTACAGGTCACGTACGGAAAAAATATTTCGGAAAAAAAATTAATTCGAACCCATGCTCGAAACTACGTTTGACTGTCGCGTCCTTACTAAAATAACATCGTAGTCATTCGTTTGAAATCGTCTATTTCCGTAAAATTTAGACTGGTTTGCGATCCTAAATCAAAAGACCGCTTGTTACAAAGAACACACTGTGAAATCAGTTTAAAGTCTAAAAGGAGTTACGTCACCCCATTGAAATTTTATCTAATGCATTCCAAAATACACATCATGGTCGACATTATTTGCTAAAATTTAGCTTTGATTCAAAACGGACTAATAAAATTTCTTCAATATAACACAATTGTCAAAAACAAAAGTTGTATAAAAAAGAAAAGGGTTATGTAAATGTTACAAAACAATAATGCAAGTTTAGAAAATGCTCTTTGTAAGTATTACTGTTTAAGAACAATACAATATTGAATCGCACTGAAAAAGGTACAAATAAAAATATCATGTCAAAACTTGCTTGTACTACAGTTTATTTCATTGATGTTTACATAAAACTAAAAATCACATGAAATTCGTCAATACAAAAACGTAAAATTTAGATTAAGACAAAAAAATGGATTTCTCACCCGACTTCTATAGAAGTTTTGGAATCAAATACAAAATAGTTTGATATAAAAATGTCGTCTTTTATTGTTTTCAGTGTATATTAAAATATACAGATCTACATGTACATAGAATGAACAAAGCTTTCGATAAAAAACCATTACATCTGGTTTTCTTCAGTGGTTTGTACACTCCTTAAGTATCCGAGACTAATGTTACTATTTCTGTCACGTGACATATCAGTGTCCTTCTGCATACTAATTGTAGACCCTCCGCTAATTTTAACTTCCTGATCTGCTGCTGTGGTGATATAACTGCCATCTGCCTGATAAAGAACTCCGGTCGCTCTAGAGGGAGTTGCAGGTGCGGGCATGGTCTTTGTAAACTTGTAAGCTTCAGGGCTTTTTTCATTTAAGTAACTCGCATCTTGAACTCTTGACCCAAGTCCACTGCTACTTGCCTGACGGCTTCCTGACATACTGGACTGTCCTACTTCTCCAACAACCTCATTTTCAAAAGCAACATTTTCTACACCAGTAATGGCTGCATTATATTTTCTAATTGAACTACTGTTCTGCCTTCCAACTGCCCAACTCCCATGACTTTCACCATTCGGTGCCCTTTCTGAACTGGAAGTGCTTCCGTCTGTAGTGGGAAGTCTTCCTTGAGAAGACAATTCTTGCGACCTGTTATATGAACTAAGAATGGGGACCGGAATGCTATCGTAGTTTTCATCCTTTACCGGCGAATCCTTACCGTTAACTCCATGCGCATTTCTTTCTTTATTATACACTGGTGTTAGATACGTATTAGTAAACATTGGCCTCCTATTTTCTGAAAGTATGCGAGATAACTATCGAGTTAAAAGAAAAAAGATGATCGAAGTTGCATATTCATTCTATCAAAAACGTAAATAAAGAAATAGTAAATAATAAGTATTGTCTTTATTTTTTACACGTTGAAATTAAGATTCATCACGAAAAAACTATTTTAAGTTGAGATATTATGTTATGAAGAAACTTTCATCAGACTGACCAGGAAGCCACGTTATTTATTTTATAGCCATAGAATAAACCAAGTTCACCCAGCCAGAGAATGTTTCTTTCAGTGCATTAAATAGAATACGTGCATGCATGTATATAACTCTTAATTACCAATCTTAATACAGCATCCGTGTCTGTTACAGATGAAAAGTAAAATTCCCGCCAAAACACAGCAGACGACACCAAGGATGACAATAACAACAATTACACTGACCGGCAAATCGGTGGTCGTTTTAGCGCCGCTGAAATACGAAGACTTGAAAATAAGTATATCCTAAAACACAAACTGAAAACTGTACTGAAAACTACTTAATACTTACATGTATCAAATGTTATTTCTTAGCTAGTAGGCTATATTTACGAATGGTCTCACAAATGAAAACCAGAGATGTTTGTAAAACATATATTCCCCCTTAGCGCCTTATCCCTAGAGGCAGCCAAGAAGTTTTGAGGAGCTGGGACCAAGCGTTCTATAGTTATTGATTGGAAACCATTTTGCTATTCAAGGACACTGTGACCATAGCCTTTGACATGGTGACATGGAAAACTAAAGGGATCATCTACAAGTCATGGGCAACTTAAAAAGCAGAGTTTGAGGAACACAGGCCCAAGCATTCTAAACTTATTAATCGGAAACCATTTTGCTTTTCAAGATCACTGTGACCTTTGACCCGATGACCAGAAAAACGAAAGTTGTTATCTACTGATTATGACAAACCTACATACTTAGTCTAACAAACCCGAGCCCAAGGATTCCCTATATATTCAGCAGAAACGGTTTTGATTTTCAAGATTACTGCGACCTTGACCTTTGACCTAATAATACTAAAAACTACAGGGGTCATCTAATTGTCATGAACAACCTACCTATGAAGTTTTGAGGAGCTTGGCCCAAGCCTTCTATAGCAATTGATGAGACACTAGTTTTGCAACACAAGGTCACTGTGGCATTGATTTTTGTCTTGAAAAGCTATAGGGCTCATCTAATGGTCATGGCCAACCTATGTACCAAGATTGGGGAATGTGGGTCAAAGCATTCTATTGTTATCAATTGGAAATCATTTTGCTTTTCAATGTCACTGTGACCTTGGCCTTTGACCTGGTAACCTGAAACACTAAAAGGGTCATCTACTTGTCATGACCAACCTACACACTAAGTTTAAAACCTGGCACCAAGATTTCCACAGTTATTGTTTGGAAACCGTTTTGCTATCTAAGATCACTGTGACCTTGACCTTTGCCCTGGTGATCTGAAAAACTATAATGGTTATCGTCTGGTCATGACCAACCTATAAACTAAGATATAACAACCTGGGACCAAGCGTTCTTTAGTTATTGATCGGAAACCATTTTGCTATATAAGATCACTGTGACCTTGACCTTTGACGTGGTGATCTGAAAAACAATGGGGGTCATTTACTGGCCATGGCCAACGTACAAGCCAAGTCTGAGGAAGGTGGGTCTAAGGGTTCTCTAGATATTGATCAGAAACCGAAGTGTCTACCAACTGACCAACCAACATTTGCAAAACTATATACCCCCTCATATTCGATGGGGGCATAAAAATTGCTCAATCATACCCAAAAGAAAACTTGACCTATATATTCTAATGATAAATCTGTATACTAAATTTCATTTTGGTGTTTGCAATCTCTGCAAAGAAAATGAACGGAAACTGCAAATAATTGGAATTTGTCTAAGTCCAAGGGGCATAACTCTATCAAAAATTGCTCGATCGTACCCAAAACAGAACCTGACCTAGATATTCTTATGATAAATCTGTATACCAAATTTTATTTCAGTATGTGCAACCTCTGCGAAGAAAAGAACGGAAACTGTTGGTGGACATACAGACTGTGCGACCGACCGACAGACAGACAGCAGCAAAGCAATATGCCCTCCCTTTTTCAAAGGGAGGCATAATAAGACAAACATCTGTTTATTAGTTATCTGGAAATTTCAGAAAACAAAACTACTTTAGAAGTTACTCGTATAAATCAATTATATGAACTTTTATTTTTATAGTTTAGAAGTCCAAAACTCACCGAAAAGAAAAAGAACTCTACAGAAATGTATCTTGATTCAAAACTGTTGTCTTTGAGAAAAAGTAAAACATAAGACGGGTCATCATAATTATAAATACACAAAGTATATAAGAACAAAACCTGTACGCTTTTTTAAATGTCTTCTGTACCGTTAAATAAACTATTTTATGTTTCAGATAGGCAACCGGTTAAAATCATAAATTACCTCAAATAGATTGGCAGGTAGGTGAACTCTGTTAAAAAACAGAAAAAACCCCAACCAAAACAACCAAGTACTCACGGTGCAGAAGGGAAACACATGTTACACTTCTCAATGTTTCCGTTACACGTCGAGTTGACGACTTCGCCTCGAACACTGTTGAATAATGAGGTTTGAAATGTTAGAACGACCGGGTCATCGTAAACGCTCAATGAACCGTCTCCAATCTAGACATAAAATATTACAACATTAAACAAAACACTCTACATGAAGAAAGAAACGATTTCCGACTTTAATTTTAGAAACTTTTCATAGAGTTTTGCTTAATTATTTTGTTATCGGTAACGTTACTTATTTTCTTTTATTATATTTAATACAAACCGTTCTGACTCTGTAATTCATTACAGCTGTCAATTATAATAAACATTCAGCTCTTTCATGATACCGTATGAATATTCACTTTTCTGAAATATACTGTTGCCAGAAAATTATCAATCAGACTTTTTTACGGTGAAATAATATGGGATATCAAATGTCTGCTGTTGCCAGGTGGACAGTGAAAGATATGTAGAATAAATTTGAATATAGAAATATGGTTGCCAACAATAAAAAACTCACAGTATATTCATTATCAGATGCTTTTGAAAATTCGTAATAAAATTCAATCAGTAGCAAAGAGATTGGTAGTATGTGATACTTGATCGGCAATACAGCATAGTGTCTAGATAAGCAAAATAAAGAACAAAGTTGAACCAAGGCGCCTACAAACTGCTGCGTTTGATTTTACCTTCTTGTATTGTCCGTCTTGATCGAGTGCAACGACATATATTTGGTACCCGGCAGTCCCGTCACCGTCATCATTGAATATCCTGATATCAGACCCACTGTTCCCTCGCAGCTTTACATTCTTTATGGCTTCGTAGACCTGCGTAACAAAAACATGGATAGAAAAATGGCTAACGACGGTCTTGCTTCGTTAATAGAAATAGCACATATTAATGAAATTTTAGATGAAGAAATAATATGAAATTTCTGCATTGTTTGAGATGCCATTCATTCAGCAGGTTCATATATGCTTATTGCTTATTTGAAAGAAATTGTTTATCATCTAACACCTGACCTATTGAATGCTACTGAGATCGCAAGGTAGAAATTAAAAAAGAACCATCTTTAAAAAAAAATAAACATTAACAAATTCAGTTATTCTACTGGTCGGTGAACGGTTTGTCACCTGCTGTGTACTGTTTCTGTACTGGTCACAAATTACTGTCGTGATTCCGCCACAATTGTTTTGTAAAACGTCTTTGGTACCGGACAATAGGGCGGTAACGGCAAGCTCAGCAAATGGCGTCCAAGCCTCGATCCTAAAGTCGCTGGCATACACATCAAGGGACTCATCCCCTCTGAAAACATAATTATGTATAGTTTATCGCCTCCAGATGTCTATATTTACATTAGCTCCGTAAAAGTGGCATACAAACATTGGTTTGAGTAATTGACTCTTGAAAGGAATCCGGTCTTTGCTATAGTTAAATAATTTATTACGTACCCGCACTGTATATTGGATGTCTTGTTATAACTCCATTGGAAGTAACAGTCATATTCCTTTTCAAGATAATGGCGGATCCATGGATCGACACTGGAACTGTCGGGCCTGAGATTTTTCATATGATCTTTCAATTTCTCGTTTATTGTCAGCTGCGATGTAACAGTTATTGAACCAATCATATTTGGGTATCCTTTTACATCAATTCTTGTACCCCATCCCTCCGAACATATGAACAAAAACTCGTTCTTTCGTAATTTGTTGAATGCATCAATTATGTATTCGATTTCAAAGGATCCAAGAAATAAAACCACTATTTTGGCTTGAGGATATTTTCTAAGATCAGCAAGAATAGCACCCTTGTTACTTGTCGTTGAAACAGGCACAATTTGGGCGACGCACATTTCAAATGCAGGTGTGTCAATCAACTCAAGTAAGAGATCTCGGCCACCTTCGCCATATGCGGAGTTGCTGTATAATATCTGAATGAATTTTCCTCCAAGTGTTTTGACAATTTTTAAGATTGTCTCAGCCTGCTTATTGTCAGCACTTGGCGTACGAAGGAAATACGGATACAGACCCCTTTTACTCAAAACAGAAGCTGTTGAGGCATAACTTATCTGAGGGTACCTCAAGCGTGACGTAATTTCAGCAACTGCTTTGCTTACGTCACTTGACCAGCCGCCGACGTATCCAAGAATCTTGTCACCGACATATACATACTCGTCATTGATGAAAACACCTAACCTGTGTAGGGTGAGAATTTTCTCCTGTATTATCTGCGGGTCATTACAGCTGTCAATTATAATGATACCTATATTTGCCACAGGCTTTGCTTTTGCCTCACCTACCGCAAACCGTATGGTTTCCACTATGTCAAGACCGCCTTTCTTTATATCTCCACATTGTAAAGGGGTCGACCCTTTGTTGTGCACAGGCGCAATCCCTACTACATACATGTCACCCGGAATGAACAGTATAGATTTCTCAACATGTTCCTCAAAACATTTGGCGCAAAAGCTTCCGTCTGGACATTGTGCTTTACGAATGTTTGGCCACAGTAGTTCCTCGCCATTCACGCCATAGTCCTTAATGTTTTCAGACCCCAACTGCAGCTCTTTGGTACTCTTGTAATCAGCTACCTGTAACAAGAAATTAGATTTAACAGATAATTACTAACAAAAATATTTGAAGTAAGTTTTGTCTCTCGCAATTTCACGCTTTATAACTTCAAATGGTATATTTCAGCCGTAAATAATTCATTCATACATTCTTTTCTATTTAATGTTAATGATATATTTCGAAATTGTTTGTCAGCTTCTAACATGCTGTAGTAAAGAGCCTTTAGAAATCGTCTCGTAAAAGCCAGTCTTCGGCTAGTCTGGATAACCTGCCATTGTACTGAATCGCAGTATTGAAGGCATGGAACCAGACTAGTCTTCGGCAACGTGCTTCTGAGAGACAGGGTGACGGAAAGAAACGCAAGTCAATAATTCGGGATTTTGGTCGATGGAATTTGGCTATTCATGTATACGTATAGTGTATTAAAGTGATTAAAACTCCGTACCTTGATAAGACAAGATGAGTTGTTTACGAAATCACATATCTGATTATTGTAGACTTCATAAACAGGAAAATCTAGAGGGATCCTCACTTCTGCTGAATCGCCAAAACTCACAATTAAGTCGGGATTTTGAAATTCTTGTTGTCTAAAACTCCCAAAACTGTCAAAGTTTATTTCACCGATTTCAGTAAGTTCTTTGATAAACTCATTTCTTGGTGTTTCCTGTTTATTTAGAAACTTTGCACATATCCCGGTCATGCTGGGGCACTTCCTCTCATATACATTTTTCACAATTTTGGCTATGATCATGGCGGCTTGAATTGCATACTGGTTATAGACAGAATCAGGCACAAGTTGGTCAAATTCAGTATTAGAAATCTCACGACATGTATTTTTGTCTTGAGTTTCAGCAAGAGAGCAGTTAAATTTTGTTTCGTAAACATCGCGAAGCCATGGATTCAAATCAATTTCTTGGTACAGTTTCGTTATATCGGTGAACGTGTATTTCCACTCCTGTTGGAAACTGCTGATGATTCTTCTTGGTGGACTTAATACAAAAGCTCCCTTTGAAATGCCTGATTTGTGATCTTGAATGTAAGCGCCAGCTTCTGAAAAAACAAACACTGGGCGGGAAACACTGGGATTTTTTCTTATAACCCTTTCAGTGACAGTCAAAACAAGGTCGGCTAAAAACGAACTTCCGAACACAACAACTCCACTAATTGGAATATTTTTGCCGATTATCTTATTTTCTATGTCTGCTTCAAGTGTCGATATTTGCTGGTGAGATGGGTCCACTGAGATCAGTGTAGGAAAGCAAATGTCACGACCTTTAATCCTAGCAAGGAGTTCATCCTTTCCCCCTCTACCGTATGAATCGTCGTCATAAATGATGGCCAGATATGTCCAGTTTAACGCTGCTATATACTCAGTCATTACCTTAAAAAAAGAAACCGAGAATCAGGGCACATTCTACAATAGTCGGTTTCCCTCGGTACATATTCCGTACAAGTACATTATGTACCGTGGGAAAACTGACTGCAGACTACTCGTTTCATGAATATTACTTAGCAAATGGAAGTAACTCTTCGTCCAATGAGTTTCGCATTACAAATAGATACTCTTCAATGTGGAGAGTAGGAATAACAAGATTTAAAATAGACCTATTTCCTGGGATTTAAACATAGCCGCGAAAGGCAAATTGTAACGAGTAATTTTATTAGCTGAGATTGTGCAATTGAAATCTTTCGGAAACCAATGAAAGTAGGTAATGAATTATTCATCAGTACAAAATTTTACAAACCGATTGTACCACGGTCGATGATTACAGTGAAACGGGATGGATCGAACGTGGGTTTCCGACGCTGACATTCTATTGAATTATTGAATATGTAATGTAATGCAATGTAATGTAACAGGTAGATAACAAAATGGCATTCGATGAATAATGTACATTTTGATACCTCAACTTGTATATCGTCTGGTGGTATAGTTCGAAAGAAGTTCTTGTATATATCTCTGTTTCTAAGAGACGAAGATGTTGCGGAATACCCTAACTGTAGCAGATGATATTCTTCAGGAAGAGAACTTATGAGTCGGGATATTGATTCACTCTCTGAGCTGTAGTCACTGCCAATGATACCTGCAGGAAGTAATTAAATGGTTGGACAATTATGTTCAGCTACTATAGCAATATCTGCAAAATAACATTTATAAAACATCAACAACAACAATAATTACAACAACAACAGATCAAACACGAATCACCATCAACGCCATATAAACACAACCATAATTACCTACACCACCACAACCACACCCTCATCATTATCATCATTAACAACAAAGTTGATAGAGAGAAAAATAAATGAAAATGATATTCATTACAAGGAAGACAAATCATCCTAAACTGACAAGCAACAGATACATGTTTTCAAAATATACTGCTCACTAAAAGTAAGGGATATAGAGGATATTCAAGTTTTTTCTATAAATACGGGATTTATTTTCATTGAGTGGTATGAAAATAAATATTTCACGAGTGGCGATAGCCACGAGTGAAATATGATAATTTTCATACCACAAGATGAAAATAAATCCCGTATTTATAGAAAAAACTTGAATATTCTGTTTATTATATACTTTTCTCCTTTTTGACCTTAAGATACGAAAGAATTCCGCTTTAATTTAGTGTATTGGCTGAATTTAGAAGAAAGTAGTCCGGCAAGACACCAGTGAAAATACGGAAAATATGTTTCACTGCAGTGAAAAATAAATTTTTACAGTGAAAATACGGAAAATGAAAATACGCAATTTATTTCATCAATATTTCTCAATATTTCATTTATAAGTATATAATAAATTATTTTATTTTTTTATGATACGGGAAACCTACTCTTTAGAGGCAATCATCATGTCTATTTTACAATGGTCGTTCATGTATAGACATCGTGATCACTAAAGTATAGAAATCTCGTTCAAATTTGTGCTGCACGTGCAACGTAAGGCATGAGAGGTAGCATGTGGATTTTAAAATTCACCGAAATTATGGCAACTGTGACTTCAGTTGGGCAAAACTTTCAGAACATTGCGTTGTATACTTGTCAAACACAAATTCACCATTAAATTTGTTATTGGAATTATGAGACGTCTTACGGAACGTCAGCGTTGGTGGGCCATTTGTATTGTCCAGATCGGCAGTACACAGGCCGAGGGTGCAGCTGACTTGAATATTTCAAAGACCGTTGTCTGTCGACTGTGGTCGTGCTATCAAAGAAGTGAACGTCTAAGATTTACTGACGTCCGAGACGACCGCTATATCGTTAATCAACCTCTCCGTAATAGAGCACTGGCGGCCACAAACCTTCAACAACGCCTTCGAATATCAGAGGGGTCAATATCTCGAGAAGGACAATCAGAAATCGCCTTCACTCAGACGCTCTTAACGCTAGGCGCCCTAAAGTGGTCGTGCCATTGTCAGCGAGGCATCGTCATGAAAGTTTGACAGCGGCGTGCCATGGCAGTGTGACTGGCCAGTATTATCGTGACAACATGTTGGTTCCGCATGTTGTTCCGTTTGCTCAAGGTCATGGTCAAAAATTCATCTTCCAGGACGATAACGCCCATATAGGGCAAGAATTGTCGCTGAGTTCCTAGAAGAGCAACATGTCCGTACTTTACCATGGTCAGCGATGAGCCCGGTTTTATCACGTATTGAACATGTGTAGGACATTCCTGGAAAATGTGTCCAAAGACGTGATCCTCTACCCAGAACGTTAGGTGAGCTCGGTGTGGCGCTGCAGGAAGAGTGGCATCCCTTACCATTAGTCTTCTTATTGGGAGTATGAGACGTCGTTGCATAGCTTGTTTTGACAACAGTGATGGTCCAACACATTATTGAGGACTTTGGACGTTGTTGAAAGTAGCTAAAGATGTCATGAGGAAGTTAAACTTTCGATTAAAATGTGTGAAAGAATTTGTTTAATTGATTAAACAAACATCAAAAGGTAAGGGTTTTCTTAATTACTTGCAATAACAATATTACCTACAATATCTCCTACTTTTTGGAACAGAATATACTATGTGTTAAATATTGCACGTTTGTAAATTTTCAAATTGAATTACCTATATCATCTAAATTGTAATGGCCTAGGAGAGTTAATTAAAAGCTTCAAGGGAAATTCCTAACAGACACAAATCTAAAATACAGAAAATGGAAATTATATTTAAGGCACTTGTTTTACCAACGATTCTGGCCTCTGTGTTGTTGTACATCTCCGTTGAAAGTTCCAGAGCTAGCTGTTTGGCTTTCCCCTCTTCTTTGCACGTCGAACTGACACGGAGACCTAAGTATAATAGTAATAATAATGATAATAATAATATAATAACAATAATAGTTATAATAATGATAATAGAAATGACAAAAATATAATAAAAATAACAATAATAAAAGTAAAAGTAATAATTAAAATCATCAAAATCGTCACCATCACCATCACCACCACATATACCATCATCATCATCATCATCATCATCATCACAACGATCGATTAGTAGCGCCTAAGAGGACTGACTTCATTCTTATTTGCAGAACTTGGTTTTTCGGACATACAGTTAGATCAGAACATTATTGTAATATTGAGAAGAACTGAAAAATTAAGAAGAGGTTTCAATTGTACTGTAGGTAACAAAGTTCCTTTATGACCTGGTTAAATTAATTCAATCTGACATTGTTTGTGATATAGTCGATATAGATTGTCATCTGTATTTGACTTCAAATTTAGCCATACCTATCTTAACGTTTGGAATATAATTGATTTCATTTAATTGGGAAAGCGTCCATTTTATCGCTTGAATACTTTGCACCGTCTCTTCTTCTATATTAGTGCAAGATGGGTCCGTATATATAGCGCCGATGAACTCAATATAAACATCTGCAGGTTGAAGAATACTGGTTCCAAGTCCATGCACGTACACAGTGCCGCAAAAGAGCAGGAAAACAATAGTCGACACTATCTTCAGCATTCTGGCCTGGCAATGACACTATTGAAATTAACACATGCCACAATAATCTATAATAGTTTCATTATAACTTATGATTTATAACTAAAAATTATAACTCTAGTGTAATTATAATGTGTATATCGTAAAAATCGTGAAAAGCACACCATCTCGGTGGTCTTTAAGAAACAAATCTTTCTTCTGAATTTAACGCATGAAAGTCATCAGTGTAGCAATATCACGTGACTGTGGCGTCACTAAAGGCATCAAAATCAAAACAAAACTGTAAACATTGGCTGTGCCTGAAAATACAAAATTACCCGTAAGTATTTTACTTCTTTATCGATTTCTATGGGACATGTGTCAGTCTAAGGAGAAAATATAAGCTTTCCACAGAATATAGGATCTCCATCAGCAGTTTTTTTTAAGCACTACGTGAAACTTTGGAATTGTCTGTATGCGAGGAGCCAATGTTTACAGTTTGTCTTGGTTTTGATCCCTTTAGTGACGTCATAGTCACGTGGTATTGCTACACTGGTCATGAGAAAACTCGATGGCTCAAAATTCAAGCGCTGTATACAAAGAGATAAAAACATCAGTAAAAACATACATCAAAGGCATAGAAATCAGAAATTTTATCGGGGCATTGTATGTCGACCTCAAAACGCATATAGCAAAGGTAACAGTTGTTTTTTCTGTATGCTTATAAAGATGAACATTTATGTTTATAGAGATCGACTGTTGTGTTAATGGAGATCGTTGTTATGCTTATGGTGATCGACGTTTGTCCAGAATATGTTTAGACTGAAAAACTTTCTGATGCCTCTGATTACAGGTCTTCTTGAGACGTAATGGACACGGCCAGATCCAAGGCCTATGACTGGTACGTTAATAAAAAGAAAAGAAAACATAGATAGAACAGAAAAACTGATATCTTTCCGTCAGAAAGAATATTGTCATAATGTTAAAAGTGTCGCCACACCTTCAACAGTATACAATAAAACCTGGTCTTTACTGCAGTAACTTGAAACAGTGTTACGGTCTAGTGCATACCTTCCTATAATTGTACAAATACAACCTCTGATACCTGCGTCAGGGAATCGATTCTTTGGCTCAGTGGTTAGAGTGTTTACCTTCGTAGCGCTAAGATCGAGGTTCGAATCCCGCTCTATGAATCGTATTCTAAGATGCATTGCATCTTTCTGTTACTGACATTCTTGTTCGTAAGAACAGAATGAGAGAAAGGTTACTACCTTGTCACATTGTAAGGTATTTTTACCGAACTGAGTCCGTTGTTTAACTTACTTCCAAACATTGAGTGTCAGTTATCAAGTGGTCAAGAATATAAACAGTAAGCTTCAACTGAATGTTGGTCATGGGTTCGAGTCCAAACACAAGAGTCGACTCTTTCTGAGATAAGGCCAGAACTTTCTAAATTGGAATGATGCGACTGCAATTACATTCTTACCGGAACGTTGACCAGGATATCATGCCTTTTTTCTGTAACAAAGCCAAAACACAAGTCAACGTTACTGACGTATTTTAACTTCTAAAATGCGAGCACAAGGTCAAATATTTTCATATTCCACAATTCCCTACGAAAACGAGATGGTTGTACAAGAGACATTACTTAGTTATACTGTCTAAATTGATATATTGTTTCTGAGTTTAGTTATGAATTAATATTTCATGTTTATTTTTCTGAAAAAAAAAAGAAAAGAAAAGACAAAAACAAACAAACAAACAACAAAAAACCGCAATGTTATGTCCTGAAAAATAAATGAAAGTGAACGAAAAATATAATAAGATTTTCAGTTGGTTTTACGCCACGCAATAGATTATAAAACACTTATCATTTGTCAGCCAAAGTTTGAACTTTTTCTAACTGACCCCATCCGATAAACAAAATATAAAAACGGAAAGAGCCAAAAAAAAGGTTGCATTAATTATTTTCACTGCTTGCATGCTTTAATCATATATATATATATATATATATATATATATATATATATATATATATATGGCTCGAGTTCATCATTTTGTTCAAAATATTTTCAATAACTTTTGTTTATAAAGTGGGAAATGTATATTTATATATATATATATAAATATACATTTCCCACTTTATAAACAAAAGTTATTGAAAATATTTTGAACAAAATGATGAACTCGAGCCACTGTATAATATAGTCATTTTTTCTATAGAGAGTTACTTGCTTTAACGGTGTCTTCAGTTGCTCGAAATCAGGAATGTAACCGTTAATATCAAAATACTCTTGAAAACTTGTATGTCCACTGATCTATTTTTAAAATTGAAATTAAAGTCAATTCTTTAGCAGTATCTTTTTTAGTTTTTATATATCTCTGTCATTGACATAAATTATTGTTGTTTTTTTAAATGACCAAAGGCCAATATTTCGTTGATCGCCAATAAACTGGCGATCGCCAATAAACATAAATGTTAAATGGAAATGAAAAAGCGTTGGGAGCTAGGGATTAAGTACTAATAATATTAACATCTGAAACTGAGGTGCGATTGGCCTGTTCAGTTATCATATTTAGCAGAATTATGGAGAAATATGTCCTTAAAGAGCAGACTAAAAAGACAGTTTTTATTACATTTGTGTTATTTCGAATAATATAACTGTACAAAAATATTTGATAATGGTTCTTTATAAATTACTTATAAGTCGAAATTTGCGCGTGAATGGAAGTATTCAAAAATGGAGAAAAGAATGTAATCTAAAAAATATAACCTTGTCTAATTCCTACAATTATTGTAAAATCATTGTGCGGAATCCTTTCAAAGGTACAATTATAAATTATTCAATCCAATGCTATATCTTTACATAACATTTAATATCATACGTAGATTTTTGCACCTGAAATGTTTATATTGTGACTGACAATTATTCACTATATAGAATTTGATAAAAAAAATCATACATAAAATTTAACATAACGCAATATCTCATTCTAACCTATTCAAGTCTTTTTGGGAATTTTCCAACTTTAAACCTAATGTCGAGTGTGGAAAATATAAGAGACAAACAAGACACGGCAAATTTATTTTAAACCGTAGGGCTATAAAGCCCAAGAGACAATAAAGGCATTGTATAATGGTGGACAGTTAGAAAGTGTTTAAAAAAATTCGAAATGATTATAAATTCTCAAAAACAGTTTTGGAGAGATATCACCATATCTTACAATAAACACAGACTATACATTTCAGCTAACGGGAATACATAAATGTTACCTTTAACACACACCAGTCCATGTTACTTTTTTAACACGCCAGTCTATGACTGACTTTTTACGAAACAAAAATTTAAGGTCAGCCTACTGTGTTATCAAATGAACAAAAATTTAGGGAAAAAATGAATATTATACATTCTGTATTAACATATAGGTTAATAAAGGCATTGTATAATGGTGGACAGTTAGACAGTGTTTAAAATGAAATCGAAATGATTAAAAATTCTTTAAAAAAAACAGTTTTGGAGAAGGTATCACCATACCTAACAATTAACGCGGACTATACATTTCAACTAACGGGAATACATAGATGTTACCTTTTAAACACGCCAGTCTATGACTGGCCTTTTACGAAACAAAAATTGAAGGCCAGCCTACTGGGTTATCAACTGAACAAAATTTAAAAAAAAATGAATAAAAAGAAAAAAAAATAGATAAAATGAATATAATACATTTTATATTAGCATGTAGGTTGTGAATACTAGAAAGAAGAGTGTTAAATTTTTTATAAATAGCTAAATGTTTAATTGTTTTTATGTTAATCAACTCTACGAATTTTGTCATACAAGGCCTTGAGTAATATTTTTAGTTGTATAAACTTATTAAATTATCATATAAAGGACATTCAATTACAAAGTGATATTCGTCCTCTAATTTATTACAAATTTTACATTTTCTTTCGTTAATTGGTGTACTAAGTAGTCTTGACCATCTACCAGCCTCAAATTCAACTCTGTGTAAGGAAACTCACAATCGGGCAAGAGACTGAGAAAATTGTCCAATATTAATAAAATCTAGATATGGTTGAAATCTAAAAGTTGAAATACTATTGTAAAATATAGCCCTACTGGAATTATGAAGTACTGAGTTTCAGTTTTGTATAAACTGGTCATTGAACCTTTGCTTTACAAGAAGGAGAAGAGGTTCAGTATTTCCAACATCTTGATATAATCAAGCATCCATAAGACCTAGCGAGCATAATAATTTTTACTGAAGTACACCAGTTAATCTTATTTCGATATCTTTATGCGTCATCTAATAATAAATTACACACACGATTTACGTATGTGCCAGCCTTCAATATTAAAACTCTTATCCAGTATTTAAAAATTTGATACAATTGTAATGTCTTATTCGAAACCCGACCAAGTTCGCCGTTAAATGAAATCCTTTTGCGTTGTTATTTTAACTCCTTACAATTTTTTGCAATACTGTTAGTGCACTTTTTCAATTGATATGCTGTTATTAAACCCCGCAACCTCACAGCAGTAATTAAGAATTGGCGATACAAGCTTCTCAAATAAATCTAATTTGTTTTTAACAGGTACATAGGTGAACTTGTACATATATTTATTTAACTGGAACACGGCTTTTAGGGCCTGTCCAGATGAAGTAGTTTGCGCGGTAGCGAGTGAACCACTAGACGTAAATACCATGCCTAGATAATTAAACTTGCTCGCAGTTTCTATTGTTTGGCTATCATAAATGAACTCAACATTTCTTGGTACAGATCCCACTTTTTAACGTTTACTTTCAACTTCCAAGTAGTACAATATTCATACAGTCAATCTATACTTCTTTCTAGTTCTAGAGCAGAGTTAGCAAATGATACAATGTCATCTGCATACAGTATCAAGTATAGTTTAAACATGTTAACATCTAAACCATCTGCATTGTTCTTTATAAATTCATCCTTTAAATCATTAATAAACATGGAAAATAAAAAGGGAGATAAGCACTCCCCTTGTCGTACACCGAGAAGGCAGGGGTACTCCTTACTTAGCCTGTCAGAATACTAAACTCTTGACTTAATTGAACCAAACATAGACTTAATAACATTTAAGATCTTGTCTTGTCTTGTCTCTTTCTAATCTATTCAAGTCTTATTGTGAATTTTCCAACTTTAAACCTAAAGTCGAGAGCGGAAAATATATATTTCAATAGATTTGAAAAGAAATGAAAGGGCCTTATTTGCTCAGATTAGATGGATATTTTAATAACCTCTTGAGTTGAAATAAGAGGTTATGTCAATTAAATATAAGTCCAGAGACTATATAGAATGTGTGACGAAGGACACGTCGAGGATGAGACTCATTTCCTGCTTAAAGGGACATGCCCAAACATTAAACGATGGCATACGCCATATACATTTTACTGGCGCACTTTCTGTATCATGAAATATAATTGATCACGTAAAGAGGAATGTGTGTGCAAAACAATTTCCTAAGAGCATTATATACACTAAGAAAGTGTTCACCTGTAATAATCACGTAAAGAGGAACGTGTGTGCAAAACAATTTCCTAAGAGCATTATATACACTAAGAAAGTGTTCACCTGTAATAATCACGTAAAGAGGAACGTGTGTGCAAAACAATTTCCTTAGAGCATTATATACACTAAGAAAGTGTTCACCTATAATAAATGGCTATCCCAAAAATGTACAACAACAACTCTCTATACAAAGACGGGTATTAATGTATTCAGTTTATCTGGTGTACTTAGAATTTTGACTGATACATTGACAGCTGGCAATGGTTCAATCAGTTCTAATTATATTTTATATGATTTTGAAAGAAATCAAACACTCTCAGTTTTCGGGTTTGCCTCTTTTAGCGTTCTTTTTTTACAATCCTATGTCATCGGCTATATTTGGTGAAATTACAGGCAGTGAAGATTATAGAAGTTAATCTGATAGTGACAGAATTATTCTATTGTTGGAAGCGCGCAAACAATTGATGCCTAAGCTTACCAAATGAAAAGTTTGAATTTACGACTGTAACATTAGCCCCTCGTTAAAAGGCGTTCTATATCTCGATTATGAACATAGTTTAACATTGCAGTAACGTTGTAATCAGATTTAATTGTATTTTATATATCAGTAATAGCTATGATATCCTATGTTCTTGTATGTAAAATTTGTGTATCATCATGTTTCAAACACATATACACTGTTAAAAGGGCCGGGTGTATTTGTAAGACTTGTTTTAGAATTAATGCTGTAAATATACTTGTTAATACATTTAACATCTTTCACACCATATTTAAAGAAATGTTCGATTTATTTTAAAAGGTTGACAGGAGAGATCAGTAGAAGCGAATAACAATGTCTACGTACCCGTTCGATGACATAAACTCCATAGAAATACACGTTAAGACAATCAGTAAAACAGGTTTTTACACTGAAAATCAAAAATGTATATAATTATATAAGAGTAAACTACACACATGTTTGTTATTGCACCGTTTTGCTCGACTGAGTTTCAGTAACGTCCGTAATTCGAGATCGCTGACAGTTTAACATGTTCATATTCGTTTTACAACAAGAAATCATATATTTGACATTAAAACTTTGCAGAACTGTTAATCGGCATTCGTGAAATTATAAATATGTTATGAAAATGTAAGCATTTTTTATAGTCTAACGTGGGCATTTCATTGGCAAATTCACTTCTTCAGTAGGAATGTCGATTAATTATGTAGAAAAATAGCAACATTTTAAATTCTAACTCGTTTTTTTACATAAAACCAAGGCTGCTTATGAAATCATAAGCAACGGGGTAACTTCGATAAAACGAATG
The DNA here is from genome assembly GCA_012932295.1 of Cyclina sinensis. Lineage (NCBI taxonomy): Eukaryota > Metazoa > Mollusca > Bivalvia > Venerida > Veneridae > Cyclina > Cyclina sinensis. Next base: position 31,098,975 of record JAAONU010000002.1, on the reverse strand, counting down.
ATGGAGATGATGATAATGATTAAGGTTTAGCCGATGACTCAATGTTGATTAAATATAAAATTTACCATGCGACACTACAGGTAACGTCAAGTTCTTAAATAAATTTCTTAACATGTTTATCATGTCAAAAAAACCATCCCGAAATGATTGTCAAATAAAACTTGAAGTCATAGGTTCGAAACCCACAGCTGCCATCGCGAAATTTCCTTGCGTGAACAAGTCTATCATTTTCATACAAGTTTCAGTGCTAGTTACTGCAACAAACAAAAAAGGGTATACGAGGCTGTTGAATCAAATCCTTCTTGTTCATGCTGAAAATGAAAGTAAAGCGAGATATATTTCATCAGAAAAAAACTTCATACATAAACTTTCGATTTTAAATAAATATTGTCTGTTTGTGATCACATGTCATTCTCATTAAGTTCTCGTATCGGAAAAAGCGAGAAACCTACAGTTCATTGTTAAGCTAAGTTCACATAATAAAGTCGTTCCTACACTGTAGCAGGCTATAAATAATTTAAAAGACTCCTTTATGTTGACATTTCTGTCTAAATACTTTTTTTACATTTGAATTCATGAAAACAACAACATTCGTATATATAAATAAGTTTTTGACTGTGCTGTCACTTGAATTATTGGTATAAAAACACACGCACTGATTGTAATATTGACATTGCACACAAGGATCATTCATGGAGAAAACTTCCCTGTTTCGGTGTATTTGCTTTTCATTTTAAAAGTTTAAACATCTTTTGTAACGATGAATTCAATACTTGAACTTGTTCTATCTCCATTTCTCAGATGTATATTATTGGATTTATTGCACCGAATTTTGTTTATCAGCTTTTATTAGATGTAATTTGCTGAAATAAACTACGTTCTGTTTTTCATGTTAACTGTTCCGTTCAAGTAACGGATGAATTCATACTAAGGCCGTGTAGAAAGTACTGAAGATCGATAATACTTCTGGTCTTTTTATTGTTTGGAGAAAAGAAACAAGTTATGCCCCATTTTAATAAACATTCTTTTCGACCTCCGCCAGTAGATCACAAACAATAATTGTGAGACAAACCAACTGACAATACTCGAATACCTAAGGGCTGGCGATTTTGAATAAAACCCACCCGGCTATGCATTATAGAGGATAGTACAGTCAATCTTAGACGATTATATCATTTGTATAAAATTAAGTTCACAATTTTACGGAATGATTAAACTTACCAACTGGCCAATTTCCTCAATGTTTATTGGCTAGTTGTATTGTATTCAATTAAACATTATGACCCGATTTAAAGACACCAAAATGTCTCCTTTTCAGGTATTACCTTACCACTTACTTTCACACTTGAGAAGTTCCAACACCTGATCCTATGTATATATAGTTTAACATGATTTCTGTTATAAAGCCAGGCTCATTACAGTGCGACAATCGTATATTTTGCATTTTGCAAGAATTCCTGTAGAGCACTATATTTTCGCTATGTTCTAACTTTCTTCGTTTAGTAATCTTGCTACTGTAAAAGTAATCTCAAATCATGCACGGAACCATTCGAAATTTAACTAAATTTACCGATACATCAGTTCAGAGACATCTGTCCTGTCCACAGAAAATGCTTGTGAATATATCTTCTTCACAAGGTCACTTTTACGTTTCTATTTTTTTTTCTGTAAAACAATTTTACCATTCATCGCCTGCAAGCAAGAGCCAGTATCGACTTTTTCCATTGCTCTGTACGGCCTATGTGATGTTATATAGCAATTTAGCTCTCGGTACAGAGTGGTCGATAAAAGCAGTGTTGTATTAGACAGAGCTCTGCACAACATCTCCTTGCAAAACATGACATCTATAATACCTGAAGAGTTACAGAGGGAGTGTACGTAAAACATTTACTGGACTTACAATAACTCTGTGATTGTTGAGTTTGCATACATTATTGGCGATCGAATGTAACTGCGAAGTAACTACAATTTTCACACAGAGCGATAATTGGTTTGGAAGTGGAATATATTGTGAATCAAAAGTATTGAAGAAAGAACTGTCATCGTATATTTTTGTTGACATCGCCATTAAAACTGTATCGTGAGCTCGTCCGTATTTTGAAAGAAAAGTGAGCGTTGATTGCACGCGCACAGTTCCAGGAAAGGAACGACCAGATCGAGGTGGGGAAGCAGAAATGTGAGAGCACCTTTCACAAGTCTGAACAGCTCCAAGATTGAAAATGGATATGTTTACTCTACAGCGAATGCTCATTGTTTTGATCTCATTTGTAGGTGAGTACATTTCTTTTGATCTTACTTATAAGTTAGTGACTTGAATCGATCTCATTTGTAAGTTACTGACCAATTTTGTTTTCTCTTTGTATTAAAACTCTTTTGTACACGAAAAGAGTTAAATTTCACTTGTTAGTCAGTGAAATGTTTAGCTCTCATTTGTAATTTAGATTTATCTAATTTGATCTTATTTCAGAATAAACCTTGTTTTGATTTTAATATGGCAGTTATTTTTTTGATCTCATCTTAAGATATCAAATACATATTTGATTCAATTGGTAGTTAGCTAACCAATTTGATCTTACTTTGCTGTGAACTGTTTAAAATGTTAGAATATTGTTTTGCTAGATTCTGGATATTCGGTTGACCAAATGCTTCTTTACTTAATTAAGAACAACAGTTTCGAAGTACAAGTACCGGTTTAAATCATTGATTCTTTGATATTTTTGTATAATAGTAATCCTAACGCTGTCTACATGACTCGACCAACATAGATTTCCACAGCATCTATTTTCTTATTATATAAACAGGGAGAGAAGAGAGGTGTTAGTACTGTAATGACAGACCTGTCAGAATTGTCTGACACCTTAAACACAAAACATAGTTACGAATTTGAGGTAATATTTGTCTCTTAGAATGTTGAAATGTCTTTGCAGACCGTAGTTATAAAGGTCCGACGAAAGAGTTAAAGTGAGTCAACAAATCATTTCGGATACTAATGTTATATTTCAGCTCTTGCAATTAGTGAGTGATGTCTTTTGCTTACGTCTTGTGAATTAGAAATTGTTCATTATATCTAATTTTCTCTCTACAACATCACCATCATTATATAATCTAACAGTCGATTCAACGTTTGTTTGCGTGAGCAAACTACTGTCATTATTGCAGTATTACCATATTACACCATTCCTTTTATCCTAAGAATAAAGGCAAGGCGACAACTCATCTTTTGTGCACTCAGAGCACGTCCGGCTCTGGCACTAGTCTGTATTTTATATTGGAACAATATTTATGATAGGCTTGGCTTTTACTGTTTTACTATGTCTGCACGTGACAGACACATCTATCTTGCCGGGCCTATATACACCCATTAGCCAATGAATTATCTATGACAACAACATCTTTAGGTATAATAATTCCTCATCAGTCCCTAATGTAGGCATAGAAAACCAGATTACCTTAAAAAACACAGAACGACCCTGACAATCTTATTCAGTTTCCGAGGTATATATTCTTAACATAAATCTTCCGACAATTACGAATCAAAATATTCAGAATTCCTATGTTAAAAAGACACATCAACTAACAAAACATCGCATAACAATACCTGTTCAGACAAGTTTGTCTTTCGTTGTAATACAGTTATGATAGATATGCCTTTCCGAGGCTTTTAACGAACAAATCTTACATAAATCAACCGGAATGCATGTATCATCACATCTCGGATGCATATGCTAACAGCGGTGTTAAATCTAACGGTAAATTTAACATTTTGTCCAGATAAGCGTTAAAGGTCACTGTGCATTCGGTTACAGTTTTTATCATTAACCCTAATTCGTATTCAACGTTTCAACGTTGGCTACTTTAGTTTATTTTTTCATTCATTTAAACATACCGCTACGACTAGTATAATTTTTCCTTGATCTGAACATATTGTCTGAACTAGTTTACCCAAATCGCACTTTTTCCCTTGCTGTGAACATATCGCCACAACTGCACTAAGTATATTTTCCCTTGATCTGAACATAATTTTTATTGTCAGAACTAGTTTACCCAAATCGCACTTTTTCCCTTGGTCTGAGCATATCGCCACAACTGAACTAAGTATATTTTTCCTTGATCTGAACATAATGTCAGAACTAGTTTACCCAAATCGCACTTTTTCCCTAGGTGTGAACATATCGCCACAACTGCACTAAGTTCATTTTTCCTTGATCTGAACATAATGTTAAAACTAGTTTACCCAAATCGCACTTTCCCTTGGTGTGAACATAGCGCCACAAGTGGACTGAGTATATTTTTCCTTGATCTGAACAAATTGTCAGAACTAGTTTACCGAAATCGCACTTTTTCCCTAGGTGTGAACATATCGCCTCAACTGGACTAAGTATGTTATTCTTTGCTATGAACAAATCACCACAACTGGACTAAGTATATTTTTCCTTGATTAAAACATAGCGCCACAACTGGACTAAGTATATTTTCCCTTGGCGTGAACATATCGCCACAACTAGACTAATTATATCTTCCCTTGATTTGAACATTCTGCCACGACTATTGTTGGAAAGTTTTGCCTCAAGAATAATTTTTTTACAGATCCATTTTTTTCACATTAAGTTTGGGTAGTACGGGTCAGGACACGTGGTTATGTTAAATGATAGAACTACAGAGAGTATGACATGCAACGTGCATCCTGAGTGTTTGAAATTTACTACAGGTGACTCACAGGTGTCTAGACTGGAACATATTTGCGACTCTTTGATATTTATAGTGAATGTACGCAGTAGAATATTTAAACATTTACTATTGATTAGTATTGCACTTCAGTTGTGATTTTGCCAGTTTTGTTTAAGGTGAAAGATGAAGCAGAACTGACCTATCGTCTGACAATCTACCAAAGAATGAACAATATTTATGCACATTGTATGGTATGAAGATACGATTGCGTGTTATGCTGCAGTTGTAAAATAAAACAGTCAATGGAACCCTCTTTCTTCTCCGTCATTAGAAAAAAAAACTTCAACAAACTACTTCGAACGTGAATTTACAAATAACTACTAACTTTTTATAAGGAGTGTCACTTTTAAAGTCGAAAAGATTTCCAATACATTCGAAGGTAGTATTAGCAGCAAAAGTGACGTAAAGTAAAAATTTCCCCGATCAGAGATTATTCTTTTTATTTTTTTTCCTCAGTTTTTTTTCAGCTTACATAGGATGGTTCGCCAAAAGTTATTTGTACGAAGATTTAGTACAAGAATCGCTCGTAATTTTATTCGATGCAGTCATGAAAAAACCTAACTATGCAGTTATTTTCGTGAAAAGTTCTCCGACAGCGGACATGTAATGATCATTTCATACGTTTTCATAGAAACATCGCACTAAATGTCAAACGAAATGAGAATTGTTTCATTTAAGTATTTTATGGCTAATTTCATTGAACTACATATGCTGCAATACGGTCATCTAGAAAATACGAGCAATAATGAGGTTTGAATAGTTTAATTTTGACATATACGAAACTGAAGGAGTCGTGATATGTTAAGTGAAAAATTTGATGACGAAATTGCTTTGCTAGAAGAAGCCTTAATGCATATGCTATAGCTTTTCCGCCCTCTCTTCTGACAGTGCTTCCCAATCAACAGGTCGCCCATTAAGGTCTACAGATTTGGTACATTGTAAATCAAAATTCTCATCACAATGTTGGCACAGCGTAGTTCATCTATGCCTATGTATTATGTCTAGATTAAAGTATTTTGCAGTGGTCGTCATAATAAAAATGAACAAAGAAGCCATCGGTATAAAAATGCCATAGAGAATATTGCGAGCTTTCATAATATTGTAACAGACTAGAACTGTGTCCAAAGGACACGGATGCCCCCACTGTGCAGATGTGCTCGTAAACAAGAGCAGCTTCATTTAATGTCTACAAAATTCTGTTCTTATCATAGCATTTCAGTTGAAATTTCCTCAATTCATGTATTAATGATAAAAAGTCACCTAAAAGGCATCATATTTGGTCTCTTTACAGATGGAATACAATATTAGTGTCTGAATAAAACTGAATTTTGAAACACATGTATGGTCTCCTTTACTTCCATCTACACATTAAGGTTGTTCATCCCTGGAAGTTTAAGCAAAATCTGCCATCCGGTTTAAGAGGAGTTGCGTTCACAAAATTTCTACATAGTATATAGTGAAAAAATCAACAAAGGGCCATAATTCTGTTAAATTTGGTCGCAGCGAAAATTCCTTCCTTTACTACCATCTACACATTAAGGTTGTTCATCCCTGGAAGTTTAAGTGAAATCTGCCATCCGGTTTAAGAGGAGTTGCGTTCACAAGATTTCGGGACGTACGGACAGACGTACGGACGGACAAGTGCAACGCTATATGCTCCCCACTTTGTGGGGGCATAAAAACAAGACTGTACCTCATTTACTTTCCTAGAGACTTTAATAATGTCTCCATAGTTCAGAATCAGGATTTAGTTTCTTATTCTTAGTCCTTTTGGAACTTTCAATTATAACATAATTAAATATTATACAGAAGGCATTCAATAAATTGTATTTTTCGTGATTTTAGCATTTAACCTCATTATAAAAAAGGCTGTCTTATTCAAATATCTATAAGGCGTGTCAATCCCATTAACATTCATAACTAAGTACAATGTTTCCCTCAAAGTCACGCTTTGATCCACTTAATTTTGTAAGTGATTATATTGCACTACTTAAATTTTCTGAACAAATATATACAAATCTTGTCCACGAAATCAGAAGTACTAAATTCCTCCATGGAAGTTCTAGTGATGAGGATGATTATTGGAGAGCAGTTTATGCTCTAGAATTCTATTTAATTAAGACAAATCTGCAACATGGGCGCTTAATTGACGCCTGCTGCTCATTTCGTACGTGACAATCCACGTGCAGTGAAGAAAATGATTGAGTAGTCTTTCTGCGACCATGAATAACGTCAGTGCAGTGAACTAAAGCGCTTTAACCAGAATTAACCAGATCCCAAATGATGAAGAAATCTATTTTAGTTATTACTGGTAAATTTCTACACAAGAAGGAGTATTCTATATGTTTCACAGTTGAGATGAGTATCTTTGTAGCCCGCTAAATTTAATCAAAATAATCTAATTTTTCATTAGAAGTTAGAAAGTTCTATTTGTCTGTTTTTGAGGTGACATTTTAGGGGACATCCGTTTAAAAATCCTAAATATATAAATGTGTAGTATTCATAGCATATTCATATCAAAAGCAACACTCTGTATTTGTCAGGGCATGATTTTCTTTTTATAAATTTTAAAACGGTTTTTATCGCAGCACTACATCATTGTTGGTACGTGGTTCATTTTTTTGTAATGACGCTTAAATCAACCGGTTCAAAACAAATTTTCTTTTATTCTCCTCAAACTTGCTAGCTACTGTGTGGATAAAGCCTTATGCATGACCACATGTATTAAATGTATCACTGAAGTTGTGATTAGAATTTATGAGGAATCATCTTTTACTGAATTCGTTCCTGTCATTTAAATCAATGCAGTGGAAAAGATTAATCCCTCCCCCGGTGGCTGTGTAAGGCTTTTTATCTCAATAATGATTGACAAAGTGCCTATTCAAATATTGATATTTCTGGCCTATAGAACAGCTTAAGTGTCTTCTGGAACAATGACTGAAGACAGTAGTTTCACAGTTGAACTTTACACACTAGTGTGCAGAAAACTATCCAGACTTTATATCTTGCGCCATTCTTACCAACCCTTTTTCATGTTTAAATTCTTAGCAATGAAATTATTTCTCGGTCTTTTTGACAAGGTAATGCGAAGGCTTGGGGCAATTATATTGTAGCTCAACTTATACAAAAAGTTGAGACAAAATAGTTTTGCATCTGGTCAACCCAAATAAGAAATGACATTTGCTTAAGTGGAAGACCATTGATTAATGCTAGCCAGTATTTCCGTGCCTTGGAAGACCATTGATAAATGCTAGCCAGTATTTCCGTGCTGTGGAAGACCATTAATTAATGCTAGCCAGTATTTCCGTGCTGTGGAAGACCATTGATTAATGCTAGCCAGTATTTCCGTGCTGTGGAAGACCATTGATTAATGCTAACCAGTATTTCCTTGCCGTGGAAGACCATTGATTAATGCTAGCCAGTATTTCCGTGCTCTGTCATAGTCGTTTGCTCTTCTCCTAGAAGGCAATCTCATTTCCTACAAGAGAAAATGTGTCTAACAAATGAGTTAATTACTTACTTAGAGATCATTCCAGTAACGTTCATACTGTGGTCATTTTGGTCAGTTCTTTTACTTTAGTCTAAGTACTGTCTAGTACATGTGCATATATTGAAAACAATGGATACCGTTTGACGCAAGTTCGTGCAAACAGAGGAAAACACTCTTCATAATTTCGGTACGGGTTTCCAGTAGTTTCTTTGTAACGACCAACAATTTACTGTTTTTTTTTCCGGATTGTCAATTCCTCATGGTAGACGAATATAGTTGATTGATGTAGGAGAGTACTTTTAGTCGTAAAAGATTTTATAGAATTACTATATCATCTGTAAAAACTGATAAGTTATGGCAAAGCTGCTTACCTATAAGCCTTATTTTTAAATTGTGATTATGTTTAACAGAAAATACAATCTTGCGGTATTGTACTTTTAATATTGGAATCACATTATCTGTTCCTTCTTTAAATCGGATGTTTCAGTACTGAAAGTCTCAGATTTGACAGTCGCATTATGTATAGGTTAATGTTTGTTATCGAAACTTTATGCGTATGTAATTGGTTAATGGGAAAGCACTATTTTCAAATTTTGGACCGGTTTAATTTTTTAAAACAAGACTTTTGTAATCCATTTATAACATAATCATAAACTTTCGATAACAAACATTAACCTATACTTAATATTTTATCCTTTTGCTTTCTTTTCATAAAAAAATGTCGCCCAAACGACTGGCATTACACCTAGACCGGAGTGAGACAGTGTAATTGCTCAGCGCAAAAGGAAATAAATAACCTATATCTCGTAATTTCATTACAACAGCCATTTTAGGTAACAGTGACACAGGAAATTCTATAAAAAGAAGTGTTTTCCAGACAAGTTTAATCAGAAGATATTTGCAACCGCTCAATAGAAATAAGCTATCCAAATGGAAAGTATTTATAGGTGCACTTTTCAAACTCTCTACACCAATTTACAGCCATATTTACGAGAAGACTAGGATAATAATAGAATGGAGGAGAGAATATGGCATGCACCATGCTCATTTAATTCACTGATGTAAACTAAAGGTGACTCATAGTTATCTAGACTAACATAACTTGAAACCCTTTAATGTTGACGATGATTGCATCATTGAAACAATAATTATTCATCAACTAATTTGCATCAAATGTAATGTCGTACTTTATTTTATTTGCTAATTGATTTTAGTGAGATTCGAAGTATCAAGTATAAAGGATATGCGTATACAGTTCAGATACCTTTAGTTCAAAGGCTTGCCGTAAAACGATAGCAAAGTAAAAAAATATAAAAAAAACATATATTGCTACAGTTTTTATGTTATTTACAGAAATTCCAGTCCGGATTTAATTCAAACATGGCTTAACAGAGGAACTACGGTTCTGATAGACAAAATTTTCAAGTAGAACAGATGAAAACAGGACCTTAAAGCTTGATATTCCACTGGTTCAAAATATGAACCCCTTATACTGAAACTTGAGGTTTAACATTAAAGAGTATAGAAGTTTTGGTTTCAGTTTCTTCCGTTAGTTCAATTTGCGGAGTTTAAAGGGTTGTACATATAATGCAAATTTGCTCCTCTTTTTTTAAAAAAAAATACTTTATTTGATTTTTATAAATACAATTAAAGAAACACTTTTCGAAATGCACTTCAGCCTGACATTAAACGCAATACATTCATAAACACGAATTAGTTGTAAATAATGCATTGCATATTTAGATTAATAAGAAACAGGAGTTACACTTTTGACTTTAACCAATACACATGATTGCCGAATTTCCTGTCATTAATTTAGTACCAAAGATGGTTTAGCTCTGTACATTGCACCTTTAATAAATCTTAAACGTCTTGTTATATTGCTGAGTTATTCCTCCGTCTGCAAACATTAAATTCTCATTTCATGTGTTTTCCTGTTGCATTTGCGTTAAATGTCAAACGAAGTGTGGCATGCTTCATCGGACTATTTCAGTTACCAATTTTGGTGGGTTTCAAGCAGTAAAATGTATGAAAAAAATATGTTAATGTTAGTTCTAATGTGATAAAGTGAGTCCTTCTATACTTGTTCGAGTTGTGGTATAATCTTTGAGCAAGATTGACAAATTATCCATAAGAACAATAAAACACATGCCCCTGCTTTTAATTTCTGACTTGGTTGTACTAGTCCACAGTTATAGAATCAACCAAAATTTAAACCAGTTCACTGCGATGGAATGAACAAAGATTTAAAACAACCCACTGTGATAGAATGTATAAAGATTTAATCCAGTCCATGGTGATAGAAAGAATAAAGATTTATGCGATGGAATGAACAAAGATTTAAAACAGCCCACTGTGATAGAATGTATAAAGATTTAATTCAGTCCACGGTGATAGCAAGAATAAAGATTTATACAAGTTCACTGCGATGGAATGAACAAAGATTTAAAACAGCCCACTGTGATGGAATGTATAAAGATTTATACCAGTCCACTGTGATAGAATGTTTAAAGATTTAATCCAGTCCACGATGATAAAAAGAATAAAGATTTATACTAGTTCACTGCGATGGAAGAACAAAGATTTAAAACAGCCCACTGTGATAGAATGTATAAAGATTTATACCATTCCACTGTGATAGAATGTTTAAAGATTTAATCCAGTCCACGGTGATAAAAAGAATAAAGATTTATACTAGTTCACTGCGATGGAAGAACAAAGATTTAAAACAGCCCACTGTGATGGAATGTATAAAGATTTATACCATTCCACTGTGATAGAATGTTTAAAGATTTAATCCAGTCCACGGTGATAAAAAGAATAAAGATTTATACTAGTTCACTGCGATGGAAGAACAAAGATTTAAAACAGCCCACTGTGATGGAATGTATAAAGATTTATACCATTCCACTGTGATAGAATGTTTAAAGATTTAATCCAGTCCACGGTGATAAAAAGAATAAAGATTTATACTAGTTCACTGCGATGGAAGAACAAAGATTTAAAACAGCCCACTGTGATGGAATGAATAGAAATTCATTTGTCTACGGCAATAAGTATTGCAGTTTAATTAAAAAGCTCCCATTTCATCTTTAACACAGAAGGTGAAATAATCTGATTCTTAATTGTCTTTAAAGTAATTACATTCTTCTGTCAAGTTTTATATAATGGCGCATGTTCAAACGCATTATGTTCAAATGTCAGACACATAAAGGAAACTGTGATCATTATTAATGAACAATTTTCTTATAAAAACATTTTCTCTATTTGTAACGCTGACGGTGGAGAGACAAAGATCCCTCTTGCAGGAGAATTTTTCTCAAGAAAATGATAATGCTGGTCTACAGGAAACTCATTACCACATTCGAAATTTAACACATTTATCGAGACGACATTTTTCATTTAGCTGTGGTTACAACATTGAACTGTTTTATCTATAACTGTTATATCAGCTGTTATATCTAGCAACATTTTTAAAAAAAACATGTTTTAATATAACTTACGATGCAAAAAAGTGCCATACCGTTCCAATTAATTTGCTTCTTTTTATTTAATATATTCCGAGATCTTTCTGATACCGTAAAATAGGCCTTTATGCAAAACAAGAAGAGAAGAAAACTGTTGTCAAGCCATAGAAAGGGTACATTAGTTTTCTATCGATTATTTGTCAAGTATGTAATGATATTTGTTTCTAAAAGAAGATCATTCATTAGTTAAAACTAGCATTTCCATACTGTATCACAGTCTGTCGATCATTACGGCAAATGTAATTCTCATTTCCAACAGAAAGCAATGTCATATATCACAATGAACTAATTACTTACACATCAGTTCACTATCATTCCCACTGTGGTCATTTTAATATGTTCTCATATAAATATAATGATATAACAACTGGACACATTCTGAAGACATGCGTAGCACATTGTGAAGACTAAAATAGGAAAAAACGTTGAATAAAATGATTTCAATCTTAACTTTAATTGTAAATCTAGTACAGTATTTTGCATAAACTAGTAACTGTTTCAAAATGACTACAAGTACATGTATGATAAATATTCTTTCATTCATTTTTCGTTAAACTGTACAAGTACATCTATAAATATAGAGGAAGGTAGATATAAAATGATACCCCTCCCTCAAAAAAGAAAAAAAAAAGATTAAAATGCCTACTTTTGTGCAATAACTTCTTAATTATGAGAAAAAAGTAATATGCTCCATCAGTTTCCATCGATCTGTAAAAAAGACGGTTGTAAAGAGAGTCCCTCAAAGAATATTTGAAGAATACATATAAATTATGTACACATTCTAGAACAGTAAGTCTTCTGAGCCGAGTGTTACCAATCAATGCTTAATATATTTTGGTCTCAATTTATTGTCGTTGCTGCTATCTAGTCTGTATCGAAATGTCACAGTTTAGTGCAACCATAGGTACCATAGACCTTTAAACTTTTCAGGATTTCGTTCGTAACTGTAACTACATGTTCCTAATATAGCATTAGGTATACCTGGGCATTGAAGTTTTGTCTTTTAATTCATTTTTGCTCACTATTTTTATTAAATCTAAACGAATAACTATGTGGAAGTTCTTTCTGACTTTTTCTTATGCTGTTTTTCAAAGCACCGTACCATAAATCTTTAAACTTTACTTTTGTAATTAGCTTAACGCCAGACGATAACACGAGCAAGAAAATACTATTAATAGCGTTTAATAAAGATCTATGGTCTAATCTGTGGGCAATATATCATACATTCTATTATATTGAACTAAATTTCGTTCTTATGTTTTTCATTTCGACTTTTAATGCAGGTAGCGTGGTTTCTTTGTCTGGAGAAGCTCCGCTAGCAGAACTTGTAAGGTTGACATTAAACAAAGTCGCCTTTCTAAATCATGAGTAATAAAAAAAGAAACGCTTAAGTAACGACGATTTGATTACAAATAATATGTAAAGCGACTGCGGCACTCGGAAATGATTTTCATTGTTACATATATAAGGGTCACTTTAATGCTCCTCCAAATTAAGGTACTTGATTTATTATTTTTTTTACAGTATTACTCGCATTAAGAACAAAACATTTTTTTCTCTGCGTTTTCATTTATTCATACTTATTTTAAGGCAATTAAAAAACTTGAAATTTGAATAATAAATGTATGTTGAAATGCGTTAGTGTTTGAAAGCAGTTGCAAATTAAAGCCGAGAAACTACTACATAATCCTCTGTGGCGTAGCTTAAAACTGGGATATCTTAACATATGAAGTTTATCGGTCGACAGCTGTTTCTGTTATTGATGATTATGGTGACGATGATGATGATGAAAAAGACGAGGAGGAGGAGGAGGAATATATTCGCAATTACTTGCTGCTAAAAACCGGATTTTTTCCCAAAGTTTCTTTGTAACGGCCGAAAATTTACTATTTTGCCCCGGATTATCAACTCGTCAAAGTAGCCGTGCCTAATTGTTTTATGTAGATGAGTACTTTTAGATGTGAAAGATTTTGTAGAATAACTGTAACTATATAATCTGTCAAAACTGTAAAGTTATGAAACAACTGCCTACATTACAAGCACACCTCATAAACTAATGTTTAATAGAAACTCTAATCTTGCGGTATTTTATCGTCTTGAATTCTCAAAATTACAAATTTGACATTTATCTTTACTGGCAAAATATTGATTTAAGCATCTAAATCGAAACACTTTTTTGGCTTTCAATAATATTTTGTCTTTTTGCTTTCTTTTTATTCAGCATAGTCGTTCAAACGACAGGCATTACTCCTAGACCGTAGTAAGACAGTTTATTTTATGCCTACCAATGAAATATAGGGAAATATCAGTGAGATAAAAGTGATAATACACTGTTTTGGATCAGTTAATTACCATTTTGATAATACATGTTTGTGCCCGAACTATTGAATATTGAGTATTAATCCGCTTTTATAATTAAAGTATGTATGGTAAAATTCAATAAATATTGATAAACAGTGTAGACAAAAATAAATATTATTTGATGAAAGTGTATTCAGTTTATTTCAGCAGAAGTAAAGTTATCATATGTATTGGAGATTGTCTGCACTTTTTATTGTGCGGAGTAACCAAAGTACGCATTAACTGATTTGGGGCTCACCATGGGGAATTTATTGAAGGCCCTGATTAAAAATGTCATAAAAAACCCCATTTTTGACGTGTTGGCATAAAATAAAAAGAAAATTTGTTTGTTTTTTAGTGGAAGATGGGAATTTAATTCATCTCGTGAACACCATATGTTGATATTTTCACTCGTGGCTGCGCCACTCGTGAAAATATCACATATGGTGTTCACTCGATGAAATAAATTCTCATCTTCCACAAAAACAAACAAATATCCTCTATATAATTGCTCAGCAAAAAAGAAAATAAATCACCTGGATGTGCTCGTAATTTTATTACAGCAGCCATTTTAGGTAACAATAACAGGGAAAACTCTATAATATGAAGTTTTTCCAGACAAGTTTAATCAGAAAATATTTGTAACCGCTCAAAAGAAATAAGCTATCCAAATGAAACATATTTAGAGAAGAACTTTTCACACTCTCTACACGAATTGAAAGCCATTTTGAATTTTACGATGGAAAAATAATAATAAAACAAGGACAGAATATAGCATGTAACATGCTTGTTTAATTCACTGATGTAAACTAAAGGTGACTCATAGTTGTCTAGACAGTGATTGTGTTATTAAAACAATAAAAATGGATCAACCTTTTGCATCAAATGTAAAATTGTACGTAAGTTTACTTGCTAGTTGATTTAAGTAAGATTTGATGCAGAATGGTTCTATCTTGTATCTAAGTAACAGATACAAATACACAGTCGCTCGGATTTACTGTGACAGTTTTTATGTCATTTACAGAAAAATCCAGTTTGTATTGCAAACATGGCTTTGTTGAAGAACTACGGTCGTTGTAAGATTTTCTGAAAGACGAATTTTTTATATCGACATGAAAACTGATCTCTAGTTTTAAGTCAACGAAAGCTTAATATGTCGCTTGTTTAAAATATGAACAGCCATCCGAGACGTCATGTTCTACATCAAAGAGTATAGAATTGCTGGTTTCCGTTTCTTCCGTTAGTTCAATTTATCTTTGATTTGTTTGTTAAAATCATTTGCCGCTGAACAATTTAAGTTACTGCGGAGCTTAAAGGGTTGTACCATCAGACATGCGTTACTGTTACTGCAGTACGTACTGGGGTCATGTTGCAAGTACTGGTACTGGTACTGCGGTGTTCACACAAAATTTTGCAGTACCGAGGCAGTACTTTGGTTTTCAGAAAGATGCCAACATTTTTTTCTGAAAGAGAAAAATTAAAAATCTCATATATTATTTTATTTTTTATGAAAGAGCGAACTTTTAAATGTTATATATTATTTAAGGAAAACATGTTATGGAAATTTATATGAAAAGTTATCTTGTTGATAAATGTATAATATAAAAACTGTAAATATAAAATGTTATATGTATTTGTCGTTTGACAATGTGTCTTTATGCAAAATATGGTGAATATATGAATGTACTGGTACTTAATTACTTCCAAAATAAAAGTACTGGTACTACAGTACTGAACCAAAAACTAGTACCGGCACTGGTACTGATACTGCCTAAGGTTTCAAATACTGGTACTGGCACTTCAGTACTACAGCCCTAGTACTGATGCATGTCTGGTTACCATACATATAATGTATGTATGCTCCCCTTTTAAAGAAAAAAAAAGATATTGTATTCGATTTTAATGAATAAAATTTAGGAAACACCTTTTGAAATGCACTACTGTTTGAAATTATACGAAATATGTTTTTAAACACGAATTAGTTGTAAAGAATATGTTGCATATCTAAGTTGAGAACAAACCGGAACTTTCTTCTGACTAACCAATATACGTGGTTGCCGATTTTCCTGATATTCATTTGGTTGCAAAGATAGTTTTAGCTTTGTACTATTAATAAATCTAAATCATCTTGTAATATTGCTGAATTATTCATCCGTCTGCAGACATTAAATTCTCATTCCATGTGGTTTCCTGTTGCATTTGCATTAAATGTCAAACGAAGTGTGGCATGCTTCATCGGACTATTTCAGTTACCATTTTTTTTTAAATAATTCTCAGAGAGAAAAACATACTCATACCAGTGAAACAAATGTTAGTTTCAAAATGATAAATTGAGTTATTTTATATTTTTCTGAGTAGTGGTAAAAATTTGAATTTGAGACTAATCCAAAAGAGCAGTAAAACACATGCATTAGCTTTTAATTTCTGAATTGGTTGTACCAGTCCACTCAGATAGAATGAATTAAGATAACCACTCCATTGTAATGGAAGGAAAAAAAATTAAACAAGT
The DNA here is from genome assembly GCA_012932295.1 of Cyclina sinensis. Taxonomy (NCBI): domain Eukaryota; kingdom Metazoa; phylum Mollusca; class Bivalvia; order Venerida; family Veneridae; genus Cyclina; species Cyclina sinensis. Next base: position 31,082,381 of record JAAONU010000002.1, on the reverse strand, counting down.
TCGCTGTGATGGAATGAATGACATTTCTACAGTACCTTTTGAATGAAATTTAAAGATTTAGTAACGTGTTGTCTAAATAGTTTAAATTGTTAAGACTTGGGTAACCCAGAGCTCTACTAAACAAAAGAACCTGCTCTTAAGATTCTTTGAGGTAAACGACTGCGTGTTGAGTGTTGTCAACAGGATGTTTTGCAATATTTTTCAGATTTTTTGTTGGCAGTAAGACTTGTTTATGTTACAAAAGCCTTTTTGAATATGCTCTGCAGTGGTTGTACTGAATGCAAAGATGACGTAAACATCTCATATCTATTTTGATAGGTATAAGTAAATTCCCCTTTGCTCCATTTTACGCGTGAAAGAACTGTGTTATAATTTCATTTTCTAGGTTACATAATGACATCAGATCAAAACAATTGTTTCATATGTTGATATTAAATATTGAACGCATATTCATGTTATAAACTACAATGTCTGCAATAAGTACAAATGTATTCCAACTTATTAAAAAAATCTCTGCATCACAACATTTTGTTGCATATTTCGTGTTAAACGCAGAAGCTGAAATAATCTGACTCTTAATTTTTTTAGAGTTATTTTATTCTTTTGCTACGTATTATATTATGGTGCATGTTCAAAAACATTACGCGCAAGTATCAGACACATAAATGAAACTATGATCATTATTAATGAGCAATTTTCTTATAAAACATGTTTTTTTCTGTTTGTTATGCTGACGGGGGAAAGAGAAAGATACCTCTTGCAGGACGATTTTTTCTCAATTTTGAAATATTTGATCTCGAAAGAAATACTGATGGTACAGAAAACTTGCAAACACTTCCAAATTTTAACAGAACTATCGGAGACAACATTTTTCATTTAGTTATGATGTTACAATATTGTACTTAGTCAATCGTCATAACTAGCACCATTTTATAAACATGTTTTAATGTAATTTACAATGTTAAAAAGCGCCATAGTGTTTCATTGGTACAATGTATTTTGATTCTTTGTCTTAAGTCTGTCCATAGATCTTCTTAAAGCCACAAAATAAGCCTTAATGCAAAAGAAGAAGAAGAAAAGAAAACTGTTGTCAACACTTAGGAAGGATACATTAGTTTTCCATCAATTATTTCTCAACTATGTTATATTTGTTTAATGAAGATCATTCATTAGATGAAACTTGTATTTTCCATACTGTGTCACAGTCTGTCGATCAGTACAGGAACCATTTCCGACAGAAGGAAATGTCATGTATCACAAATGAGCTAATTATACTGACACATCAGCTCAGAATCATTCCCACTGTGCTCATTTTGTTCTGTTTTCGTATAGATATTGCGATATAACAACTTGACACTTATGCACATTATGAAAACCATCGTAATATATTTTGAGGGCTGACATAGGAGAAGACGTTGAATAAAATGGACTCAATCTTAACATGGATTGTAAATCAAGTACAATATTTGTCAATGAACTAGAAACTGTTTCAAAAGTGATACATATTCTGTTTTCTGTTAGTATAACAAATTCTTTCATTGCATTTCGTAAAATTGTAGAATAATTGTAGTAATTCTAGAAATATCAAGAAGGTAGAAAAAATGATATAACCAAAAAAGAAGAATAAAATGCCTACTTTTGTGTAAAAATTTTCTAATTGTGTATAGTCAAGGAATATGCACCATCAGTTTCCATCGATCTGCAAAGAAGACGGTTAAAAAAGGAGTCTAGTAAAGAATACTGGAAGGATACTTATAACTTATGTACTAATTCTAAAAAGCCGAATGTTATCAATCAATGGTTGATATATTTTGGTCTCAATGTAATGTCGTGTTCTGCTATCCAGTGCTGTATTAAAATGTCACTGTATGATGCAACTATGGTACCATATACTTTAAACTTTTCAGTATTTTGTGCGTTACTCAATGTTTCTAATGTATGAACTTCTGGGCATTGAATTTATGTCTTTTATGGTTTTTTTCACTATTTTTAGTCAGTCTAAACGAAATGACTATATGGAAATTGTCTGACTTTTTATTATGCCTTTTTTTTCAAAGTACTACACCCGCTAAATTGATATTAATGATCATTATTTAGTAATTATACAGAAGGCAAACCTACATGATTTGAAACATAGGCAAATACAGTTAAAGAAATCAATTTATAATTTAAAAATAAATGACAAAATTATGAAAGTATTTTCCATCACCAAAGACTACTACAATCTTTTTTTTTCTCTTGCAAAAACGACATTTGTATTGATCACATAAAGAAGGGAGACGTAATTGCTAAAATATCTAATTTAAGAAAAATTGTATAGCTACTCGTTTGTATTATTTAATCGACCGATATTTTCTGTCACAAGAGGAGGAGGAGGAGGAGGAATCCTTTATTTTGTTATTAGTTTAACGTCATAAGATAATCGGGTTGAGGAAAATAACCTATTTATAGTGCTTACTGTGGAGCTGAGGTCAAACCTTTGACTATGTTTTACATATATTTTATCAAAATACATTTCATTCTTATTTATAAGTATATACCATTCCACTTCTACCGCAAGAACCTTGATTTCTTTGTCGGCAAGATCCCGTTTGCAGAACTCATACTAATACCCTGAACAAAATGCCCCTCTCTGAATTGTGAGTCTAGACAGAAGCAAGAATAAAATAAAAAAACGCATATCGGCGATTTGATTATAAATAATAATATTATATAGAACAACTGCGGCACTCGGAAATGATTGACAGTGTTACGTGCCATAGGGTCATTTTAGTATTCCATCAAACTAAGGCACTCTGTTTATTACTTTTTGCAGTTTACCTCGCTTATTCAGAAGAAAGTCATTTGCAAAACAAGTTTTTCTCTGCGTTTTACAGACTCCCACATTTAAAAAAATCAATGAAAACAAACTTGAGACTTGAATAATGAATAGATTTTGAAATGCGTTAGTGGACTTAAGTGTAAGCAAAATTAAACTGAAAAAGCTTCCTGTAGTGTTACTTAAAACTGATATTTTCAAAAAGATGAAGATTTTTTGACCGACAAAGATGATTCTGCTACTGATGATAATAATTGTGTGTATAATAACGATGAGTTCTGCTATCTGCTGTTGCTGCATATTTGACAAAGATGTGTACCTAAAACTTACATAAAATGTGTACAGGAAAATAATCATTTCAGTAAAGATAAACCTTTTTCTTGAGGTTTGTGTTTTGCTCTGTTACATTTTTGTCACGAGAAAATAATGTTAAATTCCCTAAGTAATTGATAAAGGGGATATTTGTCCATAATTAAGTTTTCTTCTGAAAATAGATACGTCTTGATGTTGCTGGAGTGTTATCTTATCGAACGTTGTTCTTTTTTGTCAGATATTTCCTCACAGCGTATAACGCCATTAGTATCGAGTATAGAAGCGTATAACTAGAACAGATTTGGATCGTCTTCATTCAAACTAACAGAATACCTGCGATATTACATTTCATGACCTATTAATTGTTTAAATGTCAAACATCGATAATTAATGAAGATGTAATCTGTTACACTAAATAATCATCCCAATATAACGTAGAGTCCCTGAAACACAACGCACACACGCACGCAAGCACGCACACACACACACACACACACACACACGCACACACATGATCGCACGGACACACGCTGTCATGAGCAATTAACTGCTAAATTGATTAAAACAGCCGTTTCAGATAACATAGAAAGGTCTTTAAATAGAAAACTACAAAACAAATTTCACAAGAACTTAATTGTACAACGCGAGTTTACTGTTCAAGATAATACTGGAACTCTTCCTATAATAAATGATACGAAGGAAGGTGTAAAACACGGTTTTCTCTAACATCTTTGTAGCTGGAATATATGAATTACAACTAATTGGATTAAATTAATTTATAAATATATTATGTCCACACTTTAATCTGAACTTTTTCAACTTAACAGTTTAAAATGCAGCATGCATTTCGTTTGTTTTGAATTTATGTAAGGTGACTGAATATATGGCTAGATTTAATCATTGTTCAGTTCCTTGATGCGGACTGTAAACCATAGCAGAATTGATTATTGACAAACCTTTCGTTGTATTAAATGTGAAGTCACACTTGTTTTTATTCGTTATTTCAAATGAGATTCGGAACTGATTTTTTTTGCCAGCTTGCCAGCAGGTAAAAGATTAAATATTCATGGACATACATCGCGGGTAGGTACAGATCAATAACAATCAGAAAATAAATCGTTACATTGAATATTACAGTCAGGAAACCTTTTTCTTCTATCTTTTTCCAGAAATGCAGATCACAAGCATTATTTTTTTGATATGTCTTCTGACCTTTTCTGAAATACAAAATAAAAAAAAATCGTGATATTTGGTTTGAAAAATGTTTTTTAATCATACATTATAAGACTGTTCTGTGGCCATTTTAATAAAGAGATAGTCTTCAAATAATACACTTTATTTTCATTGACCTACTTCCGATTTTTGCGTTATTGGATGTCTTCTTTCTTCGTCTCCGTTTGTCGTTTAGACCGAAAGGAAAGAATGCCAAAGACCGAAATATTTTATATATGTTTTTTATCTAGGTGATTAAGGAAATTTTAGTAAAATTATGGAATTCCACTTTCAGTTTTTATTCTGTTTTCACTTCACTTAACCATGTCTCTAATCTGCGAATTTCTTATTTTAAATCCAGTACTGATATGATCTCTTACAATACTGTAATCATGTTGTGTAGATTTCTTATTTTAAATCCAGTACTGATATGATCTCTTACAATATTGTTATCATGTTGTGTAGATTTCTTATTTTAAATCCAGTACTGATATGATCTCTTACAATACTGTAATCATGTTGTGTAGATTTCTTATTTTAAATCCAGTACTGATATGATCTCTTACAATACTGTAATCATGTTGTGTAGATTTCTTATTTTAAATCCAGTACTGATATGATCTCTTACAATACTGTTATCATGTTGTGTAGATTTCTTATTTTAAATCCAGTACTAATATGATCTCTTACAATACTGTTATCATGTTGTGTAGATTCTGTATTAACATAAGATGTTGTGCAGTTGTTATAGTAGTTGTCTCAAGTATTAGCTGACATAGGAGTAAACCTGATATAACAGACCTCTAATGCATCAATGCACTCTGTGACAAAGAGAGCACAAGCACCAGCTGTCCAGACCGTAATTAATGTATATGTACCTTTATAGCAATCGTTGTGCTCATTTCTGAAACGTACAAATAAAACTCTTATATAAGGGTGTACCGAAAATCTATCATACAGTTTTAAGGCCTTCATGATTCATTTAAGTTGATATCAGATCATTAAAAAAGAATAAAACTGTTATCATTTATAAACAATACACATTTTAATTGGTTTCTAATCAGATAGTCTTGAATACAAACTCTTCCTTCATTTCAAACATCGCTTTCTAATCAATGCTCTTGATGGAAGCTATGTCAAGTTTTCCTTGTCTGATTTCTTATCAATTAAGTTAGATATTCTCTGTTACTATTGTGTTTTGTCTTTCCGATCTTAGACTGAAGACTTTTCATGTTCAAGAACAACAACACTATAGTCAATCATTAATATTTCTTTATGTATAATTTAAATTACCAGTAACTCTTAAAAACTCGGTCTAGTCATAGAAAGAGTTCTGACATACAATTTTTACGCTGAATGCATCTTTATCACCTTAGCAATTTGGAGAGCTCCATTCATTCTGTTCAGCAAAAGAAAGATTTTGGCTGTCTAGAACTTTCTAACTGGAGCACTTGTTCAGTTAGGCATGCTTATTTAATGCAGTTACACATTTCATTAAAAAAAAATCGATAAATACGTTCCCAATTGAACACGTTACTGAATGCTCCGGTATTCAAATTAAAAGCATACATATTGATATCCACGCGTCTGGAACAAAACAAACAACAAAAAACAAGCAGTAGATTAATTCATAATTGATTGTCAAATGCATGCATGGATGCAACACGTTGACAAATTGAAAGCTTTTACAAAAAACACTCAACATGAAACTGAAATAGCAAGTTTGTTCCTGACTTTTTGTCTTTTCAATTCAATCCGAGACATTGAAGCTATTTAGAAAATTCCTGTTGTAATGTCTTCTCTACACTTGACACTATTGTGACAGTATAGATACTTGGAACATAATCTGAGCACAGATAATAAGTAGACTTATCGCTTCTCTCTAAATAGTTTTCCATTTTAGGAAATATCGAAGATGTATCTAATAAAAAGTGAGTGCTGTAAAATACTTTGTATTTCTTTATATATAATTTTGATTTCTATTGTTTTGTGTATGTATGCCGTTAGGCTCAAGATCGAAACACTATGGAGTTGTTTTCCTCGTACATTTAAAATCACATTTGACCATTAACAATTCGGCCAGGCCAAAATATGACCCGATGTACACACATTTTCTTAAATACAGTATCAAGTTGGAGAACTCATATTAGAAAAAAAAGATTGCCATTCTGTTTTTTCTAAATGGAACACTTGTTGATAAGAAGTGCGTAATAGATTGCAATTAATCAATTCAGATACAAATTTAGAACTATCGGTGCCCGATACTTGTTGTTCTAGAAATTTCTTGATTTAGCAGACAAAAGCAGATTTATTGATTTGCACAGCTCTGCTAAAGAAATACAAGTAATACAAGATTAATTCAGATATGATTGTCATATATGCATACAATTCCCCGATGATAAAGACTTAAAAAAAGAAAAAAAACAAGTTTCACTGACTGTTTGCTTTTTTTAATTTTTTTAACCGGGACAATGAAGCTGTAGGGAAATATCTTGTACAAATGCCTTTCGAAACTTGTCAGTGTCGTGACGCTGTGTTCTCGAGAACAGAAAAATAATCAGATTACAAACAATAAGTAGACAAGTTGATCCTCTCAAAGTTATCTATTTTAGGAAAACTCTCTGAAAAATTAAAAACAACTGTTGTGAAATACCTTGGATTGCTTTGTATTGTTGACTTACTGTCTGTTAAAATAACCTTTCAATGTTGTTAAGAGTTTCTAAAGCACATATTGCATCAACATAACAAAACATTTTTTCAGTCTGCTTAGTCTATGTTGTTTAGTTTATAATGAAATGAAATGACAACGACAGTTGCCATCAGCATAAATCAAACAAAGCCTTAGCAGATAAGGTGAAACATTAAGTTCTTTGTATAAAGAAATCATTATTGAACAGAAAAAGTCTCTAATATTGTAGTCTTATATTTAGTGTTTGGTCCACTTTTATCGCATGCGAGAACATTGAGTAACAATTCTGTAAGCTAATACTTCTCCATAATTAAGCTTCTGTTTCTACAGATGTTTTAAGAATTCCATAAGGTCTTGTGATGTCGAATGAGTTTTTACTGTCCTCATCCATAAGTGTTTTAAGAAGCTCATACGGCGGTGTAAAAAGACTTGAATTCTCTTTCAGATGAGTTAAAGTTTTGATAAGATAAAGAATTTTCAGAGCAACTCCTTGTAAACGTGGGCAGCCTATTACATAGTGACTCTTGCACACTTGAGCAGCATAGAACATAGTGACTCTTGCACACTTGACCAGCCTAGAACATAGTGACACTTGCACACTTAAGAAGCCTAGAGCATAGTGGCTCTTGCACACTTGAGCAGCCTAGAACATAGTGACTCTTGCTGACTTGAGCAGCCTACACCAGAGTGACTCTTGCACACCTGAGTATCCTGGTACATAGAGACTCTTGCATACTTGAGCATCCTAGAACATAGGGACTCTTGCACACTTGAGCAGCCTAGAACTCAGTGACTGTTGCACACTTGAGCAGCCTAGAACATAGTGACTCTTGCATACTTTAGCAGTCAGTACATAGTGTCTTTTGCACACTTTATCATCCTACTCTTGCACACTTGAGCAGCCTAGTACATAGTGTCTGTTGCATACTTAACCAACCCAATGCAAATTGACTGCTCTACGTGAGCAGCTTAGTACATTGTGACTGTTGCATACTTGAGCAGCCTAGTACATAGTGACTGATGCATACTTGAGCAGCCTAGTACATAGTGACTGATGCATACTTGAGCAGCCTAGTACATAGTGACTGTTGCATACTTGAGCAGCCTAGTACATAGTGACTGTTGCATACTTGAGCAGCCTAATACATAGTGACTGTTGCATACTTGAGCAGCCTTGTACATAGTGACTGATGCATACTTGAGCAGCCTAGTACATAGTGACGGTTGCATACTTGATCACCCTAGTACATTGTGACTGTTGCATACTTAAGGAGCCTAGTACATAGTGACTGATGCATACTTGAGCAGCCTAGTATATAGTGACTGATGCATACTTGAGCAGCCTAGTACATAGTGACTGATGTATACTTGAGCAGCCTAGTATATAGTGACTGATGCATACTTGAGCAGCCTAGTACATAGTGACTGATGCATACTTGAGCAGCCTAGTACATAGTGACTGTTGCATACTTGAGCAGCATAGTACATAGTAACTGTTGCATACTTGAGCAGCCTAGTACATAGTGAATGATGCATACTTGAACAACCTAGTACATAATGACTGTTGCATACTTGAGCAGCATAGTATATAGTAACTGTTGCATACTTGAGCAGCCTAGTACATTGTGACTGATGCATACTTGAACAACCTAGTACATAGTGACTGATACATACTTGAACAACCTAGTACATAGTGACTGTTGCATACTTGAGCAGCCTAATACATAGTGACTGTTGCATACTTGAGCAGCCTAGTACATAGTGACTGATGCATACTTGAGCAGCCTAGTACATATTGACGGTTGCATACTTGAGCACCCTAGTACATTGTGACTGTTGCATACTTAAGGAGCCTAGTACATAGTGACTGATGCATACTTGAGCAGCTTAGTATATAGTGACTGATGCATACTTGAGCAGCCTAGTACATAGTGACTGATGCATACTTGAGCAGCCTAGTACATAGTGACTGTTGCATACTTGAGCAGCCTAGTACATAGTGACTGATGCATACTTGAGCAGCCTAGTATATAGTGACTGATGCATACTTGAGCAGCCTAGTACATAGTGACTGATGCATACTTGAGCAGCCTAGTACATAGTGACTGTTGCATACTTGAGCAGCCTAGTACATAGTGACTGATGCATACTTGAACAACCTAGTACATAGTGACTGTTGCATACTTGAGCAGCATAGTACATAGTAACTGTTGCATACTTGAGCAGCCTAGTACATAGTGAATGATGCATACTTGAACAACCTAGTACATAGTGACTGATACATACTTGAACAACCTAGTACATAGTGACTGTTGCATACTTGAACAGCGCAGTACATAGTGACTGATTTTTTATGTCGAGTTTACATCACTGCCTACTAATCATTGGTTGTGATAATGTATAGGAGTTATTTTTTGAAGGCAAAACAGTTTTAACTGATCTTTCCTACCATTTTAGCCTTCCAAATCCCAGTGTAATGATTTATCTAGTGGCGACAATAATTCATTCGATGTACTATTAACATTTGAATTATCAAATAAAATAACTAAATTATTTATCTGATAGTAGACATTTAATTCTCATTCCATATGTGTTTCGTCTAAACATCTGCATTTAATGTCAAACAAAATGTTACATTTCTCACTGGAGTACTAAATAGCCGATCTAATAAGTTTTATATGCTGACATACGTTCTAAACGCAAATGTGAGGCTTTAGATACTAAAGATATAAATGTTTAATTAAAATATTTCTAAATAGTATCAGTATTTAAGTAACGGTCAAAATACATTTCTTGATAAATAAACAAGAACTTTGAAACATTAACGAAAAGTCAAATCTTAACGAGGAAGATTTCTTAACTACTATCTGGGTTTGAGTTGATGTTCTCCTTTAGGTCTCGGAGGACAAATTTAACAAATCTGGCCAATTCTAATTCATTGTCAGTATAACCTTATTTTGCATGACCTACAAGGAATGTAACATATGTTTTTAGCACACCTGGGCACAAAGTGCTTAAAGGTGAACTATTGGGATTATTGATTGTCCGGCGTGCATCGTGCGTCGTCAAAAATTTGACTTAAACGACTTCTCCTCTTAAACCACTGAGCCAACTTTGACGAAACATGCCTGGGATATTTCTTGCATGAATCTCTACCAAATTTATTCAAAGCATTGAATTCCATCAAGAACTCTGGTTGCTATGGCAACTGAAAGGAAAAACTTTGATAATCTTCTTGTCTGAAATGACAAGACCCTGAGCCTTAAGATTTAGTATGTAGCATTGTCTGGTGGACCTCTACCAAGTTTGTTCAAATTATACCCCTGGGGTCAAATTTGGCCCTGCCACGGGGGTCAATTGATTCTACATAAGCTTATATAGGGAAAACTTTGAAAATCTTCTTGTCTGAAACTACAAGGCCCTGAGCCTTAAGATTTGTGATGTAGCATTGTCTAGTGAACCTCTACCAAGTTTGTGACATTGGGGCCAAATTTGACCTTGCTCTGAGCCTTAAGATTTGTGATGTAGCATTTTCTAGTGAACCTCTACCAAGTTGATGACATTGGGGTCAAATTTGACCCTGCCCCGGGGGTCAATTGATTTTATATAGGCTTATATAGGGAAAACTTTGAAAATGTTCATGTCTGAAACCACAACACTTTGAGCCTTAAGATTTGGTATGTAGCATTGTCTAGTGGATCTCTACTTATACCTCTTGGATCAGATCTGGCCCCACCCCGGGGGTCAATTTATTTTACATAGGCTTATATAAGGAAAACTTTGAAAATCTTTTTGTCTGAAACCACAACAACCTGAGCCTTAAGATTTGGTATGTAGCATTGTCTTGTGGATCTCTACCAAGTATATTCAAATTATGGCCCTTGGGTCAAATTTGGCCCTGCCCCGGGGGTCAATTGATTTCACATAGGCTTTTTTAGGCAAAACTTTAAAAAACTTCTTAAACCACAAAGCCTAGAATGTAGATATTTTTAATGGAGCATCAGCTAGATGTCATCTACCAAGTTTGTTCAAATTATGCACCTTTAGTGAAAATTGGCTTTATCCTGTGGCATTCATATATATTTTTATAGGGAGAATATTAAAAAAGCATTTGATATTTGCGCAACAGCAGACCTAAAGGCAAAATATTCAGGTGAGCGATCTAGAGCCATCATGGCCCTCTTGTTAGTTATTGGGATTACAAAATTTATCTTATTTTTTTTTTTTATTTGATAAAAGTATCTTGATTGAGTAAAGTTAAATACAGGAAAATTCTTTGTGAACCGGTCCAGTCGTAATAGGATATATAATTATTTTCATTTATATCTTTTTACTGAAAGAAGTATTCATAACTTTTTATTCACATTATTTCTGAATATTTACTGTGTTTTCAGCATTTCTGTTGACTGTCATACGTGTTGGTCATTTTGAAAACTGGTCTCTTAATGATAGTTAAGTTTTAAAGTAATTCACATCATCCGTGATTATAGAATCACCTATTCCTTCACTTATTATTTTCTATTTTTAGAAATACTTTCACACTTTAAGACTACCGATTTCTTTGCAATTATAAAACTTCTAAAATATCCAATTAACGGATAATTATTTTGTGACAGGCGTGTAGTAGACTTTATAGAAATTTCTCGACGAAAAGAGACGAGTGTCTATATTAAAGGAAGAAATTGGAAAATTAGTTTTTAAAGGCATTTAAAGTCGGCGAATTATAAACAGAAAATGATTTGAGTCGCCGAAAACGTGCAGCTTACCCTGAAATCTTTGTTCCAGCAAATAACTTCAAATTATTCAGCGTCGGTCTAAAGTCGACCTTTATGGGCTTTCATTGAAAGGTAATCCGAAGCCCACAAACCATAAAAATGACATTGTACTATTTATATGTTAGGCAATGTAATTAGCTGTTTTTAATTTTTCCACCCACACTATTTTGCTCTTCTTAGTCATAAGGCGTTGCCGTCTTAGTCTAAAACTCAGCCTTTTCTTATATGTCAAGGATGAAACCAACTGAAATTAGATTTTTTTTCTGTATTTTGAAAAGTCTTTTATCTATTAGACAACATAGAGGTGCATTTATTGGACTTTTCTTCACTTGAAAACGAAAGAGAAACGAGTCGAAAAAGGTGGCTGAGTAAAAGTTAGTGGCAGAATATTATCCGAATGGGTTCGAATATTTAAAGAAAATGGTTTTCGTTCTTAGTTAGCATTTATAATAAATTCTTGTCATATCAGTAAGAGGTAAGGAAAGTGTACAAATCCCCAGAAACTCGTTATAAGCATGTTACAATTCATGTAAAAATTAAAAGACATATAATTATATGCTGCATTCAATGTAAGTCAGCAAGGACATTTACTCATATAGGAGATCTTTAGTAAGACTCTGACAAATAATTCCAGTTAGTGTCACACCCTGTCTATCACTCGGGAAATGTAATCCTTATTTCCTGCAGCATTTTTTTTTCACAAATAAGATTATTATTCTTATCATCATACAGTGTGACAAGTTGATTTTCTTCGGTCAATATTTTCCTTGGTTAAGAGAGGATCGGTACGAATTTCGTCAAATGATAATTAAATAAAATTGCTATCGTCTAGAATTATTTTCTTCTGAGGGTGAAGGGATACGTTACCTTATTATTAGGCTATATTTTATTCGAAGGTCAGTCTGGTTATCTGGAATGCTGTTTCTTAGACGTAAAACACACGTTCTTTCTTTGCTAAAACTGACTGGGCTATGTACTCCTAACATAGTGAAGATGATACTTTAAAACACATAAAAATACAGATTTGTGTTGAATCTAAACAGAGAGTTTTTTTTGTTCTACAGTTTTATTTAGTATACTGATGAAAGCAAAAGGAGTCTCCGTGCACTAATTCAGATGATTGCATAATGGCTTATTATCTGCCGCAGAAATAGTTCCAATACATTTTGTACAGATACCAACCGATAAATATTGTCAATAGTTTCATGTTCCCATGCCACGAACACGGTTCCAGATGATTCCTGTTTATATATTATTTTGCTTCAGACTAGAGAACGAATGATAGGCTATTCCGGAATCTGTTTCTTACCAAATCTTTTGTTTTAAAGAAATAACTGCAACAAACGCAAAAGATATGACATAACTTATTTACTTTCTAATAATTTATATATTATATTTATCACGAATCAAAAGTGAATCAAAAGTCACAACGGCCATTTTGAATTGTTGAAAACTATTATTATAAAAGATGTCAACCAAATGATGCGTTCGCAGATTGAGTGCAATTCACCACAGACTCAATGGTAGGATACTACGTCATCGCGCACCTGTTCTTTGCTCTCTCGCGGACCATTTTGTTGATTGTTGATCCGCGAGAGAGCATAAAACTGGTGCGCGATGACGTAGTATCCCACTATTGAGACTCAGTCGTGTCGACTCGGTACTATATTTCAGAGTTAACTTGCTGCAATAAGACTAAAAAAAACACAAAATCTAATTTAAGTGATTTTTGGAAAATTCAAAGATGTCTCTAAATTACTTTGGAGTCAAATTTTTAGATAATCACTAATGGTGTGTTTTTGACTAAAGATTGATGTTTAAAAATAGAAATTGATGAGAATGATGATCAAAGTCATGATGATGATGAAAATTTGTTTGTTAAAGAAACCATTGCACGTTTGACTTTCAAAAGCAGTACACTTGACATAATTATCGTAAATCTTTGACCGGACAAGAACGTTTTTCTCTGTTGATGTTTGATCTCTTATTGTGTTTTACGAGAGAGAAAACTCCTTAAGGAGACTATTAATCCGCAGTGAAGTTTTCCACTGAAACTGGATAATGTTTTAAGTCTCATGGTATCGACCAGACTATTTGCTGCCTTTTTTTCTCAAGGGTATTTCTTAATATCCAGCATGTCGTCATTATGTTGAAAGCACTTAACGTGTATAAATCAACCTACCTGAAGAGACGAGTGCATATGTTACGGATAAACCCGGTATTGATTTTTTTAAGTTTTAGTCACATCTTAGTGAGAGATGCAAAAATACTGATCTGAGAGCTATATTAATTAATTAATTAATTAATACTGTCTCTGCACAGTCACTTCTATACTTATAAACTTAATTATATTTCCTAGGAGCAAATAAAATAGACAACGCATCACTAGAAACTCTCCTCAACGTTTGAAAGCTGCGCAGAGAGACAGTTAATTACCGAAAAAGAACAATAAACAATATAGAACTGTATTAAGCCAGTCCGTTTTAGGTGAATGTCTGTAAATAGTGAACTTGCCGACAAGTTTAATTAGGCTAGAACTTTTATCTCAGAGTTCAGCAGGAATTAACCTCCAATCCTTCTAGAATAGCAGACATCGGTAGAAATTCATTGCTTTATTTAGACAATGATGCGATGAAGGTGAATGTGCTTTTTGTTCGTACAAACGCACAACTTTTTATGCACTTTACCTCTTATTTACACGCGTGTTGAATCGTCAGCTAATGTTGAAATGCTGGTAGATCATAGTAGTTCATTCAATAAATTATCCTTTTCTTTGTCAAGTTCATATTTTTATGTTTATATTTGCAGGCGTGACCTCGGCCTTGAAATGTATCGTCTGTGACTGGAATATACAAAACAGCACGGTGGACGACAACTGCTTGGGAGCTCCTTTTAAAACAGATACAGTACAGTGTCCGGAGAGTAACTCTCCTGGTGAACGAATAGTTTGTGAGGTAATTTTTTCTGATTTTTTTCTATTGATTTTTAAAGTTTATGATAGTTTGATAGATATGTGATTCAGCATGGCTTTTTTGCATTGTACCTTGTGAGGACTGGAAGCCAGCTTTTGCTGACTAAGATAAAGAATTTGAGATGCCTGATAATATTTCCTCCTCTCTGTTAACTTAGTTCAGCTGGCTAAAGGTTTTATTCTTTTCAGCTGGAACTATTTCCTGATACTCGATGGCCAGAATCCAAGTCCGCATTATACATACCCTTTTTGGTGCTTTATTGAGTAGTTGTTGGTAAAATGCGTTTCAGTCATGTTTTACCATATACGAACACAATTATTACTAGTGTAAATATTCCATTTCAGACGCGTGCTGCTTTTAACAAGAAATCGAAGAGCCTAGAACGTCTCGAACGGAAGTGTGGCAGTAAGCATGCAAAATGTAATAACGCATGCGCAGATGGCGTTTCCGATTGTTGGTTATGTTGCGCGGACTACGACACATGCAATGGCTTTCCTTTACGAACCAATATCGTCGTGACGAGCTCAGCCGCTGGCAGATCTACCTATTTTTGTAACCTTGTTGGTTTGGCCACCATGTGGCTGTTCTCATTATTTCCATGACACTCAGGCATAATGTTGATTATTTTAATTTGATCTGTTACTGGTAAAATCATTGTCTCTTTCGTGTTCACGGAATTTGTCATTGCACCTTATACAAGTTTTTAAAGGCGTTTTAGAGTGTTGTTGCCAGATGTTACGTCATTTTAACTTTGTTTTGTATAAGTTTATGTTAGACTATTGATACATTATGTGTTTTTAAAACTGACAAAGGCAATTATGAAAAACGGTTTCAGCAAAAAGACATATTTCTGTGACTGTTTTTGCCAGTAGAAGTTCTACGAAAAATTATATGATAAATCAAGGTTGCGGTCATAGGCCATGTCAAAAAGTATATTGGCCGCGGCATGTGGTAAAGTCTTATCAGTCAGAAATGACAAGAAATAACATCGTTTCAGCAGCATCATTACTCAAACATAATGCAATCCATGTCATCGAAATCTTGAAAACGCATTCCGAAAATATGAACCAAGGTATTACATATTTAGTCTTTAAAAGTAGTAAGTGACATCAGTTTTAAAGTGGTAAACATGCTTTCTATAACGTAGGTGATCAGTTTGATAAGAAAATGTCGAACTTTTACGTCAGGGAATAATACATTTCACAAATGTAGACTTAGAGAGTCAGTGTCATTTTAAATGCGGCGATTGAATACTCAGCACTGATATTGGTTTGATCAAAAGATTGAGTGTTTGGGCAGAGATAGGAAGTTTTACTTTTTTTTCAAAACTGCTTCGTTAAAGTCAATCGAAAAAGCATACCTGATAGAAAACTGCGTCTTTGATTTATTTATGATTTTGTAAATGTAGATTTGTCGCGAAAAAAACTTATAATACAAAAACTTTGAAAATCCGGGGTAAACATATAAGAAATTGTTTAGTATAGGGTATGGGTCGCACTTGCAAGCCCATGCTTCATTGTGAAACTCTGTTGTTCATATATTGTTACATTTTATTATGCTTGTCTGTCTCTGTTGTTAGCTTGTACTCAGATATCTTTAAAATGAAATGTTTATCTCAATGTGTAGTTTATCTTATACTTGTATTTAACACAACATATCTGAGCTTGGCATGGTAAGATAGGTATTTCAGAAGTTTTTGCCGCACAACTGACTCTGAGCCCGCCCGCTTAGCTCAATAGGTAGAACACTGGATTAGTAATCCATGGGTCGATGGTTCGACACCTGGGCAGGGCAAAATTTCTCCGTGACAATAAATTTCAGCCATTGTGTCCATTTGTCACTCACCGCTGATTCAGTGTAGATCATGTGGGAACAGTAGTCAGTCACTTGCGGAGAAATTGGTAATTACTGGTTAGTTATCCAGGAAAACCGGTTAGGTGGACTGACCGCCGAGATATAACCTAGATGTTGAAATCGGCGTTAACCCCCCCCCCCCCCCCCCCAAAAAAAAAAAAAAAGAAAAGAAAAAGAAAAACTGATTCCGAGTTCTGATGGCGGTTTGTCGTAGATTGCTGGATGCGACTAAGTAATGGCAAAACACAACATTTTGCAGCTTTTTTCTGTTCTTTTTGTGTGATTGAAAGTAAGTTTAAAACTATAAGGTCAGAAATTCCAAATTTCTATATGAAAAAAATAAGTCAGTCAATACTTCGTAGTAAGGAGGGTGAAAACTCACGATACACAATCATTTAGAATGTTATGATATTGGCGTCCCTAGTGTAATAGTATCGTTTCATCTAGGACACAAATTTTATGATTCCCAAGAGAAAAGTGTTATCAGTTGTTTAGAAAAATTTAGCAAATCCGGAATTCACTTTCATAATTTTAAATCAGGTTACTGTTTATTAGAACTCCATTCTTTTGGAATTCAGAAATTAATGTAGAAACTTTTGAATAAACTCATACACATATATTGGTGATTTAAAACGGTATTAATTTAATGTCTTCTCCACATTTTTCTCCTAGTTTCGGTAAATTATCAATCTTGATATACGCTAATTTATTTCTTTGCCCCGAAATAAAAATTCTATTTTCTGGAAGTGTGAAATAAGTAGTATTTTCTAGATATCCAATTTTAGGATAATAATAATAAAATAAACTGGTACCGAATTTTAGCAATATACATGGGAATATCCATTGACTGTATTTGACATGTATACGGGACCTAAATACAGACTGATAATATACATGGTGTACGGGATCATTATATGTTGTTACTATTTATTGCTAGTACGTACTAGTCAACATCCTCACCGTGTAATTAGTTTGCCTTTGCATTGATTACATCGAACATGTAGATCTAAACGGTCAGGTTTTTGGGTACACATCTTTTTTTCACCTATGATGAAGCATGATTACTTATAAATAGCAAAGAAATTTAAGCCAGTAATACAACATTTAAGATTTTGCTTCAGAAAGTTAAACAGCTTCATAACATTAAACTAGCTTAAAGAGTTTGCTGTATGTTATAACAATAAACAAAAAGTTTTGTTTGTTATGAGATATCAATTATCAATTAACATATAGAACGAATAATCAATTTACAGTTACAATTTACTTAGACGAATCATAGATAACATCTCAATCTGGTTAACTGTTAAATTAAGCTCTTGTGATATTCTCCGGTAGATTAATTCTTTTTATTTTATCAAAATTTCACGAAAAACTGCTTTTAAGAAGTACATGTTTCTATCTTTAAAAGAAATCTGAATAAAAGGGTACAGTTACATGGGTGTCATAATTATTTTTTTTCCGTAGTACATTAAATATACCAACAATAAAATTAGAAATAAGAAAAAAGAAAGCAAACGTATTATTTATAAAATCAATATCTTACAAACGTGTGCATTGAAGCTATTATTTTTTTCTGCATACATAAACTCGAATGCCGTACATATCAATATTTTGCACACACAAACATCCGAAATCCCAGAAAAGGTCCATTCAGCAGTAGCTGCTTAATTTTATATAACAATCAGGAACAGTTGAAGACCATGTGTTATAGCCTTCAGGCATTTTCTCAAGAGCAAAATTTGTTAACTAAAGTATTTTACTGTGACTGATCAAGGAACACCGACAATGACAATTAACGGTGACTTATCATAACAAAGCCAGTATGTCACCCCCATATTACGTAACTACATCCCTTCACCACAGGACACCGCGAAAGACAAAAGAGTGTGATAATAATAGAAGCGCTAAATAATGCGCTTTTATTGTCAAGTATTGTTTGAAACTGTATCATAGAATAAAACAAGTTTTAGTTAACATTCTACATCAACATGCGGTTGATGAGCGAAATGTTTAATTTTGTCATTTGGTCCATTTTGTAAACTTTCAGAGGTGTTCAAATAATTGAAATCATATTTTCAACTTTTGAAAAGGAACAGTTATATGTGTTTTACACAACTAAATCTTTAATTTAGAACGGTCGATGGTCTTTATTCATCGTCTTTCATGTTTTTAATAATTCAAGTTAATAATATGTTCAAGTCAGGAATAAAACATACAGAAAAGTAATAATAATTCAATATAATGCTGTCACAAAATTCACGCGATAAAAGACAGCATGTCACCTTGAAATGTGCTAAAGTTAAACAATGTTTTACGAGACTTAGGCATCACAGCAAAGTTAAGCAGCCTTTTAATGGCGGACAGTCACGTGACCTTCACAATGGCGGCGTTCAGTTTATCAATTTTGGAACGGTCTGTATGTGCGCTATAACTTCAGAAGCAGATATAAGATCTTTGGTAATGATCAATATTCATACATTAAAAACAGTTTTTAAAGGCTAACAGTTTATACCGAAATAGGTTCACTCAGTTATTATCATAATTTAGGCATCACACAAAGTCAGAGGTGTTTAAAGTCTTCGTTTTTATTTTATTATTTCAGGGCCTTAATTGAGAGGGACTGGACACTCGAAAATTGTGAAAATATGGTGTCGCGCGCATGCGCAATAGATTCTTTATAAATACCTTAATGGCGGATGGTATATGTTTTTGATAGTATAATCAAATGCTTAAAAAACAACTTACAGTACGAAATTACAGTACGAATTCTAGCCGAATTAGTAAAAAAATATTTCCCATATTGTTTTGATTATCTAGTTTGTTATTTTTCAATGCAGCTTTTGCTTAAAAAAACAATGAAAATCGATACTAAAATGGAATCGCTGTTTTCCAAAATGGCGGAAAGCATGTACAAATTCTTGTTTTCTGGTCAACTTTCGGGGGGGGGGGGGGTATCAGATCAAAATGGAGTTACAAAATAAGTCGGCATTAGATGGAAGTTGATAAAAAGACATAGAACTGAGCTTTACAATATATTTCATTGCTATATCTGTGTTTGTTTACGAAATAAAGCACAGTAAACATGTAGCAGTTTTGTCGAAAATACAGTCATTCAGTGATCATCAACGTACCGAATTTCGGGTGGTATCAGTGCAAACAAACTTGATAAAAACACTTAATATTAATTGTATCGCATTTTGCTTAGACTGTATTGAGATTTGGATATAAAGTTTCCAACCTTCTCTTCATATTAACTTCATAATGGACGGTTGAATATTGTGCATACATCAGTTCGAGACAGATTTTTTACTAAAAGAGAGAGAGAGAAATACATATCGAGTTGTTGTCTTTTACTTGTCCGCTTGCAAATGAAACTTCCTTTGTTGAAGTAAAAATTAAATATTTTAAAAGGTGAATGTTCCTTCTTTCTTACAAAATTTTATTTTTTGAAAATCGGCGCATAACTGACAAAAAGACTGATATTTTTGTAAACTAGGTGAGAGCATTGCATGCCAACTTTCCGCTAACCAATGGTATATAATTACAAAAAAGAGAAAAGCGGATTGAGTTGTCGTCTTTTACTCGTTGGCTTGCAAGAAAAATCTCAATTAAGGCCCTGATTATTTGCAATGATATGTTGCTTTTTCTTCTCAAGACTAGCCCTACAAGATAAATACTTTTGCGCAGGTGGATCGAGATACCAGGGTATTTATGCGACAACACCAACCAAGAAAACCATATTCATCAAATTTAATTAATTATTATTAAAAATTATTTCCCCCAAGACGAGAATGAGAAATATACTGTACCAGTCAGTGTAACAAGGCACATACCACGTGACCAGATCGCCCCAATCAAAGGTAGCGTGGATTTATCCCATGTGATCAATCCCACCAATCAAAGGATGCGTGGGTTTATTTCATGTGATCAGATTGCACCAATCAAGTAAAGCTTGTGTTCACCTATCCAATCATTTCTTTGGGCGCGAAATGGAGGAAGCAGATTTCAGCAATTCATATCTCAAAAATTGCTACAAATAGCAACGTGCATGACAAGGCGGATGAGCCAATCAAATCACTTCTCTCTTGAGCGGGTTCGGTATGACAATATTTCCAAACATTTGTTATTGCCATACCATCTTCAACCCGCGATTTGAGCTGCGAGCAAATGGACTGGGGGGGGGGGGGGTCATTCTTGGTTTACTTAAACATTTGATTTATTTTTTACTTAATTTTACATTAAAAATAATTTTAATATAGTTTAAGGCCTTCGTCTTCGCGAGATATAGGCGCCATGGAGTTATATAAGTTATTTTTGATATTCCTTTTAAAATTTTGATGTTATCTTTGCCAACCACAGATAATTATTTTATTGTAAATAATATAAATACTTGTACAAAAGTTTTAACTTTTTATCATATTTTTACAGTGGCCCTAAAGAGCGGCCGTTAACGGAAGTCAACTATTTCTTATCGTAATTATATTTTAACTATAAATTTTGAAATAACTTTTTTAAATCATCTGTGGATACTGTACTTTATAATTTTTTGAATAACTATTTTATTCCTAAAGCAAGAGAACCAGTCAATGGCCATCTAAAGGGAGGGATAGCTACAGGTACCCACTATGAAAATCTCCACATGTAAATATTGTAAATATCCCCCTTTTGTATGGCAGCTGGCTGCCACAGTGTGGACCCTTGTATCCAAGTGGAGTAAATGTTGTTCTGGGTCCACACATAGTTGAGACTTACTTCTATATATTCCTTTTAGTTCGTCTCAACTCATAGTGGGTACCTCAGATTTTCTGATAGCTCTATAGGGCAAAATTCTTTAAATAACTTGCTTACCCAAGTTATTAGTTTCTAGGGGTAATTATTCCTAGTACCCCTACCAACTTATAGGTTCTTTTGATTTATTTTTAAGTACTAGGTGAGATTAACGACACTAATTTTAAACGTTCTTAAATTATTTTATTTTGTAAAAATTAAGTACACATATTTTAAAAAAACATATGAAGTCTACAGCTTTATTACTCCCTGGAATTTCAGATAATATTATCTTTTTCATTAAATAGAACAGTTCTAGCCGGCATATACTATAAATGTTTGTAAAATAACTAATAGTCCCTAAAATTTTGGCTAATCAAAATCATATATGATCCATATATTAATTTAAAGAATTCCTATAAGATCTTCGGTAAATAGATACTTTGAATATTTTATAATAATTTGTATAACACATATCGAGGAAACTATAATTACTATGAAGTAATTTCTTAAGGGAATATAACAATATTATTATATTCACTTTTAAGTCTTCTCGAGGTTGCTACCATGAATGGGGTAACTCCTTCTCGAGAAGAAATAATTAACACTCCTACACGTGACTAAACTCAGCTAAGTAAATATAATTATCATAAGTCGCGCTCGGTCATATGGCTTAGGCCGGTACCGAGGATAAACAACTCTAATCAGTCAGTCAAAAATTGCCTTTTATCGAAGACTTCGTCGTTTTGAAAGTAAAATGAGGTAAGTCAAAGTTTTTGTATAATACTTTTCAGTTTTACTGAACTCATGCTTGGAATCAAATGCTTGATCATGCCCTGCAATGAATGGCTTATGATGATTTTTGTATGCTTCCGTTTTTAAACGGGTGTAAGTTTGGTAAATTGCAAGGCCGGTAAATTGTTGTTCAACGTCAAAATTAAATTCCTTTTGCAGATATTAAACTTAATTTTGTTTTGAAAAATATTTAGCTGTATTAAAATGACAAGCTTCATAATGTTCACATACCTAAGAGATAGAATTAGGAAGGTATAATAATGTAGAAAGAGATAAAAGATTGTGTAAGGTATCTAATAAAGAAACAGTAGAATTAGAAGATAATTTTATATTATGTTGCTCAGGATACAGCTGTATAAGATCCAAACACTTAGGTCAATGTTCATGGTCTACTATACAAAAGTTCAATGCATTAACGTCATCTCAAAGTAAAAAGATTTTGTTATGTTTTTTATTATCTGTATACTTGTACTTTAATGCATATGTGTGAAGTTGGTCTGCAGTTCGCAGTTCGCAATTCGCGATTCGAATTGCGAACTGCAAACTGGCATGCAGTTCGCGATTCAAACTTGAAGCTTTTCAGAGTTTTGCTTGTGAAAATTTATTACTTACTAACTTCATAAACCAAAAAAAAATAGTTCTAAGATAGAGAAAATAAACATAAGTCCAATTGCAAACTAGCATGCGGTTCGCGATTCGAATTGCGAACTGCAAACTGGCATGCAGTTCGCGATTCAAATTTCAAGCTTTTCAGTGTTCTTCTAGGGAAAATTTATGACTTACTTCATAAACCAAAAAGAAATAGTTCTTAGTCGAATTGCAAACTAGCATGCGGTTCGCGATTCGAATTGCGAACTGCAAATTTAGCATGCAGTTCGCGATTCAAACTTGAAGCTTTTCAGAGTTCTTCGTGTGAAAATTTATTACTTACTGACTTCATAAACCAAAAAGAAATAGTTCTAAGATAGAAAAAAAAAAACATAAGTCAATTGCAAACTAGCATGCGGTTCGCGATTTCGAATTGCGAACTGCAAACTGGTCTGCAGTTCGCAGTTCGCAATTCGCGATTCGAATTGCGAACTGCAAACTGGCATGCAGTTCGCGATTCAAACTTGAAGATTTTCAGTGTTCTTCTTGGGAAAATTTATGACTTACTAACTTCATAAACCAAAAAGAAATAGTTCTAAGTCCAATTGCAAACTAGCATGCTGTTCGCGATTCGAATTGTGAACTGCAAACTGGTCTGCAGTTCGCAGTTCGCAATTCGCGAGTTATACATTTTCACAAGAAGAACTCTGAAAAGCTTCAAGTTTGAATCGCGAACTGCATGCCAGTTTGCAGTTCGCAATTCGAATCGCGAATTGCGAACTGCGAACTGCAGACCAGTTTGCAGTTCGCAATTCGAATCGCGAACCGCATGCTAGTTTGCAATTGGACTTAGAACTATTTCTTTTTGGATTATGAAGTAAGTAAGTAATAAATTTTCCCAAGAAGAACACTGAAAAGCTTCAAATTTGAATCGCGAACTGCATGCCAGTTTGCAGTTCGCAATTCGAATCGCGAGCGGAAGGCTAGTTTGCAATTTGGACTAATATTTTTTTCTCTATTTTAAAACTATTTCTTTTTGGTTTATGAAGTTAGTAAGAAATAAATTTTCCCAAGAAGAACACTGAAAATTTTCAAGCTTGAATTGCGAACTGCATGCCAGTTTGCAGTTCGCAATTCGAATCGCGAACCGCATGCTAGTTTGCAATTGGACTTATATTTTTTTCTCTATTTTAAAACTATTCCTTTTTGGTTTATGAAGTTAGTAAGTAATAAATTTTCCCAAGAAGAACACTGAAAATTTTTCAGTTTGAATTGCGAACTGCATGCCAGTTTGCAGTTCGCAATTCGAATCGCGAACCGCATGCTAGTTTGCAATTGGACTTATGTTTTGTTCTCTATTTTAGAACTATTTCTTTTTGGTTTATTAAGTAAGAATTAAATTTTCATATAAGAACACTGAAAATCTTCAAATTGAATCGCAAACTGCAGACCAGTTTGCAGTTCGCAATTCGAATCGCGAACCTCAGGCTAGTTTGCAATTGGACTTAGAACTATTTGTTTTTTTTTTCTCTATTTTAGAACCATTTCTTTTTGGTTTATGAAGTAAGTATGAAATAATAGAAGAACATTTTCACAAAAAGAACACTATAAATCTTCAAATTTGAATCGCGAACTGCATGCTAGTTTGCAGTTCGCAATTCGAATCGCGAAAAACGAACTGCGAACTACAGTCTAGTTTGCAGTTCGCAATTCGAATCGCGAACCGCATGCTAGTTTGCAATTGGACTTATATTTTTTTTCTCTATTTTAGAACTATTTCTTTTTAGTTTAATTTTCCCAAGAAGAACACTGAAAATTTTCAAGTTTGAATTGCAAACTGCATGCCAGTTTGCAGTTCGCAATTCGAATCGCGAATTGCGAACTGCGAACTGCAAACTAGCATGCAGTTCGCGATTCAAATTTGAAGCTTTTCAGTGTTCTTCTTGGGAAAATTTATTACTTACTTACTTCATAATCCAAAAAGAAATAGTTCTAAGTCCAATTGCAAACTAGCA
Organism: Cyclina sinensis; assembly: GCA_012932295.1. Lineage (NCBI taxonomy): Eukaryota > Metazoa > Mollusca > Bivalvia > Venerida > Veneridae > Cyclina > Cyclina sinensis. The sequence goes on along the minus strand of JAAONU010000002.1, from coordinate 31,057,584 downwards.
TGCGGTTCGCGATTCGAATTGCGAACTGCAAACTGGTCTGCAGTTCGCAGTTCGCAATTCGCGATTCGAATCGCGAATTGCGAACTGCGAACTGCAGACCAGTTTGCAGTTCGCAATTCGAAATCGCGAACCGCATGCTAGTTTGCAATTGACTTATGTTTTTTTTTTTCTATCTTAGAACTATTTCTTTTTGGTTTATGAAGTCAGTAAGTAATAAATTTTCACACGAAGAACTCTGAAAAGCTTCAAGTTTGAATCGCGAACTGCATGCTAAATTTGCAGTTCGCAATTCGAATCGCGAACCGCATGCTAGTTTGCAATTCGACTAAGAACTATTTCTTTTTGGTTTATGAAGTAAGTCATAAATTTTCCCTAGAAGAACACTGAAAAGCTTGAAATTTGAATCGCGAACTGCATGCCAGTTTGCAGTTCGCAATTCGAATCGCGAACCGCATGCTAGTTTGCAATTGGACTTATGTTTATTTTCTCTATCTTAGAACTATTTTTTTTTGGTTTATGAAGTTAGTAAGTAATAAATTTTCACAAGCAAAACTCTGAAAAGCTTCAAGTTTGAATCGCGAACTGCATGCCAGTTTGCAGTTCGCAATTCGAATCGCGAATTGCGAACTGCGAACTGCAGACCAGTTTGCAGTTCGCAATTCGAATCGCGAACAGCATGCTAGTTTGCAATTGGACTTAGAACTATTTCTTTTTGGTTTATGAAGTTAGTAAGTCATAAATTTTCCCAAGAAGAACACTGAAAATCTTCAAGTTTGAATCGCGAACTGCATGCCAGTTTGCAGTTCGCAATTCGAATCGCGAATTGCGAACTGCGAACTGCAGACCAACTTCACACATATTTCTTTTTGGTTTATGAAGTTAGTAAGTCATAAATTTTCCCAAGAAGAACACTGAAAATCTTCAAGTTTGAATCGCGAACTGCATGCCAGTTTGCAGTTCGCAATTCGAATCGCGAATTGCGAACTGCGAACTGCGAACTGCAGACCAGTTTGCAGTTCGCAATTCGAATCGCGAACAGCATGCTAGTTTGCAATTGGACTTAGAACTATTTCTTTTTGGTTTATGAAGTTAGTAAGTCATAAATTTTCCCAAGAAGAACACTGAAAATCTTCAAGTTTGAATCGCGAACTGCATGCCAGTTTGCAGTTCGCAATTCGAATCGCGAACTGCGAACTGCAGACCAACTTCACACATATCTTTAATGCATGTGATTGTCATTGCTATTAGTTTTGTTTATTGTGTGTGTGTGTGTGTGTGTGTGTGTGTGTGTGTGTGGTGTGTGTGTAAATGGCCAAAGGCAAATGTATTGCTTATTCGAGATACCTAACTCCCAAAATGTGCATGGCCCGATCTTAGAAAATTCACAAATCTTATGTTATCGAAAAAGAAGAAAAACATTTTAGGAATTTGTAAATTTTTGACAAAAGCGTATTATATAAAGAACACTATTTAATAAATACATATATCGTTTATTACATTCCCATTATAAACTCAAATTACATGTTAATGGATACCATATCTATCTTTTTGTTTATATGTGTGTGTTGCGCATGAACTATATTTGTAAAAATGTTTCACTGTGCATTAGCCAAAGACATGCGTTATGTAGATTTGCTAATGTCTTATTACAGCAAATTCAAAACTAGCTTTGAATATGAATCGTACTTAGATAATATAGAAAGTGATCTATTAAGAATACAATTAACACGTTTTAGAGTATCCTCACATACCTTAGCAATAGAAATTGGTAGATATGATAATACTCCTAGAGAAAATAGATACTGTCTTTTTTGCAATCAAAGGCGAATTGAGACAGAATTTCATTTTCTTCTAATTTGTCCGAAATACAAGGACTTGCGTAAACGTTTATTACAAATCAACACAGCATGGCCTACAGTTAATAGATTCAACAATATTATGTCTGCAAAAAGTAAGAAATTACAACTCTGTTTAGCAAAATTGATTAAAGTGGCTATGGAGACTAGAAATGCTTTGTAATTTTTATGACTTAGTAACAGTTGTACGATAAAAGTGTACTTTCATATTATTGTAAAATAGGCGCAATGTTTGAAAATATATTTACTGATTGGTATAACGTATAATATAAATACTGTCATATTTCTAATGTTATGTTTGTATGGTACATACATATATATTATTTTCTTGGCCATATTTTCATGCACACAATTGTAAATGGCCAAAGGCAAATGTTTTGCCGATTTCCAAATAAATTGACTTGACTTGAATTATTTTATTATTATTATTATTATTATTATATAAGTCAAGCGCGTTAGTCTGGACACTAGATGTTTTGCTACCTATCAGTTTGCTATCTGTTCAAATTTGCTTCTCGTGTTCTTTAACAATTAGTCTATTTCAATTTGCAACAAAGGAGATTTGCTAAATGATTTTATAATCACACATTTTCTAAATGTGAATGATTACCCCACTTAAACGGAGTAAGGAATTTATTAAAAAGCAAGCTTTTGTTTAAAGCGACTGCCTCACAGAAATCAGCCTGATGTTTTTCTTTAAATTAAAGAGAACTGAATATAGTATGGAAAAAACAAATAATGCTTATATACACTATGAAAGCTGAAAAAAATTAATTTCAGCAGGATTCGAACCCATTCCCTTCAGTTAGTAAAGTGAAAGGCGGCAGTCTACACCCCTGAGCCACAGATACTAGTTCTTCACTTTTGTCAAAAATTATAATATAAAATAAAGTATCTACCCTGTAACTAACGGTAAATATTTAACTGATAGAAATGGGTAAAACTTTATATTGTGTCTTTGTTTAGATATGTTCTTACAGCAAGAATTTTTCTTGATTTATAAACATTTTGTTTTCTGCATTGCAGACCCATCTGTGAGTCAGTCGTTTTTACATTTTAATACTACCACTTGCGAAACTGATTAGAGTTTCACGTCTTCGGAAAGCGATAAAAAGTGATATTACGATTATGGAACGCCATAGCTGTCTTTTGTTGAAGCATTTCACGTTGACTTGTCAGTTTGACTTGCCAACTTTTCACCGTATCATGTTAATATGCAAAGCGACACTGTTGAGTTGTCAATCAGTCATTTGAATATGTCAAAGTTCTGTGTTGTAATGTTAAAACTTCGTTTTATATTGTCAATAGGTCATGTGGATTTCTCAGCATATTATGTGAACATGCTAAACCTTGTCGTTAAATTGTCAACATATTAACTAAATATGTATACATGCCGTTTTTAGATGTTAGAGCGACAACTTATCATGTCGAAAGAACATGTAAAAAAGGTCATTGTTAAAATGTCAAAATACTTTCTTAAAATGTCTACGTGTCATGTGATATTGTTAACACAACGTTTTATCATGTTTAAAGAACAAGTGAACTTCTCAAGACTTTGTATTAATATGTTAAATGACAATATTGACTTGTCTAACTACCATTTGAAAATGTCTAAGTGCAGTGTGATATTGTTAACGTATTGTTTATTATGTTTAAAGAACAAGTGAACTTCTCGATGCTTCGTATAAATATGTTAAACGACAATGTTGACTTGTCTAACTACCATTTGAATATTTCTATGTGCCATGTGATACTGTTAACATAATGTGTTATTATGTTAAAAGAACAAGTGAACTTCTCAATGCTTCGTATTAATATGTTAAACGACAATATAGACTTATCTAACTACCATTTGAATATTTCTATGTGCCATGTGATACTGTTAACATAATGTGTTTTTATGTTAAAAGAACATGTGAACTTCTCACTGCTTCGTATTAATATGTTAAACGACAATATAGACTTGTCTAACTACCATTTGAATATGTCTATGTTCCATGTGATATTGTTAACATAATGTGTTTTTATGTTAAAAGAACAAGTGAACTTCTCACTGCTTCGTATTAATATGTTAAACGACAATATAGACTTGTCTAACTACCATTTGAATATTTCTATGTGCCATGTGATACTGTTAACATAATGTGTTTTTATGTTAAAAGAACATGTGAACTTCTCACTGCTTCGTATTAATATGTTAAACGACAATATAGACTTTTCTAACTGCCATTTGAATATGTCTATGTTCCATGTGATATTGTTACCACAATGTGTTTTTATGTTAAAAGAACATGTGAACTTCTCACTGCTTCGTATTAATATGTTAAACGACAATATAGACTTGTCTCACTACCATTTGAATATGTCTATGTTCCATGTGATACTGTTAACATAATGTGTTATTATGTTAAAAGAACAAGTGAACTTCTCAATGCTTCGCATTAATATCTTAAACGACACTGTGGCCTTAGTGGAAGCCCTGTATGACGGTGAAGGCATTAGAATAATAAGTTATAAATATAACAGCTTAAAGCTGCTATCCCCTCTGTTCTAGTCTTTGGTGCAGATTTGTTTGATAACTTTTTTTATTAATGATTTATATAAGGATACAAATTTGCATTTTAAGAAACTTATTTTCCAGAACATGTCACCTATTTTTTATAACACAGATGAAGCTTTTTTAAACATATTATACATGCATATGATTCATTAAAACTAATAGTTTCAATTTTTAAAGCCAAATGCCAGCACTGCTCCAGTGAAATTAGATGTCCTGGTAGCAGATGCCCAAGTGAAGAACAAAGTTGTAACAGACTTAGAACCAGTCAGTGACTATAAGAAATGTACTAGTAAATATTCTCCATCAGATCAATGCCAAACCTTGTTTTAGCAAATAATCCAAACCAGCCAAACCAAAGCTTGATTACTGATGCACTGGTATCCTTTATTGCCAGTGATCTTGTGCCTCTATCTGTGGTGGAAAGCAAGTATTTCAAAAATCTAATGGAACAGGCAAATCCTAGGTACCTGGTTCCTAGTTGAAACATGTAACAACTAATCTGATTCATGACAAGTGTAAAGAAATCAGAGGTAATATCAAATCACAGATGAAATCTGCCCAGAATGTATGTGTAACCCTTGATTTGTAGACAAATAGACAAAATGTTAGCTTTTTAGGGGTTACAGGGCATTTCATTCTAGAGGGAGACATTCAGGTGGGAAAACAATCATCAAGAATGTGAAGTGGCTATTGCTTCCTTTGAAATTGAACATAAAATTTCAAATATTGTCACCGACAATGCAGGTAACATGCACAAAACATTTAACCTTTCGATGCCGGTTTTTAAAGAAACATGCATGGATGAATCTGAAGAAGTTAACTTGAAGGCAGTCAATAAGAACCGTAATGAAACAGAGTTTAATTATAAACGTGGTATTTTTCACAATCAAAAGAAAACATAGCCTTAGCTTATTTTGCTTATATCAAACTCACAAAAATTGTAAGAAGTACAATATCACATTTTTTAACTGATGGAACTTCAATAATTATATGTATACATTTTTTTCTAAATTTTACTGTAAGTGAAAATGATAGTATTTTGTAATTGAAATGTAATTGATTGGTTTTGTTTGTAATTGTAATTTAATTAAATATTTTTTGAAAAATGGCTGTAATTGTTTTTTAATTACTGATCGTAATTTAATTAAATACAATTTTCAGTAATTGACCTCAGGTCTGAAAACAAATTTTAAACTAAAACCGATTTTATTTAAAAATAAGTCTTTTCATTAGCACTAGATACATAAAGTTTAAAATATTTATTGACATTGTATATAGAGGATATTTGTTTGTTTTGAGTAGATATGGAATATATCTCACCGTGAAGTGATACAATTAAATATTTTCACGAGCGCGTAGCGCGAGTGAAAATATAAAAATTGTATCACTTTGAGATGAGATATATTCCATATCCACAAAAAACAAACAAATTTTCTATTTATTTTATGCTAACACCAATAAACTTTTAGAACTGTTTCTTTGCTTACACGCGTATGAATACATGATCGTGAAACTCAAATTCAATACAAAGTACGCCATCTTGAATTATACATGATACATAGAAACGTGTTGCATTCTAACGATTTATTTAGTCTACACCTAAACATCAAGCAAATCATAGAAATAAACAAAGATCTACCTGCATATTCTTCTTCATTTTCCTTCTTTTACTTTCCACATTTTGCTGCTTACAGGGCATTCATATAAAATATGGCCTGTGCAATGACGAATCAAAATTCAGCGCCAATGCAGAGGTTCGTCCTAAATAAATGCCCTTACAAGATCTAGATTCTTCCATAGGTTGATCAAGAAGCAATACACGTCATCACATTTTCAAATAGCATAAATCCAGTGTATTCAATTTAAGATTTCACGTAAAATGCCATCTTGAGGAATAAATTGTTTGCCTACGTCACTATTCTGAAGTATGTGGATTTTATGTTAGAATTTATTTTAGTATCTTTTATATTACTTGTAAAATTTCAAATTGTGGTTACTGAAAAGTAGTTCGGCACAGTGACTGATATAGAATCTATATCAGTCACACTGTGACTGATATGAAATATATTTCACTGATAGAACTCGGTATTTCATTGGTTGGCATAAAATAAAATATGAATATCTGTTTTTGTGTAATGTTCTATTTTTGGTTGATTTTATTGCTTTTTCATTCTTATTTCAAATACTTACCTGTTCTAACTTATTTACTAATTTTTCCTGGCTCAAACAATGTGTTTAGTAGAGGGCTAATTTTAACACTTGTTCTGCTTGTTTTTTTATGTTGTTAGTCAGAAGGTAAAAAGGATAACGTCACCTAGTTGATATCAAATAGCATATGAATCTTGTGAATTAGTCAAAGATTTGTGGATAGAAATGAGGGAATGTAGTCAGCTAGGAACAATATGTAGTTTTTGTTAACTAAATGTTTAAATATCAGACTTGAGTTGAATACTTGGGCCGCTAATTGAATATATTACAGTTACTTTGTTATTTTCTTATTACTTTTACTATGAATAACTCTTTGGGGCCATTAAACCTGGCCCAGTGATGTAACTGTTTATGTAATGTACTGTCACAGAAATCAAAAGTATTAAAGAGTACATAAAGAATTTGAATAATTTGTATTTGAATACATTACATCACATTTAATTCAGATTCACTGCAGTAATAAAATATGTTGAATAAATAAGTAATATGAGTGATAAATTAAAAGGGGAAACGATTACCCTAAGCCTGTTTGATATCTGGAATTATTGAAAAAAGATATTTTATAAAACCACTGAAGAAAAAAGCAGATTTTCCATTATTATAGATGGGACTATCAGAAAATTTATTTAGATTAAAGGCGTTGTTCTACAAGATGGTGAATTAAATGTGAGGATGGTAAATTGTTTCCTGTGAATGAATTTGAACTTCAGACTTCATGTATTGAAGAACTTATATGTCCCAGTCAAAATAAACGTGTAACTTATTATGTCTTTATGAAGAATTCTTGTAACATGATGGCAAAAATTGCAGTGGTGTAATAACTTTAAAATGTGCAGTGACAAAATAACTTTTCAGAGTGAAAACTATTTTTTATTGCCTATATTTAGACATTTTGCTGAATTAAACCTCTCGGCCTCCGTACATGTATTTTAAATAAAACTTCCATCAAGGTAAACAATTCTGGCATGCTAGTAAATCGTAAGCAACACTTTGATAAAAACAATGCCACCTGATATTGTTTACAAATAGAATGCTAATTAAGTATTAACTCCTCCTGGGAACATTTGAATTCAGATTGTCTGCTTGACAGACATCTAGAAATACAATTTTATAAAGGTATATACTATTTTGTTTTCTATGGAACTGGTTTGAACTTGTGTAATGCACAACTGTGCACATTTTCTTTAGGAATTATGCTTTTGTTTTAACATAACTTAAGAAACAGTCTACTTAATCTGTACTGAGTTTAAAATTTTGAAAAACCTGCCCCAGAACCATAGTATGTAGTCCAGGTATGCCTTTAATTTAAAGACTTTACACGCATTACAAGATTTCAAGCCTGTTTCAACAAAATCAGTGTTCTCTGCTTTTTTGGTAGTTTTTGTAATTTCATAAATGTGTTATTGTTTGTAATAAGACATGATGGAGTGTTCAAGAAATTCAGTTTGGAAAAGGAATAAAGTAAACAAATTCTTAAATGAAAAATGATGTACATACATACATGTATTTTTTACACTGTGTGAGACAAATATGCTAGTGCCTGACTTCCTTCATTTTCAAAATTTATGCTTTTATTCTCTGTTACTGGCCAAAAATTACCCTTTTTTTCGAGACAGAACAAGTACTGCATTACAATAACAATAAGCAGTGAATACCCAAAAGCTTGCAGTGCTTTTGATTTTTTTCTTTATCGTTTTGAAATTTTTGACCTTTTCTAAAGAACGTTTTTTTTTTACCCTCTCTCCAACACTTTTAATACTTTACCAGTTTTTTTTCTAAAGAACATTTTTACCAACCACCCCCACTTATTTTCTAAAAGCTAAAAAAAGATAGATTTAACTCCTTCAATCTGTTTTAAGTACATGTATTATCAAATTCTTATTATACCTCCACACAGAAAAGCTATATTGGATTCACCTTGATGTCCCTCTGTCCTTCCCTTTCTTGTCCAGACCATAACATCCCCATACATGATACCTTGGCATGTCGTTTTACCTTGATGAGATGGTATTATGTAAGACCAGAGTCCGAAGCTCAAAGTTCAAGGTCCAAGTCACTGTTCAAAAGTAAAATGTGTAAGGTAGTCATTTCAACCCAAAGCCATGCTGATTACAAAGCACATATTTTCCTACTGCTACTGCTGTATTGATTCTGCCAACTTCACATATTTTCCTACTGCTACTACTGTACTGATTCTGCCGACTAAACATATTCTTCTACTGCTACTGCTGTACATATTCTGCCAATTTCTCGTATGTATTATTACTGCTACTGCTGAACTGACTCTGTCAACTTCACATATTTTCCTACGGCTACTGCTCGTACTGCTACTGCCAAGTTCACGTTTTTTTTCTGCTTCTGCTATTACTGCATCTACCAACTTCGAATTTCGTCTACTGCTACTGCTGTTGCTGCTACTGCCAACTTCTCGTTTTGTTAACTGCTACTGCTGTTACTGCTACTGCCAACTTTACTTTTTGCTTAATGCTACTGCTTTACTGCTATTGCCAACGTCACGTTTTGTTTACTGCTACTGCTCTTACTGCTACTGCCAACTTCACGTTTTGTCTACTGCTACTGCTGTTACAGCTACTGCCAACTTCACGTTTTGTCTTCTGCTACTGCTGTTACTGCTACTGCCAACTTCACGTTTTGTGTACTGCTACTGCTGTTACCGCTACTGCCAACTTCACGTTTTTTCTACAGCCACTCTCTTACTGCTACTGCCAACTTCACGTTTTGTTTACTGCCACTGCTCTTAGTGCTACTGCCAACTTCACGTTTTGTTAACTGCTATTGCTCTTACTGCTACTGCAAACTTTACGTTTTGTTTACTGCTACTGCTCTTACTGCTACTACCAACTTCACGTTTTGTCTACCGCTACTGCTCTTACTGCTTCTACCAACTTCACCTTTTGTTTATTGCTACTGCTCTTACTGCTTCTGCCAAGTTCACGTTTTATTTACTGCTACTGCTCTTACTGCTACTGCTAAGTTCATGTTTTATTTACTTCTACTGCTCTTTATGCTTCTAACAACTTACCTTTTTGTCTACTGCTACTGCACTTACTGCTACTACCAACCTCACGTTTTGTTTACTGCTACTGCTCTTACTGCTACTCTCAACTTCACGTTTTGTTTACTGCTACTGCTCTTAATGCTACTGCCACCTTCACGTTTTATCTACTGCCATTTCTGTTACTGCTACTGCCAACTTCACGTTTTTTTACTGCTACTGATACTACTGCTACTACCAACTTCACTTTTTGTTTAATGCTACTGCTCTTATTGCTTCTGCCACTTTCACGTTTTGTTCACTGCTACTGCTCTTACTGCTACTGCCAACTTCGCGATTTCTCAACTGCCACTTCTGTTACTGCTACTGTCAACTTCACGTTTTTTACTGCTACTGATACTACTTCTACTACCAACTTCACTTTTTGTTTAATGCTACTGCTCTTACTTCTACTGCCAACTTCACGTTTTGTCTACTGCTACTGCTCTTACTTCTACTGCCAACTTCACGTTTTGTCTACTGCTACTGCTGTTACTGCTACTGCCAATTTCACGTTTTGTCTTCTGCTACTGCTGTTTCTGCTACTGCCAACTTTAGGTTTTGTCTACTGCTACTGCTGTTACTGCTATTGCCAACTTCACGTTTTGTCTACTGCCACTGCTCTTGGTGCTACTCCCGACTTCACGTTTTGTTAACTACTATTGCTCTTACTGCTACTGCCAACTTTACGTTTTGTTTACTGCTTCTGCTCTTTTACTGCTACTACCAACTTCACTTTTTGTTTACTGCTACTGCTCTTACTGCTACTGACAACTTCACGTTTTATTTACCGCTAATGCTCTTACTGCTACTGCCAAGTTCACGTTTTTTTACTGCTACTGCTCCTACTGCTACTACCAACTTTACGTTTTGTGTACTGCTACTGCTCTTACTGCTACTACCAACTTCACGTTTTGTTTACTGCTACTGCTATAACTGCTTCTGCCAACTTCACGTTTTGTTTACTGCTACTGCTGTTACTGCTACTGCCAACTTAACGTTTTGTTTACTGCTACTGCTGTTACTACTACTGCCAACTTCACGTTTTGTTTACTGCTACTGCTTTAAATGCTACTGCCAACTTCACGTTTTGTCTACTGCCACTGTTGTTACTGCTACTGTAAACTTCACGTTTTTTTTACTGCTACTGCTCTTACTGCTTCTGCCAACTTCACGTTTTGTTTTCTGCTACTGCTCTTACTGCTACTGCCAACTTCACGTTTTGTTTACTGCTACTGCTGTTACTGCTACTGCCAACTTCACGTTTTTTTTACTGCTACTGCTCCTAATGCTGCTGCCAACTTCACGTTTTGTCTACTGCCACTGCTGTTACTGCTATTGCCAACTTCACGTTTTGTTTATTGCTACTGCTCTTACTGCTACTACTTACTTTACCTTTTGTTTACTGCAACTGCTCTTACTGCAGTAAGTGTCACGTGATTCCCCGCTTTGAGATAAAAATAACTGGAAATCCAGATTATCGAGAAGATAGAAGGAAATTGGTCGCCTTCAGATCTAACCGTAGTTAGATCTTGTACTTCAGTCAGATTGAAAAAATTGTTTGATAATTTATAGAATTAAATGACATTTAAGTAATTTTATCTCAGTTGTTGAAACAAAACATATTTCTTTTCTTTTCTTTTTTTGTTTCAGTCTGATGACTTTATGAAAAGAGGGATGATGTCCAACTTCCGGTTCTAACTGCAGAAAAACAATTTAATCTTGAAACAAGAAACTATAGATTACATTCGAGTGTTTTGTTTCCAAGTGTACCTTAAATGAATTTTAAGTAAATATCATGAATACAATTCTGTTTTGATATTTCTAAAACTATGTTCGTTTGAATGGCTTCCTAAATGAATTGTTTGGATAGTTAGGTAAATATTGTACTTCCCAGATATAATATTTCAACGTTAATAAAGAAGAAATGTGTAGAATTTTAGCCAAGTCATTGCAAATATTCAGTCAACTTGTGGTTTATATTAAATATTGCTCAAGAACGCTCATATTAGCTTAATGTGAACATAACTATAGGTTATTAAAAATAATGTCTTAAAATAAAGAAAACAAACAAACGTGTATAAGAAAATGTACTCGATATAACAAAACTACGTTTAAATACTTACTTCAATTTCAAATTTCACAACTTTTACAAAGAAACACTTTATGTAAATCAATATATATTCAGTCAATATATGTGTTGCGTGTGTGTGCGCGTGTGTGTGTGTATGTGTGTCTGTGACTTTTCAGAAACCTTATGTTTAATCCCTTTGATATCTTACTTAAATCCTCATTAAAATATAGAAATAAAGCAAGATAGCTAATGTGAAACCCAGGGCCTTCCCCAGAAAATTTTCCAAGCGCAACTGTGAGGGGGTGGGTGTGGGAGGGGGTAACCCCCCTCCCGCATGTCGAATTTTTTTTTAATCCTTACAGTGAAATGAATCATTTTGGGGTATGTTTAATGCGAGTTTAAACAAACAAAATGTGTTCAGTATAAACATATTTTTAATACCCTTCACCATCTTTAATATATAATCATAAATAGGTGCATAATAATATAATCAAAGGCTCTGCAAATTATGAGTATGAGTTTGGGACAACTGACCATGGCAGAACAGAGTTGTCCTAAAATCAGTGTTTTAGTGAGCATTATAAAAAAATAGTTTTATTCAATCATCACATTTAAAAAAAGAAACAAAATATATACAGATACATGTATTTAGAAGGAAGGAAACCTTTATGGTCCTATGAAATCTTTCAACAGAAACTGCCTAGTATAGTCAGTATGGACTTTTTGCAGTAATGAGTTGAAGTTGAACTGAGTACATTTTTTGAAGGCAATGAATGACAGAAATTTTCAAGAGAAAAACAAACTTTCACAATGGCAAAGGAAAATAACTGGTACAAATTATCAAATCTTGACCATTCATCTTAATCAATTTGATTAAATTTTGTAAGGCTGCTGTGTCTCCAAGACGCAGTTTTCTCTAAATAAAAAGAAAAAAATACCACGGGGTCGCGAAAACAGGTGACAAACACTATCCGTTTCAAACCATATAAAATCCAGTAGCTCGCATAAAAAAGAAAATACAACAGCAACTACTTTTGATAACCTAAATTATATACTGAAAGGAAATAATCGAACTTACAGACAGTTCCAAGATAGAGACCACAAATACACCCTATGCATTAGATAGATGTTATACTGCAATATCTTGAGCATTTATAAACATTTTACATGTGTTACCATGATTAATTAGTAAAAGTATTATAGAATGAGATTAAAGGCTCATGATGTATTCCTTTAACTATATTGAATACCAATAAACAACATCAGACGCCAAGGTGCATGATTTTGTGAACGTTACTTTATAGCGTCACTACAGACAACAGATACACAAAGTTTTCAAATTCTATGTTGAACTATGTCACCTCAATAAATACTTAAAATGATGCAGAAGCGTGAATGCACGTTAAATGTTTCAAGACAATTTGTTTGTAAATGGCAAAAACGATTTGCTGAATAAAGCAATACTCTTGCAGATAATGAAGGCTGTGGTAGAAAATTGTCGATAACGCTTTCGTCATGTGAATTTAGGATATTTAACCTTTTTTCTCTCATTTGTTTAAAAATAAGTGTATAAAATGATAGATAAATAAATAAAAAAGTAATGATAATAATAATAAAGTTCATCATTATCATCATCAATTTAAAAACAAAAATGCAGAAAACATTAATTTTTGGGTAAACTTTAGCGCATTCTTTTTCAGGACCCCCCACCGACAGAACTTGGTATCACAGTCATCCAAGTCTGAGGCATTCGCAATATTCTTCTCACTTGGTGCCTATTGAAATTGTTATATTTCACCGAAACAAGTTGCACTTGGAAGGGCAGCTATTCTGTTCAGTCGAAGAATTAAAACATGCAATTCAGTACATCATCGCACAGTATGACCAAGAATGTTACAGGAGTATATCTTAGCAGTGACTGGTCCGTCATAGAATAGTTCAGTACAAAGATGATTGCTTTGAAGAGAAACTGATCAGGTACGTTAAAGCGGGTAATGTCATGACGTAAAGCTCGCTATATAGACTGATATACCTGCCTCGGGATAATTGTATATTATGTTTTAAAATAATGGTAAATATTTTAGTAAAAAAAAAATATTCATGAGAATTTCAGAGCATGTGAGAAAATATTAAATAACGTGTAAGCCTTATGATAAGTAATATCAATTTACCAAATCTGGAATTTATAACATCTAGTATTTTAAATGTTGCCTTATGACAAATTCACAAAAAATGCATTATGCAATAGCATGCTATGATACATTAACTTAACTTCCTCAATTTAAAAAAAAAAATAATAAAACGAAAAGGAAAATAACCGCTTCTAAGAAGCCACGTGTTTCACCTTGAATGTAGATCAAGGTAAAATATCAAGTTGCTGTTTCAAGCCGCTGACTAAATGCTTATTCATATTGGACAAAACAAGTAAATAGCAAATTAATGTTTTATATACCACGATCAGCGCAGCCTTTCAGTCACTTAAAGAAAAAGGTAAAAACATACAAATTATAAATACAAAATAACAACTAAGATAGAGTAAACCTCTCTGCAGTTATAAATGTGCAATATCTTAGATTTTCAGGACAATAAGATACAAAGACCATGGGAAGTACGAAGATTTTGAAAACAAAATGTAACTGCATATCAAAATTTTTCTTGAGATAACCTAATAATTTTACAAACAACAGCGCCATTTCATTGTTTTTTATTGCTCACCGGCGTGCAAAAGCTTAAAAGCAAGTGGATTTAAAACCTTGAGGATTTTTAATAATCTTGTCAGAGGTCACCGAGTCAAAGCTATATTATATATGTTGTAGATTTCTACTTTTATACATGGTTGTGTAAAGGCGTATACTTGAAGCTGTTTGAGGGACCAAGTCCTTTAGGACAACTGTTTACACATTCTTAAATGTCTCATGAAGTAGTCTTATATATCACTTGAGACCTTTCATAATGCACGACTGAACTGTTTAAAATCTTAGAATGAAACGAAGTGGTTATGTAAACTTTCATTTCAAAGATAAGAAACTGGATCTTTCTGTTCCTATTTTAACGCTAAAATATGTTATGATTATTTCTTCATTTGTACATCAGAGGCTATAAACAACATAGCCGTTACAACACTGCGAAGTTTTCGAATTTTCGCACCATAAATTAAGTTAGTGCATAGGTATAATGAAACCCTATGGAGGTACAATTCAAGTCCTACGCAAATCTTGGCATGGTATTACGTGTGTCTTTATCTCTATTTAGTCCAATTTTTTAAAATAATGACAAATAATCTTTAAAAATAATGACTGCTCATATTTGTTAAGATTTAACAATATTTTAACTCTATTTTATTCCTGTTTCCAAGAAATTTTAAAATAATGACAGCTCATATTTGTTAAGATTTAACAATATTTTAACTCTATTTTAGTCCTGTTTTTAAGAAATTTTAAAATAATGACAGCTCATATTTGTTAAGATTTAACAATTTTTTAACTCTATTTTAGTCCTGTTTCAACATAAAAAATATCAACTTCAGTCATTATAAAACAAGGTAACGACTCTAAACATGAATGTTGTCTCAATCTTTCTATCTAGTTATATATATTAAAATACATATAAGTGAAGAAGTTGGAAAGGTAAAATATACCTTTCTTGGTGTTTTGATGTTTTCAGTTCTTGATAAATAAAACATAAATCTATTCTGAATCATATGTTTACATAGTAAGATTAATAATTATTAAAGCACACATCGATAATACTGCATGAGTTTACAAATAAAAATGTCAGTAAAAAGCAAGTATGATATGAATACTGAATATATAAATCAAGTGTGTACGTAGAATTGTAATTGTACTATGCTAAAGAGAAATCACATACATTAAAAATAATGAATAGACATAACAATAAAAAAGCGTACCGATTATACAATAGGACAAAGCTGAAACCATTAACTGATCCATCCGGTCATATCAACAATATTTAACAAAATAATAAAACTAAAAAATTGAATATATAAAAAAGAAAACATGCAATCATATCTGACTTATGAATACAGCGATCAGAAAATCATAAAGTGATCTTGAATAATAGAGGAATGTGAACAGAAGATTCACTTGCCTAAAATATACTATTACTCGTGTTCATAAATTTTGCAAAGGACTTTAAAATGCTGTTATTTCCGGTTACTTGGTTGTCGTATACATTTCTTTTATCTTTAATGATAATTAATAAAAAGGTCAATTGAAAAACAGGGTATGGAAAGAACGGGTAACCATCAAAAGATTGAAACACCACCATTTGTGAACCAGGAAAGCTACAGCTGACGCCGTGGAAGCAGAAAAATATGTCTCGTAGTCGTCCGCATCAAGTTTGGTTGAGTTTTGCCTGCGCACATATATGATCGTTTTGTATGCTATATTGTCCTGCGTTGTCACCCCAGTGTTGGCGGTTGTGTCTGAAATTCAATAACATTTCTCCCTTCAGATATTACAGAAATATTAGAAGTAAAATTCGTAGCAAATTACCATGTAGTCAAAACTATACTGATTTTGATAATAACGTATTTCATTCAACTAATTGAAGACATTTTAAAAATATATTCTTTAAATTTGATCTAAGAGTAGGATTATACCAGGGCTTTAATTTACAGGGAATGGACACTCCAAAATTGCGATAATATGATGTCGCGCGCATGCGCGGCCGGATCTCAATAAAAACACCTCAATGGCGAATGGTACATGTTGCTGCTTTCACGATTATATACTCAAATGTTGAAAAGAACTTACATTAAGAAATTTCAGAACGAATTGTAAATTAAATATTGTGAAATAAATATTTTGACTATCTTGTTTGTTATTTTTCGAAGTAGCTTTTGCTTGAATAACAATGAAATCAATACTAAAATGTAATCGTTGTTTTCCAAAATGGCGGAAAGTATGTACAAAGTCGTGTTTTCTTGTCAACTTTCGGGGGGTATTACACAATAATGGAGTTATGAAATGAGTTGACATAAGATGGAAGTTAATCAGTGGACATAGGATTGAGCATTACTATGCATTTTATTGCTATATCTGTGTTTGTTAATGAAATAAAGCAACGTAAATTATAGCAATTTTGTCGAAAAAAGTGTTTTTCGGTGATCAACACCTTAACGAATTTCGGGCGGTATCAGTGCAAACAGACTCGATTAAAACACTTAACATGAATTGCATCGTACTCTACTTGGATGAGATTGACATTTGAATCTAAGGTTTCCGACCTCCTCTGAATATTAACTTCAAAATGGGCGGTTAAATATTGTGCTATTTTAAACACAAGGTTGATCAGTGTTCTTTAAAATTACTTGCACTGAAACTTGGTGTTGTTTGTTGCATTCTTCATTTTTTTAAAATTAAGTGCTGGTTAATTAAATTTGTTGACAATGGGTAGCATTGTGATCGTGCTTTTGGCTCAGTGGGCAGAGCTTTTATTAATTAATTTATTAATTAATCGCTTTGTCATAATTTTGGGTGTCTGGATGTTGTGACATGACTATCATGCAAAAGTTTACATTTATACTTGTTACAATTTGTAAATCAAAGTCTCAACCTGTGAAACAAGTACAGATAATCTGAATAATTTGAAATAATCTGAGTCTACAATTTCCAGATATATTTTTTTCAGTAAATTATACCATATATTGACGAAGTTATAAACAATTTTTGTAGACACGTGAACACTTTTTTCATCAAATCAAGACAAGATTTTTACCAAAAGAAAAAGGTATTGAGTTGTCGTCTTTTACTCGTCGGCTTGGAACAGCCATTTCCTTAGTTGAAATAAAAAATAGATATTATAAGTTTTCAATGTTTCTTCTTTCTTACAAATTTTAAATTTTGAAAATTAGCCAATTATTGACAAAAATACGGATGTTTTTTGTAAACTAGGTGCATGTATTGCATGCCAATTTACCGCTAACTAACGATAGATAATTACAAAAAAAGACGTAAAAAGTATTGGGTTGTCGTCTTTTACTCGTCGGCTTGGAACAAACACTTCCGTTGTTGAAATAAAAAATAGATGTCATAAAAGATCAATGTTTCTTCTTTCTTACAAATTTTAAATTTTGAAAATCAGTCCATTATTGACAAAAGTATGGATGTTTTTGTAAACTAGGTGCGAGCGTTGCATACCAATTTACCGCTAACTAACGATAGATAATTAATTATCGATCGATTTTCCGTTACAGGATATACAGGTGAACTCGCGACACCATATTTTGGTTATTTATTCGATAGATAAGGAGTGTCCATTCCCTGTAAATTAAAGCCCTGATTATACCATGTTATACCTTCGACCATATATATATATATTATATATGTAAGAAGTGCTGTTAGTACACTTTAATTTCTAGAAAACGGTTCTCAGAGTACACTTACTTTGATCAAGAAGTATCTCGAAGTTTTCAGATTGATCGTCTGGAAACATTAGCAAAAATACTACGTCGTACTTCAAAATATCAAACAGGTTGATCATGTTAACTGTTTCAGCGTCGGTCATGCAGCGAACAAAATTAGTTTTTGATACTCTTTCAAACAGGTCATCAGTGAAATTTGCTTTGTTGTCTTCATCACCGAAGACAGCTACAATCCCATGGCTATGAACGTCCAGTTTTCGGAAAATTTTGTCGTAATTCTTAAGGTATTTCGCACAGTACCTTCCCCTGAGGGACAGTACGTCGTTTTGTAGGTAAGAGAACCTGTTCTGATTGTTGTCAAACAATACTTTCGCATTATCGATATTATCGAAATCAGTCTTAGCCAGTCTGAAAAAACTGTTTTTACATTCTTCCTTTTCGTATTCAAATTCTTCCAGAAGTGTGGTAACAACGCTGGTCCAACCCTCTAGTTTATCATTATGTAAAATGTCGCCTTTAAATCTTTCATATACAAGGTCTAAGGCAACTGCTTTTGAAACTAAATTGTTCATGTAGTAACTCTGAAAATCGTTTATACCAGTCATTCCACAATCTACTTCTTTGACAATTAGTGAGAGAAGATTACTTGAAATATCGGGAACAGTTACTGTCAACAATTTTTTTACAGCATATATGTTGTTCTTTTCGCGTTCAAAATCTTCAAGAAACCGTTCCTTATATGCTTCTCTTTTTACCTGATCTGTTGTCTCGACTATCAGCTCCATGTCTTCAACTAATTGTAAAAGTACTCTAGCAGATCTTCTCACATCAGTCAAATGAGCTGCAATTTCTGTTTTGTGTATAATAGTTGAAGTTGACATATGTATATGTTCAGATATCTCCCCAATTATCCTTTCATAGCCGATTGAGGCAGGCTTACTTTCGTCTTCTTTGCCCAATAAATTGTCGAAAAACGTGTAAACATCGTTTGCGAATCCGAATACGCCAGCTACAATTTGAGGTATTGCTATTATATTACTGTGAACAGGCCGTACACAAAAGCTTAAACAAATAAGGAAAATCAAAATGCGCACACCCATTTTGAAAAATAATCCTTTTTTACCTGAATCTGAGGAGGCTTTGAATCTTGGCTAAGATGTAAGATATATTTATTTAACCTCCTTATCCCGGACGCGCATGCGCATATTGGGTATTCAGTTAGGACATTGTTAAATAATATTCGGTGTCGTGTAACAATGAATAGATGAGAGAGAGAGAGAGAGAGAGAGAGAGAGAGAGAGAGAGTCCCCTACAGTAGAAAGGTCGTTGAGGTATTTAATGACAAAATTAGTATTTAAAAGTCACCTTTCTTAGTGTTTCAATGACATTACAATTTCTTTTGTTTCTTTTGGATTATTGAGGCTTCACCGACAACGGAAAATATCGTTTGCAGGACTGCTCAAGATGAATCATTTTGTTTTCTTTTTCTTTTGACTGTTTCGCATAAAATGCTGTTTGTCTTAGCGAACCGCCTTTTTAACATCTGTAAGAAGACACTTTCCAAGAAAAAACTCGTATCGTATCATCATATTGTCATCATTCTTAATAACACGCCAAAGTCTATAGTTTATGCTTCAATTTTGTTTTCATTAAATTTAATCTACCATAAGTCTTACCTATCAATAGTTGTTGTGTAAATTACTTCCTTTTCGTGTTATTGCCAAGTTTCGTTGTTCAGTGCATTGAATTTTTGTTGTGATCTATTCTCAAGATTTCTATATACATTCTCTCAAGTAACATTCTGCATATTAACATTTTTCCTGCTGGTTGCAATTGTGTTTGCCTTTGCGACCTGTGCAGAGCATCTTATATGTTTGTTTGTTAGTTTTTGTTTTGTTTTTTTCCCTGTAAAATATCGTCTTTTAATAATAAATCAGAACTACTACGACTAGTCGGGTTATGATTTTTAGTTTTCTGGAATTCCAAAATTTGCATACGTATAATTATAATGCGACAGCTTGAAAACGATATCTCAGAAACCCAACCAAGTCTGCCATTTACTGTAAAATCAGAAATTTGCGCGAGGGTTTAATTTTCGCTTTATTTGCTAGTTCAATAAATTCGCGAAAATTCATCCTAACGTATATATTACCTTTACAGAAGCTGAATAAATGCTTGAATTCAACGACCGTGTTCCACCATTACGTCCGCTATTACGAGATATTCGTGACTGTTTTGTTTTTACCCTCATACTATATGATAGATATTTATGTAGTAATTGATTTATTGTTGTAATAATTTCTATTGAACATGTAATCGTTAATTTAAAATTAACTTATATACAGCAGGTCATTCATATACTACTACTAGTGTCTATAGCATGTACAGTACTAGATATACCATCGTCCGTTTTATTTCTTATATATACCGCAATTTTTATTTTTTTGTCACATTTAACTTTCTCAAAAGCTTTCATTATCGATCTAGCGTTGATTGGCTTTACTGTTGAAGTTTTTAAGTCAATACTCTCAACTGGTCGGTCTTCCCTCAGGCATTTTGTGACCTGCTCTGTGTAAGTTGGAAAAGCATGCTTTGATTTCTTCCTTGAAACTTTTGTTTGGAATCTGATCCATAGGTTAAAGTTCGTCTGAACAAGATGCTGGGACATATTGATATTTTCCATTTTCAACGTGTCCAGTAAAACCTCACTTCGGTGAGCCTTAAAAACGTAAAATATGACCAAAGCTGTCTGGTTACACCTGTAAAAAGGCGTGAAATATTGGCAATTAGGGTTAAGGTCAAAGCATGATTTATAACGGCTTTGGGCAGCTATTGTTTGTCACCGCTGAAATACAAAAGAATACATCACATTTTTTGAAAATTTCAAGATTAAAAGTCAAGAATAAAGTACCATATTAGGGGATTACATAAAAGCTTGCCGGGCAATATTGGCAAGTACGTGTATAGATGACCGTTTATTAACTCCCGGACGTGAAGCGCTATCTTCACTAATTGTAATTTTTACACTATCACTGGCAGCATTTTGCTACTTAATATGGACGAAAAACGTTGATCTGATATTTTGATATTCGCCAACATTTAACCTCGCGAACAACTTCAGACTTAAAGATTCGCAAAAATTTAGCCTCACGTAAGTTTCTGATTTTACAGTAATGATCTCAGAAAATAAAGTTTTATGGCTTTATGTAAAACATTAAAGTTATGAAGACTTAATTTTCAATAACTACCCATTTTTGGAATCTTCTGAGAGATAAAAAAAACCGTTAGATAAGTTCTAAATTTAGAACGTATCTGTGTATACATTAATGGAGGGGATATAACAAGAGGGCCATGATGGCCCTGTATCGCTCACCTGAGTATGACTGCTTTTAACAAAGTTGCTATGGACCTGGTTAATTGACCCCAGATGACCCATATTCGAATCTGACCTAGAAATTATTGAAACAATCTCTCTGACAAATTTCAAGGTTATTTGTACCCAAAATATTACTTCTAGAGTATTAACAAGGTTTTTCCATATTTGGGCTCTATGACCTAGTTTTTTAACCTAGATGATTCATATTTGAACTTAAGCTAGTAATTACTGAAACAATCTCTCAGACAAATTTCCAGATATTTGGACTGAAAAAGTAGCCTCTAGAGTGTTAACAAGATTTTTCTATTTTTGGGCTCCGCAACCTAGTTTTTGAACCCAGATAACCCATATCCAAACCTGAGCTACAAATCAACAAAAAAAAAACCTTTCTGACAAATTTCCAGGACATTTGGACTGAAAATATAGCCTCTAAAATGTTAACAAGGTTTTTCCATATTTGGGCTCTGTGACCTAGTTTTTTTACCCCAGAGGACCCATATTTGAACTTGACCTAGAAATCCTCAAGGCAACCTTTCTGACAAATTTCAGATTATTTGAGTTGAAAATGTAACCTCTAGAGGGTAACAAGATTTTTCTATTTTTGGGCTTCGCAACCTAGTTTTTGAACCCAGATGACCCATATTCAAACTTGAGCTAGAAATCATAGAAGCAACCTTTCTGACAAATTTCCAGATTATTTGGGCTAAAAATGTTACCTCTAGAGTGTTAACAAGGATTTTCAATATTTAGGCTCTGTGACCTAGTTTTTGACCCCAGATGACCCATATTCGAACTTCACGTAGAAATTGTCAAAGCAACCTTTCTGACAAATTTCCAGATTATTTGGACTGAAAATGTAACCTCTAGAGTGTTAACAAGATTTTTCTATTTTTGGGCTCTGCGACCTAGTTTTTGAACCCCATTGACCCATATTCGAACTTGAGCTAGAAATCATAGAAGCAACCTTTCTGACAAATTTCCAGATTATTTGGGCTAAAAATGTTACCTCTAGAGTGTTAACAAGGATTTTCAATATTTGGGCTCTGTAACCTAGTTTTTGACCCCAGATGACCCATATTCAAACCTGACGTAGAAATCGTCAAAGCAACCTTTCTGACAAATTTCTAGATTAATTGGACTGAAAATGTAACCTCTAGAGTGTTAACAAGATTTTTCTATTTTTGGACTCTGCGACCTAGTTTCTGAACCCAGATGACCCATATTCGAACTTGAGCTAGAAATCATAGAAGCAACCTTTCTGACAATTTTCCTGATTATTTGGGCTAAAAATGTTATCTCTAGAGTGTTAACAAGGGTTTTCAATATTTGGGCTCTGTGACCTAGTTTTTGACCCCAGATGACCCATATTCGAACTTGACCTAGAAATCGTCAAAGCAACCTTTCTGACAAATTTCCAGATTATTTGGACTGAAAATATAACCTACAGAGTGTTAACAAGATATTTCTATTTTTGGGCTCCGCGACCTAGTTTTTAAACCCAGATGACCCATATTCGAACTTGAGCTAGAAATCATAGAAGCAACCTTCCTGACAAATTTCCAGATTATTTGGACAAAAATGTTACCTTTAGAGTGTTTACAAGGATTTTCAATATTTGGGCTCTGTGACCTAGTTTTTGGCCCCAGATGACCCATATTTAAACTTGACCTAGAAATCGTCAAAGCAACCTTTCTGATAAATTTCCAGATTATTTGGACTGAAAATGTAACCTCTAGAGTGTTAACAAGATTTTTCTATTTTTGGGCTCCGCGACCTAGTTTTTGACCCCAGATGATCCATATTCGAACTTGAGCTAGAAATCATTGATAGAACCTCTCTGACAAATTTCTAAGATATTTGGACTGAAAAAGTAGCCCCTAGAGTGTTAACAAGGTTTTTTAATATTTGGGCTCTGTGACCTAATTTTCCAACCCTGATAATCCATGTTCGAACTTGTCCGAGATATTAATGAGACAAACATCCTGACCAAGTTTCATGACAATTGAGGCAAAAATATGACCACTAGAGTGTTAATAAACTAATTGTCGACGGACGGACGGACGACGGACAAAAGGTGATCAGAAAAGCTCACTTTGTCACTACGTGACAGGTGAGCTAAAAACAAGTTAATTTTGCTTTGGCGAAATGTTACATTTAAAATCACTTTTTATGTCTAAATAGGTTAAAAGATGTTTGAATTCGTAAACATCATAAACAAAAAATAAATCAAAAGAATGTTTCTCTGTCCCAATTCCTCAGTACTACCCGAGAGGCAAAAAGTGTCTTTGTAATGGGATGTTTGCTGTATCATGCTCTATCACAGAATCCAAAATCTAAAATGAATTAAATCATTTCCAGGAGACAACAGTGTTATAAACCAACAATACTGCCGATAGATAAACTTAAAAGACTTACGTGTTTATTCAGATAGGTCATTTAATCTATATGCGGTATTTAAAATCAAAATGTTCTCTCTCGTAACAGTGGCATTCGCCAGTACGCCGTAGGCATACTAAACAAAAATAAATTTGAAAAAAATAGGCTGTCTAGTTGATACAGACGAAGCTACCTTCACCAGGGAAATGAGGAAGTGAGTTACATGGTGGTCTGACGGGACACTTACCAATGATCGTCCGCAAGCTCCCGAAACACTCCAAGAAACATTACCATTGGCTAATGAGCAGTACTACCCCAATGTCCGTGTTGCTTGGTAGTTCTGCTCACTATGCTAGTGTCTACTGCTACAGCGGAACGGTCATTCAGCACAACTTTAATATAGAAGTTAGAGTAAAAAAATGACTAAGTGCCCATAACTCTGCCAAAAAAAATCCGAGCTGAATCTCCTGACGATATGCACAACTAAGCTTAGTGACAAACACTCCTGTAAAGTTTCAATGAAATCCCTCAAGCGGTTTTGGAGATGAAGCGAGGACAAGATTTTAGAGTAAAAATGACTAAGTGCCCATAACTCTGCCAAAAATAAATCGAGCGGAATCTCCTGACGATATGCTAAACTAGACTTGGTGACAAACACTCCTGTTAAGTTTCAATGAAATCCCTCAAGAGGTTTTGGAGATGAAGCGAGGACAATATTTTACAGGACAGACGGACGGACGGATGGACAGACGGACGGACAGACAGTGCGATTACTATATGTCTTCCTTCGAGGACATATAAATACGGAGTTCTCCTGTAGCAACTTGAAAAAATACAAATATCCCAGAGGTTTCATAGGTTTGCTCCTATTGTCAACTTTAATGTAATACCAACAGCAAGAAAGATATATGCAAGAAAGATATATATATATATATATATATATATATATATATATATATATATATATATATATATATCTTCAAAACCGCTTGGAGAATTTCATTGAAACTTCACAGGAATGTTTTTCACTAAGCCTTGTTGTGCTTATCTTCAGGAGTTTCTGCTCAGATTATTTTTGGCAGAATTATGGGCACTTAGTTATTTTTTACTCTAACTTCTATATTAAAATCTTGTCCACGCTTCATCTCCAAAACCACTGGAGGATTTCATTGAAACTACACAGAAATGTTTTTCACCAAACCCAGCTGTGCATATCGTCAGGAGTCTCTGGTCGGATTATTTTTAGCAGTGTTATGGGCCCTTAGTCATTTTTAGCTCGACTTTTCGAAGAAAAAAGTGGAGCTATTGTCATGACCTCCTCGTTGGCGTCAGTTAACTTTTTTGTTAAGGTCCATTTCTCAGAAACTATCAAAGCCACTTTCAAAATGCGACACCATTTCCCAAGGGCAGATGAACCTAAAATTTATTTTTGCAAAGTTGTGCCCCTTTTTCAACTTAAAATTTCTTGGTTAACCTTTTTGTTAATGTCCATTCCTCAAAAAGTGTCAAAGATATTCCATTCAAACTTGGAATACTTGATCACCAGCAAGATCCCTGCAAAGATTGTTGGTACCCATGTCCCAGGGGGTCAAAATTACCCCCACCCCAGGGGTCACTTGATTTTGCTTATACTTATATATAAGGAAAAAACTTCTTAAGCCTAGAAATAAACTTAAACTTACATAGGATGGGTAAGTACTTCCCGCCCCCCTCCTCCAACCTCCCCTCTGCTTGGGGACCCCCAGTCCTGGCATTACCTGCACCCAATATTTTTTTTCATTATAATTATCTTTTTTATAAAATATGTAGGTACTTGACTTTTAAATATGTAGGTATTAAGTGACTTGACTCCCCCCCCGGCATTACCCCTTACCTTCCCACCAAGTTACCCCCACCCCCAATTTTTTTATCTTATATGACTAGGTACTTGCCCTCCCCCACTCAAATATTTTTTTCACTTGGGCCTCTTGTTTGACTTGGCTTATAATTTATTATCCAGCATTGAGAAAAGTGGAGCGTGCTGTCTGCGGACAGGTCTTGTTTACTATAACCTCTGTATTAAAATCTTGTCCAAGCTTCATCTTCAAAGCTGCTTGGGGGATTTTACTGAAACCAGAATGTTTGTCACCAAGCCTTGTTATATATAAAACACCAGTAGGGGTTGGGAATACAACGATATTGTTCATATTCAAGACCAAACTCACAGCTTTCTATTTCATTGAATAATTATGTCTTCAACCTTCATATAAGAATCTGAAGCAGAAAAACATTACTTTACCATTTACCTTCAGTTCGTGCTCTATTTTTTGTCTGATATCTTTTCCACAGGCATATTCAGTTATATATTTACACCAGTTTCAATTCAAAGCTACATTTCGGGGGCATATGTCAATTTCCAGTGACAGCTCTTGTTTAGTTCTGAAAGCGAACCGCACTGCGACAATAATATTTAATTATCGTGTCAAAAAGTGTTGGCCAATGCCAAGGCAAGAATTTCAAGAAAGCCCTAGAGAGTTTGGGGAGTGGAGGAAGGGGACTGTTACCTGCATTGCATTTTCTTAAATAGAGACACTGTAATAGAAGAAGATAGCGCGAAAGCGGGAATTTGCTCTATTATGGGCACTCACTTTGCTCGATAATGCAGATAACGATTGTATTTCAGCTGGTATCAAATCAAATTTGACGCTACGGAAAAATGTTTGAAACTCTGATTTCTGTATGTTTTTCGGGATGTTATAGGGGAGCTCTGTGTTTTAGTTTAACATTTTGTTTCTGTCAACTATCATCATGTCATTATATCTAATCCAAACATCAGTGGTCCCATATCTTAAAGCATATTTTGCAACTGGCTCCTATTTGTGGCAGTTGTAAGTTGTAGTCTGAAAAGGTACGTAGAGAGCGCTACAGTTGTAAAAATGTCTTTTGTTTCTTTTTTTCCTTTTTGTTTGACTTTCTTTGCAATATTAGAAAATTTAAGGGTTGCATCAGGTGCTCCTTCGAACCCAGTTTTTATTAACAACGGTGAATCACATCTTGCCCCGGATGCTGATAATTATTCAAGTGTTTTAGCCTTAGAAACTCTATCAAACGTACACGAATGTTTTTCAGTCCTCCTGCGAAAAAATTGTATGTAATATATTTTCCTCTATATTTTGTCTTGACGGAACGGTAACGTCTATGTGTGGTAGTGGTGTGGATGAAGGATCTAAGCTTGGCTTCATGCAGCAATAAGGGTATCTAAAAACAATGTCACAACTTTCTTTTATTTGTTTAATTCTACTGGATTCTACTGGATTTCGTTTTGCACAAATATTACATACACACAAGATTAAGGACTTTTGACAGATGTTGAGAGAGCACCGTGTAATCTTTCACGTCAATCAGATGTTGCGGGACGGTCGCGAGCGCAGAAAGCTCAGGTAGAGCGACTGACCCTATTTTCATCACGATTAAAGAAGAGATGTCTGCCCTTTGATCGCCACTGTGAAGGTGGTGATGCGAGTTGATATTAGTCGCTTGTTCGGCAATGATGATGACACTGTTTTTATAAGCAGACCTATCACCATTGTGGGTTTTTCCAAGTTGCATCTCATTACTGAGGTAGTGTATCAAATTAGGAACATCAATATCATTAGTTAAATGGCGAAAATTGACCTGATCAACTGCAGCTAAGAGTTCCACTTTGTTGTTGTGCTCGTCAAGGTGGAACTGCCTATGAACACCACCGTTCACAGTAGCTACAGCAATTTGATTGTTAGTAGGGCCGATATCTAGGCGTGAGATCAGGTCTTTAACGAAGCTGATGATGTAAGCGGGCGACGATCTGTCACTAGAGTCCTGGATTAGTATTTCTATATCTCTGCTACAACCTGAGAACATATAAAATAACGTTTTTTTTTCATTTATGATACGTATTTTAAACTCTTATTAAAGGCGAATTAAGTCTGTTCGAACAATCTTTCTTGCTTAAAAATACAGCTCTGATGAAAGAAAGAAGATAGTGAACGAAATTTTATAACACACTCCTGAGATTTCTTGCTAATGAGACCTCGACGGTCGGAAAAAAATCTCTTCACACCGTTGCACAAAATATGCATAGAAGTTGTTTATATACTGTATAAGTTTTTCTTTATGCTATTAATGGTGTTAAATATTTACTACGGTATAATAAAAAAAGAGTTTACTGGCAGGGGTTGGTGGTGGAGTGGTGGCTGTTGGGTAATTGCACAAGTCGTCCTTGCAGCAGTGTGAACGTATGTCACGTGATTCTAGATCGCGTCGACCAAACAGAGTCCCGCTACCATCGCATATCTGGCATTTATATAAAAAAGGATGATGTCTACTTATTCTGTTACAGGCATTGATAATAATATTCTTAAACTGATAACAAGTTACACAATATAGGTTACATAAAGTAAACTATCTTTTAACATTGTATCCTTGGTAATGTTAAGCAGGTTACGCAGCTTTTATCTGAGCTCGGAATCAGCTTTGTTTTGAGCTCGGAATCAGCTTTGTTTTGAGCTCGGAATCAGGTTTGTTTTGAGCTCTGAGTCAGGTTTGTTTTCAGAGAGAATCTATTTATAATTGTCTCTCTGGAATTACTCAAACTGAATACATGAAAGCGCTTCGTGTATCTACATGTTATTTATTTAGGCATCACTGTATCTTCAATGTTGTATTTATATGTTTTTAAAAACTCTTAATCTTAGTGTTTTTGATATATACTTTCGTCCTGTCTTGCAAGACAATGGTAAATTATCTATAACTTCGTCAACCTCGATTGCCACAATCATATCATACTCAAAGAAATATTTGTAAAAAATGTGAAGGTGTTGGGTTTAGCAGATAAAATTTAGGTCGAGTATAATAAGATTTGATGTGGACATGTAAACAAGGTGAATTGTTGTAAAGATGAAGGTGGCAATGGGTGAGGTGAAGTAGGTGTCAGTAAGATTATTCGGTTATTTGGAAAAAAATGTGTGGTAGAAAAGCTTACTTCATGTGATTTATGGAAAGGTGAAGCATTACAAGGTGATATTAAGTGACTGTTATGTTAAGAAATATAAAGAAGTTCAGATGGGACAGGGAAGTTAGAACGAGAAAGGCAAAATAAGGCGAGGTCTGGTAGTGAAAGGTTTAATGTGAAGAAGAGAGAAGTGGGTAAGTAGAGATACAAAAAGATGACGCATGATAGAAAATGAGTTTTGAGTTTATAAACATAAATGTGTTAGAAAAAAAGAGGATCAAATGATCAAAGGTGACGTTAGGCATTTAGGAAAACGTAATGTGGAGCCAGATGTTGAGGTAAGACAACTCGATGAAAGGAAAGTCGGAGTAAAGTAGAGAGAAGAGTAAAGAAAGACAGGGCGAGTTGAGGCCTCAAAGTAACAGGCAGAGACATGTGAGGTGCTGTAAAATACATTCGGAGAAAAAGTGATAAGGAAAAGAGTTGATTTAAATGTAAAGCATGAAACGATGTGATGAAAAAGGTTAAAATTACATCTAAACTTGCACAGCTCATTCTGAATTCCTGGTGACCATCTCTTGATGACATCAGTTGATGAAGAATACATTGCTGCAATAGAGGACATCTATATCTTAAGAAGTATTGTGTATAAAATAAATAAATTTTATTGTAAGTTTCTCAAACAAGATGAGACAACATCTGATTATACTATTAGCTGTCACGTCAACAGAAAAGGATTAAGGATAATTAAAAAAGAATAAAGAAAGAAAGAAAAATAATAAAAGCATATTTAGTATATTAAGGATTGTATTCATTTGACAAACAAAACTGCTATTTTGTTATAAATGATGAACACGTTGCCAAAGTATGGGATCAAAGGTACCTCTCCAGGATGGCAGGTCCTTGTGGTATTACAGTCTAAGAAGTTTTTCACGGCCGAGTCGCAGTGATAACAAGTTAAGGAAGCTGAAAATTTAATTGAATTTCGCCTTTAAGCTATCAACGTTAATTCTGGTGGGTCGATTCCCAACTAATCTTTCTCCCGAATACCCATTGATAAACAACGAAAAGTAACAAAAGCACTAACACACAGTCTTCTACTATCGAAAAGTAATTAAGAACACAAAGGATTTTTAGTTTAATCACTTTTTCTTCAGACCATCTTTAACAACGTAAATGTCGAACTAAAGCGAATATTTTTTTACATTTGAATTTCTTTAAAAATGTATAAAAACAATGAATTCTAGATCTTACAATTATCCTTGTCGGATATGTACGTAAAGATTATATAACGAGGATATTTCTAAATGATTTGAGTAATGATAGCTTTGTTGATGATCGATTGAACCGTAGAAACCTGTTTTAACGATTAGACGAGTTTATTTGGGCAACGAATCTGACTTGACTAAATAAAAACGAAATTGCAACACGCAGTTTTTATATTGTTTATATTCATTTTTATCTTTAATATTAACAATTGCCAAAACAAAATTCTATCCAACAATGAAAATGATAATTTCAGGTAATCATATGTAATAAATAAGTTATTACTCACAGCATTTTCCACAAAACTTTGGACAGGCCGTTGACGACAGAGCAGGGTCACTACATAGTCCTGGATTCTGCCGTAACATCAGTTCACATGCTTTGATGTCAATATCATGACATAGTCCAGAGGATAGTGATACTACAGCCAACACTAAAATAAAGGAATTAGAACGGAAATGCCTAAATGAATAAAATAATTCGCCTGAATGTTTCACCATAAGATCTTGTAATTTATTTGAAATGCAAATTATTCTTAATATTGTAGTCGATAGTCGTAGAGGTCAATTTGCCTAATTTATCTTAAAAAGCATAGATAGTCATAGTTAACGATATCAAACCGTAGAATGGTTTTGAGTGTATATCGATGGGTTTTATTTATTATCGATACCGGTTGCCAATATGACCGACGTTCCTTGGAGAGTTTCAGTCATTGTGTGTTGTGTGTGTGTGTGTGCAAGAGCGGATGATCGAGACCCATAGATTACAGACCTTGTGCTTTACCACCGGATCTGTCCTAGAAGCATTATTGTTTAATGTAGGCGATTTAAACATACTTGTTTGACTTAAAAGCAACGGAACGTTCAATTAATAAATTACAGAGTCAAATAAGTAACACATTTACCTGTCAGTCCTTTTGTAAGTAACCACATTTTCGTCACTCTTAAGATCATTGTAAAACAACACGAGTTCTACAAAGATAAGAGGCTAAATATAAATTTGATCCACATAATATAACACGTATATGGCCCCAGTCAAATGTATATTCATTTATTTGTTTGAAAACATAACGTAAATGCTCGCGGATCCATATGCTAGAATTGT